>CM061063.1:212745290-213353602 GCA_030762895.1 Sophora flavescens
AATAAATACTACTACTACTAATAATAATCATTATCATCCTAGAAGTAGTAGTAATAATATTAAAATAATAATAATGATAATAATAATAATAATAATAATAATAATAATAATAATAATAATAATAATAATAATAATAATAATAATAATAATAATAATAAGTATAAACACTTCTAAAATAATTGTCACACTCATGATATCATATATATACCAAGTATCAAGTTCACATCAACCAGTCAAACAGGCAATCATCACGTAATAAAATAATCTATGTATGTAGCATAATGATGATAAACGCACAATTTCTATATCATCATTGGTACCACTGAGTAGTTCCCAATGTGATATAGACATTGTCCGTTACTCGCTCTCGTGTAGGGTTGGGGTCGCCCTACACCATTATCTAATTAAATGTAACCATGCCGTTTCCGACATTAAATAGTTTCTTTCCCCCACCTGGGATGTCTTAGGCTAGCTCTGGAGCAACGAAACGGACACTCCCTATACTCCCTCAAATCTGCCACGCACAGTTCTACACCCTCCGGGGCTCCAAAAATTCACTTGAACACATCATTGTGAAGCGCACGTTACGTGTAATCCAAATCTGAAGACGGAATTGGAAACCGATAAATGAATTGAAAGATAACCTCAAGACCATCGCCGACGGCATTTAGGCATAAAAGGACATAGGCTTACCTTAGCCTAATCAAGAAAAGAAAGATGGGATAATGAAGTAGACGTCGTGAGGATCACAACGGTATAATCAGAATTTTGATAGGACGAACGGATTGATCGGAAATCTCTCTAGAATTTTTCTCTCACCCTCACGGTTTCTCTCTCTCTCTCTCTCTATATATATATATATATATATATATATATTTCTCTAGGCCATATCACTCTTCTCAGACTTCTTTTCTTTTCTTTTATCTTAGTTTTATATTAATTTAAAATACCCAACATTCTTCATGATAAAGTGGCATAACGACTCATCCATGCTACCATGCTACTGATATAGACTAGAATTTACGTGGACTAAGGAAAAGAAGGGCAAGCAGGTGACTTGGTTTGATATTGGTCGAAGAAATTTGCATGAAGAAAAATGGCAAGTAGGAGGTGGCGTGAATCAAAGAAAAGAATGAAAGACATTACCACTTGCATGATGAAAGGAAATGTAATAAGGAGGAGGTGGCACTTCAATATTATGCATCCAGAATTTGAAGAGATGAAGATGTCCTTCATGCATCAAAACCGTGAGCTACTTGCTCATATATAAAAATAAAAACTAAAATTAATTTAGTTAATTTAATTAGGTTAAACTTGTAAATAGGGTATAATTAATTAAGACTAGTGCTAATTAATCATAATGAGTAAAACTTGGGTAATTTAATTATAATCATCTAGCTATGGTTGGGATTTATATTTATGTCTAATTATCTTTTAATTTTGTTAATGATAAACCATCTTAATTAAGGATTTAAATTTAGGTGCTTGTCTATTGAAAATTTGGGGTTGTTTAAATTTTATTTTGAACTTGCATATGTGTTTGGATTCTTAAATAATTTTAGATTTATCTAACCCTCATTCCCATCTAATTAAAATATCCAATTTCCCGAAAAATAGGATGTTACATAAGTACATTTTAATTTTATAATTTATTTCAATTCTATAATTTATTTCAATATATTACATAATTAACATCCACTTATTAAAAATCTTAGGTATCTACATCACCTTCAAATTGACAGGGGCTTCAATGTTTACTGATTCTTAAACCCCACTGTCATGCTACGCGATTTTTTGACCGACCCCAGTAAACTCAGTGCATACTTGCAGAACTTAATGGGAGGAAATGATCGGAAAGAGATATATATGGAACCTTTCGTAAAAGGAGGGCATTGGCAGTTGATCCTACTTCATCCTTCTAGGCATATTATCGTCTTCTTATGCTCTCTCCACCAGGAGCCGGTGAAGGATGTGGTGGCCTCATTCAATACGTAAGTAATTAATCTTCTATTTAATTTAATTTGTAACATTTTCATTTATTTTATTACACATGATGAACATATAATTGACATGAATATTTTGTTTATGATAGCACTATGAAGGCATGTAGAACCAACTCCTCAGCAATCTCCGTTTCATACAGAGTTCCGTCCAGCTCCTCAGTAACACAACCCTCCATCGGGTCTTCTAACGTAAACCAAAGTAACCCACAAAAATACAGAAACATAGGGGATGAGAAGCAGTTCTATCATCAAAAAGCGGAAAAGAGTCATAGTACATTATACAGTAATTGTCACAGACAATCAACACACATAACTAACGAATCATCCTCAAGTTAATATATATCATCCTCTACCCTTACTCTCAAGAAATCTGACACTTTATTTTAACGTAACCTCCCAAATCCTGTCACCAAGTCTTTACGTTATCGTGGCTTCTATCACTCCTGTCACCATCCCTCATTTGCATCAGAGCACACCCTCATTCCTGTTAGGATGTTCCACCTAGTGCATACCTCCATTCCCGTTAAGGTGTTCCACCCTCATTCACTAAGGTGGAAGTGGTCTCTCTAGAACTCTTGATTTTACGTGTGTTATATTACCAATACACAGAAGTGTTTTACGTGTATATATTACCAATTAATGGTGTATTATATTACCAATACACAGATGTCCTTGCGTATTATAATACCAATACACTTTTGTCTTTGTGTATTATAATACCAATACACTTTTGTCCTTGTGTATTATATTACCAATACACGGTTGTGGAGAACAACACTTATACTTGAATCTCAGCAACCCGTTTTAACAACATCATAGTGCCTTAACCTTCCATTAGAACTTGACACATATTCTATGTCGTAACACCTCTTTAACATACATCATCTAGGTTAGGCACTTCTAGATCATTATTATCCTCACACCCAAAACAATAATCTCTTAGACAACATATATATCTTTGCTTCAGAACCACTAAGCATAATAATACAAACCAGGCAGATCATGCATAACACAATATCAATCAAAATATTCCCATATCACCAACATAGCACAAAATCAATTCAATAAAGGTAATAAAATCAAATCAACCATCAACAATCTAAAATCAACCTAATATCGATAAACCTACAATCCTCGAATCGTCATTGGTTTTTCAGAAAAGGTTTCCAATGTGATTTTGGTCTTGTCGATTACTCGACTACTAGTAGGGTTTAGGTCGCCCTACATAATTATTATATAATCTACTACTTATCCATTCCGACGATAGGTTGGTTCTTTCCCCCACCTGGGTTATCACCGAACTCCCGAACTCGAAGCTCTTCGTTGTCACACCACAAAGTACTAACTCCACCTTCTGTGAATGTAAGGAGATTAGATGCTCGAAGAGGTATACCACGAACGTCCTCGTTTCGTCCGCGATGGAAGTCTAAGGTTATGAACACAAAATCACAAGTTAAAATAAAACAAGAAGGCAAGTAAAATTGGCTAGCATTCACTAAACTTTCCAATCTCTTAGGTTTAGCATCCATGTGTATTAAGCAGCTCAAAACCATGATCATTTTGGAAAAATAAGAACAAAGTATCCTAGGTCCATAACCTTCTAGGTTCGGCCTTCATAGGATTTATAGGTTAGAAATCTTTAAACCTTCCAATCTCTTCTTAGCATCCAAATATCTTATGGAGATCAAGTCCATGATCATTTTGGATAAAAATGGAAACTTAAACATTCCAATCTCTTAGACTTAGCATCCAAATATCTTATAGAGATCAAGTCCATGATCATCTTGGAAAAATGAAAGTAATACATCCTAGCTTTAATAACATAGAATAAACAAGTTATAAATCCTTAAACTTTCCAATCTCTTAGACTTAGCGTCCAAATATCTTATCGAGCTTAAGTACATGATCATTTTGTAAAAATAAAAACTCAAACATCCTAGAACCTAAACACTAAGTTTCTGCCATCATAGGATGATGAGGAAAATATTTGTTTAACAATAACTCTTAGGTTTAGAACCACAAGGTATTAAGAGTTCTAAATCCATGATCATACTTGGAAAGTTGAAACATAGTATCCTAGGCTTACTTATTCATATTTTCAGCCATCATAGGAAAAAGCTATGAAAACTTCCAAGATTTATAGATTTAAGATCAATGGATAATTAGAAACTCAAACACATGCTCATATTCCAAAAGTTGAAACAAAAACTCCATAGGTCACAAATGCTAGCATTCGGCCTTCATTGGAAGAGATAGGTATAGATTTTTGTTTTACACAACTTCTTAGTATGTGAAAATATAAGTCAATACAATATTATAGAAAGTGGTTTCAACTCAAAAGGAGTTTTATACCATTTTAGAGAGATTTTAGAAGTTTAAAGCATATAAAGAACACATAAAGTAAACTAAGAAATAAAAGATGAAACTTGCAAAAAGATTCATATGAGAGCATTACCCTTAGTGTAAGGAAGAACTTTAATGAAGAACTTAAGTAGAAAAGATGAATAAAAACTAAAGCTTTAAGAACTTGAACTTTTAGAAGAAAGGAAGAAGATGAAGGTTTAATGGAGTTTGAAGAAGGAAGATGATGAAGTGAAAATGAGAGGTGTATATATAGAGAAGGGAGAGAGTGGCACGAAATTGAGGAGAGAGGAATGAGCTTGGAGAGCAAGTTTTGACCTTGTGCCTTGTTTGGTTTGAGAAGAGAGAGAAAATTAGATTTTTAGAATATAATATGTTATAATTTGAAAAATGTGATGATTACACTTTTGGAGTGTGTCATAACCCATTTCCATCTAGTCCCATCAAGCCACTTCACTTCTTTTGTTCTCCTTAATCTGCTCCATTTCGTACCTGGTTGTCTTTTCCGATCGTAATTCTTCCGACGTTTTCGCCCGAAAAAAATATTATATTCTATTTTGACTAAACCCCCAATTCGGTCCCTGAGAAAAACACTCGAGTCTGAAATAGTCCCTATCCAAAATAAATTATCCATTTCATCCTTAAGAATGTAATTATCGGGACACTTTTGTCCTTCCTATGGTTGACGACCTTTGACCACCGGTTTCCAGCTTACGTGTCCCAGGTGTTTACTAAGTTGTCAGGTGGCACCTCTTACTTGTATTCCAGCATGGAAATTAACAGGGAAAAAAATTCAAAATAAAAGCCAAAATTCGTCAGGCCCAAAACACATGCGTTTGAGGGGAGGGGTCTGCAACGAAACGACACCGTTTTTAGTGGGGGGCTGAATGTGTAGGTTCGTCTCTGCTAAACCATTAAGCTCCCTCTCACGATTTCGTTCAGTCACCAAACCTCTATAAATAAAGAAGAAATTCGAGACGAATGAGAATAAGTGAAGGGGTTCGCGTGAATCAACTAGCTAAAGGGAGAAGAATCGCGTGAATCAAAGCAGCTCAATCCAATTTCTGAAGGGGTACCATTGCTCACTAGGTTGATCTGTCTGATTTGCAAGAAATGGGTGATCAGAGTACACCACCACTGCCACCAGCTGTAAGGCCACCACCTATCAGGCCTCGTGCTCAAGTTTGACCTCTTTTCACTATGGTCATGGCTAGACACGTCCTTAGAAGCCTAGCTCATTTCAATGCAACTCCAAAAATAGAAAGGAGGAGGAATACAGATTAGGGTTTCTGTTCGAATTGATAATGGAAAGTGGGTGAAATACAGATTAGGGAAAAGAGAAAGAAGGGAAGAGGGTAGCAACCAGAGGAAGGGAGAAGAAGATGGTTGATAATGGAGAGGGAGAAGAGATTCTAGGGTTTCTATCAATGAATCATCGAAGGTGGGAGGAGAAACTACGTCGTTTTGGTAGGGAATAGCGGTGGGAAAAAAATTCCAAGCTGGTTATCCTATTAGACATGGTGACTGACAACTCAGCAAAAATGGTGACCACGTCAGCTGAAAACCGGCGGTCAAAGGTGGTAAACTGATAGATGGACTAAAGTGTCCCGATAATTATATTCTTAAGGATGAAATGGATAATTTATTTTGGATATGGACTATTTCACACCCCGAGTGTTTTTCTCAGGGATCAAATTGGGGGTCTAGTCTTCTATTTTTGAATGAAAATTTTCGAAAGAATCAAAGTTGAAGGAAACATATTAAAAACACTAAACATCTCGTTCACGGGTCAAAATTAGGTTTTCTGCACAGTAAACTTGTACCGGCAGTGAAAATGCAAATCGGCTTTCGTTTGAATTTTCAACCGAAAATTTTAACGTAACCCTCTACCATAAAGTAGACAATGGATATGATTTTATTTTAATCAAAAACGCTTTCTAACTCTCAAATTAAAATATAATTAATTATATTTTAACCGGTTGAACATCATAATTAAAATTAGGCTATTAAATCAGTCACCAAACAACATCCCTCCAAACTCCGAGGTTTCTCACTGGAGGCCCCAACTCCGATGGTGACATTTATATCCCGGTAACCCCGTTGACCGGTCGGATACTCCAAGTCTTGTTCAATGTCCAAACATCAAACCATATTCCATACCATGTAATTATTATATAAAATAATTCTATATCTTCAATTTATATTATATACAGAATAAATCTAAACTATGAATTGAATGTAGCGTAAAAGACCAAGACAAGATTTAAATACCTGAATTATCCATTCTTTTCTGCTATAGTACGTGACCTTACTTAATGGAGTAGTATTCATTTAAAATTCAACTATTTCATCAAGATTAGATATGTTACGAAAAGAAATTGAATTATTTCTAATTCTTTAATTACATCAATTCAATATACCAGCCATGAAAATAAAAGCAAGGCTATTATTTTGTGGTCAAAAGGGACAAAACTCGGTGCCTCTGTCCAGTACCTGGGAAGAACGCCCACTATGGTGCAACGCACACTGGACTGTACAATTCATGAATGCAACCAAGAAAATTCATTATATATCTTGACTTTATCTAATTCTTGTATGCGACCCGTAAGTAGGACAACCCACAAAAAGGAAATCTTTCACCATTTCACACAATCTAATTAAATCACAGTTTAGAGGATATAATGCCATAAGCATGAAATCGAAGAAATTTGAATGAATAATACACGCAATAATCACTATAACACACCCATAGGATAAGGCAAAATTCATACTCTTGTAATAACGTCATCGAAAATCGTATTAGAACCACACAAAAAAAAACCAATCAAAGAGCACACATAAATCCCTCACCTAATTTTGATGAAGATGAAAGAGAAAGAATGGTAGAAAGGTTGTGCCAAGAACACTTTCCTACTACCTCGGGTTTTCACGCCTTCTTCTCCCTTCCTTTAGAGAGAGGGGTTTGGAGAATTAGGGTTCTAAAAACAACTCTAAACCCTCACATTTTATATTTATGCTAACTTGTTTTTACTAAAAGGACCCTAGTGCTAAGCTTCTCTTAACTTGAATACATTAAGTTTTTGTTTTTGTTTTTAATTTTCTTCATCTTATTAAATATTTATTATTTTTAAATTCTTAATACTCGCTATTTAAATTATTCATAACATGCCAAATGAATTTAGCATTATATATATATATATATATAAATATATATATATATATATATAGATATATATATATATATTGTTTTGCGGGTATTACATGTTTCATATGTTGAACATCGTCTCCGCATCTATTACCGAGGAATGGAAGAAGGTAATTAATTAAACAATTTATTTAATTATATTTTATTTTTTGTGATGACTTAATTTAATGTTGATTTTATTTGAACTTGTGCATGCTTTCAACAATCAATCTCCTCTTGAGAAAGAAGATTTTAAACACTTGAGGATGCAATTTGCTGACTTCTATTTTAAGTATGCTGCAGAAAAAGGAGTAGAAAATATACCTACTTCATAGTTAGAGGATAATGTGTAGTTGTATGAATTTACTTGTATATATTTATATATTGGACTTGTGTTTGTTAGTATATAATATATTATGAATTTTTCATGTATAGTGGCCTAGATAGTATAGAAAATATTCTGAATTGTGTTAATGATTTTGTATAATTGTGACTAGCTAGTTCTGAATACATTGGAATGCAAATACATGAGTTAATTTATGTGCAAAGTTCTCCATGGACTTATTAGTGAGTGTGTACAAATCTGTAATATGTGCAAATTCTGTTGAATTATGTATTCTAGACTGTTAGTAAACAACAGACGTTAAAAGTTATATTAACAACAGACGTTATACTTTCTTTGAAAAGACCTATGCTTTCTTTGATCTTTTGGCAGCAGCTCAATCTCCTTTGTTTGAGAGGTGCAGTAGCACTTAGAGTTGTATACATCATTATAATTGCTTACAATTAAGGTTGAGCATAATATTTCTCAATAAGCTTTTAATAAAATTGTACATTTTTGCAGATAAACTAGGCCCTTAGATAATCGCATGCCATCGAATTACTATAGAACAAAAAAGATGGTTGAAAGATTGAATTTGAGTTATGAAAAAAATTGATTGTTGTGTCAATAGATGCATATTGTTTAATGTAATTTAATATTCGTAAATTTAATATACTTGGTTTTATGTTCAATTTACAGCTTTTATCGTGATGATAATGCTACTAAAGATATATCGAAGTTAATCAAGTCTATGTTTGATTGCCCTTACAACAATTGGAAATGTTGTGATGATCGAATCAATATTTTTGCTTAAAGAGTGGCCGGTAATGTATCTTGGTTACTTGTTATGATTTCGTATATTATAAATTTAAATTTAATCTTCAATTTAATTTTCTTTTATTATTTTCAATAATTACAGGAACGCTACAAATGGAATGGTGGACAAAAGCTAGCTATTAAGGTCATGTGGGAATTTAAAGCAAAGGATCTACTAAAAGAGAATATCTACAGCACGTCAAAAGATGTCACGTCAACCCTTCTCGATTCCTAATAGTGTATAGGCATAATTTCTTGTTGTGGCAAGATGAAGATTATCAAACATTATGATGTGTTGTGGTTGCAAATCGTCATTCAGATGCAAGGATCTAAGAATCAACTAATTTGAAATGGCAGGTTATATTTAGTCTTGAGAATATTTTTGCTCTGTTTTTTTTTATATATATTATTTTTAGTATTGTTGAAGATAATTCAAATTAGGTAATTAATTAGTTTGTTATTGTTAGTTGGGTAGTTAGTGTAACAACTAAGAGTGAGTTTTTTTTATAAACTAAGAGTGAGTTGGTTAGTGAGATTAGTGATATATGTGAGTTTATAAATAGACTAAGTGTAAATGTGAATGTATACAATTGTGTATAGAAGTGTAGTGTAAGTGCTATAGTGTAAAGGTGTAGAAGTGAATAAAATTTCAAGATTTTCATATTCTCTTCTTCTCCATAATTCTTCTTTGTGTGTGTGTGTAAGATTAGAGTGTTCTTGCACCAACAGTGGTATTTAAAGCTATAACAATCTTGGGAGAGTGCGTCCATAGAGATGGAGTTAAGTGAGGATTTTTCAATTCCTCTACCAGTTCTTGATGCCAAGAACTATGACCAATGGGTTGTGAAGATGAAGGTGATTCTTGGCTACTATGAAGTGCTGGATATTGTTCAGAAAGGCATTCAAGATTCGGAGGATAGTGCCTCCTACAAGCAATCAAAGAAGAGAGATTACAAGGCTCTCATCATCCTTCATCAATGTGTGGATGATGTGAATCTTGGGAAGATTGCTTCAGCAAAAAATGCAAGAGAAGCATGGGAGATCTTGAATAAAGCCTATTGTGAGCATAAGACAAAAGGTGAAAAGGAGGGAGATGAGGAAATAGTGGAGATAATTGCTGCAGAGAAAAAGAAATAGAGGGAAATGATGACTGAAATTGAAAAGGAAGGGGAAGAATCGGGTGCTGTTAGGAAAAATTTGTATTGTGCAACTGAAGAAGATATTAAGGCTCGGGAGTGTGCTCGATTGGAGCAATTACAAGGATTGCCTTTGCCGTCACTATCAGAACGACGAGCAGCCAGGGCAGTGTTGCCAGAGGAGGTGCCGACGGAAGGAGAGGAGAACCTGGTGTGGGTGGCGGTGTTGCGAGGTGACCGGAACTCGACTGAGACGGAGGCGGTGATTCGGAATCTGCGACAACAATACCTCGGGGCGTCGACAAGTGATGATGAACTGAAGAAAAGGGGGTTGGCGAAGCTTCCTGACGCAAACCCGTTAGGGCTCCGGACGGTGTTTCACCAGAACGCCGCATCGGAGAAGAAGCGGCCGTGGGTGGTTCCGAGGAGCAAGGCGAACACGCCACCACTGCCGATAAAGACGAAGTTGTGGGTCTCAAACAGGCAAAGTGAGCCACCGGGGCAAGATGCTCACGTAAAGACTGATGGCGAATGCGCGGTTATGGCCAGGGTGGAGCTCGCGCACGAGCCGCAATCCCGGATCGATAGCACCACTGCGACGAAGGGACCATGGGTGTTGAGATATGAGGGTCCGGTCAAGTCACTGAAGTCACCGGAAGTGATGACGTCGCTGTTATCGCCAGAGCTACCAAGGTGTAGGGTCGGTGATGAGTTGAAGCTGTTATGTATGGATAAAAGGAGGAAGATGATGCAAGGGGCAATTTCAGAATTTCTAAAATTAGGTCCAGATTGTTACCTAGTGGGCTAAGCCCATGTTAGGAGAAGTCATAAATGACAATTTTGGAATGGAGGTTATTTTTCTGATTTACTGGGCTGAAAGGGAATTTGGGTCAATTTGTTTGCTTGTTGATCAAATGGGCCAAACCTAATACTTGTTGAATTTTCCATGGGATCCTGGTGGATGTGAAATTATTTCTATGGAGATTAGATCTTTGTGCTTCAAAGTATGGGATCCTGGAAATTTATGTTTAGAGATGTATTAGTCATTGTATTTTGTGTATTTTTGGCTAATTTGAATTAAAGGGGCATGTTGAAGATAATTCAAATTAGGTAATTAGTTAGTTTGCTATTGTTAGTTGGGTAGTTAGTGTAACAACTAAGAGTGAGTTGGTTAGTGAGATTAGTGATATATGTGAGTCTATAAATAGACTAGGTGTAAATGTGAATGTATACAATTGTGTAGAGAAGTGTAGTGTAAGTGCTATAGTGTAAATGTGTAGAAGTGAATAAAATTTTAAGATTTTCATATTCTCTTCTTCTCCATAATTCTTCTTTGTGTCTGTGTGTGTGTAAGATTAGAGTGTTCTTGCACCAACAAGTATGTGTTTATCTGGGAGTAGCGAGGATAGTGGTGATTGGCTTTTCCTATATGTGCTAGAGGGCCTGCAGAAATATTGGGTCGAGGTCCCGAACATCCCAAAAAATAGCATGACCAACAAGTAAAATCGGGCTATGGATCCTACTTCTCCTCAGCACACACCAGCTGCTTCAAGTCTATTCCTGGTCATTTTTTTAAGAGAAAAAAAAAGTCCAAACAAATTTATTTTCAAGCATATTGCGCTTTTTTTTACTATTACAAACATTAAATGCTACTTTTACATATGCAGAAGCATAAATTTCATAAATACCCCACTGCATATGAGATCATGGGGTGTAGGTCAATGAGAAATTCTTGGGAGGAGTAAGTATTATTTTGTTTTATTCAAAATTTATTTTGTTTTATTATTTTTAATAATTACAAAAGCACTAGAGTTTGCGATATTATTCGGGATGCATTTCATCGCATCTGAGAAGAGGCTGATAGTAAGGAGCAGAAGCGCTCTGCTGCCTCTGACAATGCCCTCTCCTTGTTGGCGGCTAGAGGGAAGAAAAAGAAAAGGTATGTTTATGGATTGTGGCAGAAAGTGGATGCGTTTGTGGCCTCATCAACGCCATGTAATCGGTTTGAACCTTGCCCTCCTGTGGACTACCGAGAAATCATCTAGAACCTAAACCGGGAGCTAGTTGAGAAGAACAATGAAATCCTAACGATTAAGATTGGGTTGATCGAGGAGCTTTTTCATATGTACCAGACGAGTGGTTCAGGTTCAGTCCGCTATGTGTGAGACAATGCGACCGATCATGAGGAGTAAGGACGCTCATGATGATTTTAGCTCGCTACCCTCACCCCATCATGATTTGGAGATTACATTTATTTTACGTAGTTGTTATATTTTATGGATTAGATAATGTATTACAATTCTTGATTATATATGCAATTTATGTTCTCTTACATTTTATTATTTGGTTTAATGATTATTTTGCATTTTATTTTATTCAATTGTTTTTTTAATTTTTTTTAAAAAATAAAGTTTATTTTAAAAAAAATCCATTCAGAGACTGAATAGGCTATCACACCATCGATCGCCAAAAACTAGCCGTTAATATATAGTGACCGAATTGGTGGTCGCTAAACTTAAAAAGTAATTGGTCACATGCTTATAGGACTAAAGACAGAGATCGAATATCGTGATCGAGTTATCGTTCACTAATTAGAGACTGATTCGGATTCGATCCGATGGCTAAATTAGATTGTGATCAATGTTTTAGCTATGTCCACCTATCGGTCTCAAGATCGGTTGTTGCTAAATTTGGCAGCCAACTTTCTTGTTTTAGCAACGGATTCTGGGGGATCCAAAATAGTTATTATTTTGTTTTGTTTTTCTAATGCTATAAGTTGGTGAAGGTGGTTCTAGTGTAAGTCTTAAATGTCATGAACCATTTTCATTTCTGCATAACCCTCATTATTTTTCTTGATTGATAATGTTAAATGTAGCATAATCATTGTTTTAAAAATCGAACAGTGCTTAAACTAGTGAATGCACTGGTTCACGATTCACTTGTTTAACTATGGTTGAACTGTGGTCAAACCGATTTTAATTAAATATATATTTTGAATATATATAAAATGTTAAATAATAAATTTAACTTTGAGATGATATTTTTCAATAAACCCGGGTTTAATGGCTTTTAATTTTAAATAACACTTTTTAAATTTGAAATATTGTTTAACATTCAAGGTTCAACTTCCAAATTTCAATATTAAATGATAATACTTGTGACACCCTTCTACCCCGCATGTTATAAGCGTTTTAAGATAAGCAATTAATAAAATTTAGTCATGATCATACTAGATAAAATAAAGCGTCCCTCCATGGGTAGAAAAGTCCACATGAACTAGTTCTCACAATCGTCGAAAATAAACGAGTTTAAAACAATTTAACATAGCAAAGAAATAAACCTATCCCAACCCTGATGTCACATACAGAGCTCGTATAACCATTTCGGAATAAATCCACGGAATACAAAATAAAAAATAACTAACTGAACATAAAAACAAGCCCTAACTATGAGTGGCGGCTCCTCAGAGTCACTCCTCTCCAGGATGCTCGTCATCCTCTGCAAGGTGCCAATCAGGTCAAACAACAAACAAATAATGGGGAGTAAGAATCATGTAATCATAACAGCGAGGTAGGAAGTAAAGTAAAACATACAAGCATGGCACCAACGTAATCATATATCAACAACATGTATAAACATACATCAACCTCATCAACGTCAAGCATGCTATGCAGTGCAATGCAGTCCTACTCTGCTAAACTAACAATGCATATGGATCCACTAAACTCGGGATGGACGACTTCGGAGTTACATATCCACATTGAGAATCTACTAAACGTCGGAGAATCTACTCCTTGGATAGCCAACGCATCAAACCAACGGATGCCTCGTCACGGGGGTGCAAGGAGAAACTACTCCAACCGTGGATGGCCAGATCGCCGTACTCTAGGACGACCTCCCCTATGTCGAACATCCCTCAACAACAACAACAACTCCGATGCAATGTGTATTGCAACACAATGACTACGGACAACCACCACCTCCATAACTCCAACGGAATCAACCGGATACAGCAGTGGAATCGACCGCAGCGGAATATACCGCAACACCTTTAACAAGCGGAATCTACTGCAGCAGAATCGACCGCAACACCTTAGACCCAAACCGTGGAGTCAAGGCCCCCCTTGGGAAAAACTCTCAGTCCCTAAGGTACAACATCAATAACACCTTAGACCCAAACCGCGGGGTCAAGGTCATCTTGGCCAGAAGGCACCAAGGTATAGCTCAAACAACTTGCGGTAACCCAACGGTTACTGGCTTAACCATCTTAATTAATCTTTAATTAAGTTATCTAGGCTTCACCATTAATTAACTAAGTCATCATTTGTCATTGGGGGAGATTGGGGTTAAAACCCCTGTTTAAGTCCTTATTCTCAAATTCCGTCGAAAGAGGTGAGCATGGTCGTGCCTAACCCGAGCACGGGCATGCTGCCACTTAAGTGAAGTACGGTCGTGGTTCCTTTTTGAGCACGGTCGTGCTCAGCTGCACGGGCGTGCTCCTCTATTGCACGGTCATGCTTACTGCGCGGCCATTTTCCAGAATTCAAACTGGGAGCACGGGCGTGCTCCCTGTTCAGCACGGTCGTGCTCAATGCACGACAATACTGTTTTGGGCAAAGTTTCAACACATTTCCTTAACCAATTTTTAGGGTGGTTAAACCTATTAATCTCTAACTAATTTTCGAACCTAATTTAACTAATTAAGATTTTTTAACATTTTAACCATCAACTCAACAGTCATAGCATCGACTATACAACCAACATAACATCAACAACCAATATCGTAATAACAACGACAATCATCATACTATCATGTTCATATCAAGGAAACCAAGATAAATATTAACAACACGTCATGAACATGGAACACATACAAATAAAATACCAAAATAGCCAAGAACATACCATCACCAAACAATACAATTTAACATGTTATTCATTCATACACATAAAACAACATGGGGTTATGGGAACCCCTTTACTTTACACTAACCTCAAGCCTATGAATACACTACCCTTCTCCGCATACCTGGAATAGAGATCAGGATTCAAAAGAGAGAAAGAAGATCCACTTGGGTCCTGTCTCACTAGCGGTTGTCTACAACCTCAAAAACGACAAAGAGATACTTTGGTTCAACTCTAAGATCAAGAAATTAAAAGGAAAAGATCAAGAACTTGAAAGAAAGAACACAAGGGACAAGGTGCATGAATTTTACCTTTTCTAAAGTCCCAAACATCAAGCACAACGAACCCCTATTCGTAGCGATGTTCTCCTATCAAGAAGCAGTAAAGAATGGTGCAAGAACGGGTTCCCTAGAGAGAGTGTTGGGGAGAAAAACCATAAGGATTCAAAGAAGAAGGAGGTAGGCAGTTTTCTGAGTGTTGGGGTCATGTAAACTAGGTTTAGGTCGAGTCTAATGGTATATATATGAGTTTGGGTCATAACCGATTCCTATTTCAGCCCAAACTGTATACAGTTCAGTATTTTGACCATAACTTGAGCTACAAGTTTCCGATTGAGCGTTCTGGGTGTCGTTAGAAAGCTCAGAGAAATATCTACAAATTAATTTCTGATGATTGAATCATAAATCGGACTCTAAGATGGTCAAAAGTTTTATGGAAGTTTAGTGATAGATTTGATAGTTATTCCTAGATAAGATCTTAAGAGATTATGATAAGATCTTAAGATATAAACAAAAAGAGGATGATCGTATATTGATAAGGACTCAAATCTGATTGGTTGAGGGGCTAAAATCTAAGAATAACACTATCTCTATTTAAATACTAAATCACACGATATCTTATCGTATCATTCTTAATCGTTTATTATTAATAAAATCACATATCATATATTAACATATAAATCAATCATTAAGAGACACAATCTCATATTAATGAAAATAATCATATATTAATATACATATTATCATATGTAATAATATAAACACATATATATAAATATCAAACATATCAAACATATATATGCCAAAACTAACACATATAAACATAAGGGTGAATCTTGAGGTGTTACAATTCCACCCCCTATAAAAATTTCGCCCTCAAAATTTCTATCACCTTAACTGGTTAAACTTTCATCAATTAGGCGCATACATTGGGTTGAGTCCACGGACTTGGAGGCTCCAGCTCCACTATGCTTCCGCTGCTCACTCTGATTCCTGCTAGCACTCTGTGGTTCTGACTTTTCTTCTTTACAGTTCTTGCTGAGGTGACCATATTTGCCACACTTGAAACAGATGATGTTCGGCTCCTTGAATTGATGGGTATAGTGACCTTCTCCACGTTTTCCACAACTGACATGTTTAGGAGGATCCTAATCCTTAGGCTTACCTACTGAGAACTATGATTCCTTGCCATTCTGCTTGAAGTCTCTGCCGATGACATTGTCTCACCTCGTTCTTCTGATCTTCGTCCTTACTGCTCTGGACCTCTGAACTTTTACGGCTTGCGATCCTGGCCTCGTAAGCACCCTTGAAGATTCTGCACTTGTTCACCAAGGTAGGAAAGACTCGGATCTCCTGATAATAGATGGCTTGCTTGCTTTCATCGCTCTACCAACCGCAGTCGTTGGAGTAACTCTCAAGGACACATGATCACCTTCCTGGAATTTGAGCGCCTTTCTCCTTTTGTCATGATAGCTCTTTTGCCTATTCTGTGCCACTCTCATCTTTTCCTGAACCATCCCGATCCTTTCTGTTGTTTCCTGGACTATCTCCGGCCCTACCACCACACTATCACTAGGTTCACTCCAACACGAGGGTGTCCTACATCTCCTCCTAACTACCAGACTGTTCTAGCACACAAGCTCTCAACAAGTCCTATAAGGACTGATGGTCCTCTCAGACTGCCCATCAGTCTGCGGGTGGTAAGATGAACTAAGCCTAAGCTTTGTCCCTAAAGCATGCTACAAATTCTCTCAGAACCTGGAGGTAAACCTAGGGTCTCTATCTGATACTATGCTAGAGGGTACACCATGAAGCCTAACTATCTCTTTGATGTACAGCTTGGCTAACTTCTCTAAAGGATACTCCATGTTCATCGGGATGAAATGGGCAGTTAGTCAATCTATCCACAACAACCCATATAGCCTCAAAACCAGCTGGAATCCTAGGGAGTCCAGACACAAAGTCCATGGAGATGCTATCTCATTTCCATTCTGGGATACTTAAAGGTTGTAACTTACCTGATGACTTTTGGTGTTCTATCTTAGCTTTCTGACAACCAAGCACGCATACACAAACTCGGCCATATACTTTTTCATCCTGGGCCACCAAAACATCATCTTAAGGTCCTGATACATCTAGGTGGCACCTAGGTGCACACTTAATCCACTCATATGTCCTTCTTCAAGGATCAACTTCCTAAGCTCAGGAACATCCGATATGCACACTCTATCCTTAAACCTCAAGACTCCATCACTCCCAACCTTGAAACTAAGGTCTCTACCCTGAGCGAGCAATTCTCGCTGGTCTAAGAGAAACTTATCTAACTTCTGACCCTCTCTAGGGGTACCAAGCCAGTACTCTTAGGGGTAAACTCACAAGCTAGACTAAGGTCTCTAAACTCCTAAATCAGATCCATATCCCTGACCATCAAAGTGGAGATATGTAAGGTTTTCCTACTTAGGGCATCGGCCACCACATTGGCCTTTCCTGGATGATAGGTCAGCTTGAAGTCATAATCCTTTAATAACTCCATCCATCTACGCTGCCTCATATTCAACTTCTTTTGATCAAAGAGATACCTCAAACTCTTGTGATTACTAAAAACCTCAAACCTTGATCCATACAGGTAATGCCTCCAGATCTTTAAGGCAAATGCCACAGCCCCTAACTCTAGGTCATGGGTAGGGTAGTTCTTCTCATGGGGTTTCAACTGCCTAGAAGCATAAGCAACTACCTTGACATTCTGCATTAACACTCCACCTAACCCTTGCTCAGAAGCATCACAATAAACCACGAAGGGTTCACTAGGATCTGGCAAAACTAATACTGGTGCTGATGTCAACCTATCCTTAAGGGTTTGGAAACTCTCTTCACATCTAGAGTCCCACACAAACAACTATCCTTTCTTGGTGAGACAAGTTAAGGGTAAATCTATCTTAGAGAAACCTTCTATGAACCGCCTATAATACTCGGCTAACCCCAAGAAACTCCTAATCTCGGTCACAGACTTCGACGCTTCCTACTGGATCACCGTCTCAACCTTAGCTGGGTCCATAGCTATGCCACCCTTTGAGATGACATGTCCTAAGAAGCCCACTTCCTCTAACAAGAACTCACACTTAGACAACTTAGCATACAACTGGTTTTCCTTAAGGGTCTACAAGACAACCCTCAGGTGTTCCTCATGTTCTTCCTTGCTCTTGGAGTACACCAAGATGTCATCTATGAACACCACCACAAACTTATCCAAGTAAGGGTGAAAGGTCTTGTTCATGTAATCCATGAAGACCGCAGGAGCATTGGTCACACCAAAGGGCACAACCAAGTACTCATAATGACCATATCGCGTTCTGAACGTTGTCTTCGGGCTGTCCTATGACTTAACCCGAATCTGATGGTACCTTGACCTCAAGTCTATCTTAGAAAAGACGCAAGCGCCTATCAACCGGTCCATGAGATCATCAATCCTAGGGAGGGGATACCGATTCTTTATGGTCACCTTGTTGAGCTGTCAATAGTCGAAGCACAACCTCATACTACCATCTTCTTCTTCACCAACAACATCGGTGCTCCCCACGAAGACACACTAGGCCTAATGAACTGCTTCTTCATCAGGTCTTCCAACTCTTCCTTCAACTTAGCTAGCTCTAGAGGAGACATCCTATATGGTGCTATGGAGATTGGCCAGACGCCAGACACTAAGTCTATGGCAAACTCAATATCTCTCTCTGGGGATAAGTTATAAACATCCCTCGGAAACACTTCAGGAAAGTCTCGCACAACAGGCAAGATGGCGACATCAAGAGGGCTGCTCTCTACTTCCAGGAAGCTATCATCATGTACACTTGGGCTTCGTCTTTCATCGAAGCTTGAACTTGGATGGTAGAGAGAAGGTCTGGATTCTTAGACTCCGTTGGAGTTCCAAAAACTAAGGTTTTATCAAAACAGATAAAGGGAACATAGTTAGAAGGTAATCAGTTCATCCCAAGAATAACATCGAGCGGTTTAAAAAAAAGTAAGCGCACAAGATCAGCTGCAGAGTTCATATTATCAAGAGATAATAGAACAACATTCCTAAACACAAGAAGCACCTTAAGGCTCCTTGGATCATTCAAGACAAACTGCCAAATGTAGTAAGTCAAGCCAAAGCAAAGCTATAGGTACTTAGTACCATGTAACATTGACTATATAAATATAGACAATTCAAACAAGAGTCACACAAAAAACTCACGACAGATTCATAACACGTCCAGACAGGGCCGAAGTGCTCTGATACCACTAAATGTGACACCCTTCTACCCAGCATGTTATAAGCATTTTAAGATAAGTAATTAATAAAATTTAGTCATGATCATACTGGATAAAATAAAGCGTCCGTCCATGGGTAGAGAAGTCTGCATGAACTAGTTCTCAAAATAGCGAAAAATAAAACGAGTTTAAAACAATTTAACATAGCAAAGAAATAAACCTATCCCAATCCTGATGTCATATACATAGCTGGTATAACCGTTCCGGAATAAATCCACGGAATACAAACTTAAAAGTAACTAACTGGACATAAAAACAAGCCCTAACTATGAGTGGCGGCTCCTCAGAGTCACTCCTCTCCAGGATGCTCGTCATCCTATGCAAGGTGTCAATCAGGTCAAACAACAAACAAATAATGGGGAGTAAGAATCATGTAATCATAATAGCAAGGAGATAGGAAGTAAAGTAAAACATACAAGCATGGCACCAACGTAAGCATATATCAACAACATGTATAAACATACATCAACCTCATCAACATCAAGCATGCTATGCAATGCAATGCTGTCCTACTCCGCTAAACCAACAATGCATGTGGATCCACTAAATTCGGGATGGACGACTCCGGAGTTACATATCCACATTGATAATATACTCAACGCTAGAGAATCTACTCCTTGGATAGCCAATGCATCAAACCAACGGATGCTTCGTCACGAGGGTGCAAGGAGAATCTACTCCAACCGTGGATGGCCAGATCGCCGTACTCTAGGATGACCTCCCCTATGTCGAACAACCCTCAACCACAACAACAACTCTGATGCAATGCATATGCAACACAATGACCACAAACAACCACCACCTCCATAACTCCAATGGAATCAACCGAAGACATCAACGGAATCGACCCAGCGGAATCTACTACAACACCTTTAACCAGCGGAATCTACCGCAGCAGAATCGACTGCAACAAGTTAGACCCAAACCATGGAGTCAAGGTCCCCCTTGGGACAAACTCTCGGTCCCTAAGGTACAACATCAATAACACCATAGACCCAAACCGTGGGGTCAAGGCCCTCTTGGCCATAAGGCACCAAGGTACAGCTCAAACAACTTGCGGTAACCCAACGTTTACCGGCTTAACCATCTTAATTAATCTTTAATTAAGTTATCTAGTCATTAATTAACTAAGTCATCATTTGTCGTTAGGGAAGATTGGGGTTAAAACCCCTGTTTAAGTCCTTAATCTCAAATTCCGTCCAGAGGGGTGAGCATGGTCGTGCTTACACTAGTGCAATAAGTGTTTTTTACGTCAGTAAAAATTGATTTTATACGTCAGAATATTGTCTGACGTAAATACAGCTGACGTTAATAGTTAATATTTTAACGTCAGTTGTTTAAACAACTGACGTTAAATATAAAACTATTAACGTCAGTTCTTTAACACAACTGACGTTAATGTTGTTCAAACTAACATCAGTTATGTTAAAGAACTGACGTTACAGGTTTTATTTTTAACGTCAGTTTCCTAGTACAACTGATGTTAATAGTGTACTGTATATTTTATAAAATACTATTAACGTCAGTTGTTTGATACAACTGACGTTAATAGATTTTTTTTTTAAAATTCAGTTTTAAAATATCACTCCCCTCAGCTATCCCTGCATTCAGTAAATATCCCAGTAACATAGAATATCACACACATTACAGAATTGCAAACACTACCCTTAAATTTAAATATTAACTAAAAGAAAAGAAATATACAAAGGAACAATGGGAGGGACTTAAAACCAAAACCCATGTATAGGAAAAACATAACTATCTACAAGTATATATATATATAAATTTTAGTCTCTAATGTCTAAAAACAAAACTATCCATCTAACTATATATATATATATATAAATGTTATTAATTAGTTTCTAAAGTCTAACAAAAAAACTATTCATCTAAGTATTGCGGAGGTATCTTGTCAATTCCTTTTTCAGTCGCATACTTGAAGAAGAATTCTGCCAAGCGCATCCTCAAGTCTCTAAACTCATCTTTTTGAAGAGGCAATTGGTTGTTAAATACCTACACACGTTCAAATAATAACAATAACATTAACACAAGTCATCACCAAAACTATAATATATAATTTAACAAGTTGTTTAAATATTACCTTCTTCCATCCATCCGTAATAGATGCGGAGACTATGTTCAGCATATGAAGCATCACATAATAGCCGCACGACCACCCGTCAGGTTGAAATCGAGACTACAAACAAAATTAATTTCAATGTCAGTTAAATATACATATAAATTAGTAATTATAATATTAAATTATTTGATAAATAAACTACCAAACCTTGAGGATGATCCAATCAGGATTTCCTTTAGCCTTATAAGTCCTACTTCTCCAGTTGGCGCAACTTATGTTACTCGCCTTCAGCATGCTATCATAAACAAATAATCATGTCAAATAACAAATTCATATATCATGTATGTAATAAACTAAAAACAACTAATATTAAAACTTAAATTAAATTGAAGATTAGTTACTTACGTATTTACAGCTTCCACCACCTCCTGTGGCGGGTTTTGGTGGAGAGAGCAGAAGAATATGACAGTATGCCTAGACGGGTGAAGTACGAGCAACTGCCAATGGTTATTCATAGAGTAGGGAGCCAGATATAATTCTTTCCGATTGTCTCCCATCAAGTTCCCTATGTACTTACTTAATTCATCGCCGGCAAA
This sequence comes from Sophora flavescens, assembly GCA_030762895.1. Taxonomy (NCBI): domain Eukaryota; kingdom Viridiplantae; phylum Streptophyta; class Magnoliopsida; order Fabales; family Fabaceae; genus Sophora; species Sophora flavescens. The sequence continues at coordinate 212,767,280 of CM061063.1, forward strand.
GAATTGAGGCATAAGGATTGACGGATCTAAGAAGACATAAACTGATTTGGAGCCCTTATCAAGCTGAAGACGATGGAGATACTAAGATATGAAAAGGTGTGGATGTTAATTACATAATATATATATTGAAATTAAAATAAACTATTAAATGGAAAAATACCAAAAAAAAAAGTTATAAAATTAAAATTAACTTACGTGCACCAGAGTTACACAATCATCAAGACTAATACCCACCAAACTGCCTCAACAATGTTCAACAGGTCTCATAATTAAATCTATACAGAGTCGAAGACCAAAAATAGCCTAAACAATGTTCAATAGGTTCCATAATTAAATTAATTTACTACTTACTTTTGTATCTTCCCTAGTTTACTAATTAGTCAACAATCTCTCTCTTCACACGACCCTGTTGTGTGAAAAACTCACATGATAGGATCCATTCCTAAAAGGATTGGTGATTAGAATAATTAAGAAGTTACTGAGTAAAACATAAGTCAAAATGCATTGAGTTATGTAAAGAAAACAAAATCATGATCTTTTTAAAACTCAAGCTCAGCATAGAGTACTCCAAACTTTGTCGAGAGACAATGGTGGAGCACGAGAAAACAAAGTTAACATTACAAGTGAACAACACATGACCCAACAGACATGAAGGCACATGTTACAAGAAAGGGTAATACTAACTGTTAAGTAGACAACCGAACAAAAAGGCATCTAACATGCAGTCTCACTGGATTTCATTTGTAAGGGTGCATAATAGTGTGACCATGTACAGGTCCAGATGTAAATCTAATGGTGCTGAAAGCAGTATAACATTTTGTGATTGAAAGAAAACAAAATACATTAAGTAGGGTTAATGATGTATTTATCTGCTTCATGGCTTACTTATTCTTTTGTAAAATATGCAAAAGAAATGCAGATAGATATACCTGGATAGATGTGAGTATAGCAGCTACATCATATATAGGACTCCACTGATTTTGTAATATATCCAAACAGATACTTCCATCTGCATAGACTACGCACAGTTGAAAAATGAAATTAGTATCTATATTTCCAATTCATTGATAGTGTAAGATTCTCAACAAAAAAACTTACTATTTGGGTGAAACATTCGTGACACAAATCGTACAGTTGGTGGTTTGTTTGGATAATCCTCAGAAAATTGGAGAGTCAACTTAAACGTGTCTGAATAACTCAAAATATGTAGTCATGCTAATATAACCATTATCATGATCATATCAAGAGACAGCAAATATGGCATCCCAGAATAAACATAGGTTACCCCGCTATGAATACCCACTCTTTATTTAATTTTTGCAAACTAAAGAAGAACACAGCTCATGGGAGAAGAAAGAAATTAATTTAATGCTAAATAGTCAAAGATAAGTATATCTCCAAAGTGTGTAACAATCATAAAAAGATACAAGCTCTAATAGGCACGATTATTTAGAGTATAACAAGACAATATCATAGAACAGAATTAGAACTGAAATGGGGAAGGGGAACCAGAAAATAAACACCATCAAACTACAGAGCAGCATCTACATGCCAGTCTTAGAAAAATTCTTGATTTCAAGATAACCTAAACATCTATTGAGCTTCCCAAAATCATTTTGACGATGGATGGGCGACTATGAGCCTGACACTCTTTGCGACATGATTCAAACACTCCCATCTACAAACTACAAATTAAGCTCCTCAAATACATACAACACAGTTAAACTTGTATGTAACGCACAAGATGGAAAAAGAATCTAGCTGACACGTTTCAAAATTGTTTTCAGCACTAGTGCGCTTACAAACCATCCAACTACGATCAATAACTAGATAGATTCTGTAGATATACAAAACATATATCCAATATAAGGACAATAAGGGAGATTGAAAACTAGTTTTTGAAATCCTAATTGAAAACTAGTTTTGAAATCCCGTCAACCATGTATATCTTATTTGACTAATTGCCTAAAACAAAATTTCCACGGTAATCTCACATCATTCTTCTCATCAAGCAGGCAACAACACATATTAGGACTATTGCTATATCTAGCACTATAACCACTCAGCCATAGGAATCGATCAAGAGAGCATGATATATACAAGCAAGGCGTTTAAAAATTATTTCAAATTTACACAATTTTCAGGTTTCTTAAGACAAAAGAAATAAGCAGATGAAGATAAATTAACAAAAGAGAATTCCAATGAGCAATATATTGTTGATGTCACATGCTACAAGCAACTCTAAATTTCTTCCCATTTTGAAATAGGTCATGATAGCAGAAGAAAAACAAGAGAAAACACAAAACCCACGACCATAAATAGAGACATTCCAAACAACTCAAACTCACAGTTTCAAGTTTCAAGTACAGAGACTACAGTTTCAACATACACTCAAAACCAAAAATAAAAAAATGTGCCCTAAAGACTCACCAGAAATAGGTGCTCGCGTGGTGGTGGGGAGGGGAGCTCGAGTGGTGGCCAATGTTCGATGTGGTTACTGAGAGCAGAGGGACAAGGAGAGTTAGTGCGCAGGAAGGGGAAAGAGAGATGTCAAGTTATTGCAAAGAATGAGAGGGAAAGACAGAGTTAGGGTTAAGAGTGTACCTCACGGTGGTGGCGAAGAAGCCCTCACGGTGGTAGCGGTGGAGAGGATCTCGCGATTAGGGCAGAGTGAGAGTGAGAGTGAGAAATGGCATATTTTTTGGATAAGAAAGTGGATATGGTATGTCTATTGAATAGGATTAAGGTTTGGTCTTGAAGAAATAGTTTTCTGTTAGACAATATGGCTCTATGTGTTCTTTTTCTAATTGGTGTATAGATTTTATAAAGTGCTATGAACAAGTGTAAGACTTTGTCATGTTCCTGTCCTTTATACTTTGTGGTTCTGTTAACCTATTATAAATGGGTTTTGAGTATCTCTAGCACTCTTATTAATTAATACAAATTTTATCTTTTAAAAAAATAATAATGATGACAATGTGTGTGTGTGGGCCATCACTATGTATAACCGTCACCCCACTAATTTTATATGTTGTAGGCACATATACATATAAGGCAGGACCTTCTCATGATTAGGAGTTTCTTCGGGAGCTTTGATTACTATGTGGAGGTTGTTTTATTTTGTTATTTTTTTGAGTGTTGCACCCGATTTTCTTAAGGGTCGCAAACTTTGACTTTGTTATATTCACGACTTGTAAATGCCTTTATTTTGTGGAAGATGAGTGTTATTTTGACACCAAAACCAAATATCAAGACTTATTTGTATACTTTTCTCATATATTTATTCATTATTTCTCTCTCATCTTTCACCATTTTCTTTTCTAAACTCATCATGATTGATGGTATCAAAAGTTGGTGTCTAAAATTGGTGTCAAAATATCATTTCTCATTGTGGAATTCTAATGGATTTTATTTCAATATCTTTATGGTATGTTTGGGCGGGGGAATTTAAAAGGGTAATGTATTTTCATAGAATAATTATAATTCATTAATGTAAAAATATAATACATTTTATATTATAGATTCTAATTATCCTCTAAAAATACATTACCCTACTATATTCCCTCATCCAAACATACCATTAAGGTATTATTAGAAATAATCCTTATACTTTAGTGAGACACATTAAGTAGGTTTGATAGACTGCGAAAGGAAAATTTCGTCTTTCTCTTTCGGTCAGGCATGACCTTTAAATTCGGGTCATGACATACCGCCCCTTCAACTATAATCAACATCCCTCTTGGACTCCGATGTTGTTCACAAGGATGCCCAACCTCGATGATGTTCATTTACATCTTGGAAGTGGCTTCCCTCCACGTGGCTACCCAAAAATTCATTCTATTTAACCAATTCATTTCATCGAATATCTTTCCAACAACCACAAATCAATATTGCACATAGACATATAGAATCAATTAAAATATGCATACTCTTAACATTTCAACCATATACATAATAAGCATGTAAAAGAAGAATAATTGAATTACAATATATTATTAATTATGCCATATCTGTAGAAGTATGGTTGCTTCATAAAATAGTATATGTTTGATGATGATATAATCTATATGTTTAATGAACAAATCTAATAATGAGTTGAATGTGTTTATGTGTAGGCTTTAATAATGACATAATTTACAAGCTTATCATAAACATGAGTTTTGATCTATATTTATAAAATAATTTATGTGTGGATTTTAACCTTATACTCAAGAACAAAAAGGGGGAATATGAAAATAATATTCTAATTAAGTGCATAGAAACACTATTAAAAAAGACGTGAAAGACTTTTACATTAAATGGCACACCTTCATTAATGGCGCACTTTAGTTGCACTGCGAAAATATGACATATACATGAAAGTTGCAATACCCTAAATGCTCTTTAATAACTTATTTTCTAAACTCCCAGTCTTTGATCATAATGAACATATCAACTTAATATGAGACTTGATATATTCTTCTATTTGCTTTAATGTGGGCCTTGCTAACGAATTTACTAACTGTGCAGAAAGCCTAGGTTAGCTATTAAAGGTTTTATCTTAAAAAGGAGAAAAGAAGATGTTTGTTTGAAAGCAAGCCAAAGAGTCAGACGCCTGAAATGAACAATCTTGGACAATCGTGTCAGATGACTCCAGGCGAATCAAGACAAACGACTCAGGCTGATGAGAAATCACATAATTCTAAGTCAAAAGTTAGAAGACATGGCTCAAACAAGCATGTCAATAAAGAATAATATGATCTATGCCAAGAGAGAATCAAATCCAAGATTTCATTCGATCGAAGGAAATATTTAAAAGAGAAGCAAGTTGCACCAAATGGTTTATTCATCAACGTCTGATCGTTTGACATTCAAAGAATGATGACAAGTCTAACATAGTGTTTGGTTGGAGGGAAGGGGAATTTTTTTAAATATTTAATGTTTTGTTCAATTTTTAGAGGAGGAGGAGGGGAGGGGAGCAAAATCCCTCACTAAGTCAATTTTGGCTCCCATCCAATATTATTGCAGGATTTGGAAATGAGGGAATTTAAAACATTTTACATGCATTGACTAAAATATTCTCACTTGTCTATTTTGGAATAAATAATTATAAGAATTTAAGAGTAAATTTATTTTAAAATCCTGCCTCCACTCCTGAACCAAATATGAAAGTGTTATTTCTCATTGATAAGCTGTTGGCTTATCTAGTTTTATAGCTATAAAGTTCAAGGCTTTTATGCCAATTGAGCGAATTATGTAGGATAAAAATTGAAGCATCATGGATCACGTTCTATGAAATTAGAACACATATTTGGTACTTACCTAGTTGAAGACATAATCACTAACCAACGATTAAAATTCTCATCAGCGGTAGATTCCTTGTCAACTCTAGGTCCCTAAAATTGAAAGGCCAAGTCTTCCCCTGCCTGTTCACGCACTCCCAATTCACAACCGTCAATGGGGCAAGTCGTAGAGCAACTAATTATAATTCCATGACGGCAGAGGGGACCTAACCAACTATATATAATAATAACAATAACCATAAGCACCTCCCATTACAAGCCTATAGGTTAAGGCCTACACTATCACCCACACAGGTCAGTATTAGGTGTCAATAGCCCATTACGAATAGATCACCATATTAGCGGGCTTAAGCATCATCAAATGGATCATAACATTAGCCCGTTTTTCTCAAACCAAAAACCACAATTGATTGTAGGCCACAAGAATTATTAGAAAAATTCTAACATAGCAAAATCAATTGTGTAATTTTAATTTGTAAAAAACATTTTCGAAAACGACTCTCGGGCTAATAACATATTTAATGTGGCCACAAAATAAATGATCCCATGATGCAACACCTAATTAAGACTCCATCCAAAAAAGCCATGTAATATCGAATTATGGCGGTAGTCATACCCTTTATTGATATGGGACCTTCCATAGCTACAAATATTACCGACTCCGTCGACTAGTCATCAGTGTGGAGTGTAGCAAGAAAATAACATGCCAATGTGATCCAACAGCCATACTATCATTTCCTTTGTCAGTCCTCAGTTTCTATCAAATGCCAAAAGGCCAAAGAAACTACATGGTTAATAAAATAACCATCATGCCTCGACTCCAACAAGGTGTCGACTACGTGCACAATGGTCTCAACTACACCTAGCTTCAACATACATAATGTCTCAGCTCAAACATGGCATCGACCACGGGCATAATGGTCCAATCGATACCGAGCCTTTCAAATTCATTATGCCTCAGCTCCAACATGGCATTGACCACAGGTATAATGGTCCCAAAGATGCTGAGCTTTCAAAATAAGAATGCCTCAGCTCCAACATGATGTCAACTACGGGCATAGTGGTCCTAATGACATCGAGCTTTAAATTTTCACATTTGATATACATATACAAAAGTATATTAAAAAATATTCAACTTATCATTAATTTCTCAAATCAAATAGAAAATGTCACAAGAAACACCAAGATGTTCAAAAATAAAAATATGACATCATAGAGAAGAATCATATAAAAGTCAAGCTCCCACTAACCAAGCACATTATACGAACTCACAACGCCCATCTTCTCAACATGATTTTTAACTTCTAATGCCTGAGTCCCTTGGCTAATAGAACAACTAGCACAAAATCAACACAAACATGTTTAACCATCATATTTTTATTTTTCAAAATATATTTGACATCAATTGCTTCACTTCCAAATGCTTAACGCCATTTTAAGGTATCATTATTATCACAATAATTTTCAATGTGAAGCCATGTCACAAGTTTTTCAACCAAACATTTTATGTGGTACATTACAACATAGCATCCAACAAAATGCACAAAATTAGTTTTGTTAAAGAAACTTGAAGATATTTGGTCAAAGCATCAAATATTCATATCATGATTATGATATCATATGATTTCTTGATCAATAGGTTACATAAGAGAACCTCTTCTCTACACGAACCACCGTAGGGGCCTCCTCTCCTTCACACTTTGGTCTGCAGGGGCCTCTTCTCCTTCACACTTTGGTCTTCCTCTTCTCTTCTGTCGTTTGATTGTTGTGGTTTCACGTTTTGTTTTAAATGATATTTTCTTATTCCGGATTTTAATTATTGTTTTGTTTGTGTTGGTTTTAGTCTTAGGGTAAGGCATGTGGGCTTGGCTGTTGGCCCAACTGCAAAATTTTAATAAAAAAAAACAAGGATAAAAAAGAAACTTTCTTATTATGGGCCTTCTAGATTTGGATCTAAGTTCTGTTGTTGTTATCTCATAAAAATGTGTCTTTTCAAAGAGTAGATTTTTTTTATTATGCAACGATCGATGACGTTGATGTATGATTTCATCCTCAAGTGTCATATGAATCGTAAGGGTTCATTGTATAGCTTCTCTATCTTTAACGCCGTGCAAGAGTTAATTCCCGTTTATTAAAAATAATAAAATGTTTTTTTAAATTTAATCTTTTACAAGATTTTATCAAATTCATAAGATAAAAAATAAAATCTCTTTTAATTCACGCAACAATCTACGATGTTGATGTATGATTTTTCATCCTCAAGTGTCATATGAATTGTAAGGGTTCATCGTATAGTCTGACTATCTTTAACCCTATGCAAGAGTGAATTATCCTTTTTTTCAAAAAAAAATAAAAATAAAAAAATGAAATATCCTCAATTTACACCTTTAACCAATTTTACCCGGCCTACTTTTTTTTATAAAAAAAAAATCTCTTTTGAGTTCACGTAACAATTTACGATGTTGATGTATGAATTTTCATCCTCAAGTGTCACACGAATTGTAAGGGTTCATCGTATGGCTGAGCTATCTTTGACCCTGTGCAAAAGTGAATTCCATTTTGTTAAAAATAATTTTTTTTTCTTTAATTGTCCCTCTCAACAAATTTTAACATTTTTTTGAAATAAAAATTTATTTTCACGCAACAATCTATGACGTTGATGTATGATTTTTCATCCTCAAGTGGCGTATGTATTGTAAGGGTTTATCGTATAGCGCTGCTATCATGGACCCTGTGCAAAAAATGAATTTATTTTGAATAAAATATTTTTAAATAAAATAAATAAATCAAATCTTTATCAAAATAATAAAAATCAATCAATCAATCAAACTTTTTCTAAAAGAACTACGTGGCTTTGAGTTTCCCATCGCACCCGGGAATACGTAGGAGCAAGATAAATCATCTTGTCAAGCCAAAATTAATTTTTCCTTTTTTGTGTCTCTTTTTATGTTAAAATAATTAATCAAAATAATTAAACTTTTTTTAAGGGATGCTCTATGGACACGGTGCCATGCTTAGTCCCTTAGATTTGAGGTTACCCTGTGGACTCATGTGTCATGTTCAACCTCATTTAGTTTTTATAAACAATAAATTTTAAAAATTAAAATTAAAAAAATATTTAAAATATTAAAAGTTAAAAATAATTCTTTCCTGTAAATAATTTTTGGGTAAAATAAATGTTTAAAAGGCTATTAAAATGTTTTTGCACAATTAACTTAAGGTACCATTTTTTTTAAACGGGCGATGTGGGGTGCTAACATCTTCCCTACTCGTAACCAACTCCCGGACTCATCTCTCTCTTTTTTTTAGACAAGTTTTCCTTAAAATAAATGGTTTTTTTCAATGTTTTTCCTAAAATAAAATATTGGTGGCGACTCCTCTTTTTTTTTCCCTCTCTTCGCGGCTTGTAACACCCTCCCTTGGGCATTACTTTCTAAACACGTGCGAAAATAAAATTAAAAGATAATTTGCTGGTGCTTTCGGAAAATAACTTATATAAGTACATAAGTGTCTGAAATTGGGTATAAATTTTTTGTCATGACTCCATACCTAAGCCATAATCAACACACAAACTTACTATCATAGCTTGGCAAACCTATTTAGTTTAAAGGATATACTTAAATAAAAGATAGTAGTTTTACAAAAATTTCGACAGAGTCTCCTCTGTAATTCGGACATCCAAAATTAAAATAACACCTATTAAAATGATTACAGTTTCACTCCAGAATTCTAGCTACACTAAATTCAACCAGGCATCAATACATAAAAATAATAGTTATAGCCATAAGCTTTACAAAACCAAAAGAAATAGCTTAGATTTTCATTCAAAAGGTAGGCTCTCCGAGCCTCAAACGTTCCATTATAAAATAAAGGCTCTCTGAGCCAAACTCATACCTACTATCAAAATAATCTAAGTCTTAACCCTAAGCTGGTCGTTCTAAGAGTTATTCCGCAAGTAATACCTCATCAAGCAACTACATCTAAGTCTCGGAGTGACTTAGACAGACTCCTCTGCACCATCTGTGATAGAGTACCCAGGGTACAATATCGAACTTAGAAGAATCCTGAAATGTGTGTGTAAGGGTGAGACGCCAATATATGGTTTTAACCCAATAACTAAATACTCGACACCACATAACACATATGCATTTACCACACAAGCATTTATAAGCTAATAGTTTATCAGTGGGTTTGACACCCCAAACATCATATATAAAATTATGCATGACACTTCTATTCATCATCTACTTTTCGTCCTAATCTCATGAGATATCCCAACATCATATGAGTTGATCAGACTCCAAAGCCACACTGGCTAACTTGGCCAACTGCCAACAGGTGCGCAACCTCTTCCCATCTTAAAACAACAAAGGCATACATAGCCAGGCACTCACAAGGCCAAACACATTGCTAATGTCCACAACCAGTGGCACTATACCATTAGCAAGTAAGATGGGGATCCCAATGTCCTCCAAGGCACAATGAGATATGCATATCGTAATTACCTCGGCCGCCGGTAATTAATGCATTAAACCACAAATCGCAGGCACGTCTGCCAAATGCATGAAAAACACTTTTGTTTTGTTCTTTTCTTTGTGCTCATTCTTTCTTTTGCCGAAGCTCAAAATGGCTTACGACTCACATAGTTTTAAAACACTTTTTAAAACTTTCATCACAACACAGGACCTCACTGTCCATAAAACTTTCATCAAAACATAGGACCTCACTGTCCATAAAACCTTTATCAAAACGTAGGACCTCACTGTCCATAAAACATTTATCAAAACATAGGACCTCACAATCCGAGTGCTCAATCGCGACACCTCCCGACCGGTGCACCAATCGTAGGTTCGTGGCACTAGAAACATCTTCAATGTTTCAACACAGTATACCTCATGTATACAATTCATCACAGTATACCTCATGTATACAGTATAGGCCCTCAAAGTCCAAATGACTGAGTCCATCACAACACAGAACCTTAGTACCCCGACGTCTTGGTTACTGAGTTCCACACCACTATTAACACGAAATCAGTTTTGTTTTCATAAATTCTTTTTCCAAAAATTGGAAATTCATCAATAAAATCCTTAAATAATAAAACTTGGTTTTCACAAATATGAGTCACTTGAGGTTTTAACTTCCTTAAAATATGTACTTCCGTTTCCAAATACTTTCCTTCTATACTTTTCCAAATCTATCATCATACTTTTCCAAATCAATCATCAATTATCACTTTTAACGCTTCTCAAGCCAATACTTAACTTTTCCACTGAAAATATTTTCTAAAATCATCTTAACTTCTTTTCAACAATTAATTTCATAAAATAACTTTGTATAATATTACAAACTTTCTTACATAAAAATTAGCAGTACTTAACATTTTCACAATTTCGCTCTCATTGTGACTCGAGTTACTTTTATACTAATAAATTATCATCATCAAAACTCCTTAAATTTCCAAAATAATACTTTTCACCACTATTATATTCCAACGTTTCCCATAAAACATTGAATATAATTTACACAGCTTATTAAAGCTTTTATCTGATTAATCGGTTGTGCACTGACCACAGTCAGGCTTCTCAAACAACACTCACAAGCAACATTCAACAACAAACCACTAGACAGATCATGTACCATAGCAATATCATATTCAAATAAATAATTTAAAATAGGTCAAACACTGATACTCAGATATACAACACAACATAAACCACATAATCAGATAACCACAACCACATCAATTATACAGAATACACAACAAATAAATGGTCACAAGCAAATGGTTATCGAGAAAAATCCATCAGGCAAGCTCCCCTTACCTCTTGAAGACTCGAACTAAATAATCTCCCGAACTCGATTCGATTCCTCTTCGTTAGTGTAAATCAGTTAACTCCGTAGGTTCCTTCAAACGAATTGCAACCAAAATAAATCAAATCAAACAACAACACACTTAAATCAATGGGGGTTAGGGTTCGGCTTTACCCAATTTTCTAGGTTAGGAAACTTAAAATTTGATTAACTTAGGGATTAATGATCCATAAGTTACTTAAGCATGATTAATCACTTTAACCATGATTATGAACCAAGAACATGAACTAAAACTCATCTAGTTCCAAGAACTAGGGTTTCGGCCAAGGCTGAGTTTGGAGTTAGAAATCTCTAAAATTTCTAAACTCTTGGATTTAATCAACATACAAAACCTAGAGTTAGATTCAAGTGTTACAAACAACTTTTGAATCATAAAACCAACAAGTGCTCATACCTAGGGTTTCGGTTTTTGAAGAATCAAATAGGCTCAAGTTAGATTTTTGATCTTCTATATACTTGAATACAAGAACTATCAAGATATAATCATGAATCAAGACATGAAATTGAAACAAAACCTAAGAACACAAATTTGACCTAGGTTCGGCCCAGTCCAGAAATTAGGGAAAGAAATTTCTCATGCTCTTGTGCTTCTAGATGATGAAAATAGAGATGATTATAAGATCATAGAAATTGGTTTCATGTCAAAAGGATTTTTCTAGAATTAGTTATGAATTTTTCAATCTAGTTTCAAGAACTTCAAACAAATGAAGAACATGTTGATCAAATGCATCAACTCAAGAATCTTATGAAGAGAAAAGCTTAGAATAGAAAGATTAAGAGAGACTACCTCTTGATGATCAAAGAAAATGATGATTTGGATGATGTTCTTCAAGAATTTCTCATGGTGTTCTTGAGAACTTAAGGGAGAAGATGAACCAAGTTAGGGTTTCAGAACAGTTTCGGTATTTTGGGTATATCTCTCAACATACTTATCCGTTTTGGATGATCTTTATGTCGTTGGAAATAAGAGAGAAATATGAACAACTTTCATGTTGAAAGTTTTTCGAGATTCAAAATAGAAACTGATCAGAATGGCTCTGCAAAATCGGACGAGTTATAAACTCTTTGGAGCAAGAATCATGAATTTGGAAAAAAAATGACTTAAGGAAGGAGACATCCTATTTAAATGAGGAAGCAACCAGCTTAATGAAGACGAAACAAATGCTTAATGAAGAAGCAATCAAAACTTGGAGAAGAAGAAATCAAAACTTGTTTAAGAAGGATTCAAAACTTCTTAAAGAAGAAGTCAAAACTTAATGAAGAAGAATTCAAATGCTTAATGGAGAAGAATTCAAATACTTGGAGAAGAAGACAATGTTGGAGCCGTGTGGATTTGGCAAGAGTTTTGGGTCAATTTGTCAAATGGCATTTTGTAGGAATTGTCATAAAAAGACAAGGGTATTTTGGTCATTTCATAACAAAACTCAATGTTGCCATAAATGTGCTATTAATTGCCATTTATGATAGGATAGACTTGTCAAGAATGCTAATCAAGTTGGTCAATCCAATGTCTCTGCTACTTTGCCGACTTCCCGATCCATCTGACTCAGGCTCTGCCTAGAGACATCTCAACGTATAGGCCCGCAACAAACATAATACTTTAATTTTTTTCCAAAATTTTCAAAACTTTCAGTATCATAGTAAATATGATAAAAATATTTTTCATCTCGTTCATGATTTAAAATTAGATCTTCTGAGCAGTAAACTTTTACTGTCAGTGAAAACACAGAAAACAGCAGACCGGCTTCCGTCTGAGTTTTCAACCAAAAACTTCCCTGTAACCTTATAAAAATAAGTATAACAAGGAAATGACCTTGGTTTATCCAAAATCATTTTCTAAGTCTCGGATAAAAATATATATTTATATATTTGTCACCGATATTACGAAACAGCGAAAAATCGGGGTGTTACACGGCTCCCGGACGGGACGGTCGCGACATTGACATCAAATAATCAAAAAATATAACAAAATCATATATTTCAGGAAATTATTTTTACTATCATTCTTGACATCAAATAATGACGAAAGTCAAAATCCTCCCATTCATGTTAGATTTACAAAACTCACAGTAAATCTTCAATAAATAAATTTTATAGTAAAATCATGATTTCAAGTAGGTAACTGAGATAAGATATATAATAAAAATCCTCCAATTCATCTATCTTCAAACAAATATACCAGTTGATAAGATCCTCAAAGGTAACACAAAATCCAGTCATTAACATCACAAGCCATTTGAGGATATTATCATCCACTAAACACTCTCATTTGGGCAACACAAAAAAATATATATCAAAAAGTCTTTTAACCATGAAGCTAACACATTAGACTACAACCCAACTCAAATAATGTCTCCTTTATACAAACATATATCCAAGTCATTGTGGCTAACACAACAAATCTAAGATCATTATATTCTTGCAAGCGTACTTCATGAAATTCACCAGAATTATAACATATCACCTCTTTTAGGGTGGCGTTCATATGTAATAATTCAAAAAATATATCATGTAAAACAATGACTAAAAGTCCTTCCAAGCTATGTAAACAAATCACTTTCATGACCAAACATTCACATAGACTTCCGAAGTTAACTTATTCCAGAATATATCATGCCCAAGATGTAACACCCCCCCTTGGGCATTACTACTTAACACGTGTGAAAATAAAATTAAAAGGATAATTTTCTGGTACTTTCGGAAAATAATTTAAATAAGTACATAAGGGTCTGAAATTGAGTATAAAAATTTTGTCACGTATCCACACCTTAGCCTTAATCGACTCACAAACTTACTGTCATGGCCTGTCAAGCCTATTTCATTTAAAGGATACTTGAATAAAAGCTAGAAAATTTTGACAGAGTCTCCTCTGTAATTCGGACATCCCAAAAAAAGAACACCTGCTAAAATAATTACATTTTCACTTCCAGAATTTCAATTACACCAAGTACCTCCAAGAAGTAATATGCTAAAGATAGTTATATCAATTAGCTATACATGACCAAAAGGAAAAGTTTAAGTTTTCTTTCAAAAGAACGCTCTCCGAGCCATAAACATTTCATTTTAGAATAAAGGCTCTCTAAGCCATACTCATACATACTATCAAAATTAATCTAAGTCTCAAACCCTATGTTGGTCGTTCTAAAAGTTATTCCTGAGAAAACTCACGTGATCATTCCACAATCAAGTACTCCATCAAGTAACTAGATCTAAGTCTCTGAATGACTTAGAAAGACTCATCTGCACCATCTGTTTTAAAGTACTCAGGGTACAATAGCGAACCAGAAGAAACCTGATATGTGTGTAAGGGTGAGACGCCAATATATGGATTTAACACAATAACTAAATGCACGACACCACAGAACACATATACATTTATCACACAAGCATTTATAAGCTAATAATTTATCAATGGGTTCCACACCCCAAACATCAACATTGGAAAACTATGCATGAACACTTCAAAACATCAACTAAACATTCATACCTAATCTCCGGAGACCCGCAACGTCATTTAAAATGAGCTGATCAAGCTCGATTGCCAAAAGAGGCACGTCGATTTTAGCCAACAGAGGCACGTCGATTTTACCATAGTCCACTGTTCGGAATAGTGAGAACGTCGATTTATGGATTTTTCCACTGCACGTCGATTGCCCAAGGCGTAATGAATTTCATTATACGTCGATTGCCTAAAGGCACAATGAATACATCGATTACATGAATATCATAAAATACCCTGATTTCATTGTACGTCGATTGCCTTGGGCACAATGAATTTCATTGTACGTCGATTGCCCAAAGGCACAATGAACACGTCGATTTCAGGAATATCATAAAGATATCATGATTAACAAATACGTCGAGACATGAATATCACCAAGATATCATGATTAACCTCGTAGGCACGTCTGCCGAATATGCATGCAAAACATTTTATTCTCATCATTTTTCTTTGTGGTCGATATTCACTTTGCCGAAGCTCAAAATGGCTTACGACTCACATAGTTTTAAAACATCTTTAAAACTTTCATCACAACACAGGACCTCACTGTCCGAGTGCTCAATCACGACACCTCTTGACCGGTGCACCAGTCCTAGGATCGTGGTACTAGAAAACATCTTCAATGTTTTCAACACAGTATACCTCATGTATACAATATAGGCCCTCAAAGTCCAAATGACTGAGTCCATCACAACACAGAACATTAGTACCCCAACGTCTCGGTTACTAAGTCCAACTGTACTTTCAACACGGTTAAATCAACTTTTGATTTTTCAGAAATTCTTTTCCAAGGTAGAAATTCATTATAAAATCCTTAAATAATAAAAACTTAGTTTTTCACAAACCAATGAGTCACTTGAGGTTTAATTTTCCCAAAATATTTTTAACTCTAAAATTAAATAGAACAAATATATGAAAATGCTTTTCTCTTAATCATATTATTTAAAATATTTTTCTGTACTGGTATAATAGTGACAATAACATAAATTATTGTCTAGTAAGCGTGCATTCACTGAAATAAGTCAATGCTAACGCACCCAATAAAATAATTTGAAGAGAGTAATTTAATTACTCAAACAAAACCACATAACAAAATAAACTTAAACATCCAAATAAAATAATTAATCCTAGGTGTAAAAACTAGGGTGTTACATTACTACCCCTCTAAAAAAAAATTCGTCCTCGAAATTTCGTAGCTCAAAACTAAACAGGATTTTGTAATCACACTTTGACCCTAAAATCTTACTTTGTATTCTCGTCGCTTCATTCCTTTCATCTATAACTCTATAACAAGATCGATTCTTATGCCATTCTACTTATCCTCGAGACTTTTCACTACCGCATTATCTCCACTACCTTCGATATTTCACCTTAGTCTATTACGCTTTAAAGAATAAAATCAACGCTTAATCTCTTCACTTCTCAATATAGATCCATTAGAAAAACTTTCTCCAATATCCAACTTTCACAACTAACATTAAAACCCACGCTAACTTTACCATAACATCAATTAACCATCTACTCAAGAGATGCAATCATAGTCTTAGTCCATTGGGCTTAGTCTATTCTTCTAGTCATATCAAATTCACACTTTTCAAGTCTCCAATCAAAACGTCATAACATTCCTGAGTTGCACATGATAAACATTGTTCCAAGAACCTAAGAAATTTAATCTTATTGAAATTGAATCTTACCACATCCAACAGAGTCCATTTTCTTCTTAATTCCTCTCGAATCTTTTGCCTACTTCGATTTCATATCCTTCATTTGCCTCTCATTTTCAATTTGCTTCTCAAGCCCCGTTAGTATCCCTAGTTTAAGAAATTTCCCATGCAGGTCTACCCTATTGTCCAAGGAAAATACATCACAACTCCTAACAATTTATCCATCTGAAGACATAGCTCTATCACTTAGGCAAGGAAGTGCTTGTATCATATCTGCCCTTATCTTATATATTTGCAGCTGATAAAAGAGATTATAAAACAAATTTTCTCTAAGGCCATTACCCCTAAGAGCTGCACTAAAACAAAGCCAAGAAATCCGGGTGGACACTCCCCAATGGCAATCTTGGATTTTAAAAATGTCCAGTTTATTAAGACCTCAAAGATTATAAACATTTCGCCATAGCTTATCACACTCGAAAGACATAATCAAAACTTCATCACTTCTTACCTCAAGATTTGTCTGTTAGCAAAACTTCTTCAACACCTTATCCTCACGACGAACATCAAGTTCAACACTAATTTTACCCCATCATACATCAACCTTCAACTCAAAGTACACAATTATAGTCTTAGTTTCCTTTGAATATATTCCACCACTCCAAATTATATCATAGTCATTCATTTCAATCTTAAAGAATACGATTACATTCCTCCATGCAACTACAACTAAAGAAATCACTTCAGTTTGAATTATCCAAAATCATAATTCTTAAACTTTTCTAACCACTTAGTTTCACTCAAGAACTCTTCTTTACTATTTCCGTTCAGCTTAAGGAAAACTACCCTATATATTTTTCCGTTAATTCTCGGACTCACTAAGTCAACATTAACCATAAACATTGATCACTACTCTAAATTCCTTTAATGATATATCTACCTCGATCAATATAAGATCCATTGTAATCATCTCACTCAATGATGTTGAACTTAAGGGTTCTCATCATACCATTCACATCTATACATTAACAAAGCTCCTATCAACTTTGGTTCGTCCTAGCATAGAGATGACAAAAATTACGTACCACACTATCTCCCAACTAACCTGCTAAAGATAGGTCACCTCATTCCTTATCCATCCCACTGAGGATGATCAGTTGGACTTAGTCTCAACTTAGTCCTCAACACTTAAAGTAAACTTAACCGACACAAGTTGATAAACTTCCGTTTTTCATCTGAAACAACACTTGAAGATACTCCTTGAAGTTTGAACAATCGTCTGATACCTTATTCGGTTCACTAACACTACTTATGGATCATAACTCGTAAGAAAGATGTAGACTTCACCAGTCGATCAACGATCACTTGAATTCAAACAAGACTCATGCAGGTCTTCAGAAAACTCATAACAAAGATTCATGGCAATGCCAATATCTTAACAAGGAATGTCTCAATTGTTAAACTATCCCTTTTTCACTGTACTCGACTAACTCTAACATCTTAATGTGGAGATATCCAACTCATGACTGATGAGATGAGTCACACATCGACGACATTTGGAGAATACGTAGAACTAAGATGATCAATGATAACAAGTACTTTCGAACCGCAATAAGACATGGCCTTGGTGATCATAAAAGAATTTCTCAAGAAAAGAATTTTTTTTTCTGGATTTCACTTTCACATAAGCATAGAAAAGAATTTCATTAATTTGAAGGATACAGGAACATCCAGTATGGAAAAAGATCATTCCATCAGGTTTGTGGGTGTAAAAATGCATGATCAATACACATTTACAGACATGAATCTAATAAAGTTCATTCTTCCACAAGAATCTTCCAACGGATTCAAATAATCAAGAAGTGAATAATGTCTAATCCCAAGAGGATTAATTCTTATTCTTAATACAAAGAATTTACAAAATGATGACTTTCACCTCTATCAAAAATAGAAGTGACGAAACTAAGTTTCACCAAGAAACTTCTGCTATCACGAAATTATCTGGGTTATAACTCAACAAATAGTCATAACCACTTTTATCAACAAAGTGTGAAAGTATCCAGACCAATCGATTCCTTTAAACCAATTCACTCAAATGTCTAATACATCGAGGATCATTTAGAAGTGTGAGTACGACTTCTCACAACAAAGAAATGAATAACTGGAAATTTATGAATCACCATAACTAATTCATGAGTCCTGACAGACTGCAAATTAAAATCAAAAAATTTATCTGACCCACACAAACTTCACCGTTGTGATTATCTAATACAATCACAGGATTCGAGAAATAAATGTCAACTGACAAACACAAGAGAATCAAAGGGTACAATGAAGAGTTCCTTAATCACGAGACACTCACCCAAGATCAAAAATCCACTCGATTCGTCTTGGTTCCAACCAACATACACGTCTTTCTAGCCAAGCTTAGTATGACCACCTTGAATTGGGTACGATCCCGGACAAGTTAATCAATCGATCCAACATACAAAAGGTTGATCTTTCCTCATAAACTGAGTTGACGATGCAAAACCTTAGATAGGTCATCACTCCAATCTGATACTAACTCGTCTTCAAGTCGATCTTTGAGTAGTTGACAACTCCTCAAAATAGATTTACCAAATCAACTTCACAAGTTAGAGAATACTTATTCATAATTCGTCCTTTTACCTAGTCGTCAGAAATCTAGAGGGGGACACGAGCCTCCACATAACGTTGGTGCTTCACAAGGAAAACACTCGGTCTAACAAACGATTCAGACCACCGATCTTTCAGTTGAATCGAGTCGTCGAACTCGTTTCAACTTTGTAGGTAACATCCTACACAAAGCGACAGAGATCTGACCGAATCCAGAAACTAAATCAATCAAAAAATCAATGTCCTTTGTTAACCATAAACCTAGAATATTGTCTCCCAGGACATAAAGCCCTTGGAAAACCATCAAGAAAACATATTCTTGTGAGTCAACACACATTGCTTCAACAAGAAACACTTCAAACAAGAACCAACCAGAGATCACACAACAAAAAATTAACAGACCTATTCCCCAAAGATCCCGAAAGACTCGACCAGCTCTGATACCACTCTGTAACACCCCCCTTGGGCATTACTACTTAACACATGTGAAAATAAAATTAAAAGGATAATTTTCTGGTACTTTCGGAAAATAATTTATATAAGTACATAAGGGTCTGAAATTGAGTATAAAAATTGTCACGTATCCACACCTTAGCCTTAATCGACTCACAAACTTACTATCATGGCCTGTCAAGCCTATTTCATTTAAAGAATACTTGAATAAAAGCTAGAAAATTTTGACAGAGTCTCCTCTGTAATTCGGACATCCCAGAAAAAGAACACCTTCTAAAATAATTACATTTTCACTTCTAGAATTTCAATTACACCAAGTACCTCCAAGCAGTAATATGCTAAAGATAGTTATATCAATTAGCTATACATGACCAAAAGGAAAAGTTTAAGTTTTCTTTCAAAAGAACGCTCTCCGAGCCACAAACATTTCATTTTAGAATAAAGGCTCTCTGAGCCATACTCATACATACTATCAAAATTAATCTAAGTCTCAAACCCTAGGCTGGTCTTTCTAAAAGTTATTCCTGAGAAAACTCACGTGATCATTCCACAATCAAGTGCTCCATCAAGTAACTAGATCTAAGTCTCTGAATGACTTAGAAAGACTCATCTGCACCATCTGTTTTAAAGTACTCAGGGTACAATAGCGAACCAGAAGAAACCAGATATGTGTGTAAGGGTGAGACGCCAATATATGGATTTAACACAATAACTAAATGCACGACACCACAGAACACATATACATTTATCACACAAGCATTTATAAGCTAATAATTTATCAATGGGTTCCACACCCCAAACATCAACATTGGAAAACTATGCATGAACACTTCAAAACATCAACTAAACATTCATACCTAATCTCCGGAGACCCGCAACGTCATTTAAAATGAGCTGATCAAGCTCGATTGCCAAAAGAGGCACGTCGATTTTAGCCAACAGAGGCACGTCGATTTTACCATAGTCCACTGTTCGGAATAGTGAGAACGTCGATTTATGGATTTTTCCACTGCACGTCGATTGCCCAAGGCGTAATGAATTTCATTATACGTCGATTGCCTAAAGGCACAATGAATACATCGATTACATGAATATCATAAAATACCCTGATTTCATTGTACGTCGATTGCCTTGGGCACAATGAATTTCATTGTACGTCGATTGCCCAAAGGCACAATGAACACGTCGATTTCAGGAATATCATAAAGATATCATGATTAACAAATACGTCGAGACATGAATATCACCAAGATATCATGATTAACCTCGTAGGCACGTCTGCCGAATATGCATGCAAAACATTTTATTCTCGTCATTTTTCTTTGTGGTCGATCTTCACTTTGCCGAAGCTCAAAATGGCTTACGACTCACATAGTTTTAAAACATCTTTAAAACTTTCATCACAACACAGGACCTCACTGTCCGAGTGCTCAATCACGACACCTCTTGACCGGTGCACCAGTCCTAGGTTCGTGGTACTAGAAAACATCTTCAATGTTTTCAACACAGTATACCTCATGTATACAATATAGGTCCTCAAAGTCCAAATGACTGAGTCCATCACAACACAGAACATTAGTACCCCGACGTCTCGGTTACTAAGTCCAACTGTACTTTCAACACGGTTAAATCAACTTTTGATTTTTCAGAAATTCTTTTCCAAGGTAGAAATTCATTATAAAATCCTTAAATAATAAAAACTTAGTTTTTCACAAACCAATGAGTCACTTGAGGTTTAATTTTCTCAAAATATGCACTGCCGTTTCAAAAATATTTTCCGTCTATACTTTTCCAAATTTGCCATCAATTATCACTTTTAAAGCTTTTTAAGCCAAAACTTAGCTTTTTTCACTGAAACAATTTTCACGATGTCGCTCTCATTATGACTCAATTTACTTTTACACTAATAAATCATCAAAATAATAATGTTTCTCAAAACTCATTATTTTTCCAAAATAATATTTTCCACCACTATTATATTCCAACATTTCCCACAAAACATTGAATATAATTTACACAGCTTGTTAAAGCTTTTATCTGATTAATCAGTTGTGCACTGACCACAGTCAGGCTTCTCAAACAACACTCACAAGCTACATTCAACAGCAATTATCAGAATTATACCACCAGACAGATCATGCATCATAACAATATAATATACACTACAAATAATCAAATAACTTAAAGCAGATCAGACATTGATACTCAGATAAACAACACGACATAAACCACATAAACAGATAACCACAACCACATAAATTATACAGACTACACTACAAGCAAATGGTTATTGAGAAAAATCCATCAGGCAAGCCCCCCTTACCTTTGAAGACAAGTAAAGGATCCTCATCTTAATGCTCACGTTAGCTCCATATCTACTCCATCAAGCAAGCATAGCCGTATCAAACATCTCAGAGAGGGAATCCAACAACGCGTAACAACCAGAAATCAAGAAATCAATTACACATGATCAAACACACATTCTAATTTGTTCTAAACACTTAATCTTATTACCAATCAAGGTTATTTTCAAAGAAAATCATGTTTGAAGCTTACGCTTCACAATACCCTTTAAGGAAACTTTGTTTTGATTATAGGATCATGAAAAAGAACTTAGGAATCATCAATTAAGAGTCCTAATTGCACTAAATCATAATTAATTTCACAAAAACATACCCAAATTCAAATAAAATCAAATTGGGGGTTTTGGGCTCCCAAATAAAATTTAGGGGAAACTCATTTTAACAAAAGAATAATGAAATTGGTTTAGGGAAACACAAATTCATAGTCCCAATAGCATAAAACAAGCTTCAATTTCAAGATTGGAAGCTGAATTAAAAAGGCTAGGGTTAGGGTTTCAAAAATTAATTTGGGGGTTTTAAATCTAAGACACAAGAGAGGGTTTTGACTCACCCAAGGAACAAGAAGAAGTTGTGGTGGCTGTTATGGGGCTCCTCACGGCGGCGGACGGTGACGGCACGGAGGACAACGGCGGTTCTACAGTGAACAAGAACAACAGAGTTGAAAGAGAGCATAAAAGAATAAGAGGAAAGCTTAACCAACGAGTTGGGTTCGAAACCACCATGAACGACGCTTACCATGGTGAGGCGATGGCGGTCCGATGCAGGACACGGTGGCTCGGCTTCGCTGCTCTGACGACGCGTGCAGGAACGCGACTGTCTCCTCTTCGCGCGGCACCGAGCGGTGGCAGCGGCTGTCCAAGGGTGGCGCGCGTCTGGTTGTTGAGAAGGAGGAGGAAGAAGGTGGAGTGAGGAGGAAGAAGAAAAAAAGAAAGAAGAAAGAAAGACAGAAGAAGAAGCAGAGAAAGAAAAGAGAAAAGAGGGAGAGGGCGTCGAGAAAGAGAGAGAGAAAAGTATAAAAGTTGAGTTTTTAAACTAATTACTTAGTGATAGGTACAAAATGAGTGATAAATATTAGGCCTAAAATAAACATGTTTTCACTTCTTGGAATCTAAAAATAAAGATTGATAAAGATATGATTTCGAAATTCAAATTAGAGTAAAGATTAATAGTTGAATTAATCAACTAAGAAAATACTCAGTCCAGAATTTAATCTCCAATTAAGGTCAAACCAAAATATTTTTAACTCTAAAATTAAATAGAACAAATATATGAAAATGCTTTTCTCTTAATCATATTATTTAAAATATTTTTCTGTACTGGTATAATAGTGACAATAACATAAATTATTGTCTAGTAAGCGTGCATTCACTGAAATAAGTCAGTGCTAACGCACCCAATAAAATAATTTGAAGAGAGTAATTTAATTACTCAAACAAAACCACATAACAAAATAAACTTCAACATCCAAATAAAATAATTAATCCTAGGTGTAAAAACTAGGGTGTTACATTACTACCCCTCTAAAAAAAAAATTCGTCCTCGAAATTTCGTAGCTCAAAACTAAACAGGATTTTGTAATCACACTTTGACCCTAAAATCTTACTTTGTATTCTCGTCGCTTCATTCCTTTCATCTATAACTCTATAACAAGATCGATTCTTATGCCATTCTACTTATCCTCGAGACTTTTCACTACCGCATTATCTCCACTACCTTCGATATTTCACCTTAGTCTATTACGCTTTAAAGAATAAAATCAACGCTTAATCTCTTCACTTCTCAATATAGATCCATTAGAAAAACTTTCTCCAATATCCAACTTTCACAACTAACATTAAAACCCACGCTAACTTTACCATAACATCAATTAACCATCTACTCAAGAGATGCAATCATAGTCTTAGTCCATTGGGCTTAGTCTATTCTTCTAGTCATATCAAATTCACACTTTTCAAGTCTCCAATCAAAACGTCGTAACATTCCTGAGTTGCACATGATAAACATTGTTCCAAGAACCTAAGAAATTTAATCTTATTGAAATTGAATCTTACCACATCCAACAGAGTCCATTTTCTTCTTAATTCCTCTCGAATCTTTTGCCTACTTCGATTTCATATCCTTCATTTGCCTCTCATTTTCAATTTGCTTCTCAAGCCCCGTTAGTGTCCCTAGTTTAAGAAATTTCCCATGCACGTCTACCCTATTGTCCAAGGAAAATACATCACAACTCCTAACAATTTATCCATCTGAAGACATAGCTCTATCACTTAGGCAAGGAAGTGCTTGTATCATATCTGCCCTTATCTTATATATTTGCAGCTGATAAAAGAGATTATAAAACAAATTTTCTCTAAGGCCATTACCCCTAAGAGCTGCACTAAAACAAAGCCAAGAAATCCGGGTGGACACTCCCCAATGGCAATCTTGGATTTTAAAAATGTCCAGTTTATTAAGACCTCAAAGATTATAAACATTTCGCCATAGCTTATCACACTCGAAAGACATAATCAAAACTTCATCACTTCTTACCTCAAGATTTGTCTGTTAGCAAAACTTCTTCAACACCTTATCCTCACGACGAACATCAAGTTCAACACTAATTTTACCCCATCATACATCAACCTTCAACTCAAAGTACACAATTATAGTCTTAGTTTCCTTTGAATATATTCCACCACTCCAAATTATATCATAGTCATTCATTTCAATCTTAAAGAATACGATTACATTCCTCCATGCAACTACAACTAAAGAAATCACTTCAGTTTGAATTATCCAAAATCATAATTCTTAAACTTTTCTAACCACTTAGTTTCACTCAAGAACTCTTCTTTACTATTTCCGTTCAGCTTAAGGAAAACTACCCTATATATTTTTCCGTTAATTCTCGGACTCACTAAGTCAACATTAACCATAAACATTGATCACTACTCTAAATTCCTTTAATGATATATCTACCTCGATCATGAAAAGATCCATTGTAATCATCTCACTCAATGATGTTGAACTTAAGGGTTCTCATCATACCATTCACATCTATACATTAACAAAGCTCCTATCAACTTTGGTTCGTCCTAGCATAGAGATGACAAAAATTAAGTACCACACTATCTCCCAACTAACCTGCTAAAGATAGGTCACCTCATTCCTTATCCATCCCACTGAGGATGATCAGTTGGACTTAGTCTCAACTTAGTCCTCAACACTTAAAGTAAACTTAACCGACACAAGTTGATAAACTTCCGTTTTTCATCTGAAACAACACTTGAAGATACTCCTTGAAGTTTGAACAATCGTCTGATACCTTATTCGGTTCACTAACACTACTTATGGATCATAACTCGTAAGAAAGATGTAGACTTCACCAGTCGATCAACGATCACTTGAATTCAAACAAGACTCATGCAGGTCTTCAGAAAACTCATAACAAAGATTCATGGCAATGCCAATATCTTAACAAGGAATGTCTCAATTGTTAAACTATCCCTTTTTCACTGTACTCGACTAACTCTATCATCTTAATGTGGAGATATCCAACTCATGACTGATGAGATGAGTCACACATCGACGACATTTGGAGAATACGTAGAACTAAGATGATCAATGATAACAAGTACTTTCGAACCGCAATAAGACATGGCCTTGGTGATCATAAAAGAATTTCTCAAGAAAAGAATTTTTTTTTCTGGATTTCACTTTCACATAAGCATAGAAAAGAATTTCATTAATTTGAAGGATACAGGAACATCCAGTATGGAAAAAGATCATTCCATCAGGTTTGTGGGTGTAAAAATGCATGATCAATACACATTTACAGACATGAATCTAATAAAGTTCATTCTTCCACAAGAATCTTCCAACGGATTCAAATAATCAAGAAGTGAATAATGTCTAATCCCAAGAGGATTAATTCTTATTCTTAATACAAAGAATTTACAAAATGATGACTTTCACCTCTATCAAAAATAGAAGTGACGAAACTAAGTTTCACCAAGAAACTTCTGCTATCACGAAATTATCTGGGTTATAACTCAACAAATAGTCATAACCACTTTTATCAACAAAGTGTGAAAGTATCCAGACCAATCGATTCCTTTAAACCAATTCACTCAAATGTCTAATACATCGAGGATCATTTAGAAGTGTGAGTACGACTTCTCACAACAAAGAAATGAATAACTGGAAATTTATGAATCACCATAACTAATTCATGAGTCCTGACAGACTGCAAATTAAAATCAAAAAATTTATCTGACCCACACAAACTTCACCGTTGTGATTATCTAATACAATCACAGGATTCGAGAAATAAATGTCAACTGACAAACACAAGAGAATCAAAGGGTACAATGAAGAGTTCCTTAATCACGAGACACTCACCCAAGATCAAAAATCCACTCGATTCGTCTTGGTTCCAACCAACATACACGTCTTTCTAGCCAAGCTTAGTATGACCACCTTGAATTGGGTACGATCCCGGACAAGTTAATCAATCGATCCAACATACAAAAGGTTGATCTTTCCTCATAAACTGAGTTGACGATGCAAAACCTTAGATAGGTCATCACTCCAATCTGATACTAACTCGTCTTCAAGTCGATCTTTGAGTAGTTGACAACTCCTCAAAATAGATTTACCAAATCAACTGCACAAGTTAGAGAATACTTATTCATAATTCGTCCTTTTACCTAGTCGTCAGAAATCTAGAGGGGGACACGAGCCTCCACACAACGTTGGTGCTTCACAAGGAAAACACTCGGTCTAACAAACGATTCAGACCACCGATCTTTCAGTTGAATCGAGTCGTCGAACTCGTTTCAACTTTGTAGGTAACATCCTACACAAAGCGACAGAGATCTGACCGAATCCAGAAACTAAATCAATCAAAAAATCAATGTCCATTGTTAACCATAAACCTAGAATATTGTCTCCCAGGACATAAAGCCCTTGGAAAACCATCAAGAAAACATATTCTTGTGAGTCAACACACATTGCTTCAAGAAACACTTCAAACAAGAACCAACCAGAGATCACACAACAAAAAATTAACAGACCTATTCCCCAAAGATCCCGAAAGACTCGACCAGCTCTGATACCACTCTGTAACACCCCCCTTGGGCATTACTACTTAACACATGTGAAAATAAAATTAAAAGGATAATTTTTTGGTACTTTCGGAAAATAATTTATATAAGTACATAAGGGTCTGAAATTGAGTATAAAAATTGTCACGTATCCACACCTTAGCCTTAATCGACTCACAAACTTACTATCATGGCCTGTCAAGCCTATTTCATTTAAAGGATACTTGAATAAAAGCTAGAAAATTTTGACAGAGTCTCCTCTGTAATTCGGACATCCCAGAAAAAGAACACCTTCTAAAATAATTACATTTTCACTTCTAGAATTTCAATTACACCAAGTACCTCCAAGCAGTAATATGCTAAAGATAGTTATATCAATTAGCTATACATGACCAAAAGGAAAAGTTTAAGTTTTCTTTCAAAAGAACGCTCTCCGAGCCACAAACATTTCATTTTAGAATAAAGGCTCTCTGAGCCATACTCATACATACTATCAAAATTAATCTAAGTCTCAAACCCTAGGCTGGTCTTTCTAAAAGTTATTCCTGAGAAAACTCACGTGATCATTCCACAATCAAGTACTCCATCAAGTAACTAGATCTAAGTCTCTGAATGACTTAGAAAGACTCCTCTGCACCATCTGTTTTAAAGTACTCAGGGTACAATAGCGAACCAGAAGAAACCTGATATGTGTGTAAGGGTGAGACGCCAATAAATGGATTTAACACAATAACTAAATGCACGACACCACAGAACACATATACATTTATCACACAAGCATTTATAAGCTAATAATTTATCAATGGGTTCCACACCCCAAACATCAACGTTGGAAAACTATGCATGAACACTTCAAAACATCAACTAAACATTCAAACCTAATCTCCGGAGACCCGCAACGTCATTTAAAATGAGCTGATCAAGCTCGATTGCCAAAAGAGGCACGCCGATTTTTGCCAACAGAGGCACGTCGATTTTACCATAGCCCACTGTCCGGAACAGTGAGAACGTCGATTTATGGATTTTTCCATTGCACGTCGATTGCCCAAGGCGTAATGAATTTCACTATACATCGATTGCCTAAAGGCGCAATGAATACGTCGATTACATGAATATCATAAAATACCCTGATTTCATTGTACGTCGATTGCCTTGGGCACAATGAATTTCATTGTACGTCGATTGCCCAAAGGCACAATGAACACGTCGATTTCAGGAATATCATAAAGATATCATGATTAACAAATACGTCGAGACATGAATATCACCAAGATATTATGATTAACCTCGTAGGCACGTCTGCCGAATATGCATGCAAATCATTTTATTCTCGTCATTTTTCTTTATGGTCGATCTTTACTTTGCCGAAGCTCAAAATGGCTTACGACTCACATAGTTTTAAAACATCTTTAAAACTTTCATCACAACACAGGACCTCACTGTCCGAGTACTCAATCACGACACCTCTTGACCGATGCACCAGTCCTAGGTTCGTGGTACTAGAAAACATCTTCAATGTTTTCAACACAGTATACCTCATGTATACAATATAGGCCCTCAAAGTCCAAATGACTGAGTCCATCACAACACAGAACATTAGTACCCCGACGTCTCGGTTACTAAGTCCAACTGTACTTTCAACACAGTTAAATCAACTTTTGATTTTTCAGAAATTCTTTTCCAAGGTAGAAATTCATTATAAAATCCTTAAATAATAAAAACTTAGTTTTTCACAAACCAATGAGTCACTTGAGGTTTAATTTTCTCAAAATATGCACTGCCGTTTCAAAAATATTTGCCGTCTATACTTTTCCAAATTTGCCATCAATTATCACTTTTAAAGCTTTTTAAGCCAAAACTTAGCTTTTTTCATTGAAACAATTTTCACGATGTCGCTCTCATTGTGACTCAATTTACTTTTACACTAATAAATCATCAAAATAATAATCTTTCTCAAAACTCATTATTTTTCCAAAATAATATTTTCCACCACTATTATATTCCAACATTTCCCATAAAACATTGAATATAATTTACACAGCTTGTTAAAGCTTTTATCTGATTAATCAGTTGTGTACTGACCACAGCCAGGCTTCTCAAACAACACTCACAAGCAACATTCAACAGCAATTATCAAAATTATACCACCAGACAGATCATGCATCATAACAATATAATATACACTACAAATAATCAAAGAACTTAAAGTAGATCAGACACTGATACTCAGATAAACAACACGACATAAACCACATAAACAGATAACCACAACCACATAAATTATACAGACTACACTACAAGCAAATGGTTATTGAGAAAAATCCATCAGGCAAGCCCCCCTTACCTTTGAAGACAAGTAAAGGATCCTCGTCTTAATGCTCACGTTAGCTCCATATCTACTCCATCAAGCAAGCATAGACGTATCAAACGTCTCAGAGAGGGAATCCAACAACGCGTAACAACTAGAAATCAAGAAATCAATTACACATGATCAAACACACATTCTAATTTGTTCTAAACACTTAATCTTATTACCAATCAAGGTTATTTTCAAAGAAAATCATGTTTGAAGCTTACGCTTCACAATACCCTTTAAGGAAACTTTGTTTTGATTATAGGATCATGAAAAAGAACTTAGGAATCATCAATTAAGAGTCCTAATTGCACTAAATCATAATTAATTTCACAAAAACATACCCAAATTCAAATAAAATCAAATTGGGGGTTTAGGGCTCCCTAATACAATTTAGGGAAAACTCATTTTAACTAAAGAATAATGAAATTGGTTTAGGGAAACACAAATTCATAGTCCCAATAGCATAAAACAAGCTTCAATTTCAAGATTGGAAGCTAATTTAAAAATGCAAGGGTTAGGGTTTCAAAAATCAATTTGGGGGTTTTAAATCTAAGACACAAGATAGCGTTTTGACTCACCCAAGGAAGAAGAAGAAGTTGTGGTGGCTGTTATGGGGCTCCTCATGGAGGCGGACGGCGACGGCACGGAGGACAATGGCGGTTCTACAGTAAACAAGAACAACAGAGTTGAAAGAGAGCATAAAAGAATAAGAGGAAAGCTTAACCAACGAGTTGGGTTCGAAACCACCATGAACGACGCTTACCATGGTGAGGCGATGGTGGTCCGACGCAGGACACGGTGGCTCGGCTTCGCTGCTCCGAGAAAGCGTGCAAGGATGCGACTGTCTCCTCTTCGTGCGGCACCGAGCGGTGGTAGCGGCTGTCCAAGGGTGGCATGCGTCTGGTTGTTGAGAAGGAGGAGGAAGAAGGTGGAGTGAGGAGGAAGAAGAGAAAAAGAAAGAAATAAGAAATAAAGAAGAAGAAGCAGAGAAAGAAAAGAGAAAAGAGGGAGAGGGTGTCGAGAAGGAGAGATAGAAAAGTGTAAAAGTTGAGTTTTTAAACTAATTACTTAGTGATAGGTACAAAATGAGTGATAAATATTAGGCCTAAAATAAACATGTTTTCACTTTTTGGAATCTAAAAATAAAGATTGATAAAGATATGATTTCGAAATTCAAATTAGAGTAAAGATTAATAGTTGAACTAATCAACTAAGAAAATACTCAGTCCAGAATTTAATCTCCGATTAAGGTCAAACCAAAATATTTTTAACTCTAAAATTAAATAGAACAAATATATGAAAATGCTTTTCTCTTAATCATATTATTTAAAATATTTTTCTGTAC
This sequence comes from Sophora flavescens, assembly GCA_030762895.1. NCBI lineage: Eukaryota > Viridiplantae > Streptophyta > Magnoliopsida > Fabales > Fabaceae > Sophora > Sophora flavescens. Next base: position 212,797,837 of record CM061063.1, read on the forward strand.
TGGTATAATAGTGACAATAACATAAATTATTGTCTAGTAAGCGTGCATTCACTGAAATAAGTCAGTGCTAACGCACCCAATAAAATAATTTGAAGAGAGTAATTTAATTACTCAAACAAAACCACATAACAAAATAAACTTAAACATCCAAATAAAATAATTAATCCTAGGTGTAAAAACTAGGGTGTTACACAAGACACAAAGAGCCCAACATATAGATAGCAAACATATGCCATTAATCAATAAAAAAATAAGACAGCTACACAATATGTGTCTTAATAATTAAATCTCAATTACATGTATCATCCATATATCCTTGATCAAAATTATCATAGATACATAGTAACGGCAAGCTTCATGCATATATTGTGCATCATAATTTAATCAATTACATTAGGTAATAACCTAAACAAAAGAGTAAGGTTTTAAAAAACATAAGTCTCTTTCATGGCAAAAATAGTAAACACTTGAAACTGTTATTTCTTTCTTTTCAAAATTATTATACCAAAACACATTTTTCTCAGACATGTGTCTTTCTAAAATTAAAAATAATCATGCTCCAAAACAAACTAACCAACATAGTTGTTATTTTAAAAATGATTGTTAAGCAAAACTTGAAAGGTGTTAAGCTAAGCAACAAGGTAAGACATAACTTCAGCTTAAATCAAGCTATTTTGAGGCCAACATAACAACACATTCCCCTTTGGGCAGAATGTCCAACCAAGGTCGCAACCGCAGTAAGAACCTCAGATGAGTTAATAAATGAGCATACACTAGGTTCGGAAAATTGTCTCCTTTGGGCTGACAAATCCCCTAGACCAATGCACCTTCATTAACTTCATCCACAATCTTTGATAATGAGTTACTCAATGAGCATACACCGGGTTTAGAAAGGTATCCCCTTCGGGCAGACAAACCTCCTAGATCAGTGCACCTCCAATAACTTTATCCACAATCATCGATAATGAGTTACTCAATCAGCATACATTGGGTTTAGAAATCTATCCTCTTTAGGCAGACAGATCTCCTGGACTAGTGCATCTCCAATAACTTTATCTCAAATCAGCTTTTAATCATGACACACAATAACCCCTTTTGGGCAGGTAATTACACATAGCAACTAGAATCATCCCTCTAATGATAAGAAGAAACCCCACCAATTAATAATGAGTAATCCCACTTTGGCAGTAATTACCCATTATAATCAATGAAATACTTTTACCCAGGAATCAATTTCTCTTGCCTTCAACCATGATATATTCCACAAGAAGGTGCATCAACAATAAACACCTCTACTGATCATGGATATAAATCCAATAGCATTCCATAAGTTTTGCACATACAACAATCCAAATAGGAGCTCACAATTAAGTAAATTGACACTTTAAAACATATGATATAGGCTAAAAGTATTAACTTTCGTAACATCAGCCAAGTACACAATATTATGCACATATATAGATTATGGTATATTCTCTTTCCAGTATATTATTTTCTTAATATCAGCTGGAAGAATAAATAAACTAGATCCCTTTTTTAATATAGATATTTACACAGCGGAAAATATAAACAGTATACCAAAATCACATTTAAATAATGGATCTCATTTCAAGATGAAGCACTTAAAATAGCTCACGCATGCTCCCCACAATCTTCAATTTAATCATAGTAATAACCATGAAAGGTTATAACATAATATAAAAAATCAAATTCTCAAAAGGAAACAAAATATGTGCATAAGTACCAATTTAACCATCCAATGGATATTCAAGGCATAATTATTCAAGGCTTTCCAAAATAGATATTATCTCACTTGAGATATCACATAAACACACTTGTTGTATTTATCATGCAAAATATATTTCCAAATTTATATAATTTATATCACTCATGGAGAGCACAAATCCATATATATATATATATATATATATATATATATATATATATATATAACAAATATTATTTTTTCGAATCTTTCAAATAATTGAGTGACAATAATCACCATTAATGAAAAAATAATATGATTGTGTACTAGAAATAATTTTCCAAAATCATGCCAATAAAGGAGCCCAATAATTTCCACGTCACAACATTCTAAAAGAATGTCACGTTCTTGTATATAAATACGTATACAATACTTCAATGGAAAGAAAAAAATATATTTTATAACTAACCTCCGAGACCATGTCGCTCAGCAACTTTATATAACTTTTCAAATGACTCATAAAATCAAACGTTAGATAACAATAACAGAACTCATATCAAATATCAACAATTCCTAAAGAGAAAATCAAGTCTCGCTTCCACTTGTTATAGTTTAAGCCAATCACAAAATTCAATTGAAACAAAACAATTGTTCACGGAGAAAAAAAGTCACTGCTAAGACAAAATACGAATGCATTAGAACAAATATTACAGCAAGATATAGCCCAAATAAAAGATGCTATCACAATGAGGTCAATAAAATAGTACATTCCCATTGAGGCAGAATGCACAAACCAAGGTAACAATCAAGGTCAAAACCACAGATGAGTTAATCAATGAGTACACACTGGGTTCAAAAAGTTGTCCCCTTTGGGCAGACAAATTTCTTAACCCAATGCATTCCCCCATTAACTCCATCCCAGTGAACTTCCAATCATAACACGCAACAACCCCCTTTGGGCAGGTAAATGCATGTAATGATTAAAAGCATTCCTCAAATTACAAAGAAATTTCCATCGATTGAAATAGGTGGTCCCACTTTGACGATGCACTGCGAGCAGCGAACAGCCGGTGTCGCGTGGTTGCCTTCTCGTCGAGCAGCGGTCGGACGCACGATGGCGCGCTGCTGGACGTTGACGGCAAGGTCGGTGGTCGCGGCCTGGTCCAAGACTGAAGGAAGAAGGAGTTGAAGTTAGGGAGAGAGATGAGAAGAAGATGGGCCTGCTCTGTTGTTGAAGAAGGAGAAAAATAAAAGGAAAGAAAAAATGTGGGGGCGTTTTGCGCGTGACCAGAGAAGGAGGGGACATTTCTTTTTTTTTCTTTTTTTTTGGGTAGTAGGTAAAATGTGTGGTTGAAATTAAATTTAGAAAAAGAAATATATTAACAGTAGATCTAAAAACAACGAGTAACAAATATATACTTTCAAAATTCAAATTGGAGTAAAGATTGATGATTGAAATGGTCAACCAAGAAAATCAGTGATCCAAAATTAATCTCCAGTTAACACTAAACTAATTTATTTTCAAATCTAAAATGAAATAGAATAAAATCTGAAAATAAATTCCTTTTAATCAAATTATTTAATACATTTTTCTAAGCAGATAATAATAGTAACAATAGCATAATATTATTGCCCTGCAAGCGTGTATACACTGTAGTAGCACATTGCTAACGTAATCAATAAAATAATTTTAAATGAGTAAATATAATTATTCAAACTAAACAACATAAAAATAAACAAACTTAAACATCCAGATAATTAATCCCTACCGTACAAAATTTTAATGACAAGTTTAATTATGTTTTGCTCATATAGGGACCAAACGGGCAATGTATAGGGATCAAATGGAGACTTTTTGTATGTATAGGGACCATTTTAATAATTTTTTATGTATATGGACCAAATCGAGAATTCATGTCACGTATAGGGACTAAAGTATTACTTTAACCAAAGATTTTTTACAAGGAGGGAAGTGAGGAATTTGGCTGAAAATTCCCTCGCCCCCAGTGAAAAATTTATGGCACCGTGATCATGTTGCCTATTTTTTGTTGTTGTATATTAGTCTATTGTTATAAATTTTTACAACAATTTAATTTATAAAATTTAATTTTTGAATTTAATTTTACATTTTATATTTTATTAGTCTAAATATGTTGTTTAATTTTTTTCATAAATCTTGTTTACTTTTAAATTTATTAAGATCAAATATTTTAGTCATATTTGTAAGATAAATTATTTAATCATTTTCAAGAAAAATATGAAAAATAAAAAATCCTTGTGAAATCTGTCCCAAATTTTCGGACAGATTTCAGATGGATGTAAGATAAATTTTTTAATCTTTTTCAAGAAAAATATAAAAAATAACAAATCCGTGTGAAATCTGTCTCAAACTTTCCGACAGATTTCAGACGGATGGTTGAAAAGACCCAAGATAAAAAAATATGAAACCGATCTGTGCGAAATCTGTGGGAAATATTTTGGCGTGTTATTGACGCGAAAGTTTGGGACAAAGTAGAGACGGATTTGAGACGGAATCTCATTGAAAATTACGTTCGTCTCAAATCTATCCGAAATGTTCATAAAATTTCATACGGAAACATTTCCGTCCGAAAATTCCATTTGAAAATTCAAGTTTTCTAGTAGTGAAGTGTTTCTTGCGGTAGTGGTTGCACCAATTCTCCTATTCACTATGTAGTTTTCCTTCCCATTAAGAAGTGTGCATCGATTTTTTTGCATCAAAGTTAAAGGCCGACGCTTATTAGAATGCTAAACTCAATTTTCCATTATTTATTATGGGTTAAAGTAATATTTTGGTCCTTATACGTGACATTGATTTTCAATTTGGTTCCTATGTGTAAAAAGTTATCAATTTGGTCCTTATACGTGACATTGATTTTCAATTTGGTCCTCATCGCTAATTGGTCCCTATATAAGATGACCAAATTACAAATTATTGTCACATATAAGGACCAATTCAAAAAAAAATTGAAATTGGTCCCCACATGTGACAATTATTTTCAATTTGGTCCCTATATGTGATAACAATTTACAATTTAGTCCCTCTTTTATAGGGACCAATTAGCGGTGATGACCAAATTGAAAACCAGTGTCATGTATAAGGACCAAATTGATAACTTTTTACGTATAAAGACCAAATTGAAAATCAGTGTCACGTATAAGGACCAAAAGATTACTTTAACCTTTATTCTAGTACAATAAATTTTCCCTATTCCCTATATAGTTATCTTTCTCATCGGGCAGTGTCTTTTATTTTCTCATACAATAGATTTTTTTTATGATATCTTGATGATTAAACTAAAGTAGGAAGTGTACGTATCTTGTTTATAGACAATGGAAGTGTCAACACATAGAAAATGAATGTATAACAGGGTTTTGCCTGATATGGACCGGCTTGAAAATATCTTTTATGAGGGTGTTGGGACTTTTATTTCACATGCTTGTGGATTAGTTCATTTTATGAATGAAGGAACAATTAGATGTGCATGTGTGAATTGTGATCGTAGAAAAATATAAACTCCAAATCAAGTGAGAGATCATTTATATAGGAAAGTGTTTAGGCAAAATTATTTTTATTCAATGTCACATGGGGAAGAAGTACCTGAATCAACTCCTATAACATGTTCCCAACCGTCTGTTTCATATTGGTATCAAGGGCAAAATACATATGGAGAAAACTTAAATTTGTATGACACAATGATAATGGACGCGGCAGATCTAAGTTTTGCCTAGTGTTATCAACAAAGTAGGGATGAGCCACCTAATGAAAAGACCTATGCTTTCTTTGATCTTTTGGCAGCAGCCCAATCTCCTTTGTTTGAGAGGTACAGTAGCACTTTGCGCTGTCTACATCATTATAATTGCTTACAATTAAGGCTGAGCATAATATTTCTCAAGAAGCCTTTAATAAAATTGTACGTTTTTGCAGAGAAACTTGGCCCTTAGATAATTGTATGCCACCGAATTACTATAGAAAAGAAGATGGTTGAAAGATTGAATTTGAGTTATGAAAAAAATTTATTGTTGTGTCAATAGATGCATATTGTTTAATGTAATTTAATATACTTGGTTTTATGTTCAATTTACAGCTTTTATCGTGATGATAATGCTACTAAAGATATATCGAAGTTAATCAAGTCTATGTTTGATTGCCCTTACAACAATGAGAAACGTAGGTGAAGCATATTGAGCTCTTTTTTACTATTACAAACATTAAATACTACTTTTATATATGCAGAAGTATAAATTTCGTAGATACCCCACTGCATATGAGATCATGGGGTGTAGGTCAATGAGAAGTTCTTGGGAGGAGTTGTAAGTATTATTTTGTTTTATTCAAAATTTATTTTGTTTTATTATTTTTAATAATTGTAAAAGCACTAGAGATTGCGATATTATTCGGGATGTATTTCATTGCCTCCGAGAAGAGGCTGATAGTAAGGGGCAGAAGCACTCTACTGCCTATAATGCCCTCTTCTTGTTGGCGGCTGGAGGGAAGAAAAAGAAAAGGTATGTTTATGGATTGTGGCAGAAAGGGGATGCGTTTGTGGCCTCGTCAACGCCATGTACTCGGTTTGAACCTTGCCCTCCTGTGGACTACCGAGAGATCATCTAGAACCTAAATCAGGAGCTAGTTAAGAAGAACAATGAAATCCTAACGATTAAGATTGGGTTGATCGAGGAGAGAGCTAGGATCGAGGAGCTTTTTCATATGTACCAGACGAGTGGTTCAGGTTCAGTCCGCTATGTGTATGGCAATGCGGCCGATCATAAGGAGTGAGGACGCTCATAATGATTTTAGCTCGCTACCCTCACCCCATCATGATTAGGAGATTACATTTATTTTACGTAGTTGTTATATTTTATGGATTAGATAATGTATTACAATTCTTGATTATATATGCAATTTATGTTCTCTTACATTTTATTACTTGGTTTAATGATTAATTTGCATCTTATTTTATTCAATTGTTTTTTTTTAAAATTTTTTAAAAAAATACAGTTTACATTTTTTTTAAAATATTCCATTCAGAGACCGAATAGGCTATCACACCATCGATCGCCAAAAACTAGTCGTTAATATATAATGACCGAATTGGTGGTCGCTAAACTTAAAAAGTAATTGGTCACATGGTTATAGGACTAAAGATAGAGATCGAATATCATGATCGAGTTATCGGTCTCTAATTAGCGACTGATTCGGATTCGATCCGATGGCTAAATTAGATTGTGATCAATGTTTTAGCTATGTCCACCTATCGGTCGCAAGATCAGTCGTTGCTAAATTTTGCAGCCAATTTTCTTGTTTTAGCAACAGATTTTGCAGGATCCAAAACAGTTTTTTTTTTGTAATGCTATAAGTTGGTGAAGGTGATTCTAATGTAAGGCTTAAATGTCATGAACCATTTTCATTTATGCATAACCCTCATTATTTTGCTTGATTGATAATGTTAAATGTAGTATAATCATTGTTTTAAAAATCGAACAATACTTAAACCGGTGAATGCACTGGTTCACTATTCACTTGTTTAACTATGGTTGACCCGTGGTCAAACCGATTTTAATTAAATATATATTTTGAATTTATATAAAATGTTAAATAATAAATTTAACTTTGAGATGATATTTTTCAATAAACCCGGGTTTAATGGCTTTTAATTTTAAATAACACTCTTTAAATTTGAAATATTGATTAACATTCAAGGTTCAACTTCCAAATTTCAATATTAAATGATAATACTTTTATTCCAAAGATAAATTTCTAATAATGATATTATCAAAAAAAAAATCTAATAATGAAGTTTGACCTTCCACTTTTACCCACTCTCTCTTTTTCAGATTTTTGAACGACACGCTCTCTCTCTCTCCTCCTTCACCTCCTCCTCCTCCTCTTCTTCTTCTTCGTCTTCATTTTCTTATTCTCTTCCTCCCCTTTTTTTTGCACTGCCACATGGTGGTTCTGTGGTGTTTTTCTGCAGGTCCTTGTCTAGAAATTCTGGAACCATAGGCAAAATCTCATTGATTCTCATCTTACTCTTCTAACTTTTTGAGGTGCAAAATCATTTATCAAAGTTTAATAATTATGTAATTTTAACATTTCACTCTCAATGGATAATATGACTCATCCATTCAGTCTATCTTATAACATAGTTGATCTCAATTAGGATTTTTAAAAAAAACTAATTTTGAAAAACTTCTTTTGGTGAATACAACAATTAGAGGTATTACCAATAATATTCTATAAACAATGGCATTTGAAAATAATTTTCTGCCATTTTTCATCAATTGAACTTGTCGCAACAGCTGTGAAGATAAACTTGCTATTTATGGAACTAATATTAGTGGTTTAGTTTGGTGGGATTTAATCTCGGATTTTATCAGGGAAGACTTCTTTAGAAATAGATTTGGTCTTCCTTTTTTAGATTTCATTAATCTCTTCATGGGTAAGGTTAATAATATTATGACATACTGCAAGTGATTGATAGTATTTGTGGTGCCAACCTAGTTGGGATGACTCTTACTAAAGTGATGCTTTTACATGCCTTTATATGAATAATAACAGATTTATGAAATTTATTAGAAGTATAAAAAAAATGAAAATGGGGACTTGGGCATCTGTATCAATTCCCTAAAAGCCTCCAGGACCCTGCTTTTGTGCGACTAAGGTGAGGCAATAGATAACATGTGAAGAGGAAGAGTTCTGCAGTACCATTTTTGCATCCTCTACCATTTTGTCTTTGCTGCTGGAGAAGGGGATGTGCCGTTTGTGAGAGAAGAAAGGGGCAAAGTTGCATGATTGTGTGGGCAATTTGTTCAGGGTTCTAGTACTCCACAGTCCACAATGGACAAGAAACAGGGACCGTACGTGACTGAAAGATGGAGAAAAAGAAATGATGTCGTTTTGCCATTTTAAATTTTACTTTTTTAAAAAGGAAATTCAACAAACCAACCGAACCAGCCATTTTCACCGGTTTCCCCATTTCAGTTCTAATAAAATTGAGTATAAATATATTGTCTAAAATATCTTAGAAGGATGGAAATAAGCGTTGAAATGGTAGCACAAAGAATGGACTATGGTGAATACAAACTTGTAGTCAAATAGAATGGAATTAGTAAGTATTAAGCATTCTATTTTCTGCATAATTGTTGTTTGGTTAAAGTAACATTTTGGTCCCTACACCTGATACGAATTCTCGATTTGGTCCCTATATATAAAAAATTATTAAAATGGTCCCTATACATACAGAAAGTCTTCATTTGGTCCCTATACATTACCCGTTTGATCCTTATACGAGTAAAAAATTATCAAATTAGTCCCTAAAATTTTGTACGGCAGGGATCAAATGGAGACTTTCTGTATGTATAGGGACCATTTTAATAATTTTTTATGTATAAGGACCAAATCGAGAATTCGTGTCACGTATAGGGACCAAAATATTTGTTTAACCTTGTTGTTTTTATCTCTTTTGGGCTTGATTTCTTGCCTATATTTGAACTAACACCAGGGTATGCAACATGCTAACGTATAATTATAATTGTCACTATAATTATGTGTATATACACATTTGTGTGATTAGTCATGGCAAATGTATCTTTCCTAAGCATTATTTTAGATTTTATTTTCATCTTAATTATGATCATATTTTGTTTTACTTTTTAAAAATTTCATTAAATTCCATTTGGCTGAAAACTTAAGTGCCAGTGTTTCCATTAGAAAGGTCGATTGTTATCCAGCATCTCATCGGAAGGCTATCCAAACTTCTGTTCCACAAAGAAAACCCACCAGATAGCTAGGAGAGATGCTATACAGACTAGGGTTTACATTTTGAGAATATCCAAGTTAAGCATTATATATTTCAATGGTGAGGATTGATGTTCATGCTTTTTATGGCTACTGTATGACCACTAATTGAAGTTTCCTTACACTTTTCCTCTTTTAGTTTTACCCTCTCAGATGTTACAATTAGTTGGACATTTATTCTTAACTACACTTGGAATGAGATTTCGAAAATGATAAATGTGGATATTCCATCTTTATAATTGGTATTTGTAATAAGTGGACAATATGATTAAATTGGAAATGGATGACAATATAATTGGGTACTATGTTGGTTCTTGAGGAATACGTCTTCAAAATTTTGTGGAAGAATTCTGGTCTTCTTAAGGTAATTGCTTTTTCGTGGTAACTGTTGTTGGATAGATTACTAACTACATCTAATTTATTCAGTTGGAAGGTTTTTTGATGTGCAATTTGATTTATGTTGTGTGTTGTGCGAAAGTGATGTGGAAACAGGGCTAAATTTATTTGTTCAGTGTCATTTTACTACAAACCTGTGGTCCTTGATTTTGAATTGGTTGGGAGTTACTATTACTACATCTTTACATACTCTCCCTTTCTTTGCTAACTTCGCTGATGCAGTGGGTAAAAAATCACTTAAGGCATTAGTTGATGGTTTGGCATTCCGTGGTTTGGTGTTTGTCAGAGTTGAGAAATGGCATATTTTTAGGATAAGAAAGTGGATATGGTATGTCTATGGATAGGATTAAGGTTTGTTAATGGAGAGATAGTTTTCTGCTAGACAATATGGCTCTATGTGTTCTTTTTCTAATTGGTACATGGATTCTATAAAGTGCTATGAACAGGTGTAAGACTTTGTCATGTTCCTGTTCTTTATACTTTGTGATTCTGTTAACTTATTATAAATGGGTTTTGAGCATCTCTAATATTCTTATTAATTAATACAAATTTTGCCTTTTCAAAAAAAATAATGATGACTGTAACGCCCCCCTTGGGGCATTACTTACGTAACACATGCGGAATTTAAATTAAAGGATAATTTGCTGGTGCTTTCGGAAAATAATTTATATAAGTATACAAGTGTCTGAAATTGGGTATAAAAATTTTGTCACGACTCCTAAGCCTTGATTGGCACACAGACTTGCTATTGTAGTATGGCAAGCCTATTTAATTTAAAGAATATTCTTGAATAAAAGCTAGTATTTTACAAAAATTTCGATAGAGTCTCCTCTGTAATTCGGACATCCCAGGTAAAAGAACATCTGCTAAAATAATTACATTTTCATTCCAGAATTCCAGTTACACCAAATACAATCAAGCAATAACATGCTAAAGATAGTTATATCAATTAGCTTTACAAGACCAAAAGGGAAAGTTTAAGTTTTCTTTCAAAATAACGCTCTCCGAGCCATAAACATTTCATTTTAAAATAAAGGCTCTCGGAGCCATACTCATACATACTTATCAAAATAATCTAAGTCTCAAAACCCTAAACTGGTCATTCTAAAAGTTATTCCTGAGAAGAACTCACGTGATCGTTCCACAATCAAATACCTCATCAAGCAACTAGATCTAAGTCTCTGAGTGACTTAGGAAGACTCCTTTGCACATCTGTACTAAAATACCCAGGGTACAATAGCAAACCAGAAGAAACCTGATATGTTTGTAAGGGTGAGATACCATCATAAGATATATCCCACAACAACCATATACATGATACATACATCACATAATCATATAAGCAGTCAAATCATGCATATACACAACAAAATAGTGTTATATCAAAGGGCATCAAACCCACATAGTCAATCTTTCGAAAATATGCATGACACTTCAATATCAGGCTCTAACTTAATCTCATGAGATATCAACACCATTTCTTTTCACTGAATCATCATTAGAGTTGGTCAAGCTCTAGCCCACCCCGGCGCATTACCTCTTACCCTCATGCATTAAGGTCTCAGGACGGGCAACGTCACATGTGCCTCTTAACTCGGTTTACATGGACAGACTCCCAGATACCACCTTGTATCTGATTTAATCATCAATAGCACGTCTGCTTGGGGAAATGCACATGATAAAATATTTTATTGAAAGGATTTCTTTATGTTCATTCTTTTCACTGTCGTGGCTCAAAGCTAACGACTTAATCATCATTTCCCCATCACTTGAGAACTCAGAAGCATAGGACTCATAGTCCGAATGCTCAATCACAATGCCCAAGACCGTGGCCGCAGTCAAGGGTTGTGGTCGTAGAAAACAACCTTCACCTTTAATCATAATCATCACACGCGGTTAGAAGACACAGTCCAACACAACGTGATTAGGACCCAAGTCCCTAATATCATAGCCAGGACTCGTAGTCCCGAATTAACACTGATCCAAGATCACGTGCACATCACTGAATACTAGAGGCGACATCTCGCGTACTAGTTTCACTTTCATAAGTACTTAATTTTCGTTCAGTGAAAAACAAATCCAAAACCGAATCCTCGATAACCTATCCAGGTTATCGAAAAGTTTCTAAAATGTTTAGGAAAAACCTTTTCTTTTAAAGTCCTTTTATAAAGCATCTATGAAATTCTTTTATCTTTGAAATATTTCCCCCAATAGGATATTGCCAAATATTCTTGAAAGTTTTCACTTGAAGACACATAGTTCGAAAAGGATTTTCCTCTTGTATAACAATAGTATACCAAAATCATTTCAACATTTAAAACAAGTACTTTAAGTTTAAAGAGCTTTTGGAAAAGAATACCAATCCCTTCATATTCAAAGCTTATTAAGGTTTTTAATCCTTATTATGGTTGAGCACAGACGCACGTCTGGCTTAGCAAACTTTCAATCAACAACAGTATATATCATCAGTTCAATGCTAATATCACAGTTGAAAGCAGTTCATCACATATATGCATTATATCATTTAGAACAAGTACAGTTCAACATCAGATAATAGCACAACAGTTTAAGTATATAAAATAATCAAGTAAGCTCAATCATCATATAAGTATCCAGGTAAACACCTACACACATGCATACAGTCATTGAATATCTTTAGGAAATCCCCTCTTACCTTTGAAGACAAGTAAAGGATCCTCGTCTTAATGCTCACATTAGCTCCAAGAGTGTAACTATCTATTCCATCAAGCAAGCATAGCCATGTCAAACGTCTCAGAGAGGAAATCCAACAACGCGCAACAACCAAAAATCAAGAAATCAATTTCACATGATCAAACACACATTCTAACTTTATCTAAACACTTAATCTAATTACCAAACAAGGTTATTTTTAAAGAAAATCATGTTTGAAGCTCACGCTTCCTAATACCCTTTTAGGAAACTTTGTTTTGATTAAAAGATCTTGAAAAAGAACTTTGGAAATCATCCATTATGAGTCCTAATTGCACTAAATCATAATTAATTTCACAAAAACATACCCAAATTTAAATCAAATCAAATTGGGGGTTTAGGGCTCCTTATTAAAATTTAGGGAAAACTCAGAATGATGAAATTGGTTTAGGGAAACACAAACTCACAGTCCCAATCTCATAAAACAACTTTAAATTTCAAGATTAAAATCTGAAATCAGAGGGTTAGGGTTAGGGTTTCAAAATCAATTTGGGGCTTTTTGAATATAAGCAAAATAGGTGGGGTTTTCACTTACCCATACAAGGAAGAAGAAGAGAGAAACTGTCATGGTGGCTGGAGGTGGTCCGGTGCGGCGGCGGCGACCCGTTTCGCGGTGATGGCGGCGACCAAGCACGACCCAACATGGATCCGCACTCGTGGTGACGTTCTGAAGGTCGTGTGTTCGTCTCCTCCCCACCTGCGTGGCCGGACGACGACCGACGGCGGGTTGCAGCGGAGCTCGCGGCTTCTGCGTGACACGGAGGAGGACCGAACCCAACAACCGCGCGGCGTCTTCACTGGTCCAAGCGATGAGCGACGATGGCTCTCCATGGTGGTTGGTGCGTGGCTGAGTTAAGGGAAGGAGGAGGAAGAAGACGGAGTGAGGAGGAAGAAGAAAAGAAAGAAGAAAGAAGAAACAGAAAGAAGAAAAGTTGCAGAGAAGATGAAGAAAAGAGAGAGTGAGGAAAGAGGGGCGTCGAGTATAAAGGGGAGAAGAGAGAGAATTTCTTATTTTTTTACTAGTGGGTACAAGATAAGTGATAAATATTAAGCCTAAAATAAACATGTTTTCACTTTTTGGAATCTAAAAATAAAGATTGATAAAGATATGTTTTCGAATTTCAAGTTAGAGTAAAGATTAATAGTTGAACTGATCAACTAAGAAAATACTCAGTCCAAAATTTAATCTCCGCAAATTACCAAACCAAAATATTCTTAACTCTAAAATTAAATAGGATAAGAATATGAAAATGCTTTTCTCTTGATCATATTATTTAAAATATTTTTTTGTACCGGTATAATAGTGACAATAACGTAATTATTGTCTAGTAACCGTGCATTCACTGAACTAAGTCAGTGCTAACGCACCCAATAAAATAATTTGAAGAGAGTAATTTAATTACTCAGACTAAACCACATAACTTTAAAAAAAAAATAAACATCCAAATAAAATAATTAATCCTAGGTGTAAAAAACTAGGGTGTTACATTACTACCCCTCTTAAAAAAATTTCGTCCTCGAAATTTCGTAGCTCAAAACTAAACAGGATGTTGTAATCATACCTTAACTCTAAAATCTTGCTTTGTATTCTCATTGCTTCATTACTTTCATCTATAACACTATAACAAGATCAATTCTTATGCTATTTTATTTATCCTCGAGACTTTTCACTACCACATTCCCTCCACTACCTTTGATATTTCATCTTAGTCTATTACACCTCAAAGAACAAAATCAACGCTTAATCTCTTCATTTAACTTTCTCAATACAAATCCATTAGGAAAAACTTTCTCCAATATCTAACTTTCATAGATAACGTCGAAACCAACACTAACTTTACATAACATCAATTAACCTTCTACTCAAGAGATGCAATCATAATCTTAGTCCATTTAAGCTTAATCTACTCTTCTAGTCATATCAAATTCACACTTTTCAAATCTCCAATCAAAACGTCGTAACATTCCTGAGTTGCACATGATAACCTTTGCGCCAAAAACCTAAGAAATTCAATATTATCAAAATTGAATCTTACCACATCCAACATAATTCGTTCTCTTATTAATTCCACTTGAATCCTTTGACTACTTAAATTTCATATCCTTCATTTGCCTCTCATTTTCAATTTGATTCTCAAGCCCCATTAATATCCCTGGTTTAAGAAATTTCCCATGCACCTTTACCGTATTGTCCAAGGAAAATACACAACTCCTAACAATTCCTCCATCTGAAAACATAGCTCTATCACTTATACAAGGAAGTGCTTGTATCCTATCTTCCCTTATCTTATATATCTGCAACTGAGAAAAGAGATTATAAAATAGTTTCTCTAAGGCCATTACCCCTAGGAGCTGCACCAAAGCAAAGCCAAGAAATCCAGGTGGACACTCCCCAATGGCAAATCTTGGATTTAAAATATCTAGTTTCCACTATGGATCATCAACCACATTTTTACCAAAATAAGACTTCAAAGATTATAAACATTTCATCATAGCTTATCACACTCGAAAGACACAATCAAAACTTAATCACTTCTTGCCTCAAAATTTGTCTACTAGCAAAACTTCTTGAACACCTTATCCTCACAACGAACATCAAGTTCAACCTTAACTCTATCACATATATCAACTTTCCACCCAAAGCACACAATTATAGTCCTAGTTTTCTTTGAACATATTCCACCACTCCAAATTATATCATGGTCATTCATTTCAATCTTAAAGAATCCATGCAACTACAATCAAAAGGAATCACTTCAGTTTGAATTATCCAAAATCACAATTCTTAAACTTTTCTAACAACTTAGTTTCACTCAAGAACTCCTTTTTACTATTTCCGTTCAACTTAAGGAAAACTACCATACATATTTTTCCGTTAATCCTCGGACTCACGAAGTCAACATTAACCATAACCTTTGATCACTACTCTAATTTCCTTTAATGATACATCTGCCTCGATCATGATAAAATCCATCGTAATCGTCTCTCTCAACGACGTTGAACTTAAGGGTCCTCATAGTACCATTCACATTTATACACTAACGGAACTCCTATCAACTCCGGTTCGTCCTACCATAGAGATGACAAAAATTTAGGTACCACACTATCTCCCGGCTAACCTGCTAAGGATAGGTAATCTCATTACTCATCCATCCCACTGAGGACGATCAGTTGGACTTAGCCTCAACTTAGTCCTCAGCACTTAAAGTAAACTTAACTGACACACGTTGATAAACTTCCATTTTTCATCTGAAACAACACTTGAAGATACTCCATGAAGTATAAACAATCCTCTGATACATTATTCGGTTCACTAACACTACATAGTGGATCTTAACTCGTAAGAAGATGTAGACTTTGCCAGTCGATCAACGATCACTTGAATTCAAACAAGACTCATGCAGGTCTTCAGAAAACTCATAACAAAGATTGAAGGAATGCCAACATCTCAACAAGGAAGGTCTCAATTGTACATCTTGATGTAGAGATATCCAACTCACGACTGATGAGATAGGTCACACATCGACAACATTTGGAAAATACGTAGAACTAAAATGATCAATGACGAAAAGTACGTTCGAACCGCAATAAGACAAGACCTTGGTGATCATAAAAGAATTTCTCAAGAAAAGAAAATTTTTCTTGATTTCACTTTCACATAAGCATAGAAAGAATTTCATTAATTGAAGGATATCAGAACATCCAGTATGGAAAAAGATCATTCCATCAGGTTCGTGGATGTAAAAATGCATGATCAATACACATTTACAAACATGAATCTAATAAAGTTCATTCTTCCACAAGAATCTTCCAACGGATTCAAAGAATCAAGGGGTGAATAATGTCTAATCCCAAGATGATTAATTCTTATTCTTAGTACAAGGAATTTACAAAATGATGACTTTCACCTCTATCAAAAATAGAAGTGACGAAACTGAGTTTCACCAAGAAACTTCTGCTATCACGAAATTATCTGGGTTATAACTCAAGAAATAGTGATAGCCACTTCTCTCAACAAAATGTGAAAGTATCCAGACCAATGGATTCCGTTAAACCAATTCACTCAAATGTCTAATACATCGAGGATCGTTTAGAAGTGTGAGTACGACTTCTCACAATCAAAGAAATGAATAACAGGAAATTAATGAATTAGCATAACTAATTCAGGAGTCCTGACAGATTTCAAATTAAAGTCAGAAAATACTTGTTCATAATTCGTCCTTTACTTAGTTGTCAGGAATCCAGACGGTGACACGAGCCTTCACACAACATTGGTGCTTCACAAGGAAAACACTCGGTCTAACAAACGGTTCAGACCACCGATCTTTCAGTTGAATGAGTCATCTAACTCGTTTTAACTTCGTAGGTAACATCCTACACAAAGCGACAGAGATCTGACCGAATCCAGAAACTAGATCAATCAAAATCAATGTCCTTTGCTAACCATAAACCTAGAATATTTCCAGGGAACACTCCCGGAAAAATCCTTTTACACAAGCATCTTGTTTCGAATGTCTGACACGATTCGCAAGAATAATCGAATGTCATATTCGAACCCAAGTAACATTCAAGATCTAAGGTATCCCAGGACATAAAGCCCTTGGAAAACCATCAAGAAAACATATACTTGTGCGTCAACACACATTGCTTCAACAAGAAACAATTCAAACAAGAGCAAACTAGAGATCACACAACAAAAACTTAACAGGCCTATTTCCCAAAGATCCCGAAAGACTCGACCAGCTCTGATACCACCTTGTAACGCCCCCCCTTGGGGCATTACTTACGTAACACATGCGGAATTTAAATTAAAGGATAATTTGCTGGTGCTTTCGGAAAATAATTTATATAAGTATACAAGTGTCTGAAATTGGGTATAAAAATTTTGTCACGACTCCTAAGCCTTGATTGGCACACAGACTTGCTATTGTAGTATGGCAAGCCTATTTAATTTAAAGAATATTCTTGAATAAAAGCTAGTATTTTACGAAAATTTCGACAGAGTCTCCTCTGTAATTCGGACATCCCGGGTAAAAGAACATCTGCTAAAATAATTACATTTTCATTCCGAATTCCGATTACACCAAATACAATCAAGCAATAACATGCTAAAGATAGTTATATCAATTAGCTTTACAAGACCAAAAGGGAAAGTTTAAGTTTTCTTTCAAAATAACGCTCTCCGAGCCATAAACATTTCATTTTAAAATAAAGGCTCTCTGAGCCATACTCATACATACTTATCAAAATAATCTAAGTCTCAAAACCCTAAGCTGGTCATTCTAAAAGTTATTCCTGAGAAGAACTCACGTGATCGTTCCACAATCAAATACCTCATCAAGCAACTAGATCTAAGTCTCTGAGTGACTTAGGAAGACTCCTTTGCACATCTGTACTAAAATACCGTGGTACAATAGCAAACCGGAAGAAACCCCGATATGTTTGTAAGGGTGAGATACCATCATAAGATATATCCCACAACAACCATATACATGATACATACATCACATAATCATATAAGCAGTCAAATCATGCATATACACAACAAAATAGTGTTATATCAAAGGGCATCAAACCCGCACAGTCAATCTTTCGAAAATATGCATGACACTTCAATATCAGGCTCTAACTTAATCTCATGAGATATCAACACCATTTCTTTTCACTGAATCATCATTAGAGTTGGTCAAGCTCTAGCCCACCTGGGCAGTTACCCTCTTACCCTCATGCATTAAGGTCTCAGGACGGGCTACGTCACATGTGCCTCTTAACTCGGTTTACATGGACAGACTCCCAGATACCACCTTGTATCTGATTTAATCATCAATAGCACGTCTGCTTGGGGAAATGCACATGATAAAATATTTTATTGAAAGGATTTCTTTGTGTTCATTCTTTTCACTGTCGTGGCTCAAAGCTAACGACTTAATCATCATTTCCCCATCACTTGAGAACTCAGAAGCATAGGACTCATAGTCCGAATGCTCAATCACAATGCCCAAGACCGTGGCCGCAGTCAAGGGTTGTGGTCGTAGAAAACAACCTTCACCTTTAATCATAATCATCACACGCGGTTAGAAGACACAGTCCAACACAACGTGATTAGGACCCAAGTCCCTAATATCATAGCCAGGACTCATAGTCCCGAATTAACACTGATCCAAGATCACGTGCACATCACTGAATACTAGAGGCGACGTCTCGCGTACTTGTTTCACTTTCATAAGTACTTATTTTTCGTTCAGTGAAAAACAAATCCAAAACCGAATCCTCGATAACCTATCCAAGTTATCGAAAAGTTTCTAAAATGTTTAGGAAAAACCTTTTCTTTGAAAGTCCTTTTATAAAGCATCTATGAAATTCTTTTATCTTTGAAATATTTCCCCCAATAGGATATTGCCAAATATTCTTGAAAGTTTTCATTTGAAGACACATAGTTCGAAAAGGATTTTCCTCTTGTATAACAATAGTATACCAAAATCATTTCAACATTTAAAACAAGTACTTTAAGTTTAAAGAGCTTTTGGAAAAGAATACCAATCCCTTCATATTCAAAGCTTATTAAGGTTTTTAATCCTTCTTATGGTTGAGCACAGACGCACGTCTGGCTTAGCAAACTTTCAATCAACAACATTATATATCATCAGTTCAATGCTAATATCACAGTTGAAAGCAGTTCATCACATATATGCATTATATCATTTAGAACAAGTACAGTTCAACATCAGATAATAGCACAACAGTTTAAGTATATAAAATAATCAAGTAAGCTCAATCATCATATAAGTATCCAGGTAAACACCTACACACATGCATACAGTCATTGAATATCTTTAGGAAATCCCCTCTTACCTTTGAAGACAAGTAAAGGATCCTCGTCTTAATGCTCACGTTAGCTCCAAGAGTGTAACTATCTATTCCATCAAGCAAGCATAGCCATGTCAAACGTCTCAGAGAGGAAATCCAACAACGCGCAACAACCAAAAATCAAGAAATCAATTTCACATGATCAAACACACATTCTAACTTTATCTGAACACTTAATCTAATTACCAAACAAGGTTATTTTTAAAGAAAATCATGTTTGAAGCTCACGCTTCCTAATACCCTTTTAGGAAACTTTGTTTTGATTAAAAGATCTTGAAAAAGAACTTTGGAAATCATCCATTATGAGTCCTAATTGCACTAAATCATAATTAATTTCACAAAAACATACCCAAATTTAAATCAAATCAAATTGGGGGTTTAGGGCTCCTTATTAAAATTTAGGGAAAACTCATAATAATGAAATTGGTTTAGGGAAACACAAACTCACAGTCCCAATCTCATAAAACAACTTTAAATTTCAAGATTAAAATCTGAAATCAGAGGGTTAGGGTTAGGGTTTCAAAATCAATTTGGGGCTTTTTGAATATAAGCAACAAAGGTGGGGTTTTCACTTACCCATACAAGGAAGAAGAAGAGAGAAACTGTCATGGTGGCTGGAGGTGGTCCGGTGCGGCGGCGGCGACCAAGCACGACCCAACATGGATCCGCACTCGTGGTGACGTTCTGAAGGTCGTGTGTTCGTCTCCTCCCCACCTGCGTGGCCGGACGACGACCGACGGCGGGTTGCAGCGGAGCTCTCGGCTTCTGCGTGACACGGAGGAGGACCGAACCCAACAACCGCGCGGCGTCTTCACTGGTCCAAGCGATGAGCGACGATGGCTCTCCATGGTGGTTGGTGCGTGGCTGAGTTAAGAGAAGGAGGAGGAAGAAGACGGAGTGAGGAGGAAGAAGAAAAGAAAGAAGAAAGAAGAAAAAGAAAGAAGAAAAGTTGCAGAGAAGGAGAAGAAAAGAGAGAGTGAGGAAAGAGGGGCGTCGAGTATAAAGGGGAGAGGAGAGAGAATTTCTTATTTTTTTACTAGTGGGTACAAGATAAGTGATAAATATTAAGCCTAAAATAAACATGTTTTCACTTTTTGGAATCTAAAAATAAAGATTGATAAAGATATGTTTTCGAATTTCAAGTTAGAGTAAAGATTAATAGTTGAACTGATCAACTAAGAAAATACTCAGTCCAAAATTTAATCTCCGCAAATTACCAAACCAAAATATTCTTAACTCTAAAATTAAATAGGATAAGAATATGAAAATGTTTTTCTCTTAATCATATTATTTAAAATATTTTTTTGTACCGGTATAATAGTGACAATAACGTAATTATTGTCTAGTAAGCGTGCATTCACTGAACTAAGTCAGTGCTAACGCACCCAATAAAATAATTTGAAGAGAGTAATTTAATTACTCAGACTAAACCACATAACTTAAAAAAAAAAAAATAAACATCCAAATAAAATAATTAATCCTAGGGGTAAAAAACTAGGGTGTTAGAATGACAATGCGTGCGCGCGTGTGGGCCGTCACTATGTATAACAGTCACCCCACTAATTTTATATGTTGTTGGCACATTTACATATAACAGCCGTGCTAATTGAACACAGTTTTAGATAACAATACGACATCATGCTACAGTAGCACTACTATAGTGCTACTTTAGCAGCAATTATTTTTTTAAATTTTTTTTTGACTTTTTAAAAAAAATAAAAATTTTATTTCTAAAAAAACCCATTCACCAAATAATGAACTGAATTCATCAGATATTTATATATGATTTGTAACACCCTAGTTTTTACACCTAGGATTAATTATTTTATTTGGATGTTTAAGTTTATTTTGTTATGTGGTTTAGTTTGAGTAATTAAATTACTCTCTTCAAATTATTTTATTGGGTGCGTCAGCACTGACTTATTTCAGTGAATGCACGCTTACTAGACAATAATTTATGTTATTGTCACTATTATACCAAAGTTGAAAAATATTTTAAATAATATGATTAAGAGAAAAGCATTTTCATATATTTGTTCTATTTAATTTTAGAGTTAAAAATATTTTGGTTTGACCTTAATCGGAGATTAAATTCTGGACTGAGTATTTTCTTAGTTGATTAGTTCAACTATTAATCTTTACTCTAATTTGAATTTCGAAATCATATCTTTATCAATATTTATTTTTAGATTCCAAAAAGTAAAAACATGTTTATTTTAGGCCAAATATTTATCACTCATTTTGTACCTATCACTAAGTAATTAGTTTAAAAACTCAACTTTTACACTTTTCTCTCTCTCTTTCTCGACGCCCTCTCCCTCTTTTCTCTTTTCTTTCTCTGTTTCTTCTTCTTTCTTTCTTTCTTCTTTCTTTTTCTCTTCTTCCTCCTCACTCCACCTTCTTCCTCCTCCTTCTCAACAACCAGACGCGCGCAACCCTTGGACAGCTGCTGCCACCACTCGGTGCCACGCGAAGAGGAGACAGTTGCATCCCTGCACGCGTCGTCGGAGCAGCGAAGCCGAGCCACCGTGTCCTGCGTCGGACCACCATCGCCTCACCATGGTAAGCGCCATTCATGGTGGTTTCGAACCCAACTCGTTGGATAAGCTTTCCTCTTATTCTTTTATGCTCTCTTTCAACTCTGTTGTTCTTGTTCACTGTAGAACAACCGTTGTCCTCCGTGCCGTCGCCGTCCGCCGCCGTGAGGAGCCCCATAACAGCCACCACAACTTCTTCTTCTTCCTTGGGTGAGTCAAAACCCTCTCTTGTGTCTCAGATTTATAACCCCCAAATTGATTTTTGAAACCCTAACCCTAGCCTTTTTAATTGACTTCCAATCTTGAAATTGAAGCTTGTTTTATGCTATTAGGACTATGAATTTGTGTTTCCCTAAACCAATTTCATTATTCTTTAGTTAAAATGAGTTTTCACTAAATTGTATTTGGGAGCCCTAAACCCCCAATTTGATTTTATTTGAATTTGGGTATGTTTTTGTGAAATTAATTATGATTTAGTGCAATTAGGACTCTTAATTGATGATTCCTAAGTTCTTTTTCATGATCCTATAATCAAAACAAAGTTTCCTTAAAGGGTATTGTGAAGCGTAAGCTTCAAACATGATTTTCTTTGAAAATAACCTTGATTGTTAATAAGATTAAGTGTTTAGAACAAATTAGAATGTGTGTTTGATCATGTGTAATTGATTTCTTGATTTCCGGTTGTTACTGCGTTGTTGGATTCCCTCTCTCGAGACGTTTGATATGGCTATGCTTGCTTGATGGAGTAGATATGGAGCTAACGTGAGCATTAAGATGAGGATCCTTTACTTGTCTTCAAAGGTAAGGGGGGCTTGCCTGATGGATTTTTCTCAATAACCATTTGCTTGTAGTGTAGTCTGTATAATTTATGTGGTTGTGGTTATCTGTTTATGTGGTTTATGTCGTGTTGTTTATCGAGTATATCGCTGTCTCGATCTGCTTTAAGTTATTTGATTATTTGTAGTGTATATTATATTGTTATGATGCATGATCATGCCTGGTGGTATAATTCGATAATTGTTGTTGAATGTTGCTTGTGAGTGTTGTTTGAGAAGCTTTGATTGTGGTCGATGCACACAACTGATTAATCAGATAAAAGCTTTAACAAGTTGTGTAAATTATATTCAATGTTTTATGAGAAATGTTGGAATATAATAGTGGTGCAAAATATTATTTTGGAAAAATAATGAGTTTTGAGAAACATTATTATTTTGATGATTTATTAGTGTAAAAGTAAATTGAGTCACAATGAGAGCGACATCGTGAAAATTGTTTCAGTGAAAAAAGCTAAGTTTTGGCTTAAAAAGCTTTAAAAGTGATAATTGATGGCAAATTTGGAAAAGTATAGACGACAAATATTTTTGAAACGGCAGTGCATATTTTGAGAAAATTCAACCACAAGTGACTCATTGGTTTGTGAAAAACTAAGTTTTTATTATTTAAGGATTTTATAATGAATTTCTACCTTGAAAAGAATTTACGGAAAATCAAAAGTTGATTTAACCGTGTTGAAAGTACAGTTGGACTTAGTAACCGAGAGCGTCGGGTACTAATGTTCACGTGTTGTGATGGACTCAGTCATTTGGACTTTGAGGGCCTATATTGTATACATGAGGTATACTGTGTTGAAAACATTGAAGATGTTTTCTAGTACCACAAACCTAGGACTGGTGCACCGGTCAAGAGGTGTCGTGATTGAGCACTCGGACAGTGAGGTCCTGTGTTGTGATGAAAGTTTTAAAGATGTTTTAAAACTTTGTGAGTCGTAAGCCATTTTGAGCTTCGGCAAAGTAAAGATCGACCACAAAGAAAAATGACGAGAATAAAATGTTTTGCATGCATATTCGGCAGACGTGCCTACGAGGTTAATCATGATATCTTGGTGATATTCATGTCTCGACGTATTTGTTAATCATGATATCTTTATGATATTCCTGAAATCGACGTGTTCATTGTGCCTTTGGGCAATCGACGTACAATGAAATTCATTGTGCCCAAGGCAATCGACGTACAATGAAATCAGGGTATTTTATGATATTCATGTAATCGACGTATTCATTGCGCCTTTAGGCAATCGACGTATAATGAAATTCATTACGCCTTGGGCAATCGACGTGCAGTGGAAAAATCCATAAATCGACGTTCTCACTGTTCCGGACAGTGGGCTATGGTAAAATCGACATGCCTCTTTTGGCAATCGAGCTTGATTAGCTCATTTTAAATGACATTGCGGGTCTCCGGAGATTAGGTATGAATGTTTAGATGATGTTTTGAAGTGTTCATGCATAGTTTTCCAACGTTGATGTTTGGGGTGTGGAACCCATTGATAAATTATTGGCTTATAAATGCTTGTGTGATAAATGTATATGTGTTCAGTGGTGTCGTGCATTTAGTTATTGTGTTAAATCCATATATCGGCGTCTCACCCTTACACACATATCAGGTTTCTTCTGGTTCGCTATTGTACCCTGAGTACTTTAAAACAGATGGTGCAGAGGAGTCTTTCTAAGTCATTCAAAGACTTAGATCTAGTTACTTGATGGAGTACTTGCTTGTGGAATGATCACGTGAGTTTTCTCATTAATAACTTTTAGAACGACCAGCTTAGGGTTTGAGACTTAGATTAATTTTGATAGTATGTAAGAGTATGGCTCAGAGAGCCTTTATTCTAAAATGAAATGTTTGTGGCTCGGAGATCGTTCTTTTGGTCATGTATAGCTAATTGATATAACTATCTTTAGCATATTACTGCTTGGAGGTACTTGGTGTAATTGAAATTCTGGAAGTGAAAATGTAATTATTTTAGCAGGTGTTCTTTTTCTGGGATGTCCGAATTACAGAGGAGACTCTGTCAAAATTTTCTAGCTTTTATTCAAGTATCCTTTAAATGAAATAGGCTTTTTCTAGCTTTTATTCAAGTATCCTTTAAATGAAATAGGTTTGACAGGCCATGACAGTAAGTTTGTGAGTCGATTAAGGCTAAGGTGTGGATACGTGACAAAATTTTTATACTCAATTTCAGACCCTTATGTACTTATATAAATTATTTTCCGAAAGTACCAGAAAATTATCCTTTTAATTTTATTTTCACACGTGTTAAGTAGTAATGCCCAAGGGGGTGTTACATGATTCACCAGATATTTGCACATACTTAACCAAAAAATTTATTTATCAAAAAAACCCATTCACCGGATATTTACACATACTTAACCAAAAAATTTATTTATAAAAAAAAAAACACATTCACCAAATAATTAACTGAATTCACCAGATATTTATACCTGATTCACCAAATATTTGCACATACTTAATCAAAAAAATTATTTCTCAAAAAAACATATTCACCAGATAATGAACTGACTTCACTAGATATTTATACCTGATTCACCAGATATTTGCACATACTTAACCCAAAAAATTATTTCTCAAAAAAACCCATTCACCAGATAATGAACTGAATTCACCAGATATTTGTACATACTTAACCAAAAAAATTATTTATCAAAAAAACCCATTCACCAGATATTTACACATACTTAACCAAAAAATTTATTTATAAAAAGAAAAACACATTCACCAAATAATGAACTGAATTCACCAGATATTTATACCTGATTCACCATATATTTGAACATACTTAACCAAAAAATTTATTTCTCAAAAAAACATATTCACTAGATAATGAACTGAATTCACCAGATATTTAAACCCGATTCACCAGATATTTGCACATACTTAACTAAAAAAATTATTTCTCAAAAAAACCCATTCACCAGATAATGAACTGAATTCACCTGATATTTGTATCCGATTCACCAGATATTTACACATACTTGATCAAAAAAATTATTTATAAAAAAAATTAATTTTTTTTTTCAAAAAAGACCCATTACAGTATCGCACAGTACAGCTACAGTACCGCACAGTGCGGCACATACGATGTCGACCGTAGGTGTATAAAAAATGTGTCAAATTATCATTTATGTACGTATAAGGCAGGACCTTCTCATGATTAGGAGTTTCTTCGGGAGCTTTGATTACTATGTGGAGGTTGTTTTATTTTGTTATTTTTTTGAGTGTTGCACCCGATTTTCTTAAGGGTCGCAAACTTTGACTTTGTTATATTCACGACTTGTAAATGCCTTTATTATGTGAAAGATGAGTGTTATTTTGACACCAAAACTAAATATCAATACTTATTTTTATACTTTTCATATATATTTATTCATTATTTCTCTCTCAGCTTTCATCATTTTCTTTTTTAAACTCATCATTATTGGTGGTGTCAAAAGTTGGTGTCCAAAGTTGGTGTCAAAATATCATTTCTCTTTGTGAAATTCTAATGGATTTTATTTCAATATCTTTAAGGTATGTTTGGATGGCGGAATTTGAGAGGGTAATATATTTTTATAGGATAATTAGAATTCATTAATATAAAAATATAAAATATTTTATATTATAGATTATAATTACCCTCTAAAAATACATTACCCTCTTAGATTCCCTCATCCAAACACACCATTAAGGTATTATTACAAATAATCCTTATACTTTACTGAGACACATTAAGTAAGGTTTGATATACTACGAAAGGAAAATTTCGTCTTTCTCTTTCGGTCAATCATGACCTTTAAATTCAGGTCATGACATATCGCCCCTTCAAATATGATCAACATCCCTCTTGAACTCCGAGATTGTTCACAAGGGTCCCGAATCTTGATGGCGTTCATTTACATCTCAGAACTGCCTTCCCTCCACGTGGCTTCCCAAAAATTCATTCTATTTAACCAATTCATTTCATCGAGTATCTTTCCAACAACCATAAATCAATATTGCACATAGACACATAGAATCAATTACAATATGCATACTCTTAACATTTCAACCATATACATAATAAGCATGTAGAAAGAAGAATAATTGAATTACAAGATATTATTAATTATGCCATATCTGTAGAAGTATGGTTGCTTCATAAAATAGTATATGTTTGATGATGATATAATCTATATGTTTAATGAACAAATCTAATAATGAGTTGAATGTGTTTATGTGTAGGCTTTAATAATGACATAATTTACAAGCTTATCATAAACATGAGTTTTGACCTATATTTATAAAATAATTTATGTGTGGATTTTAACCTTATACTCAAGAACAAAAAGGGGGAATATGAAAATAATATTCTAATTAAGTGCACAGAAACACTATTAAAAAAGACGTGAAAGGCTTTTACATTTAATGGCACACCTTCATTAACGGCGCACTTTAGTTGCATTGCGAAAATATGACATATACATGAAAGTTGCAATACCCTAAATGCTCTTTAATAACTTATTTTCTAAACTCCCAGTCTTTGATCATAATGGGCATATCAACTTAATATGAGACTTGATATATTCTTCTATTTGCTTTAATGTGGACCTTGCTAACGAATTTACTAACTGTGCCGAAAGCCTAAGTTAGCTATTAAAGGTTTTATCTTAAAAAGGAGAAAAGAAGATGTTTGTTTGAAAGCAAGCCAAGGAGTCAGACGCTTGAAATGAACAATCTTGGACGATCATGTCGGATGACTCCAGGCGACTCAAGACAAACGACTCAGGCTGATGAGAAATCACATAATTCTAAGTCAAAAGTTAGAAGACATGGCTCAAACAAGCATGTCAAGAAAGAATAATATGATCTATGCCAAGAAAGAATCAAATCCAAGATTTCATTCGATCAAAGGAAATATTTAAAAGAGAAGCAAGTTGCACCACACGGTTTATTCATCAATGTCTAATCGTTCGACATTCAAAGAATGATGACAAGTCTAACATAGTGTTTGGTTGGAGGGACCGGGGATTTTTTTAAATATTTCATGTTTTGTTCAATTTTTGGAGAAGGAGGAGTGGAAGGGAGCAAAATCCCTCGTTAAGTCAATTTTGGCTCACATCCAATATTATTGCAGGATTTGGAAATGAGGGAATTTAAAACATCTCACATGCATTGACTAAAATATTCTCACTTGTCTATTTTGGAATAAATAATTATAAGAATTTAAATGTAAATTTATTTTAAAATCCTCCCTCCACTCCTGAACCAAATATGAAAGTGTTATTTCTCGTTGATAAGCTGTTGGCTTATCTAGTTTTATAGCTATAAAGATCAAGGCTTTTATGCCAATTGAGCGAATTATGTAGGATAAAAATTGAAGCATCATGGATCACATTTTATGAAATTAGAACACATATTTGGTACTTACCTAGTTGAAGACATAATCACTAACCAACGATTAAAATTCTCATCAACGGTAGATTCCTTGTCAACTCTAGGTCCCTAAAATTGAAAGACCAAGTCTTCCCCCGCCTGTTCACGCACTTCCAATTCACAGCCGTCAATGGGGCAAGCCGTGGAGCAACTAATTATAAATCCATGACGGCAGAGGGGACCTAACCAACTTTATATAATAATAACAATAACCATAAACACCTCCCATTACGAGCCTATAGGTTAAGGCCTACACTATCACCCACACAGGTCAATATGAGGTGTCAATAGCCCATTACGAATAGATCACCATATTAGCGGGCTTAAGCATCATCAAATGGATCATAACATTAGTCCATTTTTTGCAAACCCAAAACCACAATTGATTGTAGGCCACAAGAATTATTAGAAAAATTCTAACATAGAAAAATCAATTGTGTAATTTTAATTTGTAAAAAATATTTTCGAAAACGACTCTCGGGCTAATAACATATTTAATGTGGCCACAAAACAAATGATCCCATGATGCAACACCTAATTAAGACTCCATCCAAAAAAGTCAAGTAATATCGAATTATGGCGGTAGTCATACCCTTTATTGATATGGGATCTTCCATAGCTACAAATATTGCCGACTCCGTCGACTAGTCATCAGTGTGGAGTGTAGCAAGAAAATAACATGCCAATGTGATCCAACAGCCATACTGTCATTTTCTTTGTCAGTCCTCAGTTTCTATCAAATGCCAAAAGGCCAAAGAAACTACATGGTTAATAAAATAACCATCATGCCTCGACTCCAACAAGGTGTTGACTACGTTCACAATGGTCTCAACTACACCTAGCTTCAACATACATAATGTCTCAGCTCAAACATGGCATCGACCACGAGCATAATGTTCCAATCGATACCGAGCCTTTCAAATTCATTATGCCTCAGCTCCAACATGGCATTGACCACGGGCATAATGGTCCCAAAGATGCCGAGCTTTCAAAATAAGAATGCCTCAACTCCAACAAGATGTCAACTACGGGCATAGTGGTCCTAATGACACCGAGCTTTAAATTTTCACATTTGATATACATATACAAAAGTATATTAAACAATATTCAACTTATAATTAATTTATCAAATCAAATAGAAAATGTCACAAGAAACACCAAGATGTTCAAAAATAAAAATATGACATCATAGAGAAGAATCATATAAAAGTCAAGCTCCCACTAACCAAGCACATTATATGAACTCGCAATGCCCATCTTCTCAACATGATTTTTAAATTCTAAGGCCTGAGTCCCTTGGCTAATAGAACAACTAGCACAAAATCAACACAAACATGTTTAACCATTATATTTTTATTTTTTAAAATATATTTGACATCAATTGCTTCACTTCCAAATGCTTAACTCCATTTTAAGGTATCATTGTTATCACAATAATTTTCAATGTGAAGCCATGTCACAAGTTTCTCAACCAAACATTTTATGTGGTATGTAACAACATAGCATGCAACAAAATGCACAAAATTAGTTTTGTTAAAGAAACTTGAAGATATTTGGTCAAAGCATCAAATATTCATATCATGATTATGATATCATATGATTTCTTGATCAATAGGTTACATAAGAGATCTATGATATTCAAAGATATTTCTATATCCAAAATATCAAAAAATATCCAAAAATCATATATTTCAGCAAATTATTTTTACTATCATTCTTGACATCAAATAATCAAAAAATATCCCAAAATCATATATTTCAGTAAATTATTTTTACTATCATTCTTGACATCAAATAATGACGAAAGTCAAAATCCTCCCACTGATGTCAAGATCCAGTCATGTTAGATTTACAAAACTTACAAGAAATCTTCAATAAATAAATTTTATAGTAAAATCATAATTTCAAGTAGGAAATCAACTGAGATAAGATATATAATAAAAATCCTCCAATTCATCTATCTTCAAACAAATATACCAGTTGATAAGATCCTCAAAGGTAACATAACATCCAGTCATTAACATCACAAGGCATTTGAGGATATTATTATCCACTAAACACTCTCATTTGGGCAACACAAAAAAATATATATCAAAAAAGTCTTTTAACCATGAAGCTAACACATTAGACTACAACCCAACTCAAATAATGTCTCCTTTAGACAAACATATATCCAAGTCATTGTGGCTAACACAATAGAACACAATAAATCTAAGATCATTGTATTCTTGCAAACATACTTTATGAAATTCACCAGAATTATAACATATCACCTCTTTTAGGGTGGCGTTCATATGTAATAATTCAAAAAATATATCATGTAAAATAATGACTAAAAGTCCTTCCAAGCTATGTAAACAAATCACTTTCATGACCAAACATTCACATAGACTTCCGAAATTAACTTATTCCAGAATATATCATGCTGAAGACACAAAGAGCCCAACATATAGATAGAAAACATATGCCCCATTAATCAATAAAAAAATAAGACAGCTACACAATATGTGTCTTAATAATTAAATCTCAATTACATGTATCATCCAGATATCCTTGATCAAAATTATCATAGATACATAGTAACGGCAAGCTTCATGCATATGATGTGTGTCATAATTTAATCAATTACATTAGGTAATAACCTAACCAAAAGAGTAAGGTTTTAAAAAACATAAGTCTCTTTCATGGCAAAAACAGTAAACACTTGAAACTGTTATTTCTTTCTTTTCAAAATTATTATAGCAAAACACATTTTTCTCAGACACGTGTCTTTCTAAAATTAGAAATAATCATGATCCAAAACAAACTAAGAAACATAGTTGTTATTTTAAAAATGATTGTTAAGAAAAACTTGAAATGTGTTAAGCTAAGCAATAAGGTAAGACATAACTTCAGCTTAAATCAAGCTATTTTGAGGCCAATGTAAACGCCCTCCCTCAAGGGCATTACTTACGTAACACATGCGGAATTTAAATTAAAAGATAATTTCCTGGTGCTTTCGGAAAATAACTTATATAAGTACATAAGTGTCTGAAATTGGGTGTAAAATTTTTTGTCACGACTCCATACCTAAGCCTTAATCGACACACAAACTTACTATCATAGCTTGCCTTAAAGGATATACTTAAATACAAGATAGTAGTTTTACAAAATTTTCGACAGAGTCTCCTCTGTAACTCGGACATCCCAGATAAAATAACACCTGTTAAAATAATTACATTTTCACTTCAGAATTCCAGTTACACCAAATTCAACCAGGCATCAATACATAAGAATAATAGTTATAGCCATAAGCTTTACAAGACCAAAAGAAATAGCTTAGATTTTCATTCAAAAGATATGCTCTCCGAGCTATAGACATTCCATTTTAAAATAAAGGCTCGCTGAGCCAAACTCATACATACTATCCAAAATAATCTAAGTCTCAACCCTAAGCTAGTCGTCCTAAAAATTATTCCTCAAGTAATACCTCATCAAGCAACGAGATCTAAGTCTCTGAGTGACTTAGAAAGACTCCTCTGCACCATCTGTGTTAAAGTACCCATGGTACAATAGCAAACCAGAAGAAACCTGATATGTTTGTAAGGGTGAGATACCGACAAATGGATATGTCACACAACAACCATATACGTGATACATACATCACATAATCATATAAGCAGTTAAATCATGCATACATGTAACATAACAGTGTTATATCAAAGGGTCTCAAACCCGCACAGTCAATCTTTTGAAAATATGCATGACACTTCAATCAACAGGCTCTAACTTAATCTCATGAGATATCAACACCGTTTTTCACTGGAGAAGAATTAGAGTTGGTCAAGCTCTAGCCCATCAGGCAGTTGCCCCCTTACCCTCATGCATTAAGGTCTCAGGACGGGCAACGTCACATGTGCCTCTTCACTCGGTTTACATGGACAGACTCCCAGATACCACCTTGTATCTGATATATTCATCAATAGCACGTCTGCTTGGGGAAATGCACATGAGAAAATATTTTATTTAAAAGGATTTCTTTGTGTCCATTGTTTTCACTGTCGCTGCTCAAAGCTAACGACTTAATCATCATTTCCCCATCACTTGAAAACTCAGAAGCATAGGACTCATAGTCCGAATGCTCAATCACAATGCCCCAGACCGCGGCCGCAATCAAGGGTTGTGGTCGTAGAAAACAACCTTCACCTTTAATCATATTCATCACAAGCGGTTAGAATACACAGTCCAACACAGCGCGATTAGGTCCTAAGTCCATAACATCATAACCAGGACTCGTAGTCCCGAATTCACACTGATTCAAGATCACGTGCGCATCACTGAATGCTAGAGGCGACGTCTCGCGTACTAGATTCTCTTTCTTAAGTACTTATTTTTCGTTCAGTGAAAATCAAATTCAAAACCGAATCCTCGATAACCTATCCAGGTTATCGGAAAGTTTCCAAAATATTTAGGAAAACCTTTTCTTTGAAAATCTTTTATAAAGCATCTTTGAAATTCTTTTATCTTTGAAATATTTCCCCCAATAGGGTATTGCCAAATAATCTTGAAAGCTTTCACTTGAAGACACATAGTTCGAAAAGGATTTTTCTCTTGTATAACAATAGTTCACCAAAACCATTTCACCATTTAAAACAATTACTTTAAGTTTAAAGAGCTTTTGGAAAAGAACACCAATCCCTTCATCTTCAAAGCTTATTAAGGTTTTTAATCCTTATAATGGTTGAGCACAGACGCACGTCTGGCTTAGCAAACTTTCAATCAACAACAGTTTATAACATCAGTTCGATGCTAATATCACAGTTGAAAGCAGTTCATCACATATATGCATTATATCATTTAGGACAAGTACAGTTCAACATCAGATAATATCATACCAGTTCAAGTACATTAGATAATCAAGTAAGCTCAATTAACATATAACTATCCGATTAAACACATACACACATGCATACGATTATTGAATATCCCTAGGCAAACTCCCCTTACCTTTGAAGACAAGTAAAGGATCCTCGTCTTAATACTCACATTAGCTCCAAGAGTGTAACTATCTACTCCATCAAGCAAGCATAGCCGTGTCAAACGTCTCAGAGAGGAAATCCAACAACGCGCAACAACCAAAAATCAAGAAATCAATTTCACATGATCAAACACACATTCTAACTTTATCTAAACACTTAATCTAATTACCAAACAAGGTCATTTTTAAAGAAAATCATGTTTGAAGCTCACGCTTCCCAATACCCGTTAAGGAAACTTTGTTTTGATTAAAAGATCATGAAAAAGAACTTTGGAAATCATCCATTAAGAGTCCTAATTGCACTAAATCATAATTAATTTCAGAAAAACATACCCAAATTCAAATAAAATCAAATTGGGGTTTTAGGGCTCCTTATTAAAATTTAGGGAAAACTCAGAATAATGAAATTGGTTTAGGGAAACACAAATTCACAGTCCTAATTTAATAAAACAAGCTTAAATCTTAAGATTAAAATCTGAAATCAGAGGGTTAGGGTTAGGGTTTCAAAATCAATTTGGGGATTTACAAAAGAGAAGAGGTTAGAGGTAAAACTTCTTACCCAAGGTGAAGAAGATGGGCTTGTGGTGGTGTTATGGAGGTAGAACGGCGGCGGCCGTGGTGGAGGGACGGCGGCAGGCGGTGGTACAGTGGCCACACGAACTCTCATGGGACCCCAAACATATATATCTACGAGCCTAGACGTATGATCGTTGTCTCCTCTTCAAACGGTGGCCGGACGGCGCTACACGACTGCGGGAAGCTCACCCGCGGTGGAGGCGCGCTGTAACAGACATGGACAGCGTCTTCCCCAGCCCA
This sequence comes from Sophora flavescens, assembly GCA_030762895.1. Classification (NCBI taxonomy): domain Eukaryota; kingdom Viridiplantae; phylum Streptophyta; class Magnoliopsida; order Fabales; family Fabaceae; genus Sophora; species Sophora flavescens. The sequence goes on from CM061063.1 coordinate 212,831,973, forward strand.
ACGACGAGTGGCTCGACGAGCCGTGCTCAGTGTGACACACGACGGTCGGAGCTCCTCCCTAGCGGTGGTGTGCGGCTGGTGTTGAGGAGAGAAGAAGAAGGATGGAGAGAGGAGGAAGAAGAAAGAAGAAAGAAGAAAGAAGAAGAAAGAAGCAGAGAAAGAAAAGAGAAAATGAGAGAGGCGTCGAGAAAGAGAGAGAGAAAAGGTTGAAAAAGTTAGTTCTTAAACCAGTTACTTAGTGATAGATACAAAATGAGTGATAAATATTAGGCCTAAAATAAACATGTTTTTACTTTTTAGAATCTAAAAATAAAGATTGATAAGGATATGTTTTCGAAATTCAAATTAGAGTAAAGATTAATAATTGAACTGATCCACTAAGAAAATACTCAGTCCAAAATTTAATCTCCGATAAATTTCAAACCAAAATATTTTTAACTCTAAAATTAAATAGGACGAGAATATGAAAATGTTTTTCTATTAATCATATTATGAAAATATTTTTCTGTACTGATATATTAGTGACAATAACATAATTATTGTCTAGTAAGCGTGCATTCACTGAATTGAGTCAGTGCTAACGCACCCAATAAAATAATTTGAAGAGAGTAATTTAATTACTCAAACTAAACCACATAACATAATAAATTTAAACATCCTAATAAAATAATTAATCATAGGTGTAAAAACTAGGGTGTTACATTACTACCCCTCTTAAAAAAAATTTCGTCCTCGAAATTTCGTAGCTCAAAACTACACAGGATTTTGTAATCACACCTTAACCCTAAAATCTTACTTTGTATTCTCATCGCTTCATTCCTTTTATCTATAACTTTATAACAAGATCGATTCTTATACCATTTTATTTATCCTCGAGATTTTTCACTACCACTTTATCCCCACTACCTTCGATATTTCATCTTAGTCTATTACACTTTCAAGAACAAAATCAACACTATCTTTACCATAACATCAATTAACCTTCTACTCAAGAGATGCAATCATAGTCTTAGTCCATTTGGGCTTAGTCTACTCTTTTGGTCATACCAAATTCACACTTTTCAAATCTCCAATCAAAACGTCATAACATTCCTGAAGTGTACATGATATACTTTGCGCCAAAAACCTAAGAAATTCAATCTTATTAAAATTGAATCTTACCACATCCAACATAGTCCGTTCTCTTCTTAATTCCTCTCGGATCTTTTGCCTACTTCGATTTCATATCCTTCATTTGCCTCTCATTTTCAATTTGGTTCTCAGGCCCCGTTAGTATCCCTAGTTTAAGAAATTTCCTATGCACCTTTACTCTATTGTCCAAGGAAAATACACAACTCCTAACAATTCCTTTATCTAAAGACATAGCTCTATCACTTATGAAAGGAAATGCTTGTATCGTATATGCCCTTATCTTATTTATTTGCAGCCGAGAAAAGAGATTATAAAACAGAGTTTCTCTAAGGCCATAACCCCTAGTAGTTGCACCAAAACAAAGCCAAGAAATCCAGGTGGACACTCCCTAATGGCAATCTTGGATTTAAAATATCTAGTTTCCACTATGGATCATCAACCACATTTTTACCAAAATAAGTCTTCAAAGATTATAAACATTTCATCATAGCTTATCACACTCGAAAGACACAATCAAAACTTAATCACTTCTTGCCTCAAAATTTGTCTACTAGCAAAACTTCTTCAACACCTTATCCTCACAACGAACATCAAGTTCAACCTTAACTCTATCACATATATCAACTTTCCACCCAAAGCACACAATTATAGTCCTAGTTTTCTTTGAACATATTCCACCACTCCAAATTATATCATGGTCATTCATTTCAATCTTAAAGAATCCATGCAACTACAATCAAAAGGAATCACTTCAGTTTGAATTATCCAAAATCATAATTCTTAAACTTTTCTAACAACTTAGTTTCACTCAAGAACTCCTTTTTACTATTTCCGTTCAACTTAAGGAAAACTACCATACATATTTTTCCGTTAATCCTTGGACTCACGAAGTCAACATTAACCACAAACATTGATCACTACTCTAATTTCCTTTAATGATACATCTGCCTCGATCATGATAAAATCCATCGTAATCGTCTCACTCAACGACGTTGAACTTAAGGGTCCTCATAGTATGTTGTGACTCCGGCAAGTGTACCGGGTCGTCGCAAGTAATAAAAATAACACGGTAAGTAAATACCGAGGTCGAACTCAAGGATTGGGGTACCAATTCGACTAATCCGCGGGAAGTCAGATATGTTCGGTCAAGTTACGGAAGAAGGTGGTTGAGAGAAAGAGAATAATAGCGAAATTCAACTAACAATCTAAATAAACTAATTAACTAAAAATCAGAAAACTAAAATGTCCAAGGTCACAAATCCACCTACCCAATATGTACACCCAAGTGATGATGAATCCCTCCCTAAGTTCAATTACAATGTCAACCGGGACCCCTAAATTCTCCTAAATCCACTTCCGTGCTCATTAGGACGTATTCGATGATTTGAGTTAATTACTTGCTAGGTCTCTTAACCCTAATCTCGAATTCTGTTAATTCGTGTTCCTTATATGGTTGCACCGATCTCCTATTCACTCTCGTGCAATATTCGATCGATGATTCTAATTCAAGTTCTAAACGCGAATCGCTGACTAATCCTCATCACGTTAACAAGTCAATCACGCTAGCATATAATTGACACAATCAAATCAGAATTAGAAAACAAGAATTGAATTAAGGAGAAAGACATACATCATATCGGATTTACATCGCCATGGGTGGCTTCATCGTTCCCTTGGACGAGGGGATTAGTTCCTCATGCTCATAGACAAGCGATCGGACATAATCTCCATAAGAAAAAGGGAGACGCAGCTCCAAAGAGAAAAGAAACTACCCTAAACGCTACTCTAAACAGTGGAAAACTGGATGCTAACGATGGATCCCCCCAATTCTGATCTGAACAACCTTTAAATAAGGATTCCTGATCTGCGCTCGCTCGCGAGGCGAGCAGCTCTTCGCGAGGCGAGAATTAAAATTGGCGCGCTTTCAATTTGAACTCTCGCGAGGCGAAATTGTGTTCGCGGGGCGAGTCTGCAATTCAGTGTCTGTGGCCTTCATCACGGCCGGGCCGTGATGGCCTCTGACTTCCAAGTCTTCATTCACTCGCGAGGCGAGATGTCTCTCGCGGGGCGAGTCTTCAAACCTCAAACTGTTCACGGGCGTGGTCTTCATCACGGCTTGGCCGTGATGGTCTCTGTCTTGCAGGTCTTCATGATTCGCGGGGCGAGAAGAGTCTCGCGTGGCGAGACAGAAATGTTGACTTTTGCTGCTTTGTTGACCTTCAGTCTCGCGAGGAGAGAATACACTCGCGGGGCGAGTGTCTCCAGACTTGCAATTTCCACTGCTTTTCAACTTTCCTTCACTCCCGGAGCTTCACTTATTTAACCTGAAACAACAAAAGCACCCACAAGCGTAATTCTATTCAAAATAACCTAAAAACTACACAAAATACGCAAAAATGAGTCAAAGTCCAACTTAGGAACAAAACAAGGCAAATTTGGGCGAAAACGAGAGTGAACTCGAATAAATTGGCACATAAACCCTAGTTCATCTAGTCATAAAACTAGATAAGCCAGAGGCTTATCATAGTACCATTCACATTTATACACTAACGAAACTCCTATCAACTCTGGTTCGTCCTACCATAGAGATGACAAAAACTTAGGTACCACACTATCTTCCAACTAACCTGCTAAGGATAGGTCATCTCCTTACTTATCCATCCCACTGAGGATGATCAGTTGGACTTAGTCTCAACTTAGTCCTTAACACTTATAGTAAACTTAGCCGATACACATTGATAAACTTCCGTTTTTCATCTGAAACAACACTAAAAGATACTCCATGAAGTCTAAACAATTCTCTGATACTTGATACACTATTCGGTTCACTAAATCTGCTTGTGGATCTTAACTCGTAAGAAGATGTAAACTTCACCAGTCGATCAACGATCACTTGAATTCAAACAAGACTCATACAGGTCTTTAGAAAACTCATAACAAAGATTGAAGGTATGCCAACATCTTAACAAGGAAGGTCTCAATTGTTAAACTATCAATTTTTCATTGTACTCGAATAACTCTGACATCTTGATGTGGAGATACCTAACTCATGACTGATGAGATAGGTCACACATCGACAACATTTGGAGAATACATAGAACTACAATGATCAAAGACGAAAAGTACGTTCGAACTGCAGTAAGACAAGACCTTGGTGATCATAAAAGAATTTCTCAAGAGAAGAAATTTTTCTGGATTTCACTTCCACGTAAGCATAGAAAAGAATTTCATTAATTTGAAGGATATCGGAACATCCCGTATGGAAAAAGATCATTCCATCAGGTTCGTGGATGTAAAAATGCATGATCAATACACATTTACAAACATGAATCTAATAAAGTTCATTCTTCCACAAGAATCTTCCAACGGATTCAAAGAATCAAGGGGTGAATAATGTCTAATCCCAAGAGGATTAATTCTTATTCTTAATACAAAGAATTTACAAAATGATGACTTTTACCTCTATCAAAATAGAAGTGACGAAACTGAGTTTCACCAAGAAACTTCTGCTATCACGAAATTATTTGTGTTATAATTCAAGAAATAGTCATAACCACTTCTCTCCACAAAATGTGAAAGTATCTAGACCAATGAATTCCGATAAATCAATTCACTCAAATGTCTAATACATCGAGGATTATTTAGAAGTGTGAGTACGACTTCTCACAAACAAAGAAATGAATAACTGGAAATTAATGAATTAGCATAACTAATTCAGGAGTCCTGACAGATTTCAAATTAAGGTCAGAAAATACTTGTTCATAATTCATCCTTTACTTAGTTGTCAGGAATCCAGACGGTGACACGAGCCCTCACACAACATTGGTGCTTCACAAGGAAAACACTCGGTCTAACAAACGGTTCAGACCACCGATCTTTCAGTTGAATCGAGTCGTCAAACTCGTTTCAACCTTGTAGGCAACATCCTACACAAAGCGACAGAGATTCGACCGCATCCAGAAACTAGATTAATCAAAAATCAATGTCCTTTGCTAACCATAAACCTAGAATATTTCCAGGGAACACTCCCGGAAAAATCCTTTTACACAAACATCTTGTTTCGAATGTCTGACACGATTCGCAAGAATAATCGAATGTCATATCCGAACCCAAGTAACATTCAAGATCTACGGTATCCCGGGACATAAAGCCCTTGGAAAACCATCAAGAAAACATATACTTGTGCGTCAACACACATTGCTTCAACAAGAAGCAATTCAAACAAGAGCCAACCAGAGATCACACAACAAAACTTAACAGACCTATTCCCCAAAGATCCCGAAAGACTCGACCAGCTCTGATACCACCTTGTAAACGCCCTCCCTCAAGGGCATTACTTACGTAACACATGCGGAATTTAAATTAAAAGATAATTTACTGGTGCTTTCGGAAAATAACTTATATAAGTACATAAGTGTCTGAAATTGGGTGTAAAATTTTTTGTCACGACTCCATACCTAAGCCTTAATCGACACACAAACTTACTATCATAGCTTGCCTTAAAGGATATACTTAAATACAAGATAGTAGTTTTACAAAATTTTCGACAGAGTCTCCTCTGTAATTCGGACATCCCAGATAAAATAACACCTGTTAAAATAATTACATTTTCACTTGTAATTCCGATTACACCAAATTCAACCAGGCATCAATACATAAGAATAATAGTTATAGCCATAAGCTTTACAAGACCAAAAGAAATAGATTAGATTTTCATTCAAAAGATATGCTCTCCGAGCTATAGACATTCCATTTTAAAATAAAGGCTCGCTGAGCCAAACTCATACATACTATCCAAAATAATCTAAGTCTCAACCCTAAGCTGGTCGTCCTAAAAATTATTCCTCAAGTAATACCTCATCAAGCAACGAGATCTAAGTCTCTGAGTGACTTAGAAAGACTCCTCTGCACCATCTTTGTTAAAGTACCCAGGGTACAATAGCAAACCAGAAGAAACCTGATATGTTTGTAAGGGTGAGATACCGACAAATGGATATATCACACAACAACCATATACGTGATACATACATCACATAATCATATAAGCAGTTAAATCATGCTTACATGTAACATAACAGTGTTATATCAAAGGGTCTCAAACCCGCACAGTCAATCTTTTGAAAATATGCATGACACTTCAATCATCAGGCTCTAACTTAATCTCATGAGATATCAACACCGTTTTTTACTGGAGAAGAATTAGAGTTGGTCAAGCTCTAGCCCATCGGGCAGTTGCCCCCTTACCCTCATGCATTAAGGTCTCAGGACGGGCAACGTCACATGTGCCTCTTCACTCGGTTTACATGGACAGACTCCCAGATACCACCTTGTATATGATATATTCATCAATAGCACGTCTGCTTGGGGAAATGCACATGAGAAAATATTTTATTTAAAAGGATTTCTTTGTGTTCATTCTTTTCACTGTCGCTGCTCAAAGCTAACGACTTAATCATCATTTCCCCATCACTTGAAAACTCGAAGCATAGGACTCATAGTCCGAATACTCAATCACAATGCCCTGCATCATGACGTGAGTCAAGGGTTGTGGTCATAGAAAACAACCTTCACCTTTAATCATATTCATCACACGCGGTTAGAATACACGACCCAACACAGTAGCGATTAGGACCTAAGTCCATAACATCATAACCAGGACTCGTAGTCCCGAATTCACACTGATTCAAGATCACGTGCGCATCCTTTGAATGCTAGAGGCGACGTCTCGCGTACTAGATTCTCTTTCTTAAGTACTTATTTTTCGTTTCGGTGAAAAGCAAATTCAAAACCGAATCCTCGATAACCTATCCAGGTTATCGGAAAGTTTCCAAAATATTTAGGAAAACCTTTTCTTTGAAAATCTTTTATAAAGCATCTTTGAAATTCTTTTATCTTTGAAATATTTCCCCCAATAGGGTATTGCCAAATAATCTTGAAAGTTTTCACTTGAAGACACATAGTTCGAAAAGGATTTTTCTCTTGTATAACAATAGTTCACCAAAACCATTTCAACATTTAAAACAAGTACTTTAAGTTTAAAGAGCTTTTGGAAAAGAACACCAATCCCTTCATCTTCAAAGCTTATTAAGGTTTTTAATCCTTATAATGGTTGAGCACAGACGCACGTCTGGCTTAGCAAACTTTCAATCAACAACAGTATATAACATCAGTTCAACGCTAATATCACAGTTGAAAGTAATTCATCACATATATGCATTATATCATTTAGAACAAGTACAGTTCAACATCAGATAATAGCATACCAGTTCAAGTACATTAGATAATCAAGTAAGCTCAATTAACATATAACTATCCAGTTAAACACATACACACATGCATACAGTTATTGAATATCCCTAGGCAAACTCCCCTTACCTTTGAAGACAAGTAAAGGATCCTCGTCTTAATACTCACATTAGCTCCAAGAGTGTAACTATCTACTCCATCAAGCAAGCATAGCCGTGTCAAACGTCTCAGAGAGGAAATCCAACAACACGCAACAACCAAAAATCAAGAAATCAATTTCACATGATCAAACGCACATTCTAACTTTATCTAAACACTTAATCTAATTACCAAACAAGGTTATTTTTAAAGAAAATCATGTTTGAAGCTCACGCTTCCCAATACCCTTTAAGGAAACTTTGTTTTGATTAAAAGATCATGAAAAAGAACTTTGGAAATCATCCATTAAGAGTCCTAACTGCACTAAATCATAATTAATTTCACAAAAACATACCCAAATTCAAATAAAATCAAATTGGGGTTTTAGGGCTCCTTATTAAAATTTAGGGAAAACTCAGAATAATGAAATTGGTTTAGGGAAACACAAATTCACAGTCCTAATTTCATAAAACAAGCTTAAATCTTAAAATTAAAATCTGAAATCAGAGGGTTAGGGTTAGGGTTTCAAAATCAATTTGGGGATTTACAAAAGAGAAGAGGTTAGAGGTAAAACTCTTACCCAAGGTGAAGAAGATGGGCTTGTGGTGGTGCTGTGGAGGTAGAACGGCGGCGGCCGTGGTGGAGGGACGGCGGCAGGCGGTGGTACAGTGGCCACACGAACTCTCATGGGACCCAAAACATACAGATCTACGAGCCTAGACGTATGATCGGTGTCTCCCCTTCAAACGGTGACCGGACGGCGCTACACGACGGCGGGAAGCTCACCCGCGGTGGAGGCGCGCTGTAACAGACAGGGACAGCGTCTTCCCCAGCCCAGCGGCGAGTGGCTCGACGAGCCGTGCTCCAAGCGTGACACACGACGGTCGGAGCTCCTCCCTAGCGGTGGTGTGCGGCTGGTGTTGAGGAGAGAAGAAGAAGGATCGAGAGAGGAGGAAGAAGAAAAAGAAAGAAGAAAGAAGAAGAAAGAAGCAGAGAAAGAAAAGAGAAAATGAGAGAGGCGTCGAGAAAGAGAGAGAGAAAAGGTTGAAAAAGTTAGTTTTTAAACTAATTACTTAGTGATAGGTACAAAATGAGTGATAAATATTAGGCCTAAAATAAACATGTTTTTACTTTTTAGAATCTAAAAATAAAGATTGATAAGGATATGTTTTCGAAATTAAAATTAGAGTAAAGATTAATAATTGAATCGATCCACTAAGAAAATACTCACCCAAAATTTAATCTCCGATAAATGTCAAACCAAAATATTTTTAACTCTAAAATTAAATAGGACGAGAATATGAAAATGTTTTTCTATTAATCATATTATGAAAATATTTTTCTGTACTGATATATTAGTGACAATAACATAATTATTGTCTAGTAAGCGTGCATTCACTGAATTGAGTCAGTGCTAACGCACCCAATAAAATAATTTGAAGAGAGTAATTTAATTACTCAAACTAAACCACATAACATAATAAATTTAAACATCCTAATAAAATAATTAATCATAGGTGTAAAAACTAGGGTGTTACAGCCAACATAACAACACATTCCCCTTTGGGCAGAATGTCCAACCAAGGTCGCAACCGCAGTAAGAACCTCAGATGAATTAATAAATGATTATACACTAGGTTCGGAAAATTGTCTCCTTTGGGCTGACAAATCCCCTAGACCAATGCACCTTCATTAACTTCATCCACAATCTTTGATAATGAGTTACTCAATTAGCATACACTGGGTTGGAAATGTATCCCCTTTGGGCAGACAAACCTCCTAGATCAGTGCACCTCCAATAACTTTATCCACAATCATCGATAATGAGTTACTCAATCAGCATACATTGGGTTTAGAAATATATCCCCTTTGGGCAGACAGATCTCCTGGACTAGTGCACCTCCAATAACTTTATCTCAAATCAGCTTCTAATCATGACACACAATAACCCCTTTTGGGAAGGTAATTACACATAGCAACTAGAATCATTCCTCTAATGATAAAAAGAAACCCCACCAATTAATAATGAGTAATCCCACTTTGGCGGTAATTACCCATTATAATCAATGAAATACTTTTACCAAGGAATCAATTTCTCTTGCCTTCAACCATGATATATTCCACAAGAAGGCGCATCAACAATAATATAAACACCTCTACTGATCATGAATTTAAATCCAATAGCATTCCATAAGTTTTGCACATACAACAATCCAAATAAGAGCTCACAATTAAGTAAATTGACACTTTAAAACATATGATATAGGCTAAAAGTATTAACTTTCATAACATCAGCCAACTACACAATACCATGCACATATATAGATTATGGTATATTCTCTTTCCAGTATATTATTTTCTTAATATCAGCTAGAAGAATAAATAAACTAGATCCCTTTTTTAATATAGATATTTACACAGCGGAAAATATAAACAGTATACCAATATCACATTTAAATAATGGATCTCATTTCAAGAGGAAGCACTTAAAATAGCTCACGCATGCTCCCCACAATCTTCAATTTAATCATAGTAATAACCATGAAAGGTTATAACATAATATAAAAAATCAAATTCTCAAAAGGAAACAAAATATGTGCATAAGTACCAATTTAACCATCCAATGGATATTCAAGGCATAATTATTCAAGGTTTTCCAAAATAGATATTATCTCACTTGTGATATCACATAAACACACTTGTTGTATTTATCATGCAAAATATATTTCCAAATTTATATAATTTATATCACTCATGGAGAGCACAAATCCATAAATATATATATATATATATATATATATATAAAATATTATTTTTCCAAATCTTTCAAATAATTGAGTGACAATAATCACCATTAATGAAAAAATAATATGATTGTGTACTAGAAATAATTTTCCAAAATCATGCCAATAAAGGAGCCCAATAATTTCCATGTCACAACATTCTAAAAGAATGTCACGTTCTTGTATATAAATACATATACAATACTTCAATGGCAAGAAAAAAATATATTTTATAACTAACCTCCGAGACCATGTCACTCAGCAACTTTATATAACTTTTCAAATGACTTAAAATCAAACGTTAGATAACAATAACAGAACTCATATCAAATATCAACAATTCCTAAAGAGAAAATCAAGTCTTGCTTCCACTTGTTATAGTTTAAGCCAATCACAAAATTCAATTGAAACAAAACAATTGTTCACGGAGAAAAAAGTCACTGCTAAGACAAAATACGAATGCATTAGAACAAATATTACAGCAAGATATAGCCCAAATAAAAGATGCTATCACAATGAGGCCAATAAAATAATACATTCCCCTTTAGGCAGAATGCACAAACCAAGGTAACAATCAAGGTCAAAACCTCATATGAGTTAATCAATGAGTACACACTGAGTTCAAAAAGTTGTCCCCTTTGGGCAGACAAATTCCATAACCCAATGCATTCCCCCATTAACTCCATCCCCGTGAACTTCCAATTATAACACGCAACAACCCCCTTTGGGCAGGTAAATGCATGTAATGATTAAAAGCATTACACAAATTACAAAGAAATTTCCATCGATTGAAATAGGTGGTCCCACTTTGGTGGTGACGACCCATAATAACTAATGAAAACTCTTGCACAGGAATCACTTTTCTCTTGCCCAAACCATGACACATTACACAACAAGGTACTTTATCAAAATAGCGCCCATATTGGTCACATATCAATATTAACAGCACTCTTTACATGTTTTGCACTTAAACAATCTTAATGACAAGATACAACTTAATAAGTAAACATATTAAAGAATATCAGAAGTTAAGAGCATGTAATCTCACAATATCATCTAGGGAGAGTGACCATCACCATAAAATCCAAAATATGATCAATAATTTTTCCAACATATATTTCATTTAAATTTCACCCTAAAAAATAATTAAATAAGAAATATAATGCATTATTTTTCATAAAAAATACTTATCACTGTGAAAAATTTATAGTAAAATCAAGAATAAAGAGCAGAGCACAAAACGACATGGAAAACCGATGCCCGTAGAGAGCGCACTTTCTCTTACTCTCCGCTACCCGCGAGTGGGCTTCGCCAGGCTGCTATCAGCTTCAACCTCCAGCCAACCATGTTTACAGGAACGTTCAAAAACACGCAGGTATAGTTCTGCGGTGTTTTGCTCCGATTACAGTCTCGTTTCGTTGTGATTTCGCATGGGTTTTTATAAATAAAAAAAAAAGTTTCTAATCATTCTAGAGTAAAAGCCCCAATTTTTAACAACTAAAACATATGATTTTAAGCTTTAAAAAAAACACAAGTTACATGAACCCTAACATCACCGTATTTTTCAAAATTCTTTCTCCATAGGGAACGAAAATTCGTGATTCCTTTGTGTTTAACTCAAAACACGGCATTTTATAAACCCAAAAGAAATAAAAAATAATAATAAACTAAGACTAATATCTTCAAGACTTATCAAGACGCTGCATCATCTCCTGTAAACTCTGAAAGACAACACCACTAATGAGATTTATAATTCCAGTAAGTAAATACAGTTCTAAAAGGTTTTCAAAAAGATGTTACTTTCAGCCGGCGCGGTAACCGGAAAAACAACCATGATAATCCGCCATTTTCAAAATAATATAATCTCAAAGTATTCCAAATAATAACATAAATAAACCATAATACATACAATAATATCAGTACGATAAACATATGCGTGCAATGACATCTCATTGCTTTCTCTTCATAGGAGTCATTTTGCCATTGCCTCGAATTAGGCCAATCTGCTGCCGCTACGAGTTAGGCCCTTTGTCATCTCTACGAAGGAAGCATCCACAACCTTACAATGTCCAACATTGTCTTCTCCATGTAGGAGGCCCTTTGTCATAGCCTCACATTAGGTCAATCTGTCATCGCTACGAGTTAGGCCCTTTGCCATCTCTACGAAGGAGGTACCCGTACCCTTGCAATAGTCATTATTGCCTTCTCCTTGAGGGAGGCCCTTTGCCATTGCCTCGCATTAGGCCAATCTGTCATCGCTACGAGTTAGGCCCTTTGCCATCTCCTCAAAGGAGGTATCTCAAACGATTATCTCTCCCCTTGAGAGATAACCAAATACAAACATATTACCATACAGTCATTCCAAAATAACATCAATGCATAACATCATGGCACATGATTAATATTCATCAAGTTCATATCAAGACAACACAAAGGCACCACATTCATAAAAAGACATACCAAATAATAATCATATCACCCAAATAATTGCTCTTTAATTTCATATTCAAACCCTTTTAAAATCTATACCATGGAAGTTTCAGAAAAGAATGTTTACTTACATCTCGTAGACCTCCAAAAAGTTACAAAGGAACGACTTCTCAAAAATTCTCCTCTTTCGATTAGTAATCCTTCCTTGTTTTGACCCATTCTTCTTTCTAATGCCTTATAGTAATGCGGCGCAGTCACATCTATTTTGGCTCTGGCCAAAAGAAAGAGGTTATATATATATATATATATATATAAAGGCCACGTGGATTAGGTTTCTTAAAGCTTGAGAATCTCTTGCTTCTTTCTTTTATTTTTTATAATTCAAACTTTGTGCTATAAAACACTAGATTTGACTAAAGCCAAATCTTTTTATACGTGGCCAAATTCTTGCTAGATTTTTATTCTTTTTTTTAATTTTAATTCTTTCAAATAAATATAATAGGCTCACTTATATTTATTATAAAAAAAATAGTTCTAATTAATTAGCTTGATCTTTTATTTAGAAGACTATATTGAAATTTTAGGATGTTACAAAAGTAAAGCTCGAGAAAGCAAGGAAACTTGAAGAAAACAAGAAAAAAGGCAAACAAAGGAGTCTTGCCCGGCGAGCCACAACAGAAGACTGATCAAGAATTTGGCAACCATTTGGGCTCGCCCCGCGAACAAGTGCTCGCCTTGTGAAAGGGCTCTCGCCCCGCGAGAGTTCAAATTCAGACTGGAGCCCAAAATAAGTTATCGCCCCATGAACACCCGCTCGCCTTGCGAGCGGATGCTGTTTCAACATTGTATAAATAACTTGTTTTGGTGAAGATTAGGGATGAGTTTTAGATCTATTTCTTGTTTCTCTTGGAGCTATGTCTCCCTCAGTTTTTCTTAGGTTTAATTCTATTGTAATGACTTTTTCTCTTCTTGATTTGATCATGACTTCGATGAGGAACTAATCCTCTTTCTGAGAGAACGATGAAGCCTCTCATGATGACATAATAATTCAAGTGGTGTTTTTCTCACTCCCTTCTCTTAATTTCTTGTTTCCTAATTCTAATTTTATTGAGTTAATCAAAAGAGCTCGTGGTTAACTAGTCAAGCGCGATGAGTCTGACTAGAGATTCGTTCTTTAGGACTTAGGTTAGGAACACCGATTGAGCACTTCTAGAAATAGAGTAGGAGATTGGTTCAATCGAAATAGGGAGCCAAGAGCTTAATGAATCTAATTGTGGGTTGTCGAATAGAAATATAGGCAATTTGCATGCGTAGGTATTTCCTTTCATGCTCGATCGAGACATTAGGATAAATTTGGGTACCTGGTTGGCAAAGAAATTGAACTTAGGGGTAAGATGATGATCACTTGGGTAGTATACATGATTGAGTAGGTGGATTCGTGACCTTAGAGCGTTAGCCATAACTGAATCTAGATTATTATTTCTTGTTATTGATAATTGTTAAGTGATAATTTCTAGATAACCCTTTTTATCTCAATCACCTCCTAAAAGTTGACTTGGTCAAACTGTTTCTATTTACTTTGAATTGGGTAGAATTGGTCTCCCAATCCCTGAGTTCAACCTCGATAATTACTTGTCGTGTTTTTATTACTTGCATCGACCCGATACACTTTACGGAGTCCATCACCCCTCCCATTTCCTCATTTCAACCAAACACAATGTCTAATTAAAATCCCTCCCCTCCCCGTACCTCCCAAACCCTCCATTTTACAAAAACACCCTAAGTGACCAAGACTAGGTTTCTGATCACACACAAAGCTTCCCAAAATAAACAATACACCTTTTAAGTCATTCACATTCACGGGTTTTAACAGATTATGAGAAAATAAAATAAGGAAATGCTTACCCATAACATGCACGATGCATAGCCAAGGCCTTGTAGAGTGCAAGGCCACTAAGGCCATTGCCTTCAGCCTCTTTTTTATCTTATTGTTTACTATATATATTGATGACAATTGACTTGGTAAGTGGTTGAATAATAAGGCCTAATTCCAAGTACAATGCGTGCATTATTCAGATAAAAAATCAATAACAAGTAATGTAATCTGCAAGGCGTAACATTAATTACATTTCAAAACTCGGGCTCGTGCTTTTCAGTTGAGACAAAAATCGGGTTCCAAAGACACGAAAACACAAGGAAAAAAGTGATGGAGATAATGGTCGATGCTTCACTTGTGAGGTTAAAGTGGTTCTCATCAATCCTTCCTTACTATGTTAGACTTCCAAGACTACCCATGCTCTCTCTCCCTCCCCTTTCTCTCTCTCGTACTTTCACTCTCTTCTAATCTACGAATTAGGGTTATGTCCAATCACTTTGTCTCCAGCCACTGTCCAACCTATTTATATCTCTCTTCCTTCCTATCTTTTTATCCCTCATTTACCCCTCTCTTTTTATTATCTCCCTTCCTCTCTTTGCTTTTGGTGCTCAGAATAGCAGGAGACAATCAAAATCCCATATCTACATGGTAGGAAGGCAAATGCAATTACATACCCCTTTTCCCTACCTTTTATTTATATAGGAAACAGGAAATTGGGACTGAATTGTCCTTTAAGATAAGGGTCTTATGGGAACAAAGTTATATTTTTAACCTTTTCATCCTAAGAGACCTTTTTAAGTTGTTAAGGTGCGTCAATTTATGAACTGTCCTATCTATGTAACACCCTAGTTTTTACACCTAGGCTTAATTATTTTATTTGGATGTTTAAGTATATTTTGTTATGTGGTTTAGTTTGAGTAATTAAATTAATCTCTTCAAATTATTTTATTGGGTGCGTTAGCACTGACTTATTTCAGTGAATGCACGCTTACTAGACAATAATTTATGTTATTGTCACTATTATACCAGTACAGAAAAATATTTTAAATAATATGATTAAGAGAAAAGCATTTTCATATATTTGTTCTATTTAATTTTAGAGTTAAAAATATTTTGGTTTGACCTTAATCGGAGATTAAATTCTGGACTGAGTATTTTCTTAGTTGATTAGTTCAACTATTAATCTTTACTCTAATTTGAATTTCGAAATCATATCTTTATCAATCTTTATTTTTAGATTCCAAAAAGTGAAAACATGTTTATTTTAGGCCTAATATTTATCACTCATTTTGTACCTATCACTAAGTAATTAGTTTAAAAACTCAACTTTTACACTTTTCTCTCTCTCTTTCTCGACGCCCTCTCCCTCTTTTCTCTTTTCTTTCTCTGCTTCTTCTTCTTTCTTTCTTTCTTCTTTCTTTTTCTATTCTTCCACCTCACTCCACCTTCTTCCTCCTCCTTCTCAACAACCAGACGCGCGCCACCCTTGGACAGCTGCTGCCACCACTCGGTGTGCGCGAAGAGGGAGACACGATTGCGTCCCCGCACGCGTCGTCGAGCAAGCGGCCGAGCCACCGTGTCCTGCGTCGGACCGCCATCGCCTCACCATGGTAAGCGCCATTCATGGTGGTTTCGAACCCAACTCGTTGGATAAGCTTTCCTCTTATTCTTTTATGCTCTCTTTCAACTCTGTTGTTCTTGTTCACTGTAGAATAACCGTTGTCCTCCGTGCCGTCGCCGTCCGCCGCCGTGAGGAGCCCCATAACAGCCACCACAACTTCTTCTTCTTCCTTGGGTGAGTCAAAACCCTCTCTTGTGTCTCAGATTTAAAAACCCCAAATTGATTTTTGAAACCCTAACCCTAGCCTTTTTAATTCAGCTTCCAATCTTGAAATTGAAGCTTGTTTTATGCTATTGGGACTATGAATTTGTGTTTCCCTAAACCAATTTCATTATTCTTTAGTTAAAATGAGTTTTCCCTAAATTGTATTTGGGAGCCCTAAACCCCCAATTTGATTTTATTTGAATTTGGGTATGTTTTTGTGAAATTAATTATGATTTAGTGCAATTAGGACTCTTAATTGATGATTCCTAAGTTCTTTTTCATGATCCTATAATCAAAACAAAGTTTCCTTAAAGGGTATTGTGAAGCGTAAGCTTCAAACATGATTTTCTTTGAAAATAACCTTGATTGGTAATAAGATTAAGTGTTTAGAACAAATTAGAATGTGTGTTTGATCATGTGTAATTGATTTCTTGATTTCTGGTTGTTACGCGTTGTTGGATTCCCTCTCTGAGACGTTTGATACGGCTATGCTTGCTTGATGGAGTAGATATGGAGCTAACGTGAGCATTAAGACGAGGATCCTTTACTTGTCTTCAAAGGTAACGGGGGCTTGCCTGATGGATTTTTCTCAATAACCATTTGCTTGTAGTGTAGTCTGTATAATTTATGTGGTTGTGGTTATCTGTTTATGTGGTTTATGTCGTGTTGTTTATCTGAGTATCGTTAATCGATCTGCTTTAAGTTATTTGATTATTTGTAGTGTATATTATATTGTTATGATGCATGATCTGTCTGGTGGTATAATTCTGATAATTGCAGTTGAATGTTGCTTGTGAGTGTTGTTTGAGAAGCCTGACTGTGGTCAGTGCACAACTGATTAATCAGATAAAAGCTTTAACAAGCTATGTAAATTATATTCAATGTTTTATGGGAAATGTTGGAATATAATAGTGGTGGAAAATATTATTTTGGAAAAATAATGAGTTTTGAGAAACATTATTATTTTGATGATTTATTAGTGTAAAAGTAAATTGAGTCACAATGAGAGCGACATCGAGAAAATTGTTTCAATGAAAAAAGCTAAGTTTTGGCTTAAAATGCTTTAAAGTGATAATTGATGGCAAATTTGGAAAAGTATAGACGACAAATATTTTTGAAACAGCAGTGCATATTTTGAGAAAATTAAACCTCAAGTGACTCATTGGTTTGTGAAAAACTAAGTTTTTATTATTTAAGGATTTTATAATGAATTTCAACCTTGGAAAAGAATTTCTGAAAAATCAAAAGTTGAGTTAACCGTGTTGTAAGTACGGTTGGACTTAGTAATCGAGACGACTAATGTTCTGTGTTGTGATGGACTCAGTCATTTGGACTTTGAGGGCCTATATTGTATACATGAGGTATACTGTGTTGAAAACATTGAAGATGTTTTCTAGTACCACGAACCTAGGACTGGTGCACCGGTCAAGAGGTGTCGGGATTGAGCACTCGGACAGTGAGGTCCAGTGTTGTGATGAAAGTTTTAAAGATGTTTTAAAACTATGTGAGTCGTAAGCCATTTTGAGCTTCGGCAAAGTAAAGATCGACCACAAAGAAAAATGACAAGAATAAAATGTTTTGCATGCATATTCAGCAGACGTGCCTACGAGGTTAATCATGATATCTTTATGATATTCCTGAAATCGACGTGTTCATTGTGCCTTTGGTCAATCGACGTACAATGAAATCAGGGTATTTTATGATATTCATGTAATCGACGTATTCATTGCGCCTTTAGGCAATCGACGTATAATGAAATTCATTACGCCTTGGGCAATCGACGTGCAATGGAAAAATCCATAAATCGACGTTCTCACTGTTCCGGACAGTGGGCTATGGTAAAATCGACGTGCCTCTGTTGGCAAAAATCGGCGTGCCTCTTTTGGCAATCCAGCTTGATCAGCTCATTTTAAATGATGTTGCGGGTCTCCGGAGATTAGGTATGAATGTTTAGTTGATGTTTTGAAGTGTTCATGCATAGTTTTCCAACGTTGATGTTTGGGGTGTGGAATCCATTGATAAATTATTAGCTTATAAATGCTTGTGTGATAAATGTATATGTGTTCTGTGGTGTCGTGCATTTAGTTATTGTGTTAAATCCATTTATTGGCGTCTCACCCTTACACACATATCAGGTTTCTTCTGGTTCGCTATTGTACCCTGAGTACTTTAAAACAGATGGTGCAGAGGAGTCTTTCTAAGTCATTCAGAGACTTAGATCTAGTTACTTGATGGAGTACTTGATTGTGGAATGATCACGTGAGTTTTCTCAGGAATAACTTTTAGAAAGACCAGCCTAGGGTTTGAGACTTAGATTAATTTTGATAGTATGTATGAGTATGGCTCAGAGAGCCTTTATTCTAAAATGAAATGTTTGTGGCTCGGAGAGCGTTCTTTTGAAAGAAAACTTAAACTTTTCCTTTTGGTCATGTATAGCTAATTGATATAACTATCTTTAGCATATTACTGCTTGGAGGTACTTGGTGTAATTGAAATTCTGGAAGTGAAAATGTAATTATTTTAGTAGGTGTTCTTTTTCTGGGATGTCCAAATTACAGAGGAGACTCTGTCAAAATTTTCTAGCTTTTATTCAAGTATCCTTTAAATGAAATAGGCTTGACAGGCCATGACAGTAAGTTTGTGAGTTGATTAAGGCTAAGGTGTGGATACGTGACAAAATTTTTATACTCAATTTCAGACCCTTATGTACTTATATAAATTATTTTCCGAAAGTACCAGAAAATTGTCCTTTTAATTTTATTTTCACACGTGTTAAGTAGTAATGCCCAAGGGGGGTGTTACAAAGTGGTATCAGAGCTGGTCGAGTCTTTCGGGATCTTTGGGGAATAGGTCTGTTAAGTTTTTGTTGTGTGATCTCTGGTTGGTTCTTGTTTGAAGTGTTTCTTGTTGAAGCAATGTGTGTTGACGCACAAGAATATGTTTTCTTGATGGTTTTCCAAGGGCTTTATGTCATGGGAGACAATATTCTAGGTTTATGGTTAGCAAAGGACATTGATTTTTTGATTGATTTAGTTTCTGGATTCGGTCAGATCTCTATCGCTTTGTGTAGGATGTTACCTACAAAGTTGAAACGAGTTCGACGACTCGATTCAACTGAAAGATCGGTGGTTTGAATCGTTTGTTAGACCAAGTGTTTTCCATGTGAAGCACCAACGTTGTGTGGAGGCTCGTGTCACCGTCTAGATTTCTGACGACTAGGTAAAAGAACGAATTATGAATAAGTATTCTCTAACTTGTGTAGTTGATTTGGTAAATCTATTTTGAGGAGTTGTCAACTACTCAAAGATCGACTTGAAGATGAGTTAGTATCAGATTGGAGTGATGACCTATCTAAGGTTTTGCATCGTCAACTCAGTTTATGAGGAAAGATCAACCTTTTGTATGTTGGATCGATTGATTAAGTTGTCCGGGATCGTACCCAATTCAATGTGGTCATACTAAGCTTGGCTAGAAAGACGTGTATGTTGGTTGGAACCAAGACGAATCGAGTGGATTTTTGATCTTGGGTGAGTGTCTCGTGATTAAGGAACTCTTAATTGTACCCTTTGATTCTCTTGTGTTTGTCAGTTGACATTTATTTCTCGAATCCTGTGATTGTATTAGATAATCACAACGGTGAAGTTTGTGTGGGTCAGATAAATTTTTTGATTTTAATTTGCAGTCTGTCAGGACTCATGAATTAGTTATGCTGATTCATAAATTTCCAGTTATTCATTTTTTTGTTGTGAGAAGTCGTACTCACACTTCTAAATGATCCTCGATGTATTAGACATTTGAGTGAATTGGTTTAAAGGAATCGATTGGTCTGGATACTTTCACACTTTGTTGATAAAAGTGGTTATGACTATTTGTTGAGTTATAACCCATATAATTTCGTGATAGCAGAAGTTTCTTGGTGAAACTTAGTTTCGTCACTTCTATTTTTGATAGAGGTGAAAGTCATCATTTTGTAAATTCTTTGTATTAAGAATAAGAATTAATCCTCTTGGGATTAGACATTATTCACTTCTTGATTATTTGAATCCGTTGGAAGATTCTTGTGGAAGAATGAACTTTATTAGATTCATGTCTGTAAATGTGTATTGATCATGCATTTTTACACCCACGAACCTGATGGAATGATCTTTTTCCATACTGGATGTTCCTGTATCCTTCAAATTAATGAAATTCTTTTCTATGCTTATGTGAAAGTGAAATCCAGGAAAAAAAATCTTTTCTTGAGAAATTCTTTTATGATCACCAAGGTCATGTCTTATTGCGGTTCGAAAGTACTTGTTATCGTTGATCATCTTATTTCTACGTATTCTCCAAACGTCGTCGATGTGTGACCCATCTCATCAGTCATGAGTTGGATATCTCCACATCAAGATGTCAGAGTTAGTCGAGTACAGTGAAAAATGGATAGTTTAACAATTGAGACATTCCTTGTTAAGATATTGGCATTGCCATGAATCTTTGTTATGAGTTTTCTGAAGACCTGCATGAGTCTTGTTTGAATTCAAGTGATCGTTGATCGACTGGTGAAGTCTACATCTTTCTTACGAGTTAAGATCCATAAGCAGTGTTAGTGAACCGAATAAGGTATCAGACGATTGTTCAAACTTCAAGGAGTATCTTCAAGTGTTGTTTCAGATGAAAAATGGAAGTTTATCAACTTGTGTCGGTTAAGTTTACTTTAAGTGTTGAGGACTAAGTTGAGACTAAGTCCAACTGATCATCCTCAGTGGGATGGATAAGGAATGAGGTGACCTATCTTTAGCAGGTTAGTTGGGAGATAGTGTGGTACTTAATTTTTGTCATCTCTATGGTAGGATGAACCAAAGTTGATAGGAGCTTTGTTAATGTATAGATGTGAATGGTATGATGAGAACCCTTAAGTTCAACATCATTGAGTGAGATGATTACAATGGATCTTATCATGATCGAGGCAGATATATCATTAAAGGAATTTAGAGTAGTGATCAATGTTTATGGTTAATGTTGACTTAGTGAGTCCGAGAATTAACGGAAAAATATATAGGGTAGTTTTCCTTAAGCTGAACGGAAATAGTAAAGAGGAGTTCTTGAGTGAAACTAAGTGGTTAGAAAAGTTTAAGAATTATTATTTTGGATAATTCAAACTGAAGTGATTTCTTTAGTTGTAGTTGCATGGATCGAGGAATGTAATCGTATTCTTTAAGATTGAAATGAATGACTATGATATAATTTGGAGTGGTGGAATATATTCAAAGGAAACTAAGACTATAATTGTGTACTTTGAGTTGAAGGTTGATGTATGATGGGGTAAAATTAGTGTTGAACTTGATGTTCGTCGTGAGGATAAGGTGTTGAAGAAGTTTTGCTAGCAGACAAATCTTGAGGTAAGAAGTGATGAACTTTTGATTATGTCTTTCGAGTGTGATAAGCTATGGCGAAATGTTTATAATCTTTAAGGTCTTAATAAACTGGACATTTTTAAAATCTAAGATTGCCATTGGGGAGTGTCCACCCGGATTTCTTGGCTTTGTTTTAGTGCAGCTCTTAGGGGTAATGGCCTTAGAGAAACTTTGTTTTATAATCTCTTTTCTAGGATGCAAATATATAAGATAAGGGCAGATATGATACAAGCACTTCCTTGCCTAAGTGATAGAGCTATGTCTTCAGATGGATAAATTGTTAGGAGTTGTGATGTATTTTCCTTGGACAATAGGGTAGATATGCATGGGAAATTTCTTAAACTAGGGACACTAACGGGGCTTGAGAACCAAATTGAAAATGAGAGGCAAATGAAGGATATGAAATAGAAGTAGGCAAAAGATTCGAGAGGAATTAAGAAGAAAACGGACTCTGTTGGATGTGGTAAGATTCAATTTCAATAAGATTAAATTTTTTAGGTTCTTGGAGCAAAGTTTATCATGTGCAACTCAGGAATGTTATGACGTTTTGATTGGAGACTTGAAAAGTGTGAATTTGATATGACTAGAAGAATAGACTAAGCCCAATGGACTAAGACTATGATTTCATATCTTGAGTAGAAGGTTAATTGATGTTATGGTAAAGTTAGCGTGGGTTTTAATGTTAGTTGTGAAAGTTGGATATTGGAGAAAGTTTTTCTAATGGATCTATATTGAGAAGTGAAGAGATTAAGCGTTGATTTTGTTCTTTAAAGTGTAATAGACTAAGGTGAAATATCGAAGGTAGTGGAGATAATGCGTAGGTAAAATGTCTCGAGGATAAATAGAATGGCATAAGAATCGATCTTGTTATAGAGTTATAGATGAAAGGAATGAAGCGACGAGAATACAAAGTAAGATTTTAGGGTCAAAGTGTGATTACAAAATCCTGTTTAGTTTTGAGCTACGAAATTTCGAGGACGAAATTTTTTTTTTAGAGGGGTAGTAATGTAACACCCTAGTTTTTACACCTAGGATTAATTATTTTATTTGGATGTTTAAGTTTATTTTGTTATGTGGTTTAGTTTGAGTAATTAAATTACTCTCTTCAAATTATTTTATTGGGTGCGTTAGCACTGACTTATTTCAGTGAATGCACGCTTACTAGACAATAATTTATGTTATTGTCACTATTATACCAGTACAGAAAAATATTTTAAATGATTTGATTAAGAGAAAAGCATTTTCATATATTTGTTCTATTTAATTTTAGAGTTAAAAATATTTTGGTTTGACCTTAATCGGAGATTAAATTTTGGACTGAGTATTTTTTTAGTTGATTAGTTCAACTATTAATCTTTACTCTAATTTGAATTTCGAAATCATATCTTTATCAATCTTTATTTTTAGATTCCAAAAAGTGAAAACATGTTTATTTTAGGCCTAATATTTATCACTCATTTTGTACCTACCACTAAGTAATTAGTTTAAAAACTCAACTTTTACACTTTTCTCTCTCTCTTTCTCGACGCCCTCTCCCTTTTTTCTCTTTTCTTTCTCTACTTCTTCTTTCTTTCTTTCTTCTTTCTTTTTCTCTTCTTCCTCCTCACTCCACCTTCTCCCTCCTCCTTCTCAACAACCAGACGCGCGCCACCCTTGGACAGCCGCTGCCACCGCTCGGTGCCGCGCGAAGAGGAGACAGTTGCGTCCCTGCACGCGTCGTCGGAGCAGCGAAGCCGAGCCACCGTGTCCTGCATCGGACCGCCATCGCCTCACCATGGTAAGCGCCATTCATGGTGGTTTCGAACCCAACTCGTTGGATAAGCTTTCCTCTTATTCTTTTATGCTCTCTTTCAACTCTGTTGTTCTTGTTCACTGTAGAATAACCGTTGTCCTCCGTGCCGTCGCCGTCCGCCGCCGTGAGGAGCCCCATAACAGCCACCACAACTTCTTCTTCTTCCTTGGGTGACTCAAAACCCTCTCTTGTGTCTCAGATTTATAACCCCCAAATTGATTTTTGAAACCCTAACCCTGGCCTTTTTAATTCAGCTTCCAATCTTGAAATTGAAGCTTGTTTTATGCTATTGGGACTATGAATTTGTGTTTCCCTAAACCAATTTCATTATTCTTTAGTTAAAATGAGTTTTCCCTAAATTGTATTTGGGAGCCCTAAACCACCAATTTGATTTTATTTGAATTTGGGTATGTTTTTGTGAAATTAATTATGATTTAGTGCAATTAGGACTCTTAATTGATGATTCCTAAGTTCTTTTTCATGATCCTATAATCAAAACAAAGTTTCCTTAAAGGGTATTGTGAAGCGTAAGCTTCAAACATGATTTTCTTTGAAAATAACCTTGATTGGTAATAAGATTAAGTGTTTAGAACAAATTAGAATGTGTGTTTGATCATGTGTAATTGATTTCTTGATTTCTGGTTGTTACGCGTTGTTGGATTCCCTCTCTGAGACATTTGATACGGCTATGCTTGCTTGATGGAGTAGATATGGAGCTAACGGGAGCATTAAGACGAGGATCCTTTACTTGTCTTCAAAGGTAACGGGGGCTTGCCTGATGGATTTTTCTCAATAACCATTTGCTTGTAGTGTAGTCTGTATAATTTATGTGGTTGTGGTTATCTGTTTATGTGGTTTATGTCGTGTTGTTTATCTGAGTATCAGTGTCTGATCTGCTTTAAGTTATTTGATTATTTGTAGTGTATATTATATTGTTATGATGCATGATCTGTCATGTGGTATATGTAACGCCCTCCCTTGGGGCATTACTTACGTAACACATGCGGAATTTAAATTAAAAGATAATTTGCTGGTGCTTTCGAAAAATAATTTATATAAGTATATAAGTGTCTGAAATTGGGTATAAAAATTTTGTCACGACTCCTAAGCCTTGATTGACACACAGTCTTACTATCATAGTATGGCAAGCCTATTTAATTTAAAGATTATACTTGAATAAAAGCTAGTATTTTACGAAAATTTAATGAGTCTCCTCTCGTAATTCGGACATCCCAGGTAAAAGAACACCTGCTAAAATAATTACATTTTCACTCCAGAATTTCAGTTACACCAAATCCAACCAGACAACAATATATATAAAAATAACAGTCATAACCATAAGCTTTACAAGACCAAAAGGAAAAGTTTAAGTTTTCTTTCAAAATAACGCTCTCCAGGCCATAAACATTTCATTTTAAAATAAAGGCTCTCTGAGCCATACTCATACATACTTATCAAAATAATCTAAGTCTCAAAACCCTAAGCTGGTCATTCTAAAAAGTTATTCCTGAGAACAACTCACGTGATCGTTCCACAATCAAATACTTCATCGAGCAACTAGATCTAAATCTTTGAGTGACTTAGGAAGACTCCTCTGCACATCTGTACTAAAATACCCAAGGTACAATAGCAAAC
Source organism: Sophora flavescens (assembly GCA_030762895.1). Taxonomy (NCBI): domain Eukaryota; kingdom Viridiplantae; phylum Streptophyta; class Magnoliopsida; order Fabales; family Fabaceae; genus Sophora; species Sophora flavescens. The sequence continues at coordinate 212,857,225 of CM061063.1, forward strand.
CAGAAGAAACCTGAAATGTTTGTAAGGGTGAGATACCGACAAATGGATATATCACACAACAACCATATACATGATACATACATCACATAATCATATAAACAGTTAAATCATTCATATACATAACATAACAGTGTTACATCAAAGGGTCTCAAACTCGCACAGTCAATCTTTTGAAAATATGCATGACACTTCAATATTAGGCTCTAACTTAATCTCATGAGATCTCAACACCGTTTTCCCTGGAGAAGTATTAGAGTTGGTCAATCTCTAGCCCACCGGGCAGTTGCCTCCTTACCCTCATGCATAAGGTCTCAGGACGAGCAACGTCACATGTGCCTCTTCACTCGGTTTACATGGACAGACTCCCAGATACCATCTTTTGTATCTGATTTATTCATCAATAGCACGTCTGCTTGGGGAAATGCACATGAGAAAATATTTTATTTAAAATGATTTCTTTGTGTTCATTCTTTTCACCGTCGCTGCTCAAGGCTAACGACTTAAATCATCATTTCCCCATCATTAAAAAAAAACTCAGAAGCAAAGGACTCATAGTCCGAACGCTCAATCACAATGTCTAAGACCGTGGCCGCAGTCAAGGGTTGTGGTCGTAGAAAACAACCTTCACCTTTAATCATGTTCATCACACGCGGTCAGAATACACAGTCCAACACAACGTAATTAGGACCTAAGTCCATCACAACGAAATCAGAACGAACTGTCCTCAATTTCGAGAATTGGACTCTTAGTCCATAACATCATAGCCAGGACTCGTAGTCCCGAATTAACACTGATCCAAGATCACATGACATAACATCATAACCAGGACTCGTAGTCCCGAATTAACACTGATTCAAGATCACGTGCGTATCACTGAATACTAGAGGCGACGTCTCGCGTACTATATTCTCTTTCTTAAGTACTTATTTTTCGTTCAGTGACAAACAAATTCAAAACCAAATCCTCGATAACCTATCCAGGTTATCGGAAAGTTTCTAAAATATTTAGGAAAAACATTTTCTTTGAAAATATTTTATAAAGCATCTCTGAAATTCTTTTATCTTTGAAATATTTCCCCCAATAGGATATTGCCAAAAAAAAATCTTGAAAGTGTTCACTTGAAGACACATAGTTCGAAAAGGATTTTTCTCTTGTATAACAATAGTTCACCAAAACCATTTCAACATTGAAAACAAGTACTTTAAGTTTAAAGAGCTTTTGGAAAAGAACACCAATCCCTTCATCTTCAAAGCTTATTAAGGTTTTTAGTCCTTATAACGGTTGAGCACAGACGCACGTCTGGCTTAGCAAACTTTCAATCAACAACAGTATATATCATCAGTTCAATGCTAATATCACAGTTGAAAACAGTTCATCACATATATGCATTATATCATTTAGAACAAGTACAGTTCAACATCAGATAATAGCATAACAGTTCAAGTACATTAGATAATCAAGTAAGCTCAATCAACATGTAAATATCCAATTAAACACATACACACATGCATACAGTTGTTGAATATCCCTAGGCAAACTCCCTTACCTTTGAAGACAAGTAATGGATCCTCGTCTTAATACTCACATTAGCTCCAAGAGTGTAACTATCCACTCCATCAAGCAAGCATAGCCGTGTCAAACGTCTCAGAGAGGAAATCCAACAACGCGCAACAACCAAAAATCAAGAAATCAATTTCACATGATCAAACGCACATTCTAACTTTATCTAAACACTTAAATCTAATTACCAAACAAGGTTATTTTTAAAGAAAATCATGTTTGAAGCTCACGCTTCCCAATACCCTTTAAGGAGACTTTGTTTTGATTAAAAGATCCTGAAAAAGAACTTTGGAAATCATCCATTTAGAGTCCTAATTGCACTAAATCATAATTAACTTCACAAAAACATACCCAAATTCAAATAAAATCAAATTGGGGTTTTAGGGCTCCTTATTAAAATTTAGGGAAAACTCAGAATAATGAAATTGGTTTAGGGAAACACAAATTCACAATCCTAATTTTATAAAACAAGCTTAAATCTTAAGATTAAAATCTGAAATCAAAGGGTTAGGGTTAGGGTTTCAAAATAAATTTGGGGACTTTCGAATCTAAGCAAAATAGATGAGGTTTCACTCACCCAAGGAGGAAGGAAGAGAAGTGGTGGCTGTTGGGAACTCTGGCGCGGCTGCAGTGGCGGCGACTCCGGAGAGGACAACAGCCAAACGAAAGCCAAATGGACCACACATGGGCGAGCTCAGTACATAGTCGGCTCCTCCCTACCAGTGTAGCCGGACGACGACTGGCGACGAGGTGTAGGCGGTGCTCGTGGCTGGACAACGACGCAGCGGTGACAACACCTACGATCGTCGTTTTTCCTCACTCCAGGTGCTGAGAAACGGTGACGCAGAGGTTGAAGGGTGGTCGGACATTGCTCAAGCGGCTGGCTGGCTGGCACTGTGAGCTAGGGTGGGGAAGAAGATGAAGTGAGGAGGAAGAGAGAAAAAGAAAGAAGAAAAGAGAAAGAAGAAAAAATGAAAGAAAAAGTTGCAGAGAAGAAAAGAGAGAGTGAGGCGTCGAGTGAGTGAGAGAGAGAAAAGAGAAACTTTAGTTTTTAAACTAGTTACTTAGTGATAGGTACAAAATGAGTGATAAATTTTAGGCCTAAAATAAACATGTTTTTATTTTTTTGAATCTAAAAATAAAGATTGATAAGAATATGTTTTCGAAATTCAAATTAGAGTAAAGATTAATAATTGAAATGATCAACTAAGAAAATACTTAGTCCAAAATTTAATCTCCGATTAAAGTCAAACCAGTTTATTTTCAACTCTAAAATTAAATAGGATGAAAATATGAAAATGCTTTTCTCTTAATCATATTATTTAAAATATTTTTCTGTACTGGTAATAATAGTGACAATAACGTAAATTATTGTCTAGTAAACGTGCATTCCCTGAAATAATTCAGTGCTAACACACCCAATAAAATAATTTGAAAAGAGTAATTTAATTACTCAAACTAAACCACATAACAAAATAAACTTAAACATCTAAATAAAATAATTAATCATAGGTGTAAAAACTAGGGTGTTACATTACTACCCCTCTTAAAAAAATTTCGTCCTCGAAATTTCGTAGCTTAAAACTAAACAGGATTTTGTAATCACACCTTAACCCTAAAATCTTACTTTGTATTCGCGTCACTCCATTCCTTTCATCTACAACTCTATAACAAGATCGATTCTTACGTCATTCTATTTATCCTCGAGACTTTTTACTACCGCATTATCCCCACTACCTTCGATATTTCATCTTAGTCTATTTACACTTTCAAGAACAAAGTCAACGCTTAATCTCTTCATTTAACTTTCTCAATACAAATCCATTAGGAAAAACTTTCTCCAATATCTAACTTTCACAGCTAACACCAAAACCAACACTAACTTTACATAACATCAATTAACCTTCCACTCAAGAGATGCAATCATAGTCTTAGTCCAATTGAGCTTAGTCTACTCTTCTAGTCATATCAAATTCACATTTTTCAAGTCTCCAAGCAAAACGTCATAACATTCCTGAGTTGCACATGATAAACTTTGCTCCAAGAACCTAAGAAATTCAATCTTATTAAAATTGAATCTTACCACATCCAACATAGTCCGTTCTCTTCTTAATTCCTCTCGGATCTTTTGCCTACTTCGATTTTATATCCTTCATTTGACTCTCATTTTCAACTGAGTTCTCACGCCCCGTTAGTATCCCAGGTTTAAGAAATTTCCCATGCACATCTACCCTGTTGCCCAAGGAAAATACACAACTCCTAACAATTCCTCCATCTGAAGATATAGCTCTATCACTTATGCAAGGAAGTGCTTGTATCATATCTTCACTTATCTTATATATCTGCAGCTGAGAAAAGAGATTATAAAATAGAGTTTCTCTAAGGCCATTACCCCTAGGAGCTGCACCAAAGCAAAGCCAAGAAATCCAGGTGGACACTCCCCAATGGCAATCTTGGATTTAAAATATCTAGTTTCCACTATGGATCATCAACCACATTTTTACCAAAATAAAACTTCAAAGATTATAAACATTTCACCATAGCTTATCACACTCGAAAGACACAATCAAAACTTAATCACTTCTTGCCTCAAAATTTGTCTACTAGCAAAACTTCTTCAACACCTTATCCTCACAACGAACATCAAGTTCAACCTTAACTCTATCACATATATCTACTTTCCACCCAAAGCACACAATTATAGTCTTAGTTTTCTTTAAATATATTCCACCACTCCAAATTATAACATAGTCATTCATTTCAATCTTAAAGAATACGATTACGTTTCTCCATGCAACTACAACCAAAAGGAATCACTTCAACTTGAATTATCCAAAATCATAATTCTTAAACTTTTCTAACAACTTAGTTTCACTCAAGAACTCCTCTTTACTACGTCCGTTCAGCTTAAGGAAAACTACCATATATTTTTCCGTAAATCCTCGGACTCACTAAGTCAACATTAACCATAAACATTGATCACTACTCTAAATTCCTTTAATGATATATCTGCCTCGATCATGATAAGGTCCATTGTAATCATCTCACTCAATAATGTTGAACTTAAGGGTTCTCACAATACCATTCACATCTATACATTAACAAAGCTCCAATCAATTCTGGTTCATCCTACCATAGAGATGACAAAAACTTAGGTACCACACTATCTCCCAACTAACCTGCTAAGGATAGGTCACCTCATTCCTTATTCATCCCACTGAGGATGATCAATTGGACTTAGTCTCAACTTAGTCCTCAACACTTAAAGTAAATTCAACCGACACGTTGATAAACTTCCGTTTTTCATCTGAAACAACACTTGAAGATACTCCATGAAGTCTGAACAATCCTTTGATACATTATTCGGCTCACTAACTCTGCTTGTGGATCTTAACTCGTAAGAAGATGTAGACTTCACCAGTCGATCAACGATCACTTGAATTCAAATAAGACTCATACAGGTCTTCAGAAAACTCATAACAAAGATTGAAGGAATGCCAACATCTCGACAAGGAAGGTCTCAATTGCACATCTTGATGTGGAGATATCCAACTCACGACTGATGAGATAGGTCACACATCGACGACATTTGGAAAATACGTAGAACTAAAATGATCAATGACAAAAAGTACGATCGAACCGCAATAAGACCTTGGTGATCATAAAAGAATTTCTCAAGAAAAGAAATTTTTTTTTCCTGGATTTCACGTTCACATAAGCATAGAAAAGAATTTCATTAATTTGAAGGATATCGGAACATTCAGTATGGAAAAAGATCATTCCATCAGGTTCGTGGATGTAAAAATGCATGATCAATACACATTTACAAACATGAATCTAATAAAGTTCATTCTTCCACAAGAATCTTCCAACGGATTCAAAGAATCAAGGGGTGAATAATGTCTAATCCCAAGAGGATTAATTCTTATTCTTAGTACAAGGAATTTACAAAATGATGACTTTCACCTCTATCAAAAATAGAAGTGACGAAACTAAGTTTCACCAAGAAACTTCTGCTATCACGAAATTATCTGGGTTATAACTCAAGAAATAGTCATAACCACTTCTCTCCACAAAATGTGAAAGTATCCAGACCAATGAATTCCGATAAATCAATTCACTCAAATGTCTAATACATCAAGGATCATTTAGAAGTGTGAGTACGACTTCTCGCAAACAAAGAAATGAATAACTGGAAATTAATGAATTAGCATAACTAATTCAGGAGTCCTGACAGATTTCAAATTAAGGTCAGAAAATACTTGTTCATAATTCGTCCTTTACTTAGTTGTCAGGAATCCAGACGGTGACACGAGCCTTCACACAACATTGGTGCTTCACAAGGAAAACACTCGTTCTAACAAACGGTTCAGACCACCAACCTTTCAGTTGAATGAGTCATTTAACTCGTTTTAACTTCGTAGGCAACATCCTACACAAAGCGACAGAGATCTGACCGAATCCAGAACTAGATCAATCAAAAATCAATGTCCTTTGCTAACCATAAACCTAGAATATTTCCAGGGAATACTCCCGGAAAACCCTCTACACAAGCACCTTGTTTCGAATATCAGACACGATTCGCAGGGATAATCGAATGTCATATTCGAACCCAAGTAACATTCAAGATCTAAGGTCTCCCAGGACATAAAGCCCTTAGAAAACCATCAAGAAACATATACTTGTGCGTCAACACACATTGCTTCAACAAGAAACGATTCAAACAAGAGCCAACCAGAGATCACACAACAAAACTTAACAGACCTATTCCCCAAAGATCCCGAAAGACTCGACCAGCTCTGATACCACCTTGTAACGCCCCCCCTTGGGGCATTACTTACGTAACACATGCGGAATTTAAATTAAAAGATAATTTGCTGGTCCTTTCGGAAAATAATTTATATAAGTATATAAGTGTCTGAAATTGGGTATAAAAATTTTGTCACGACTCCTAAGCCTTGATTGACACACAGTCTTACTATCATAGTATGGCAAGCCTATTTAATTTAAAGAATATACTTGAATAAAAGCTAGTATTTTACGAAAATTTCGACAGAGTCTCCTCTGTAATTCGGACATCCCAGGTAAAAGAACACCTGCAAAAATAATTACATTTTCACTCCAGAATTTCAGTTACACCAAATCCAACCAGACAGCAATATATATAAAAATAACAGTCATAACCATAAGCTTTACAAGACCAAAAGGAAAAGTTTAAGTTTTCTTTCAAAATAACGCTCTCCGAGCCATAAACATTTCATTTTAAAATAAAGGCTCCCTGAGCCATACTCATACATACTTATCAAAATAATCTAAGTCTCAAAACCCTAAGCTTGTCATTCTAAAAAGTTATTCCTGAGAAGAACTCACATGATCGTTCCACAATCAAATACTTCATCGAGCAACTAGATCTAAGTCTCTGAGTGACTTAGGAAGACTCCTCTGCACATCTGTACTAAAATACCCAAGGTACAATAGCAAACCAGAAGAAACCTGATATGTTTGTAAGGGTGAGATACCGACAAATGGATATATCACACAACAACCATATACATGATACATACATCACATAATCATATAAGCAGTTAAATCATGCATATACATAACATAACAGTGTTACATCAAAGGGTCTCAAACCCGCACAGTCAATCTTTTGAAAATATGCATGACACTTCAATATCAGGCTCTAACTTAATCTCATGAGATCTCAACACCGTTTTCTCTGGAGAAGTATTAGAGTTGGTCAATCTCTAGCCCACCGGGCAGTTGCCTCCTTACCCTCATGCATAAGGTCTCAGGACGAGCAACGTCACATGTGCCTCTTCACTCGGTTTACATGGACAGACTCCCAGATACCATCTTTTGTATCTGATTTATTCATCAATAGCACGTCTGCTTGGGGAAATGTACATGAGAAAATATTTTATTTAAAATGATTTCTTTGTGTTCATTCTTTTCACTGTCGCTGCTCAAGGCTAACGACTTAAATCATCATTTCCCCATCATTAAAAAAAACTCAGAAGCACAGGACTCATAGTCCGAACGCTCAATCACAATTCCTAAGACCGTGGCCGCAGTCAAGGGTTGTGGTCGTAGAAAACAACCTTCACCTTTAATCATGTTCATCACATGCGGTCAGAATACACAGTCCAACACAACGTAATTAGGACCTAAGTCCATCACAACGAAATCAGAACGAACTGTCCTCAATTTCGAGAATTGGACTCTCAGTCCATAACATCATAGCCAGGACTCGTAGTCCCGAATTAACACTAATCCAAGATCACATGCCATAACATCATAACCAGGACTCGTAGTCCCAAATTAACACTGATTCAAAATCACGTGCGTATCACTGAATACTAGAGGCGACGTCTCGCGTACTAGATTCTCTTTCTTAAGTACTTATTTTTCGTTCAGTGAAAAACAAATTCAAAACCGAATCCTCGATAACCTATCCAGGTTATCGGAAAGTTTCTAAAATATTTAGGAAAAACATTTTCTTTGAAAATATTTTATAAAGCATCTCTGAAATTCTTTTATCTTTGAAATATTTCCCCCCAATAGGATATTGCCAAAAAAAAATCTTGAAAGTGTTCACTTGAAGACACATAGTTCGAAAAGGATTTTTCTCTTGTATAACAATAGTTCACCAAAACCATTTCAACATTGAAAACAAGTACTTTAAGTTTAAAGAGCTTTTGGAAAAGAACACCAATCCCTTCATCTTCAAAGCTTATTAAGGTTTTTAGTCCTTATAACGGTTGAGCACAGACGCACGTCTGGCTTAGCAAACTTTCAATCAACAACAGTATATATCATCAGTTCAATGCTAATATCACAGTTGAAAACAGTTCATCACATATATGCGTTATATCATTTAGAACAAGTACAGTTCAACATCAGATAATAGCATAACAGTTCAAGTACATTAGATAATCAAGTAAGCTCAATCAACATGTAAATATCCAATTAAACACATACACACATGCATACAGTTGTTGAATATCCCTAGGCAAACTCCCCTTACCTTTGAAGACAAGTAATGGATCCTCGTCTTAATACTCACATTAGCTCCAAGAGTGTAACTATCCACTCCATCAAGCAAGCATAGCCGTGTCAAACGTCTCAGAGAGGAAACCCAACAACGCGCAACAACCAAAAATCAAGAAATCAATTTCACATGATCAAACGCACATTCTAACTTTATCTAAACACTTAAATCTAATTACCAAACAAGGTTATTTTTAAAGAAAATCATGTTTGAAGCTCACGCTTCCCAATACCCTTTAAGGAGACTTTGTTTTGATTAAAAGATTCTGAAAAAGAACTTTGGAAATCATCCATTTAGAGTCCTAATTGCACTAAATCATAATTAACTTCACAAAAACATACCCAAATTCAAATAAAATCAAATTGGGGTTTTAGGGCTCCTTATTAAAATTTAGGGAAGACTCAGAATAATGAAATTGGTTTAGGGAAACACAAATTCACAATCCTAATTTTATAAAACAAGCTTAAATCTTAAGATTAAAATCTGAAATCAAAGGGTTAGGGTTAGGGTTTCAAAATAAATTTGGGGACTTTCGAATCTAAGCAAAATAGATGAGGTTTCACTCACCCAAGGAGGAAGGAAGAGAAGTGGTGGCTGCTGGGAACTCTGGCGCGGCTGCAGTGGCGGCGACTCCGGAGAGGACAACAGCCAAACGAAAGCCAAATGGACCACACATGGGCGAGCTCAGTACACAGTCGGCTCCTCCCTACCAGTGTAGCCGGACGACGACCGGCGACGAGGTGTAGGAGGCGCTCGCGGCTGGACAACGATGCAGTGGTGACAACACCTGCGATCGTCGTTTTCCCTCACTCCAGGTGCTGAGAAGCGGTGACGCAGAGGTTGAAGGGTGGTCGGACATTGCTCAAGCAGCGGCTGGTCGGCGCTGTGAGCTAGGGTGGGGAAGAAGATGAAGTGAGGAGGAAGAGAGAAAAAGAAAGAAGAAAAGAGAAAGAAGAAAAAAGGAAAGAAAAAGTTGCAGAGAAGAAAAGAGAGAGTGAGGCGTCGAGTGAGTGAGAGAGAGAAAAGAGAAACTTTAGTTTTTAAACTAGTTACTTAGTGATAGGTACAAAATGAGTGATAAATATTAGGCCTAAAATAAACATGTTTTTATTTTTTTGAATCTAAAAATAAAGATTGATAAGAATATGTTTTCGAAATTCAAATTAGAGTAAAGATTAATAATTGAACTGATCAACTAAGAAAATACTCTGTCCAAAATTTAATCTCCGATTAAAGTCAAACCGGTTTATTTTCAACTCTAAAATTAAATAGGATGAAAATATGAAAATGCTTTTCTCTTAATCACATTATTTAAAATATTTTTCTGTACTGGTAATAATAGTGACAATAACGTAAATTATTGTCTAGTAAACGTGCATTCCCTGAAATAATTCAGTGCTAACACACCCAATAAAATAATTTGAAAAGAGTAATTTAATTACTCAAACTAAATCACATAACAAAATAAACTTAAACATCTAAATAAAATAATTAATCATAGGTGTAAAAACTAGGGTGTTACAGTATAATTCTGATAATTACTATTGAATGTTGCTTGTGAGTGTTGTTTGAGAAGCCTGACTGTGGTCAGTGCACAACTGATTAATCAGATAAAAGCTTTAACAAGATGTGTAAATTATATTCAATGTTTTATGGGAAATGTTGGAATATAATAGTGGTGGAAAATATTATTTTGGAAAAATAATGAGTTTTGAGAAACATTATTATTTTGATGATTTATTAGTATAAAAGTAAATTGAGTCACAATGAGAGCGACATCGTGAAAATTCTTTCAGTGAAAAAAGCTAAGTTTTGGCTTAAAAAGCTTTAAAAGTGATAATTGATGGCAAATTTGGAAAAGTATAGACGGCAAATATTTTTGAAACGGCAGTGCATATTTTGAGAAAATTAAACCTCAAGTGACTCATTGGTTTGTGAAAAACTAAGTTTTTATTATTTAAGGATTTTATAATGAATTTCTACCTTGGAAAAGAATTTCTGAAAAATCAAAAGTTGATTTAACCGTGTTGAAAGTACAGTTGGACTTAGTAACCGAGACGTCGGGGTACTAATGTTATGTGTTGTGATGGACTCAGTCATTTGGACTTTGAGGGCCTATATTGTATACATGAGGTATACTGTGTTGAAAACATTGAAGATGTTTTCTAGTACCACGAACCTAGGACTGGTGCACCGGTCAAGAGGTGTCGTGATTGAGCACTCAGACAGTGAGGTCCTGTGTTGTGATGAAAGTTTTAAAGATGTTTTAAAACTATGTGAGTCGTAAGCCATTTTGAGCTTCGGCAAAGTAAAGATCGACCACAAATAAAAATGACGAGAATAAAATATTTTGCATGCATATTCGGCAGACGTGCCTACGAGGTTAATCATGATATCTTTATGATATTCCTGAAATCGACGTGTTCATTGTGCCTTTGGGCAATCGACGTACAATGAAATTCATTGTGACCAAGGCAATCGACGTACAATGAAATCAGGGTATTTTATGATATTCATGTAATCGACGTATTCATTGCTCCTTTAGGCAATCGACGTATAATGAAATTCATTACGCCTTGGGCAATCGACGTGCAATGGAAAAATCCATAAATCGACGTTCTCACTGTTCCGGACAGTGGGCTATGGTAAAATCGACGTGCCTCTGTTGGCAAAAATCGACGTGCCTCTTTTGGCAATCGAGCTTGATCAACTCATTTTAAATGACGTTGCAGGTCTCTGGAGATTAGGTATAAATGTTTAGTTGATGTTTTGAAGTGTTCATGCATAGTTTTCCAACGTTGATGTTTGGGGTGTGGAACCCATTGATAAATTATTATCTTATAAATGCTTGTGTGATAAATGTGTATGTGTTCTGTGGTGTCATGCATTTAGTTATTGTGTTAAATCCATATATTGGCGTCTCACCCTTACACACATATCAGGTTTCTTCTGGTTCGCTATTGTACCCTGAGTACTTTAAAACAGATGGTGCAGAGGAGTCTTTCTAAGTCATTCAGAGACTTAGATCTAGTTACTTGATGGAGTACTTGATTGTGGAATGATCACGTGAGTTTTCTCAGGAATAACTTTTAGAACGACCAGCTTATAGTTTGAGACTTAGATTAATTTTGATAGTATGTATGAGTATGGCTCAGAGAGCCTTTATTCTAAAATGAAATGTTTGTGGCTCAGAGAGCGTTCTTTTGAAAGAAAACTTAAACTTTTCCTTTTGGTCATGTATAGCTAATTGATATAACTATCTTTAGCATATTACTGCTTGGAGGTACTTGGTGTAATTGAAATTCTGGAAGTGAAAATGTAATTATTTTAGCAGGTGTTCTTTTTCTGGGATGTCCGAATTACAGAGGAGACTCTGTCAAAATTTTCTAGATTTTATTCAAGTGTCCTTTAAATGAAATAGGCTTGACAGGCCATGACAGTAAGTTTGTGAGTCGATTAAGGCTAAGGTGTGGATACGTGACAAAATTTTTATACTCAATTTCAAACCCTTATGTACTTATATAAATTATTTTCCAAAAGTACCAGAAAATTATCCTTTTAATTTTATTTTCACACGTGTTAAGTAGTAATGCCCAAGGAGGGTGTTACAATCTACGCCTAAGAATCTTATTTAAGCGACCACAATTCAAGAGAATCCTAAATTATAAAGCATTGTATCTAATTAAAATGTTTATGAAAAACTTCGAAAATTAGCGGTTATAACAAGAGCATTTTCCTCCGTCATTGTGGGTCCCAACAGGGGCCCAGAAAATCATAAAACATAGCAAAAATAATTGAAATCCAAAAAATATAAAAGTGAAAATATTTTAAGTAATTTATTTTACTAATTTAATATATATATATATATATATATATATATATATATATATAAGTTTAAAAATATATTCACATTCACAAAGGCATTTATGTAAAGTCACCATGGACGGGAATCCGACAGGACGAGTAATATGATCCCATTTTCGTCCCAAACTAACTCTAATGGGATTTTATTCTCCCATGAAGACAAATTATAATATATGACCCCATGCAAATTATCCTAATCCTTCGTATAATTATATATAAATTTAATATGTTTAATTCTAAATATGCCCCTATTGCTCAAATAGTTGAAATATTGGCTCAAGTTTAAACGGTGAGTTTCATTGTAAACTTTTTCAGTTTTTTTTTTGAGTGAGTAATTTTTTTGACTTTGATGATACTGTATTAAAATATTATTATTTCATCAATGTGTGTTGGTCCAAGCGGAAAGGGGTCTCTTAAACATGTGGTACGATTCAACATTCCAGGATTCATCTATATGAAAAAAAATTATCGGGAGGGATTCCCACTTAGGTGTGTAACAATACTCCGGAAGATTAATTAGTTTTCCATCTATTGTGTGAGAGATAACTTTGATAACAAAAATATTATTATTTCAAGCATATTAAGATACATGTTGTTGGTAATTGCTACAATCTCAAGAGGAGGGTGAATTGAGAGTTTAAAGACTTTTTCAGCAAATTCAACCAAAATAGAGTTTTCTAAAGAAAATTAATTTTCACTCAATTTTAATTCTCAAGATTCAGGTTGTTAAACAAGCAATGTTAAGCACAATCAATTTTATGTAAATCTAATACAAGATTACAACATAAAGATTTAGTTTCAAGAGCTCGACAAAGAAAGCATGCATATGACAATTGTAAGAAGTTTAAGAGTAAGAAGAATGCCCAAACCGATTTATCCTGGTTCAGCTACCTCCTCTGGTAACCTATATCTAGTCCCACTCCTCTGTGATTTCCTCAACTATAATAAGAAATTACAATATCCCATTACAATCATCACAAGGCTTCACTACCTTGCATTAAACTCACCAAAAAGCACACTAACTTTTTTACCCAAGGATTCCTTATATCCTTGTCAAAACCTAAGCGACCCACTCTTAAATCTGTGAAACAACTAAGACATACCCTTTCTTAAATCATCAAGGCTTCACTACCTTGAAAACCTTTAGCAAAAGCACACTTGCTTTGCAACCCAGGGATCCCTTCTATCCCTGTAAATCAATAGAGAGACACCCTCTCTCTAATCAACAAATCGAAACTTGAATGAAAAGAATATGACTCTAAAAGTCAGATATTATAAATTGAAGCACTTATGAATATCACACTATTCTCCCTAAGATGAAGCTCAATGGAAGCTTGGATTTTCGTATTTGTAAATTCAGAGTAAGTAGATTGTTTTAAAGTGTTTCTATATTGTCCTTATATAGTAATTTGAATAAATAGATCTGTTGGAAAAATCATACAAGTTGTTACAAGTGAAACAGAATCAGTTTTATAAAACTGACGCGACATAATCTGTGTAGTACATATGTGTATTAACTTTGTTTTTGAACTTTTCAAAGCACGTACACATATTATGTCCTTTGTACATCAGTGTATTAAACTAATTTTTCAACTTTTGCACACACATACACAAATTACTATCTTTGTACATCTGTGTATATGATTGGTTTTTGAACTCCAACACATGCATACACAGATTAGCATTCTTGTACATCTGTGTATCTCTTGCCCTGTTCTTGAATACACAGATTATGATGTTTGTACATCGGTGTATATTAGAACACCAGCCCAGATCATCCCAGAACTTCATACACAGGTTGTGTACATCGATTACACATGAAAGCACAAGTTCTGTAGCACTTGAATTGTTCTATGCACAGGTGTATGGTTTTGTACATCTATGTACTCTTCATAATTTTCAGAGGACAGCTTCAATACACATGTGTACAAAAAGGTTTTCACTTGTAATTTGAAATTTAACTGAACAAACACAAGTGTAACACACATGTATATAACTTCAATTAATTTCCTTTTTCAATTAACATATTTTGAAAATCCTTTTCCTTTAAAATCTCATTTAATTATTCTTTTGAAAACACTACAAGAAATTTGACTTTTAGTGACGGACAAAATCTGTCACTAGAAGTAAAAAATCTGTAGGTAAATGTAGATATGACATTGACCTACGGACATAACGTACGTCAACTTTAAGGAGGTGAATAGCTACGATTATTTGTGTGTCACTAGAGCCATTACCTATGGATGACATACTTATACCTACAGGCGTATCGGTTTGTCACTATAGGTTGTACCTACAATTTCCCTTGGCGTAGGTAAATGTCATTAACTTGTAGCTACACCTCCAACCGTAGGTAAAATGCAAATATTAAACTTAGTTTTTCCTTAATTTTCCAAGAGTTTCACTAAGAGATTAAGCGTGTTATTCTTACAATAGCATCTAAGAACTTAAGGTCTTTAATAAACTTGGTATTGATGCTTTGTTCCATATCATCTCATTTGAATATTTGAGTATCATGATCTTCTTTGATCTTTGTCGTTTCATCTTTTGATCATTTGACTTTCTCCTTCATGAGTAAACTTGCAAACACTTGAACACTTTATTAGTGTATAATCAAATTGAAAAACTCATATAAAATTCACATTGTTTGTCATACATCAAAACCTTGGTAGGGCATAGTCTTACGCATGTTACTATTAATTAAGTGCAATAATGTAATATTTGAGAAGAATATATTTGACATTTCGTAAAAAAAAACTCTATTTGACATGTAAAATATAACATATTTATTCGATTACTTTATAATATCTGACTTTCGAGTTTTCGATTAGTTCAAATCAAATTTCTCTTCAAAAGTCTATGTTTTAAAATTAAGGCGTAATACTCAAATACATATTCATTATTTTCAAATATCTAATATAGATAGTTATGTTGTAAACACCGAATTGATTTTTTTTTTTTATTTCAAATGTTCAAATATTTTAACTTTTCATAATTTTATAATAACATTAAATATTAAATATTAAATATTAAATTTTTATATTATATTCAATCTATTATCTGTATCACTTAATAATCCAAATTTACATATTAACCAGTTTAGTGCACAACTTTCTTAGGGTCGATTTATTTTATATTTTGAAAGAATTGATTTATAAACATATAAATATATATATATAATTGATTTTAAAATAATTGATTTTTTTATAAAAATTTGAAGTTAAAAAAACTGACGTGTTTGATAATTATAATTTAAAAGTGAGTTTAGAAAAATTGATTTTATTTTGAATGATAAAGTAAAATTATTTTTTATATGTAAATATAAAAAAATTCGTGTGTTTGGCAATTAGAATAAATTATACTCAACAAATTAGAAAAAATTGATTTATTGAACGAAATATTCAAATCAAACACCTCCCATTCCCAATATGTATTTAGACTCAAATACATTTGAAAGGTCCTCCCAATATTGTATTTAGACTCAAATACGGTTCAAAAGTCCTTTTGGACGCTATCATGCACTTAATTTGAAAAAAGAATTGGTCACCGATTGAAGTAGTTTTTTTTTTTAAATTCTATTGGGCCCAACCTTCTCTGGGCTAACAATATTCTATAGCTTAAATGCTTCTTTCAACTCGTTAGGGTTTCCCCGTTCTAGAACCATCAGCCGCATGTGAAGTTTGGAGAATGCTATAAGAGGGGTATTTCTATTTCTTCTAAGATTCACAAAAGATATATTGACAAACATACAAACATACTCGTATGCTACTAATTCCATATTATTCATCTTGTTTTCATTGTTGACTACGTGTGTTTTTCTTTTCTTTGCATATTTTCTTCTGTTTCAAAATTTTTGTGATGCCTTGGCTTCACTAGATACATGGGCAAGGCAACTTGGATTATTGATGCAGATCTGATTAGATGGAAATATTGGACAATGCTCTATGCCTTGTATTTCTCCGCCTTCTTTATTATGCTTTTGTTCTCTATTGGTCGGAGGAGTAGAAAGAAATACAAGTGGTTTCCTTGATTAAAGAAGGTAAATCTCATATCATTCGAATAGGGTGTAAACTATTTTATTTAATTATCATAATTATGAAAATAACATCTATCCTACTTCATACTTGCAGATTTTTTTTTTTTTGAATTTATTGTTTTTAGTTTGATAATTATTGGTGTGATTTGTCTTTTAAAATAATAAATTATGTGCATATCATAACAAATTAAGTATGTAGGAACTTAATATACTTGATGATAAATTAAGCATATCATAATCAATGTAAATCTCAAATCTTTCGAATAGGGGAAACTAATTTATTTAATTTATTTTATAACCACAATTATCAAAATAAAATCTATTCTATTTCATGTTTGCAATTTTTTTAAAAAATTTATTGTTTTTAGTTTGATGGTGATTAGTGTAATTTCTCTATTAAAGTTAATTTATAAAAATATAAATAAATTATGTGCATATAGTAATCAAGTGTAGTATGTAGGAATTCAATATACTTAACGATAAAAATAAAAAAAAGACTATTTTCTTATACTTATTTCTTTATTTGTAGGCAATCCCATTAAGTGTGGTGCAAATTAGATTCAAATCATCGACCAAATAAGATCTAGAAACTAGCCAATGATCATTGATTTGGAATGATGGTAGACCCAATCAGTGTCAAATCGAAAGAGGATGGTATGAATTTATAAGAAGACATCCGATTTGTCGTAGACAAACTTGGGGTTTTATATTGTAAATGATGTAGGAATTCAATATGCTTAACGATAAAAATAAAAAAAGATTATTTTCTTATACTTATTTATTTATTTGCAGGCAATCCCATTAAGTGTGGTGCAAATGAGATTCAAAACATCGACCAAATGAGATCTAGAAACTTGCCAATGGTCATTGATTTGGAATGACGTTAGACCCAATCGGTGTCAAATCGAAAGAGGATGGTATGAATTTGTAAGAAGACATTCGATTCGTCATGGACAAACTGTGCGGTTTTATATTGTAAATGATAAGGAACCTATTAGAGTCGAAGTGATAGAAGTTGGCTCACAAGTCACAAAAAATGTCGTAGAAGAAATGAATAAATTTGGCAAGGTAGAATATGTTGCCTATTTAATTTAGACAGAATATGGTTTGTTAGAATATTTAAGGGTTGCTGGGTTGGAGATTTGTTTTTTTCTTTTAGTCAAGAACTTTGCTATATGTTAAAAGGATTAACCTTTTATGAAAAGTACATGAGGTAGTGATTTGTTGCCTATTAATTAGAATGGTTGCCTATTTAGACAGAATATGGTTTGACAGAGTATGATTTGTTGTAGGTGGGATTGAGTCCATTTGTTGAACTGAGTGAAGTAGATTATAGTAAGATTATTTTCTATGTGGAAGCCATAATCATAAAGTCTTAAAAAGAATGATTGTCTGTTAATAAAAAAACACATGTCAAATAGACTAAATTTACCTCAATTAAGACACCACACCAAGTCACCAGTGGCTTTTCTTCGAGCTTGTTTAGGTCATTTTAATGACAAGGCTCTTCCATTGGTTTGATAGACCATGAGATAACCATCTTACCATGAGAAAAACATCTTATTATTGAAAATTAACATGCTATTGACCAAGCATGTTTTTAACATTGTCAGCGTTATCACTATATCTAGATTATCATTGCATGACTTTAGAACATTTAGAACAATGTCCAGAGGTTCTTGGAAGTAGCATCATTTCTTATAATTAAATTTTAATTAAAGGGGAAGCTAATTACTAATTTGAATTGGTTGATTTCATTAATCAATGTTTCATTTAAAATTATGGAATGTGATATGGTTAATATTTTTTGAGAAATTTGATTTAGAATGAAAGATATTACTAATCATAATAGACACTACTTTATTTTATTTTATTTTTGAATTATTTGGTTAGGCTAATTGAAATTATAAATGATTTTTTTTACGGTAGCAAACTTATTTCATTTCAGTAAATATACAATCGGGAATAACATGATAAATATAGAGACTAGGTAACAATGAGCCGCCCTAGCTATAGAATGAGACTGTTTGCTTTGTTTTCAGTCTCCTATTTTCATTTCCTGACAAAACTGTCACTTTATTTTCATTATGTTTCCTGTTTTTGGAAAATTGTACAGGAAACACTGAAAACAACTTTTTTCTGTATTCACTAATAAAAACAGGGTTGGGCTAAGGTGCACAACTCATATTTTGCACCACCTACTACACCACCCATATGTGGCAAATTTTGGACCAATCAAATTGCCACATGGGTTTGGTCAAAATTTCAAACTTTCTAGTTGTATTTATACTGTAGTCAAATATATGAATACAATATATTGTAGTATAGTATATGTACTCTTTGAATTCGCAAATTTAACCCATATTAAAATAATGTTTTTTTATTAAAATAACTGATTATATTGTAAAATAATATTTTAATATGAATTAAAATAATGTTCGTTGTCAATAATATTTTGTAATATAATCAGTTTGTTTTTAATCAAAAAACATTATTTTAATGAGTTAAATTTGCAAATACAAAAAGCACATATATTATACTATAATATACTATATCCATATAGTTTGACTACAATATAATATAACTAGAAAGTTTGAAATTTTGACCAACCTATGTGGCAAATTGATTGGCCCAAAATTTGTCAGATGGGTGGTGTAGTGGGTGGTGTAAAATGTGGGTGGTGCACCATAGCCCAACCCATAAAAACAAGATGACAGTTTTATAAATATTTATGAAAACAGGAAATGAAAACAGAAAATTGGAAAAAAGCAAACGACCCTAAATTTGCTTGCCTCGTGACAAAAAGTAACCTTTAAGGTTTAAAACTAACAAGTTCTTGCACTGCGTAATAGTTGCTCCATATTTAGAAATATCAAATCTAGAGGAGTGAATGTGATCTACCGCTGATTTGCAATCAATTTCAATGAATGCAGTAACATCGTGGGGGTGTTGCCACTGTTTCCCCTTCATGCACCAACATCATGGGGTGTTGCCACTCTGACTTTGCTGCCAATAAGGCTCCTTGATCATTCTTCATTCCTTAGACACATTCCGAATGCAGTAGCATTTTCCCTGCTGAAAAAAGATGCATCTACGTTACATTTCATATAACTTGTGTCTGGCTTGCTCCAGTGCATACAATGATGATGAGTTTCACAAATCTGCACTGGTTGACTATGAGCTGCACTCAACTTCCATTCCTCAAGCGCATGCATGGCTCTTGTCAGGAGAACCCATCCAAGCAGCTGTAACTTCTGGCTATCAAGAGCTTCTGCGGCCTTAAAAAAGAATTCCACATAGCTCTCTAAACTCTCGATAATAGGGGACAACATGTGATGAGCAAATAGCGCAAGTTCCAGAACATTCACACCCTTCATTTAGGCCGTCTCCAACTGTGAATCAAAATAGGATCTTCCCTATTAAGGACCAGTATTTGTTAAGGACCTATGGGTTGGAGCAAATAGTAGAATCGGTGCTTAATAGGGAGGGATGCTTCTCTGAGTTATGTATCGAGGTGTGATCCATTTAAGAACAAAAAAAAGATTATATGTTGACTTGACCAAATATGTCCCATGCGAGTTAGGCCACCAAAGAGCAGTATCCCTAGTAACCGAGTCAAAGAGGGGGACATTTAAAATAGCTTCTGCCTGTGATGGGTGCATCATGTTATTTACATTTTGAACGCCCCACCTCTTAGCTTCATGGAGAATGAGATCTCTAACTTTCAGATTAGAGAAATGATGCTAAACAACAAACAACTACATGGAAGACTAAAAAATAACAAAACAATAAATAAAGGCAATAACTCACGAAACTACTCTAATTTTAACATTGAAATATTCTTTATAATATAAATATCTTCTAACAAAAGGATCAACTAAGATACATAATGACATAAGTTTGAATACATCATTTTTTTTTGTAATACTTCCTTGTAAACATCATTCCTAACAATAGAGCTTGGTTCACCATCATCATCATAGGTTAAAATTTTAAGACCCATCTTACTCTTGACCCTTGAAAACAATTGCCCATGAGAAAAACTTGTCGTGGCAAATATAAGCCAACATGGGGTAGTGTCTTCCCATGACTCTTATTGATGGTCATTGCAAAGCTCAAAATGAGTGGAAACCATCTTCTCTGAAATCAGAAAGGAATTCCATAATTTGAAGGAACCAAGTTCATCCTAGGAATATAGACCTTGTCCCCAACATGAGTTAATGTAGCAATTTTACAACCAATAACATTCAAACCCAACTCATTGACAATTAACCTTGTTCCATTACATAACCCACAAGATTATTCAATATTCCTCATCCCCCGTCCGAAAAAGCCCCGTTGCAAATTCAAAATTCCGTCCGAAATTCCGTCCGAAATTAGTTCCAGACAGATTTCGAACAACTTTCAGACAAACACAAAAAATCTGAATTTTGGTTATATTGACTTAATCTCGGACGAATTTCAGACGGATTCAATATTGCTATTCAGGCAAATTCTGGATGGTTTTCAGACGAATGCATGATATTATTTTGGACAGATTTCCCACGGATTAGATAATCATATTTAAATAATATTTTTTGATAAACAAATCATGTTTGTTAATAAAAAAGGGCCAAACTTAAATAATTATGCATACCAAATTAGGTACCTGGACTTGGAATCTAATCTAATATAATAAAAAATAATGATTATTAAGGTACCACTCTAGACAAGTATCAAGCTTCAAATAAACAAAAATACAAAGTATCTTGAAATACAATAATGATATATTAAGATTCAAAGCATTAAAATATCATTACAAACATCAATAACATAAATTTATTCCTCATTGTTACTTTGATCATTATACTCTTCATCTTCGTCGTCTTTGATTAATTTGTGGCCACCATCATAAACGAGAAGGATGTTACTATAATCAAATAAAAGATAGTGAGTCCTTCCGAGAAAGCATTCATCACACTATAACAAGATAGCAGACATTATAACTAATTTAAATAACAAGATAGAAAATATGGATATTCAAACCATTTGGCTTGTACACACATAATGGACACCATTGCATTAAGATACTCTCTACTTTGAAACATGCTCGCTAATCAATTAGCAACACATGACAAGACAAAATGTTCAATTTTTTTCTCTTTCAAATTCATAACTTTTGTATAAGACCACAAAGTTTCAATTTCTGATCCTATCATTCCAACACCCATTTGCGTATTCAACATTTACATATTCAATATAGCTTCCCTATATAGCTGAGTAGCTGACAACTATGAGAACATACACATAAATTAAATTGAGTTTTGTAAATATATTATATAGGACCTATGCCCTTTCTTTCTGTTTCACCCAGTGTTGACACCACTACACTCCTCATCTCATAGTACACACTGATCAATTCCACAATACCTTGTCATAAAATCGAAGTTGAAAAACATGGAATAATGTGCTAAACCACTTTAAGGTTAAAAATTCAATTGTAACTTTTGGCAGTCTTTCCTCTAACGATTTCTACTACCTTTCATCTAACTTTTTCTTCATCCTTTAGTTTGAGGTTTGAGAGTTTAATTCAAAAAATTCTAATAATTAACAGTGTTTTATTGCTAAAGCTCTTGTAATCTCAACACAATCAACAAACCAAATATATCTTATTCCTTCAAAAAGAAGAATTAGTTACAAGTTAATGTAAAAATAAAAATGGAATTATTTATAAGTTATATTCCACAATTCCTTAAAAATAATGCAGAATATGTTAATTACTTTAAAGCAAGTAATGTTCAACTTCAAGTAATAACCACAATAGTTCAAGTAAACAAGTTATTCAAGTATTGGCTCAATATCACAATAATATTCACAACACTCAATTAAACACATACACACATGCATATAGTTATTGAATATCCCTAGGAAAGCTCCCCTTACCTTTGAAGACCAGTAAAGGATCCTCGTCTTAATGCTCACGTTAGCTCCAAGAGTGTAACTATCTACTCCATCAAGCAAGCATAGCCGTGTCAAACGTCTCAGGGAGGGAATCCAACAACACGCAATAACTAGAAATCAAGAAATCAATTACACATGATCAAACACACATTCTAATTTGATCTAAACACTTAATCTTATTACCAAACAAGGTCATTTGAAAGAAAATCATGTTTGGAGCATAAGCTTCACAATACCCTTTGAGGAAACTTTGTTTTGCTTAAAGGAACATGAAAATGAACTTAGGAATCATCAACTAAAAGTCCTAATTTCATAAATGCATACTTAATTTTACCAAACATGACCAACTTCAATAAAAATCGAATTGGGGTTTTAGGGTTCATATCCTAAATTGGGGAAAAACTCATTCTAATCCTAGAATCATGAAATTAGTTTAATAAAACATCAGTTTGTATTCTCAATTGCATGAATACACATTTAATTTCAAAGTGTAAAGCGGAAACCAAAATGTTAGGGTTTTAAAATCAGATTTGGGGATTTTCAATCTAGAAGAGATTATAGGGTAAAACTCTTACCCAATGTGAAGAGGAAAGAACATAGAGGATGGTAGGCCAACTTGCACGACAGCAGGTGGCGGCACGACTGTGGCGCGGTTCTGAGATACCCATGAACAAAAGCAAGAGTGAACTTCATGTAAGAAGCAAAAGAAGGTTTATACCCTAAGGTATGATGGAAGACCACCATGGACAATGATCAGAAGGTCCTTACCACAGCGGTAGAGGGCGGCGCTAGAGAAAATGATGGAATCGGGCGTGAGTTGCTCCGAAGTCAGGTGCAGGAAAACGAGCAGAGAGGGGCGGACGGAACACGACGGCCGCGCGCCTCCGGCGGCGGTCTAGTGGTGGTGGGAGTGGTGAGGTTTCAGAGTAACAAGGGAGGAGGAGATGGCGTTGGAGGGAGGAAGAAGAAGAAGAAAGGAAATAGAAAATAAAAAAAAGGAGGGTTCTGTCGCGTACGAGAAAGGGAGGGACTTGGGGTTTTATTTATTTGTTTTTCAAGTACTTAGTGATTAGGTATCAAATAAGTGGTTGAGATTGAGTTTAGAAAAAAAGAAATAGTATTACTCATTAGATCTAAAAATAATGTGTGATAAATATATACTATAAAAATTAAAATAGAGTAAAGATTGATAGTTGAATTGATCAACTAAGAAAATCAACAGTCCAACATTTAATCTCCGATTAATGTCAAACCAATTTATTTTCAAATCTAAAATTAAATAGAATGAAAATATGAAAATGCTTTTCTCTTAACCATATTATTTAAAACATTTATATGTACTTGTAATAATAGTGAAAATAACGTAAATTAATGTCTAGTAAGCGTGCATTCACTAAAATAAGTCAGTGCTAACGCACCCAATAAAATAATTTGAAGAGAGTAATTTAATTATTCAAACTAAACCACATAACAAACTAAACACACACATCCAAATAAAATAATTAATCATATGTGTAAAAACTAGGGTGTTACAAGTGACACAAATTCTCGATTTGGTCCCTATACATAAAAAATTATTAAAATGGTCCTTATACGTACAAAATGTCCACATTTGGTCCCTGTGATATAAAATTTTAGGGACTAATTTAATAATGTTTTGCTCGTATAGGGACCAAACGGGTAATGTATAGGGACCAAATGGAGATTTTTTGTACGTATAGGAACCATTTTAATAATTTTTTATGTATAAGGACTAAATCGAGAATTCATGTCACGTATAGGGACTAAAGTATTACTTTAACCGAAGACTTTTTACAAGGAGGGAAGTGAGAAATTTGACTGAAAATTCCCCCGCCCCCTAGTGAAAAAATTATGGCGCCGTGATCATGTTGCCTATTTTTTGTTGTTGTATATTAGTCTATTGTTATAAATTTTTACAACAATTTAGTTTCTAAAATTTAATTTTTGAATTTAATTTTACATTTTACATTTTTCATTTTATTAGTCTAAATATGTTTTTTTAATTTTTTTCATAAATCTTCTTTACTTTTAAATTTATTAAGATCAAATATTTTAATCATATTTGTAAGATAAATTATTTAATCTTTTTCAAGAAAATATAAAAAATGACAAATCCGTGTGAAATCTATCTCAAATTTTCGGACAGATTTCAGACGGATGGTTAAAAAGACCCAAGATAAAAAAAACATATGAAACCGATCCGTACGAAATCTGTGGAAAATATTTTGGCGTGTTATTGGCACAAAAGTTTGGGACAAAGTAGAGATGGATTTGAGACGGAATCTCATTGAAAATTACATTCGTCTCAAATCCGTCCGAAATGTTCATAAAATTTCATGCGAAAACATTTCCTTTTGAAAATTCCGTCTGAAAATTCAAGTTTTCTAGTAGTGTCCTTATTGAAAAACAACAACAAACGAAAAATAAAACCTAAGCTGGTCACACCTATAAGACAGACATAATAGTATCAAATAAACATCGTTATGCCCCGAACTAAGGAACCTTTTCTTGTATACATCATATCCCGTTAGCGGTTCATCTGAACTCCCCAATATAGAGCACAACAGAGAAAACCCAAACAGAATACTGCAAAAGTGAGAAACCAATATATGGATTTAACACGATAACTACATGCGCGACACAAAAGAAAACTTATATACATATACATTTCTAAACTTATAATGTAATCTGCAAGGTGTAACAATAGTTATATTTCAAAACTCGAGCTCGTGCTTTTCAGTTGACACAAAACTCGGGCTCCAAAGACACGAAAACACAAGGAAAAAAGTGGTGGAGATAATGGCCGATGCTTCACTTGTGAGGTTAAAGAGATTCTCATCAAGCCTTCCTTACTATGTGAGACGTCTAAGACTACCCATGCTCTCTCTCCCTCCCCCCCCCTCTCTCTCTCGTACTTTCACTCTCTTCTAATCACTTTGTCTCCAGCCACTCTCCAACCTATTTATATCTCTCTTCCTTTCTGTCTTTTTATCCCTCATTTACCGTTCTCTCTTTATTCTCTCCCTTCCTCTCTTTGTTTTTGGTGCTCAAAATAGCAGGAGACAATCAAAATTCCTTATCTACATGGTAGGAAGGCAAATGCAATTACATCCCCCTTTTCCCTACCTTTTATTTATATCGGAAACAGAAAATTGGGACTGAATTGTCCTTTAAGATAAGGGTCTTATGGGAACAAAGTTATATTTTTAACCTTTTCGTCCTAAGAGACCTTTTTAAGTTGTTAAGGTGCGTCAATTTATGAACCGTGCCCTATCTACACCTAAGAATCTTATTTAAGTGACCACAATTCAAGAGAATCCTAAATTATAAAGCATTGTATCTAATTAAAATGTTTACCAAAAACTTCCAAAATTAGCGGTTATAACAAGAGCATTTTCCTCTGTCATTGTGGGTCCCTACAGGGGCCCAGAAAATCATAAAACCTAGCAAAAATAATTTAAATCCAAAAAATATAATAGTGAAAAGATTTTAAGTAATTTGTTTTCCATCTATTGTGTGAGAGATAACTTTGAGAAAAAAATATTATTATTTCAAGCATATTAAGATACATGTTGTTGGTAATTGCTACAATCTCAAGAGGATGGTGAATTGAGAGTTTAAAGACTTTTTTAGCAAATTCAACCAAAATAGAGTTTTATAAAGAAAATTGATTTTCACTCAATTTAAATTCTCAAGATTTAGGTTGTTAAACAAGCAATGATGATAACAAGATTATGTAATACAAGATTACAACATAAAGATTTAGTTTCAAGAGCACAACAAAGAAAGCATGCATATGACAATTGTAAGAAGTTTAAGAGTAAGAAGAATGGGCAAACCGATTTATCCTGGTTCAGCTACCTTCTCTGGTAACCTACATCTAGTCCCACTCCTCTGTGATTTCCTCAACTATAATAAGAAATTACAATATCCAATTACAATCAACACAAGGCTTCACTACCTTGCATAAAACTCACCAAAAAGCACACTAGCTTTTTTACCCAAGGATTCATTCTATCCTTGTCAAAACCTAAGAGGCCCTCTCTTAAATCTGTGAAACAACTAAGAGATACCCTCTCTTAAATCATCAAGGCTTCACTACTTTGAAAACCTTTAGCAAAAGCACACTTGCTTTGTAACCCAGGGATCCCTTCTATCCTTGTAAATCAACAGAGAGATACCCTCTCTCTAATCAACAAATCGAAACTTGAATGAAAAGAATATGACTCTAAAAGTCAGATATTACAAATTGAAGCACTTATGAATATCACACTATTCTCTATAAGATGAAGCTCAATGGAAACTTGGATATTCGTATTTGTAAATTCAGGGTAAGTAGATTGTTTAAAAGTGTTTCTATATTGTCCTTATATAGTAATTTGAAGAAATAGGCCTGTTGGAAAAATCATAGAAGTTGTTCCAAGTGAAACAGAATTAGTTTTATAAAACTGACACGACATAATCTGTGTAGTACATATGTGTATTAACTTTGTTTTTGAACTTTTCAAAGCACGTACACATATTATGTCCTTTGTACATCTGTGTATTAAACTGATTTTTCAACTTTTGCACGCGCGTACACAGATTACTATCTTTGTACATCTGTGTATACGATTGGTTTTTGAACTCCAACACATGCGTACACAAATTAGCATTCTTGTACATCTGTGTATCTCTTGCCCTGTTCTTGAATACACAGAATATGACCTTTGTACATTGGTGTATATTAGAACACCAGCCCA
This sequence comes from Sophora flavescens, assembly GCA_030762895.1. Lineage (NCBI taxonomy): Eukaryota > Viridiplantae > Streptophyta > Magnoliopsida > Fabales > Fabaceae > Sophora > Sophora flavescens. Next base: position 212,884,442 of record CM061063.1, read on the forward strand.
GAACTTCATACACAGGTTGTGTACATCGATTACACATGAAAACACAAGTTCTGTAGCACTTGAATTGTTCTATACATAGGTGTATGGTTTTGTACATCTGTGTACTCTTCATAATTTTCAGAAGACAGCTTCGATACACATGTGTACAAAAAGGTTTTCACTTGTAATTTGAAATTTATCTGAACATACACATGTGTAACACACATGTTTATAACTTCAATTAATTTCCTTTTTCAATTAACATATTTTGAAAATCCTTTTCCTTGAAAAACTCATTTAATTATTCTTTTGAAAACACACAAGAAATTTGACTTTTAGTGACTGACAAAATCTGTCACTAAAAGTAAAAAATTTGTAGGTAAATGTAGATATGACATTGACCTACGGACATAATGTACGTCAACTTTAAGGAGGCGAATAGCTACGGTTATTTGTGTGTCACTAGAGCCATTACCTACGGATGACATACTTATACCTACAGGTGTATCGGTTTGTCACTATAGGTTGTACCTACAATTTCCCTTGGCATACGTAAAAGTCATTAACTTGTAGCTACACCTCCAACCGTAGGTAAAAGGCAAATATTAAACTTAGTTTTTCCTTAATTTTCCAAGAGCTTCACTAAGAGATTAAGCGTGCTATTCTTACAAGAGCATCTAAGAACTTAAGGTCTTTAATAAACTTGGTCTTGATGCTTTGTTCCATATCATCTCATTTGAATCTTTGAGTCTCATGATCTTCTTTGATCTTTGTCATTTCATCTTTTGATCATTTGACTTTCTCCTTCATGAGTAAACTTCCAAACACTTGAACACTTTATTAGTGTATAATCAAATTGAAAAACTCATGTAAAATTCACATTGTTTGTCATACATCAAAACCTCAATAGGGCTTAGTCTTACGCATGTTACTATTAATTAAGTGTAATAATGTAATATTTGAGAAGAATACTCCATATTTGACATTTCGTAAAAAAAAAACTCTATTTGACATGTAAAATATAACATATTTATTCGATTACTTTCTAATATCTGACTTTTGAGTTTTCGATTAGTTCAACTCAAATTTCTCTTCAAAAGTCTATGTTTCAAAATTAAGGCGTAATACTCAAATACATATTCATTATTTTCAAATATCTAATATAAATAGTTAAGTTGCAAACACCGAATTGATTTTTTATTTTATTTAAAATGTTAAAATATTTAAACTTTTCATAATTTTATAATAACATTAAATATTAAATATTATATTATATTCAATCCATTATCTGTATCACTTATTAATCCAAATTTACATATTAACCAGTTTAGTGCACAACTTTCTTAGGGTCGATTTATTTTATATTTTGATAGAATTGATTTATATATATATAATTGATTTTAAAAGAATTGATTTTTTTAAATAAAAATTTGAAGTTAAAAAAACTGATGTATTTGATAATTATAATTTAATAGTGAGTTTAGAAAAATTGATTTTATTTTGAATGATAAAGTAAAATTATTTTTATATGTAAATATAAAAAAATTTGTGTGTCTGTTAATTAGAATAAATTATACTCAACAAATTAGAAAAAATTGATTTATGGAACGAAATATTCAAATCAAACACCTCCCATTCCCAATATGTATTTAGACTCAAATACGGTTGAAAGGTCCTCCCAATATTGTATTTAGACTCAAATACGGTTCAAAATCCTTTTGGATGCTATCATGCACTTAATTTTATAAAAGAATTGGTCACCTATTGAAATAGTTTTTTTTTTAAAATTCTATTGGGCCCAACCTTCTCTGGGCTAACAATATGTTATTGCTTAAATGCTTCTTTTGTGACGCCCTAAACTCGGGTCGTCACATAGTTACCCGTTTGCGGAAATAAAACTTAATTTGCTGGTTACTTTCGGAAAATAATGTTTTCTCAACGTTCATCTTTTCAAAATATGGTGATAAATTTTTTTCTTTTTTTAATCTCATAACAACAACAACGTAATCAAATTACACTTAAATACACAATGTATATAAGTCATACAACTATACTGCCTCATATGTTTTCATACCTAAATCATTTTCAGTTTTATCCTCAAAACATAATAGGGCCTAAGCTGGTTGTAACTAACAGACACTACAGCCAATAGGAGCAGCACATCACGCTTCCAACTAGACAACCTTCCTCTTTTTGTAGGGATCATACCCCTTGTACGTCTCTGAGATGTGTTGTAAGGGTGAGACACCAATATATGGATTTATCACCATAACTAAATGCGCAACACAAAAGAAGGAACATACACATATACATATTTATAACAACATACTCATTCATATTATATCACATCGTTTGTCAATGGGTTTCACACCACAAACATCAACGTTGAAAAACTATGCATGAACACTTCAAAACATCATCTAAACATTCATACCTAATCTCATGAGATATCCCCAACTTCGTGGTGAGTTGATCAGACTCGATAGTTACCGGCACACAGCCACAGGCACACAGCCAAAACCCATCACACACTGTCCAACATCATGGCACAGGTGTCACAACGTAGATGGGGCCTCATTGTCCACCAGGCACAATAAGAACATCTTTATGATCTACCATGACGCCGCAAGGTAATCACTCGTATAAAACCCATCACACACTGTCCAACATCGTGGCGCAGGTATCACAATGTAGATGGGGCCTCATTGTCCACCAGGCACAATAAGAACATCTTTATGATCTACCATGATGCCGCAAGCTAATCACTCGTTTGATCATGGCACGTCTGCCAAATGCATGCAAGAAAAACATTTTGTTCTCAACACTTTTCTTTGTGTTATATCTTTATTTGTCAAAGCTCTCGAAAGCTTTCGACCCATCATCGTTTTTAAACATCAAAGCTCTCAAAAGATTTCAACTTATCATCGTTTTAAACATCGAATGCTCTCAAAAGCATCATCATTTTAAACATCTAATGCTCTCAAAAGCATCATCGTTTTAACATCTTTACAACTTTCATTAACAACACAGGACCTCAAAGTCCGAGTGCTCAATCACGAAGCCCCTAGACCGTTGCAATCAGTCTTAGGTTCGTGGTAATAGAAAACATCTTAAAACGTTTTAACTTCTTTAAGTAGATACCCTGTCTACCACACAACAAACCTTAATACCCCGACGTCTCGGTTATTAAGTTCCACATCATCGGTTTACATCGTTTTTGTCTGTGAAAAACAAATCCAAAATAATACAACGGCTTAAGAACACTAGTACCCCGACATCTCGGTTACTAAGTTCTATATCGTCGTTTACGTCATTAAGCAAAACTTATTTACATAAAATCATTTCTACTTGAAATTCGTTTGTAAAACGTCAACTCATCAAAAACTCTTTTACTGAAACTTCAGCTTTAAAAATTAAATCAATTCAGATGAAACCTCTTCTCAAAACAAGTACTGTTATTTTTAAACTTTCACCGTAAATAATTTCAAAACTTGTCATCGTTAATCATTTTCCAAGAAAATATTTTTAAAGTCAAACTTTGACTTTTTATTTTATATTATTATTTTTTTATTTTTATTTTTATTTTTATAAAGTATTTTTGAATATTAATTTCACAAAATAACATTTTATAATATTTCGGAATTTCTTGCGTAAAAATTAGCAGTACTAAAAAAATTTCACGGTTACGCTCTCACCGTGACTCATAAATTACTTTTACACTAATAAATCATTAAAATAATAATATTTCTCAAAAACTCATTATTTTTCCAAAATAATATTTTCCACCATTATTATATGCCAACATTTCCCATAAAACATTGAATATAATTTTCACAGCTTATTAGATCTTTTATATGATTAATCGGTTGTGCACTGACCACTGTCAGGCCTCTCAAACAACATTCAACATTCATCATTCAACAACATCATCATAATTATATCACCAGGCAGATCATGCATCATAGCAACATAATATACTACTACAGATAATTAAATAATTTAAAAGCAGATAAATCACCGATACACAGATAAACAACACAACGTAAGCCACATAAACAAATAACCACAACCACATATAAATTGTAACACCCTAGTTTTTACACCTATGATTAATTATTTTATTTAGATGTTTAAGTTTATTTTGTTATGTGGTTTAGTTTGAGTAATTAAATTACTCTCTTCAAATTATTTTATTGGGTGCGTTAGCACTGACTTATTTCAGTGAATGCACGCTTATTAGACAATAATTTACGTTATTGTCACTATTATTACCAGTACAGAAAAATATTTTAAATAATATGATTAAGAGAAAAACATTTTCATATATTTATTCTATTTAATTTTAGAGTTAAAAATATTTTGGTTTGACCTTAATCGGAGATTAAATTTTGGACTGAGTATTTTCTTAGTTGATCAGTTCAACTATTAATCTTTACTCTAATTTGAATTTCGAAATCATATATTTATCAATCTTTATTTTTAGATCCAAAAATCAAAAACATGTTTATTTTTAAGCTCAATATTTACCACTCATTTTGTACCTACTATTACTAATACAAAGTTAAAATCAGGTTTCTATCTTCTCTCTCTCTTATACTCGATACCTCTCTCTGTGTTTCTATTTCTCTTTCTTTCTGTTTTTCTTCTTCCTCCTCCTCTCTCCATCTTTCTTCTCCTTCTCTCTTTCTTCAAGCCACTATTCCGCCTCCTTTATCCATCATCTGGACGCCGCTAGAGCCGGAAGACGACCGCACATCTCAGCCTATCAGCTCGCACGTTTGGCCCGCTTGGAGTGAGGACGACGATGACACGTTCTGGTGCGTGTTGGTCCTCCGTTCGACACCGCTAGCCGTCACGGCAGGTTCCTCGGTCGCCGTCATGGTGGTTCGACCGCCTTCCTCCCTACTATGAAGCTCACATCCATTGTTTGATTCCTGGATTCTTCAAAAATATGTTCTTCTGCTGTCAGGCTGCTGCCGCCGCATCATCACGGTTAGCCACCGCGCCGGACTTTCAAACAACCACCATGTCATCTCTTTTTCTTCCTTGGGTAAGAGTTTTACCTCTAACCTCTTCTCTTTTGTAAATCCCCAAATTGATTTTGAAACCCTAACCCTAACCCTCTGATTTCATATTTTAATCTTAAGATTTAAGCTTGTTTTATGAAATTAGGACTGTGAAATTGTGTTTCCCTAAACCAATTTCATTATTCTGAGTTTTCCCTAAATTTTAATAAGGAGCCCTAAAACCCCAATTTGATTTTATTTGAATTTGGGTATGTTTTTGTGAAATTAATTATGATTTAGTGCAATTAGGACTCTTAATGGATGATTTCCAAAGTTCTTTTTCATGATCTTTTAATCAAAACAAAGTTTCCTTAAAGGGTATTGTGAAGCGTAAGCTCCAAACATGATTTTCTTTGAAAATAACCTTGTTTGGTAATAAGATAAAGTGTTTAGATCAAATTAGAATGTGTGTTCGATCATGTGTAATTGATTTCTTGATTTCTGGTTGTTGCGCGTTGTGGGATTCCCTCTCTGAGACGTTTGACACGGCTATGCTTGCTTGATGGAGTAGATAGTTACACTCTTGGAGCTAATGTGAGCATTAAGACGAGGATCCTTTACTTGTCTTCAAAGATAAGGGGAGACTGCCTGAGGGATTTTCGTTAACTGCGTGCTATTTGTGTGTCGTATTTGAGTTTATCTGTTGTGATGTGTGGTGTCAAATTAAATTGTTATATGACTGTTATGTGTTTTTTAATGTTTTCTGTGAAAGCATGATTATACTATGATGTATGGATATCTGCTATGTGTGGATTATTTGTTGCTTGGTTGATTGACTGAGAAGCCTGACATTGGTCAGTGCTCAATTAAATTAAAGATAAAAGCGTTGAAAAAGCTTGATGAGAAATTCAAAGGACTTGATTTATGGAAGAGAAATATTGAAAGTATTTATATTTGATAATGTTTTGGAGAAAAGAGTGATTTATAAATAAATAGTGAGGACGACATCTTGAAAATATTTCAGTTACGTTGTCTTTTCCAAATAAATTCAAAAATAAGATGAAAAGTGATTCTAAGAAATGTAAATGTCAAGGATATTTTAACAATGATTATGAAGAACTTTTGTAAAAGAGAAAATCATTTGATTTACAAACGACTTTATTTCCAACGAAAAATACTTTAGAAAAGTATTTGACAACGAAAACTATGAGGGACAATTTTATTATTTCAAATAGAAATGAGTTGGAAATGATTTTACGAGGATTTGAAGTTGTTATGGAAAAAGGAGTTTTCAAAAGAAAACGGATTTGAGAAAAATGAATTTCTCTATGATTTGATGGTTTTATAAATGAATTTCAAACGGAAAGGATTTCTGTAAATGATTTTTACGCAATGGTGTTATTTCCGTCAACTTGGATAAGTTGAGGAAACTTTGGTTTTGTTTTGTATTTCACAGAACGAAAATGGTTTAAACGAACCTAGCAACCGAGACGTCGGGTCTAGAGTTCTAAGATATGGGCCTAGGGTCCGAAGAGGAAATTATGGACTACAATGTCCTATAAACCGTATATTTGGTTTTGTGCACTAAAATCTACGCGTCCAAGACTGGTGCATCGATCTGGATTTCGTGATTTGCACACCTTTTGACTTGGAGTCAGTTATTTTGGAATGAGGTATTAAACTTGAAACTTTAAATTGGTGATTTAGTCGTGAGACTTTTAGCTCCGACACCTAAAGATTGATCACAAAGAAAACAACGAGAACAAAAGGTTTTACATGCATTACAGGGCAGACGTGCCTTTGCATAGGACTTGAATGCTTGATGGCAAGTATTCATGCAGTTTGCGTCACTGTGCCTTGATGGATATACGACCAAGTAGACCATGTGCTATATGTAGTCACCACTTTGCCTTGAGTTGGACTGTGGAATGGTCAATAGAACTTTTCCATATCGGGCATTGATTCGGCCTTAATTGGCAACTAGAGCCTGATCAGCTCATTTATTTTGATGGTTGGAGCTCCTGAGATTAGGTCTCAAAGTTAGTTGTGAAATATTGAAGTGTCATGGTTTTTAAAACGGGTACGACTGTCGGGTATGAAACCCTTTGATAAATATATTGTTTATCTTTGAATATTCATGTTAAATGGTAATTGAGAGTCGTGCATGTGGTTATCGTATTTAAATCCATATATTGGGATCTCACCCTTACAGACATATCAGGTTTTCTTCTGGTTCGCTATTGTACCCTGGGTGCTTTAGTACAGATGGTGCAGAGGAGTCTTCCTAAGTCACTCAGAGACTTAGATCTAGTTGCTTGATGAAGTACTTGATTGTGGAAAGATCACGTGAGTTTTCTCAGGAATAACTTTTAGAATGACCAGCTTAGGGTTTGAAACTTAGATTATTTTTGATAGTATGTATGAGTATGGCTCAGAGAGCCTTTATTTTAAAATGGAATGTCTATGACTCGGAGAGCATATCTTTTGAATGAAAATCTAAGCTATTTCTTTTGGTCTTGTAAAGCTTATGGCTATAACTATTATTTTTATGTATTGATGCCTGGTTGAATTTGGTGTAACTGGAATTCTGGAGTGAAAATGTAATTATTTTAACAGGTGTTATTTTACCTGGGATGTCCGAATTACAGAGGAGACTTTGTCAAATTTTTCGTAAAAATATTAGCTTTTATTCAAGTATATTCTTTAAATTAAATAGGCTTGCCAGGCTATGATAGTAAGTCTGTGTGCCGATCAAGGCTTAGGTGTGGAGTCGTGACAAAATTTTTATACCCAATTTCAGACACTTATGTACTTATATAAATTATTTTCCGAAAGCACCAGCAAATTATCTTTTAATTTTATTTCCGCACATGTTTACAAAGTAATGCCCAAGGGGGGTGTTACATAAATCATATAAACCACACTACAAACAAATAGTTATTGAGAAAATCCCTCAGGTAAGCTCCCCTTACCTCTTGAAGATTGAACTAACCGTTCCTGTTAATCTCCTGATCCCGATCCGATTTTTCTCTCCGTCAGCGTAAATCAGTTAACTCAGTTGTTTCCTTCAAACGAATTGCAACCAAAATAAATTAAATCAAACAACAATACACTTGGCTCATGGAGGTTAGGGTTCGGCCTCTTCTAAAATTCTAGGTTAGGAAAGTTAAAATTTTGTTAACTTACGGATTTATGATCCATAAGTAACTTAAACATGATTAAGCACTTAAACCAAGATTATGAACCAAGAACATAAACTAAAACTCATCTAGTTCTAAGAACTAGGGTTCGGTTTTCTCAATATCATAGGCTAGAAATTTTTTTTAATTTCTTCAACTCTTGGATTTAATCAACATACAAAACTTAGAGTTGGATTCAAGTGTTACAAAACAACTTTTGAATCACAAAACCATCAAGTGCTCATACCTAGGGTTTCGGTTTTTGAAGAAACAAATAGGTTAGGGTTTGATTTTTTTGATCTTCTATATACTTGAATACAAGAACTATCAAGATACAAAAGGACTGAATCATGAATCAAGACATGAAATTGAAACAAAACCCATGAACACCATTTTGACCTAGATTCGGCCCAGTCCAGAAATTAGGGAAAGAAATTTCTCATGATCTTATGCTTCTAGATGATGAAAATAGAGATGATTATAAGATCATAGCAATTGGTTTCATGTCAAAAGGATTTTTCTAGAATTAGTTATGAATTTTTGAATCTAGCTCCATGAACTTTAAGCAAAATGAAGAACATATTGATCTAAGCCATGAATCTACAAAAGTTGTGGAGAGAAATGATTTAAATGACAATAGAAGAAGTTGTTACCTCTTGATGATTCAAGTAAAGAAAGATTTGGATGATGTTCTTCACAAATTTCTCATGGTGTTCTTGAGAAACTTAGAGAGGAAGATGAACATGATGAGGGTTTAGAACAATTTTAGTAATTTGGGTATATCTCTCAACATACTTGTCCGTTTTGGATGATCTTTATGTCGTTGGAAAGAAGACAGAAATATGAACAACTTTCATGTTGAAAGTTTTCGAGATTCAGAATAGAAAATGGTCAGAATCGCTAGGTAAAATCTGACGAATTATGAACACTTTGGAGTTCTTAAGGCAAAAGCTTAGGTTTTCAAGAAGAAGAACATGGAAATGGAAGAAATTGCCTTAAATGAAGAAGACAATGTTGGAGCCGTGGGTTTTGGGTAACATTTGGTCAAATTTTCCAATGGCATGGCATGTAATTGTCATAAAAAGACAAGGGTAAAATGGTCATTTCATAGCAAAAATTCCCTTTGTCATAAATGCGCCATTATGGCCATTATGACACGGATAAGCTCATCATAAATGCTCGTCAAGTCGGTCAAATCCATCATCTTAGCTACGTTGCCGACTCCTCAATTCATCTGGCGCAAGCTTTTCCTAGAGATATCTCGACGTATACGCCCGCAACAAATATAATATTTTAATTTTTTTACCAAAATTTTCAAAACTTCCAATATCATAGAAAATACGATAAAAACATTTTTCATCTCGTTCATGAATTAAAATTAGGTCTTCTGAGCAGTAAACTTTTACTGTCAATGAAAATGCAGAAAGCGGTAGACCGGCTTCCGTCTGAATTTTCAACCAAAAACTTCCCCGTAATCTTATGATAATAAGTATAACATGGAAATGACCTTGGTTTATCCAAAATAATTTTCTAAGTCTCGGATAAAAATATATATATTTATATATTTATTATCGATATTACAAAGCAGCAAAAATCGGGATGTTACATTACTACCCCACTAAAAAAAAAAATTCGTCCTTGAAATTTCTTCACTTGAAACTAAACAGGATTTCATAATCTCCTCTTAACCTTAAGATTTTACATTGCCCTCCACATCACTTCTTTCCTTTTATTCTATATTGCATAACACAACTCATTCTTATGTCATTTCTACATATTCATACTATCCTCAAAATTTCATCAGAGTCTATCACACCTGAAAAACCAAATCAAAACTTAATCACTTCTCTTATCAACATGGTTCCACCAGAAACATTATTCAAATCATCTAACTCTGAATATTATCACTAATACCAACAATATCTACACAGCACCACATATCAACTCCCTACTCAAAATATTTAATCATAGTCTTAGTTTCTCTTCATTATAATTCACCACCCCAAATTTGATATCACCTCACACATCTTATCCTCAAAATAACTTCATTGCATATCTTAATGCAATTAAACCAAAAGGGATTATATAGAATATAATTATCTAACTTTTAGCTTTCGAACTTTTCTATCAACTTAATTTTACTCAAGAACTTCTCTTTTCTGCTCACATTCAACTTAGGTAAAACTACCATAGACATCTTTCTGTGATTTCTTCCAATCATACGATTAAATCTTAACGATGATCGTTTTATCATTATCCTGGAGTTCCTTTAGCAAATTCTACCTTGATCCTAACAAAATATACCGAAATCATCTTACTTACTGATCTTACTTCTGAAAATTCTCAGATTACTAATCACATCTACACCTCAATAAAAATCCATTCACCTCTTGTCATGCTTAGGTATTACACTTACTCTCAGCTAACCTTCTAAGGATCATTTCCTTTCTTACTTATCCATCTAACTTAGGTTGATAAGCTGAACATTAACTTCAACTTTGATCTTAACACTAGATGTAACTTTGCCCAACACTCAAAGTAAGTTTTTCGGGCTTTACTCAGAATGATGTTGGAAGATTCTTTATCATGTTGGATCAGTCCTCTGATACATACCTCTGTTAGTTTTTCCATTACATCGTGGACCTAAGCAGGTAAAAAGATGTCGATTTCATCAACCTACTCCCAATACTTTGAAAAGAGGTTTTCAAGACAAGAAATTTCTTGATTTTGCTTTCACAAGAAAGCACAAAGAATAATTTGATCAGTCTGAAAGATACTAGTGTCCAATATGTAAAAAGATTCTTCAATAGGTTCGTGAGTGTAAAAATGCATGGCCAACACATGTTTACAAACATGACTCTAATAAAGTTTCTTCCTTCACAAGAACTTTACTACTCAACGATTTAAAAGAACATCAGTCCGACACAAATTCAGACTGGATCACTTCCACCAAAAGTAAAAGTGAATCGACTAAGTCTCATCAAGAAACTTCTATCATCAAGAATTCATATATGTCGCATAACTCAAGAAATATTCATAATACATTCCCAAAGAAGTATGAAAATATCCAGACTGTCAGAACCAAAGTCAGGATAGGTTTTAAATCAAGGTCAGAAAAATGAATGTGACCTGTACAAAATGTACCGCTATGATTGTCTAATACAACCATAGGAATTTAAAAAAATAATTTGTCCATAAGGAACAAATTTTCTGAATCCCGAGACCATCACCTAAGGTTGAAGATTTAAATCTATTCGCCTTGGTTTCTCATAAGCACAATGGTCTTTTATGACGCGATTAGTATGGTCACCCTGAATCGGCACGATTTCTGATAACTTGGTCAATCTCTTAGACACACAAACAATTGATCTTACCTCATAAGCTGAGTTTACAGTACAAAATCTTTAATAAGTCCTAACTCCAATCTGGTGGTAATTTGTTCTCAAGTCGATCCTTGAATATATAACAACTCCTTGCGAGGGATCTATAACACTTGGTACAAAGGTCTCTCATATTCCACATGACTCTTAGAGTAAACGAGAACATCATCGATGAAGATGATGACTAACTTATCGAGAAATGGACCAAAATTCCATTTCTTGAAGTCTAACCCAACTAACTTCGTTGGCGATATCCTACACAAAGCGGTTGATATCTGGCTAAATCTAGAAACTAGATCAATCAGAAACTCAACATCCATCCGTCCGTACAAACTTGGGACATTCTTAGAAAATTTTCCCCAAAAACTTTCAATGACAGGTACCTTATTCAAATGTCGGATACCGTCCTAAGGGATAAACGAATGTATCAACATGAACATAAGTACCCTTTACTAAATATGAGTTCTCACAAGGTCTCAACCCAATCAGAACCCACCAAAACATACTTACTTGTGTGTCAACACACATTGTTTCAACCAAGAAACAATTCAAATAAGTTTCGACCAGAGATCACACAACACCCACACAACAGACCTATTTCCCAAGGTTTCCCGAAAGACTCGACCAGCTCTGATACCACTAATGTGACACCCTAAACTCGGGTCGTCACATGGTTACCCGTTTACGGAAATAAAACTTAATTTGCTGGTTACTTTCGGAAAATAATGTTTTCTCAACGTTCATCTTTTCAAAATATGGTGATAAATTTTTTTTCTTTTTTTAATCTCATAACAACAACAACGTAATCAAATTACACTTAAATACACAATGTAGATAAGCAGCTACATCATATATAGGACTCCACTGATTTTGTAATATATCCAAACAGATACTTCCATCTGCATAGACTACGCACAGTTGAAAAATGAAATTAGTAGCTGTATTGCTAATTCATTGATAGTGTAAGATTCTCAACAAAAAAACTTACTATTTGGATGAAACATTCGTGACACAAATCGTACTGTTGGTGGTTTGTTTGGATAATCCTCAGAAAATTGGAGAGTCAACTTAAACGTGTCTGAATAACTCAAAATATGTAGTCATACAAATATAACCATTATCATGATCATATCAAGAGACAGCAAATATGGCATCCCAGAATAAACATAGGTTACCCCGCTATGAGTACCCACTCTTTATTTAATTTTTGCAAACTAAAGAAGAACACATCTCATGGGAGAAGAAAGAAATTAATTTAATGCTAAATAGTCAAATATAAGTATCTCTCCAAAGTGTGTAACAATCATAAAAAGATACAAGCTCTAACAGGCACGATTATTTAGAGTATAACAAGACAATATCATAGAACAGAATTAGAACTGAAATGGCGAGGGGGAACCAGAAAATAAACACTATCAAACTACAGAGCAGCATCTACATGTCAGTCTTAGAAAAATTCTTGATTCCAAGATAACCTAAACATCTATTGAGCTTCCCAAAATCATTTTGACGATGGATGGGCGACTATGAGCCTGACACTCTTTGCGACATGATTCAAACACTCCCATCTACAAACTACAAATTATGCTCCTCAAATACATACAACACAGTTAAACTTGTATGTAACGTACAAGATGGAAAAACAATCTAGCTGACACGTTTCAAATTTGTTTTCAGCACTAGTGCGCTTACAAACCATCCAACTACGATCAATAACTAGATAGGTTCTGTAGATATACAAAACATATATCCAATATAAGGACAATACGGGAGATTGAAAACTAGTTTTTGAAATCCTATTTGAAAACTAGTTTTGAAATCCCGTCAACCATGTATATCTTATTTGACTAATTGCCTAAAACAAAATTTCCACGGTAATCTCACATCATTCTTCTCATCAAGCAAGTAACAACACATATTAGGACTATTGCTATATCTAGTACTATAACCACAAAGCCATATGAATCGATCAAGAGAGCATGATATATACAAGCAAGGCGTTTAAAAATTATTTCAAATTTAAACCATTTTCAGGTTTCTTAAGACAAAAGAAATAAGCAGATGAAGATAAATTAACAAAACAGAATTCCAATGAGCAATATATTGTTGATGTCACATGCTACAACCAACTCTAAATTTCTTCCCATTTTGAAATAGGTCATGATAGCAGAAGAGAAACAAGAGAAAACACAAAACCCACGACCAGAAATAGACACATTCCAAACAACTCAAACTCACAGTTTCAAGTTTGAACTATAGAGACTACAGTTTCAACATACACTCAAAACCAAAAATAAAAAAATGTGCCCTAAAGACTCACCAGAAATAGGTGCTCGCGTGGTGGTGGGGAGGGGAGCTCGAGTGATGGCCAACGTTCGATGTGGTTACTGAGAGCAGAGGGACAAGGAGAGTTAGTGCGGGGGAAGGGGAAAGAGAGATGTCAAGTTATTACAAAGAATGAGCGGGAAAGACAGAGTTAGGGTTAAGAGTGTACCTCACAGTGGTGGTGAAGAAGTCCTCACGGTGGTGGCGAAGAAGCCCTCGCGGTGGTTGCGGTGGAGAGGAGCTCGCAATTAGGGCAGAGTGAGAGTGAGAGTGAGAGTGAGCGTGATGAAAAGAGAAGAATAGAGACGTATAGAGCGAAGTGAAGAAGGCGAGCGGGTGTAAACGTTATAATCAAAAATAAAACAACAGTTTACGTCAGTTGTTTAATACAACTGACGTTATAAGTCATTTTTAACGTCAGTTGTCTTAAACAACTGACGTTAAAAGTGTTAATAATTCTTGCAAATCACTTTTAACGTCAGTTCATTACACAACTAATGCAAATAGTGATTTAATATTTACAAAACTGCCACCGCCTCATTTTTAATGTCAAACATATGGTCAACTGACGTAAAACGTTCCCGTATAATACATTATTTCCACTAGTGTTAACCCGAGCACGGGCATGCTGCCACTTAAGTGAAGCACGGTCGTGGTTCCTTTTCGAGCACGGTCGTGCTCAGCTGCACGGGTGTGCTCCTCTATTGCACGGTCGTGCTTACTGCACAGTCATTTTCCATAATTCAAACTGGGAGCACAGGCGTGCTCCCTGTTCAGCATGCTCGTGCTCAATGCACGACAGTACTGTTCTGGGAAGAGTCTCAACACAGTTCCTTAACAAATTTTTAGGGTGTTTAAACCTATTAATTTCTAACTCATTTTCGAACCTAATTTAACCAAGTAAGGTTTTTAACATTTTAACCATCAACTCAACAGTCATAGCATCAACTATACAACCAATATAACATTAAGAACCAACATCGTAATAACAACGACAATCATCATACTATCATGTTCATATCAAGGCAACCAAGATAAATATTAACAACATGTCATGAACATGGAACACATACAAATAACATACCAAAATAGCCAAGAACATACCACCACCAAACAATACAATTTAACATGTTATTCATTCATACACATAAAACAACAAGGGGTTATGGGAACCCCTTTACTTTACACTAACCCCAAGCCTATGAATACACTACCCTTCTCCCCATACCTGGAATAGAGATCACAATTCAAAAGAGAGAAAGAAGATCCACTTGGGTCCTGTCTCACTAGCGCTTGTCTACAACCTTAAGAACGACAAAGAGACACTTTGGTTGAACTCTAAGATCAAGAAATTAAAAGGAAAAGATCAAGAAATTGAAAGAAAGAACACAAGGGACAAGGTGCACGAATTTTACCTTTTCTAAAGTCCCAAACATCAAGCACAACGAACCCCTATTCGTAGCAATGTTCTCCTATCAAGAAGCAGTGAAGAATGGTGTAAGAACGGGTTCCCTAAAGAGAGTTTTAGGGAGAAATATCATAAGGATTCAAAGAAGGAGGGAGGCAGTTTTCTGAGTGTTGGGGTCGTGTAAACTAGGCTTAGGTCGAGTCTAATGGTATATATATGAGTTTGGGTCATAACGGGTTCCTATTTCAACCTAAACTGTATACAGTTCGGTATTTTGACCATAACTTGAGCTACAAGTTTCCGATTGAGGCGTTTTTGATGTCGTTAGAAATCTCAGAGAAATATATATAAATTATTGTTTGATGATTGAATCATAAATCAGACTCTATGATGGTCAAAAGTTCGATGGAAGTTTAGCGATAGATTTGGTAGTTATTCCTAGATAGGATCCTTAAGAGATTATGATAAGATCTTAAGATATAAACAAAAAGAGGATGATCCTATATTGATAAGGACTCAAATCTGATTGGTTGAGGGGCTAAAATCTAAGAATAACACTATCTCTATTTAAATACTAAATCACACGATATCTTATCATATCATTCTTAATCGCTTATTATTAATAAAATAACATATCATATATTAACATATAAAATCAAACATTAAGAGACACAATCTCATATTAATGTAGATAATCATATATTAATATACATATTATCATATGCAATAATATATACACGTGTATATAAATATCACACATATATATGCCAAAACTAACACATATAAACATAAGGGTGAATCTTGAGGTGTTACAATACTTTTATTCGAAAGTTAAATTTCTAATAATCATATTACCAAAAAATTCTAATAATGAAGCTTGACCTTCCGCTTTTACCCACTCTCTCTTTTTCAGATTTTTGAACCGCACGCTCTCTCCACTCCTCATCTTCTCCTCTTTTCCTCCTCCTCCTCTTCCTCCTCCTCTTCTCCTCCTCTTCTTCGTCTTCCTTTTCTTCTTCTCCTCCTCCCCTTTTCTTTACACCGTCACATGGTGGTTCTGTGGTGCTTTTCTGCAGGCCCTTGTCTGGAAATTCTGGGACCATAGGCAAAATTCATGTTTGAGACCTAGTTTAATATCTCATTGATTCTCATCTTACTCTTTTAACTTTCTGAGGTGCAAAATCATTTATCAAAGTTTAATAATTATGTAATTTTAACATTTCACTTTCAATGGATAATATGACTCATCCATTCAATCTATCTTATAACATAGTTGATCTCAATTAGGATTTTTAAAAAATCTAATTTTGATAAACTTCTTTTGGTGAATACAACAATTAGAGGTATTACCAATAATATTCTATAAATAGTGCATGCATTTGAAAATATTTTTCTGCCATTTTTCATCAATTGAACTTGTCGCAACAACTGTGCAGATAAAGTTGCTGTTTATAGAACTAATTTTAGTGGTTTAGTTTGGTGGGATTTAATCCCTAATTTTATTAGGGAAGACTTCATTAGAAATAGATTTGGTCTTCCCCTTTTTAGATTTCATTAATCTCTTCATGGGTAAGGGTCATGTTCCCCATGTTTCTTTGTATTCTTTTTATTTTCTTTTAATAATATTATGGCGTGCTGGAAGTGATTGATAGTGTTTACGGCGCTAACCTAGTTGGGATGACTTTCACTAGAATGATGTCTTTGCATGCCATTTTGCCTTAAAAAAAACTTGTCGCAACATCCCTTATATGAATAATAACAGATTTATGAAATTTATTAGAAGTATAAAAAAATTAAAATGGGGACTTAGGCATCTGTCTCAATTCCCTAAAGGCCTCCACGACCCTGCTTTTGTGCGATTAAGGTGAGGAAATAGATAACATGTGAAGAGGAAGAGTTCGCAATACCATTTTTGCATCCTCTACCATTTTGTCTTCGCTGCTGGAGAAGGGGTTGTGCCGTTTGTGAGAGAAGAAAGGAGCAAAGTTGTGTGATTGTGTGGGCAATTTGTTAAGGGTTCCAATACTTCACAGTTGTTGACGAATCTGGGCAAGTATACCCAGTCGTGCAAGTAATACGGTGGTAAGACCGGTTTATCGTATCCACGGGGATTGGATGTCAACTACCAATTCACAAACTCGGCAACTATCTAGACTAAATAGAGAAATCAAGAGAATTCAAAATAAACAAAAGAAAAGAAACAAAATATTTTTGTCTTTTTATCGAACACTTGGAGTGCAGAAATGATATGTTGGGACCAAACTTCACCAAACATCTGTCTCATGTACTAACAGACTAGATACCTCCCATTCATGCTTATATTAAAATCAATCCACTAAATTACCAAACCCCGATTCCTCGATGGCAAGAGCCTAAACCACTAATAGACCCTAACCTTAGGTGGCCTAGATTAATGAATTTGCATTAATATTAGGGATCATGTGATTACTAATAAACCTAACTCCATTCCTAGATGAAAGGGTTACTAGGTGATTAAATTCAATTTATGATCAACGTCCCCATCGCATACCAAAACACAAATCGAGGGGTGCTAGCCACAACAAGCATAAAATTAATCACTAATATGAAGACATGAACATAGAATAATCACCAAGATAAATACATGATAATCAGCTACATCTAATCCCAACAACAGGATTTAACTACTCAAAAAAGAGAATACAAAGAAACATAGATGAAGGAAAGAAGGATTCCATGGAGCAATCCTCCGAGCTGCCCCGACTCAAGAAAATCACGCCCTCCTCTCTCTCGAGAGAATAATATCTCCCTCTCCAAGCTCCGAGAGAATTATATCTCTTTCAATGGTGCGCCTTTGGCCTCCTTTCATAACCACGCTCCCCTTGGTCTTTGTATCCATCTAGCAATAAATTCCAGATTTTAATATTTGATTCTCAACTGCATCTTTGATTCTCATGCGGTCCCTTGTGCATTTAATTCATGTTCTTGCAGTTTATTTCCTTGATTCACGTTACTTTTCTATTCTCACTTTCACATTGCAAATCACTGTCTCTCTTTAGCCTTAATTAACGTGGACCCCTTTGGACTAATTGATTTCAATTGTCATAAACCAACAATTCCTTCTTGTCTACTTTTCATTACTGCCTTATCTTTATTTTTATTCACATAACTGTCCCATTTCAATCTTCCACATTAATAACGCTGTTAAACTTTTCCATTCCATACCTTTATTTTTTTCTCATCCAGCAACCTTAACTTTCACGTTGAACCTCTCTCAAATGCCACTTGAGATTCCAATTCATAATTCACTCTTGATTTATGCTATCCTTTCTTCATTTTTAAAGCTCCAACTTAATCCAGGCTCCATCATGGCTCATTTTGGGCATTTTATCTTTAATTTCTGCAAAACAACACCACAACACCGCCTTATCCGTTCCAAGGGAAAACTAACTAAAAATAAAATAAAGAATGCCTAATCTATATGAAAAAATGCATGCAAAAGTGTACAGAAAACATGATGTAAAATCACACTATCAACAGTCCACAATGGACAAGAAACAGGGACCGTACGTGACTGAAAGATGGAGAAAAAAAATGATGTCGTTTTGCCATTTTAAATTTTACTTTTAAAAAAAAAGGGAATTAAACAAACCAATCGAACCAGCAATTTTCACCGATTACCCCAGTTCAGCACTGGTTCTCATCCGATTCAATGCATGAGCGATTTAGTGGTTCCTCCGAACTGGACCGACTGGCCCGGTCCGGTTCTAATAAAATTGAGTATAAATATATTGTCTAAAATATCTTAGAAGGATGGAAATAAGTATTAAAATGGTAGCACAAAGAATGGACTATGGTGAATTGTAATAGTTCTAATTTTAATGTAACAGAGAATTATGACGAAATAGAGAAGAAATGGTGGTACTGTTTTATTTGAATGACAACTATAAGCATAAGTCTCAACTTCTAGTATATAGACTAGAAGGACCACAATCAGAGGGAGTTGCAGAAATGAAAGAGGGAGACTAAGAGGTAGAATCCAAGAGAGAAGAGAGAACCAGAGGGAGAGAGAATAACCAGATCACACATATTCCATACCTCTCTAATTGCTATTCTCTCTCTTATATATCTCACCCGCACACCCTCTTTCCCACATGTTTCTTCCCATTGAGTTACAACTATTTATTGATGAGTGGCTTATCCTCTATTAGTATCATTACATTACCTCCCCCATTAAAAGCAACCTTGTCCTCAAGGTTGAAGTCAAGATAATGGTGTTGAATGATAGTAGCAACTGTCCAAATAACCTCCAAATCCAGTGAACCTTCCCCATGGATAAGAGAACCACCACCTGGATCCCATTGTTTGAATTGTAAGGATCCTTTGTTCCGAAAAAAGTAGTCATTACCACCAGGGTCCCATATCTTGGAGTGCCCTATAAGAAAATCTGTAACATCAAGTTTGCTTGAGGAGGAGGGACTCAATAACTTCACTATGGCAGCAAAAACAACATAAAAACACTCCAATATTGGTTGTTGAATTGGTCCATGAAGCACTCCAATAGATGATACAACAACCCTGAAATTGGCAATTAATTTTTTTATCATCAATATTTCTTCTCTCCCAAAGCTCATGAACAACATCCTCAATATTTTTTATTCGGGAACATTCTCCACTAGGACGTCGATACTGTAGCTTCATACCCACTTGAAAATAGGGGTACCTTTTCTCACTAATATTACCACCATGGTAATGTAACAAGAGTTGACAATTATCACAACAAACTAGTAGTATCAATTCCAAATTTATGTAAGCACCAATTGAGCATCAAGCCATCACAAACCAAAAGTAGTTGGTAGACTTAGGCCCAATTCTGAAAGTTCCCATTATCTGCTCCTTTGACACCAAACAAAGCAATGGAATGAGTGCAAAGGGGTTTTGGATTGGCTGAAGAACATGAAGCCACTCCTTGAGAATATCTAATGCTTCCTCAGAGGTATCAAAAATAAAAGCAACTATCATGGTTGGGATGATTGCAAAATTTCGTATAATTAATGCCCTTATACATTTTTTCCACTTTAAATTTAGAAAACCTCTCATGATAAATTGTGTAGCATAAGTACCAGTAAGAGGACTACTTTGGCCAGCTGCTAATAAACCAATACCCCATATATATATAATATTGGAAATAGTCCACCACCATTCTTGTCCAGAAGATATTGTCCTGCATTTGCAATACACATGGTCTTTGCTAGTTCAGTACCATAAAACCCATCAGCAATCACGGTTGTGACAATTATATCTCCACAATCAGCACAACTGGTGTATACCATAAAACTCCATATACTTGGTGCATTTCTAGGGACATTGAATCCACATCGATGACACCTTGTGTGTTTTGTGCAAAAATAGTGCCCAGTACGAACATTTAGACCAAGGGTTTCCACACAATAATAATAATAAGCAACATAACCTCTTTTGCAAATGAACTTACTTGTCCCTATTTGTCTTGATGAACTGTAGCGTAACTTACCAAGATGTGGATCAACATGTAATAAGCCGAATCCAGGGTTAAGAATGTAGATAACTCGTACCATCACATGATGCAATTCAAGGTGCTGAACGTGCTCATCAACTTTACACCATCATTAGTAAAGGCAAGGTAAACCTGACCAACTGACGCAGCAACTATAGGTTCCTCAAAATTGGGTTGTAGCCCAATATCAACATAATTCTGATAATTGGGTGCGGACCAGAGAGTCCTTCTGAAAATCCATTGTTGCTTTTGAAGTAATTGGGCCTGGCCCATTAGGTCATCCTTTAGACATTTCTGGCAGCGTTCCCAAATTGCCCCTACCTTCATCTTCTTTCTCCCGGTAACTTGTAGAAGCCTGTGGCATACTTCTCCTCCTACCTCCGAAATGTTCAGCCATGGCCGCCTAGTAAGCAACGTCCCACCTGCCGCCTCATGGGAATCTCGGTCCGGCGGTTCTGGCGGTGGTCTAACTGACCGTTCCTCCTCCTTCGGTGTTCTCCTTCGGCAACGATTTCGTTTCAGCGGTTGTGATACTGTGACCAGCTTGTGCGAATATCCTAGTTTTGTTACCGTCACGACGGTTATAACCTGGCGGTTTCGGTGGTTCCAGTTGTGGTGGTGATTTTGCCATCTGAATTGGTTTTTGACACCCAAATTTCACCTGAGTAGCTTTCGATTTGTGGGTACAAACCAAACGGAAACGACATTCAACAGCAGTATCGCTAATACCGAGTGATTCCGTAGTGGCCTTCATTATTGCTTCTGATCGTTCCATACTTTCGCCATTGACATCACCCTTTGGATTCACCACATCCACCATTAAATTCTTCTCACTGTGTGAAGGCGGCTGTTCCGTGGAAAGTGAAAACTAGTTCGATGTCGGAATAGCTTGGTTCAACAATTCTGAAGCATCGATCTCCTCTTGCAACAAGTCGATCATTCTAGTAAGTGACTTTTTGTTTGCTTGAGACGATTCAGCTATACACTGGTTGATTTCTCTAGACGCTTCCACCATGGGGGACATAGGTTTCGACTGATATTGTTGTCTCGGGGTATCGGTCAGCGAGTTCGCGACACCATGGGAAGAGCTCTGCGAGTGGTTGTGTTTCATATGTAAGGCTTCCAATAAAGCTTCAATATGGTCAAGTCGAGTGTTACGAGTAGCCATCCATGTGTGCTCTGCCATGGTGACAATGAAAGCACCAATATAATGGTTCTAATTTTAATGTAACAGAATTATGACGAAATAGAGAAGAAATGGTGGTACTATTTTATTTGAATGTCAACTATAAGCATAAGTCTCAACTTCTAGTATATAGACTAGAAGGACCACAATCAGAGGGAGTTGCAGAAATGAAAGAGGGAGACTAAGAGGTAGAATCCAAGAGAGAAGAGAGAACCGGAGGGAGAGAGAATAACCAGATCACACATATTCCATACCTCTCTAATTGCTATTCTCTCTCTCTCTTATATATCTCACCCTCACACCCTCTTTCCCACATGTTTCTTCCCATTCAGTTACAACTATTTATTGATGAGTGGCTTATCCTCTATTAGTATCATTACATGAATACAAACTTGTAGTCAAATAGAATGGAATTAGTAAGTATTAAGCATTCTATTTTCTGCATAATTGTTGTTTTTATCTCTTTTGGGCTTGATTTCTTGCCTATATTTGAACTAACACCAGGGTATGCAACATGCTAAGGTATAATTATAACTGTGACTATAATTATGTGTATATACACATTTGTATGATTAGTCAAGGCAAATGTATCTTTCCTTAACATTAGTTTAGATTTTATTTTCATCTTAATTACGATCATATTTTGTTTTACTTTTTGAAAATCTCATTAAATTTTATTTGGCTGCAAACTTAAGTGCCAGTGTTTCCATTAGAAAGGTCGATTGTTATCCAGCATCTCATCGGAAGGCTATCCAAACTTCTGTTCCACAAAGAAAACCCACCGGATAGCTCGGAGAGATGCTATACAGACTAAGGTTTACATTTTAAGAATATCCAAGTTAAGCATTATATATTTCAATGGTGAGGATTGATGTTCATGATTTTTATGGCTAGTGTATGACCACTAATTGAAGTTTCCTTACACTTTTCCTCTTTTAGTTTTACCCTCTCAAATGTTATAATTAGATGGACATTTATTCTTAACTGCACTTGGAATAAGATTTCGAAAATGATAAATGTGGATATTCCATCTTTATAATTGTATAGCAGGCTCTAGAGTGGTAATTGGTATTTTTAATAAGTGGACAATATGATTAAATTGGAAACAGATGACAATATAATTGGGTACTATGTCGGTTCTTGAGGAATACTGTTACAGCACAATATCAACAATGATGATGATCCCAATAAAGAGAAGCCGCCTTGGTCCGGCTGCAATTCTGTTAGTTAGTTAGAAAGTTGGTTAGAAAGATAGTTAGAAAGTTCTGCTAGATCTGTTAAATTAAGTCTTCTCTCTTGCATATATATATATATATATAATGTAAATACATATTGGTTAATCAATGAGAATTAATTCTTCTCTTTTACATTCTCAATCTCAGATCCTATCTGCCTCTCTCTTTCCCTCCTTCGACCTTCTTCTCCTTGTTCTTCTTTGACTCTTGCTTCAGCTGCAAGATAGGTTCAATGGATGCACCATTTTTCACATGGTATCAGAGCTCCTTTTGAAGTAGCTCTGTTGTGCCTGGTTACTCTGATCTGTTGTTCATCACCCATTCTTGGATACGTTTTCTTTCCCCCAAGTTCTTCTCACTTCTTTCTTGAATCACAACAATGGCAGGAATTGAACAACCTGGTGTGGTTAATCCACCAATCAATACGATGAATGATCTGACCAGTTCATACTACCTGCATCCAAATGAGAATGCTGGATCTTTATGCATCTCAACTCCTTTAACAGGGAGCAATTATCATGATTGGTCTGAAGCGATGACTATGGCATTGAAGATCAAGAATAAACTCGACTTCATTGATGGCACACTGCCAAAACCAGAAGCAAATGATCCTTTTTTCAAACCTTGGGATAGGTGTAACACCATGGTTCTTGCTTGGCTTTATCGGTCCATTGATCCTGAAGTCAAGAAGAGCGTTAGTGGCTTGAGAGTTGCAGCTGCTGTATGGAAAGATCTTAAAGATAGACTTTATCAAGGAGACATTTATCGAATATGTGATTTGCAAGAAGAACTTTATTCAGCAAGGCAAGGTAATCTCTCAATTGCTGCCTACTATACATACCTGAAAGGAATATGGCAAGAACTCGACAATTTTAGGCCAATTCCATCGTGCACATGTGAAACGAAGTGTTCTTGTGCTTTGGTTCCAACTGTTACCCCATATAGAGATAATGATTATGTGATTAGATTTCTGAGGGGTCTTAATGAGCAATACTCTGGTGTAAGATCCAACATCATGCTTATGCAACCTTTGCCTGACGTAAGCAAAGCTTTTTCTATGCTTATACAGCAAGAAAGGCAATTCAATGCTCATGTTGATAATTCTCATGTCCTATTCAATTCCACTGAGAATTCCAATAATGGCCGAGGCAGAGGAAGAGGAAGAGGCAACAACAAAGGATTTGGTATCCTTGGAAAAGGCCCTAATAGCAAAGGCTATAATCAAAAGGTGTGCACTTACTGCAATCAAAATGGGCACACAGTGGATACATGTTACAAAAAGCATGGATATCCACCAAATTTCAACAAGAATTTCAATGTGAATCAGTGTGTTACATCAGTAAATGATGCTGATGAGGAATGTTATGAAGATGCACAAGAGGATGTTCAGGATAGTTCCAAGTTGCTTCTTACTCTTGACCAACAAATGGCATTGCTGGCCTTACTTCCACAATCAGGATCATCGAATCTGCATACTACGAACCAAGTAACCACACTTAACAATCACAAACAGTTAACAAACCCCTCTAGCTCAGGTAATACAGGTAACACTTCATGGATTCTTGATATAGGAGCAACAGACCATGTTTGCTACTCCTTATCAGAATTCCAATGTTACAAAAGAATTAAGCCTATTTCGGTTAAATTGCCTGATGGTAGCCGAGTCTTGGCATCCATCTCAGGAACCATTCTTTTTTCTAAATACCTCTATCTTACTGATGTCCTATTCATTCCCACGTTTAATTTTAATCTCATCTCAGTCTCAAAATTAACCAAATCCATTCATTGTAAACTGATTTTTTCTTCTGACCAATGTCAATTACAGGACATATCCTCCTCGAAGATGATTGGTGTAGCTGAACAACAAGATGGCCTTTATGCAATGAATTCTGCAAAGCTGAATATTCCTGTACCACACTTTGTAAATAATTTCACCAGTTATGATGGTGACATTTGGCATGTAAGGCTTGGTCATCCCTCTCATGACAAGCTCAATACTCTACATAATACTTTCCCTTTCATTCATTGTAACAAAAACAAAAACCCTTGTGATGTATGCCATTATGCTAAGCACAAGAATTATCCCTTTCCTTTGAGCAATTATGTCTTTGCTAATGCTTTTGATATGATTCATGTTGATATTTGGGGCCCTATCTCTTTCCCTTCTATGTTTGGACATAGGTATTTCTTAACAATTGTGGATGATAAAACAAGGCATACATGAATCTTTCTAATGAAACTAAAATCTGAAACTTCTTCCCTTATACAGTCCTTCACCAACTTAGTTGAAAGACAGTTCAATACCAAGTTGAAATGTTTAAAGATCAGATAATGGCTCAGAATTTCGACTCAAATATTTTTATGCATCAAACGGTATTGAGTATCAAAAAAGTTGTGTAGAAACACCACAACAAAATGGGATTGTGGAAAGGAAACATCAACACATCTTAGGCATAGCCCGGGCCTTGATGTTTCAATCCACTCTTCCAAAATGTTTTTGGAACTATGCAGTTACACATGCAGTTTTCTTGATAAATAGAGTTCCAAGTCCTTTTCTGACAAATAAATCTCCACATCAAATTCTATACAACAAAGATCCAATTTTGACAGATTTAAAAGCCTTTGGCTGCGTTTGTTTTGCATCCACATCTCAAGTGCAGAGAAAGAAATTGGATTCAAGAGCAAGAAAGTGTGTCTTCTTTGGTTTCAAACATGGAGTCAAGGGATACATACTCTTTGATATCAAAAGTAGAGAAACTTTTCTCTCTCGAAAAGTAAGCTTCTATGAACACATCTTTCCTTTCAACAATACTGATTCCAATAACAGCAACACAAATCTCCCTACTCCAACCATTTATGATTCTAATCTAGATACCTATCTGGATTTCCCCTATACATCTCCTGTCATTCATCCTTCACAAAATGATCCAGTGCATAACATAAACCGCCCTGCTTCCCCAACACATGACCCTACTCCACAGAGTCAGAATCCAGTCCCACAACCACCTGATCCTCCAATTGTTAGACAATCTCAAAGAACAAAGAGGGCACCTCAGTATTTGCAGGATTATCATTGTATGCTGGCCAACTCAAATTCACTGAATCAATCACCTTCATCCAAGGTCAGGTATCCCAATTCTAAATCTATTTCATGTCACAACCTATCACCTACCCAAAAACACTCTTTACTTGCCATCTCCACTGCCACATAACCAAACTCTTATGCATATGCAGTGATTCATGATTGTTGGAAGGAAGCTATCGGTGCTGAGTTGAGGGCTCTAGAGAAGAATCAAACTTGGATACTTACTCCTTTACCTCCAAATAAGAAACCAATAGGTTGTAAATGGGTGTTCAAAGTAAAACACAAAGCTGATGGCAGCATAGAGAGACATAAGGCCAAGTTAGTGGCTAAAGGGTATACACAAACTGATGGAATTGATTATTTGGAGACCTTTATCCCGGTTGTCTAGATGACCACTGAGAATGCTTATTTCCTTGGCAGCCATCAATGGCTGGCACCTTCATCAGCTAGATGTCAATACTACCATCCCTCATGGGGATCTACCTCAAGAAGTTTACATGAAAATACCACCGGGACTTTCAGTTTCTGACAAGAACTTAGTATGCAAATTGCAGAAATCTCTGTAAGGGTTGAAATAGGCCAGCAGGCAATGGAATGCAAAACTCACCATGGCTCTGTTTAACTTGGGTTATGTTCAATCCAAAGCAGATTATTCCTTGTTCACCAAGTCTTCCCCTTCTGTTTTCACTGCCATACTCGTCTATGTTGATGACTTGGTCCTGACAGGCAATGATCTTTCATAAATTTCTCAAGTTAAGAAAGCTTTAGATGATCTATTCAGCATCAAAGATCTAGGTGTGCTCAAATACTTCCTCGGGTTAGAAGTTGCAAGATCTCACAAAGGTCTCAATATAGGCCAAAGAAAATACACCTTGGATCTCTTGAACGACACAGGGCTACTTGCCACAAAGCCTAGTTCAACTCCAATGGATTCCTCTGTTAAACTACATAAAACATCAGGATCACCACTTAAGGATCCTGCTGCTTACAGAAGACTACTGGGAAAATTGATTTATCTCACCCACACTAGTCCAGACATTTGTTATGCAGTGAGCAACCTTAGCCAATTCCTGGATTGCCCTACCGATGCACACTATCAAGCTGCAGTCAAAGTACTCAAGTATCTAAAAGGGAATCCTGGCAAAGGTCTCTTCTTCCCGAGTGATTCCACAACTGTTTTAAAAGGCTTCACTGACTCTGATTGGGCTACATGCCCTGACACTAGAAGATCAGTGAGTGGTTTCTGTTTTTTCCTTGGATCCTCACTTATCTCTTGGAAAAGCAAAAAACAATCAGTTGTTTCAAGATCCTCATCTGAACCAGAATATCGCGCAATGGCCCAAGCATCTTGTGAAGCTCAGTGGCTCCTTTACCTGCTGGCAGACTTGCACATTGATCACTCAAGTCCAGTTATCCTTTATTGTGACAATCAATCGGCTCTTCACATAGCTAATAATCCAGTTTTTCATGAAAGAACTAAACACATCAAACTTGATTGCCACTTGATTCGAGACAAAGTCCAGAAGGCGCACTTTATATGTTACCTATCTCCACAAATCATCAACTCGCAGACATACTTACCAAGCCTCTGTCCCCTGGTCCATTTTCAGCCCTCAACAGCAAACTTGGAATGTATGATATATACCTTCCAGCTTGTGTGTGTGTGTGTGTGTGGGGGGGGGGGGGGGGGGGGTGTGTTACAGCACAATATCAACAATGATGATGATCCCAATAAAGAGAAGCCACCTTGGTCCGACTGCAATTCTGTTTGTTAGTTAGAAAGTTGGTTATAAAGTTAGTTAGAAAGTTCTGCTAGATCTGTTAAATTAAGTCTTCTCTCTTGCATATATATATATATATATATATATATATATAATGTAAATACATATTGGTTAATCAATGAGAATTAATTCTTCTCTTTACATTCTCAATATCAAATCCTCTCTGCCTCTCTCTTTCCCTCCTTCGACCTTCTTCTCCTTGTTCTTCTTTGACTCTTGCTTCAGCTGCAAGATAGGTTCAATGGCTGCACCATTTTTCACAAATACGTCTTCAAAATTTTGTGGAAGAATTCTGCTCTTCTTAAGGTAATTGCTTTTTCGTGGTAACTGTTGCCGGATAGATTACCAACTACATCTAATTTATTCCGTAGGAAGATTGTTGATGTGCAATCTAATTTATGTTGTGTGTTGTGCGAATGTGATGTGGAAACAGGGCTAAATTTATTTGTTCAGTGTCATTTTACTACAAACCTGTGGTCCTTGATTTTGAATTGGTTGGGAGTTACTATTATTACATCTTTACATACTCTCCCTTTCTTTGCTAACTTCGCTGATGCAGTGGGTAAAAATCACTTTTAAGGCATTAGCTGATTGTTTGGAATTCCGTGGTTTGGTGTTTGTGGGAGTTGAGAAATGGCATATTTTTTGGATAAGAAAGTGGATATGGTATGTCTATTGAATAGGATTAAGGTTTGTTCTTGGAGAAATAGTTTTCTGTTAGACAATATGGCTCTACGTGTTCTTTTTCTAATTGGTGTATAGATTTTATAAAGTGCTATGAACAAGTGTAAGACTTTGTCATGTTCCTGTCCTTTATACTTTGTGGTTCTGTTAACCTATTATAAATGGGTTTTGAGTATCTCTAGCACTCTTATTAATTAATACAAATTTTATCTTTTCAAGAAAAAAAAATAATGATGACAATGTGTGTGTGTGGGCCGTCACTATGTATAATAGTCACCCCACTAATTTTATATGTTGTAGGCACATATACATATAAGGCAGGACCTTCTCATGATTAGGAGTTTCTTCGGGAGCTTTGATTACTATGTGGAGGTTGTTTTATTTTGTTATTTTTTGAGTGTTGCACTCGATTTTCTTAAGGGTCGCAAACTTTGACTTTGTTATATTCACGACTTGTAAATGCCTTTATTTTGTGGAAGATGAGTGTTATTTTGACACCAAAACCAAATATCAATACTTATTTTTATACTTTTCTCATATATTTATTCATTATTTCTCTATCATCTTTCATCATTTTCTTTTCTAAACTCATCATGATTGATGGTATCAAAAGTTGGTGTCTAAAATTGGTGTCAAAATATCATTTCTCATTGTGGAATTCTAATGGATTTTATTTCAATATCTTTATGGTATGTTTGGACGGGGGAATTTAAAAGGGTAATGTATTTTTATAGGATAATTAGAATTCATTAATGTAAAAATATAATACATTTTATATTATAGATTCTAATTATCCTCTAAAAATACATTACCCTCCTATATTCCCTCATCCAAACATACCATTAAGGTATTATTAGAAATAATCCTTATACTGTAGTGAGACACATTAAGTAGGTTTGATAGACTGCGAAAGGAAAATTTCGTCTTTCTCTTTCGGTCAGGCATGACCTTTAAATTCGGGTCATGACATACCGCCCCTTCGACTATGATCAACATCCCTGTTGGACTCCGAGGTTGTTCACAAGGATCCCCAACCTCGATGATGTTCATTTACATCTTGGGAGTGGCTTCCCTCCACGTGGCTACCCAAAAATTCATTCTATTTAACTAATTCATTTCATCGAATATCTTTCCAACAACCACAAATCAATATTGCACATAGACATATAGAATCAATTACAATATGCATACTCTTAACATTTCAACCATATACATAATAAGCATGTAGAAAGAAGAATAATTGAATTACAAGATATTATTAATTATGCCATATCTGTAGAAGTATGGTTGCTTCATAAAATAGTATATGTTTGATGATGATATAATCTATATGTTTAATGAACAAATCTAATAATGAGTTGAATGTGTTTATGTGTAGGCTTTAATAATGATATAATTTACAAGCTTATCATAAACATGAGTTTTGATCTTTATTTATAAAATAATTTATGTGTGGATTTTAACCTTATACTCAAGAACAAAAAGGGGGAATATGAAAATAATATTGTAATTAAGTGCACAGAAACACTATTAAAAAAGACGTGAAAGACTTTTACATTAAATGGCACACCTTCATTAATGGCGCTCTTTAGTTGCACTGCGAAAATATGACATATACATGAAAGTTGCAATACCCTAAATGCTCTTTAATAACTTATTTTCTAAACTCCCAGTCTTTGATCATAATGAACATATCAACTTAATATGAGACTTGATATATTCTTCTATTTGCTTTAATGTGGACCTTGCTAACGAATTTACTAACTGTGCAGAAAGCCTAAGTTAGCTATTAAAGGTTTTATCTTAAAAGGGAGAAAAGAAGATGTTGTTTGAAATCAAGCCAAAAAGTCAGACGCCTGAAATGAACAATCTTGGACGATCGTGTCAGATGACTCCAGGCGACTCAAGACAAACGACTCAGGCTGATGAGAAATCACATAATTCTAAGTCAAAAGTTAGAAGACATGGCTCAAACAAGCATGTCAAGAAAGAATAATATGATCTATGCCAAGAAAGAATCAAATCCAAGATTTCATTCGATCGAAGGAAATATTTAAAAGAGAAGCAAGTTGCACCAAACGGTTTATTCATCAACGTCTGATCATTCGACATTCAAAGAATGATGACAACTCTAACATAGTGTTTGGTTGGATGGAATTGGAGGAAAGGGGGATTTTTTTAAATATTCCACGTTTTGTTCAATTTTTAGAGGAGGAGGAGTGGAGGGAAGCAAAATCTCTCTTTAAGTCAATTTTGGCTCCCATCCAATATTATCGGAGGATTTGGAAATGAGAGAATTTAAAACATTTTACATGCATTGACGAAAATATTCTCACTTGTCTATTTTGGAATAAATAATTATAAGAATTTAAAAACAAATTTATTTTAAAAACCCCCCACTCCTGAATCAAATATGAAAGTGTTATTCCCCATTGATAAGCTGTTGGCTTATCTAGTTTTATAGCTATAAAGATCAATGCTTTTATGCCAATTGAGCGAATTATGCAGGATAAAAATTGAAGCATCATGGATCACATTCTATGAAATTAGAACACATATTTGGTACTTACCTAGTTGAAGACATAATCACTAACCAACGATTAAAATTCTCATCAATGGTAGATTCCTTGTCAACTCTAGGTCCCTAAAATTGAAAGACCAAGTCTTCCCCTGCCTGTTCACGCACTCCCAATTCACAGTCGTCAATGGGGCAAGTCGTGGAGCAACTAATTATAAATCCATGACGGCAGAGGGGACCTAGCCAACTATATATAATAATAACAATAACCATATGCACCTCCCATTACGAGCCTATAGGTTAAGGACTACACTATCACCCACACAGGTCAGTATTAGGTGCCAATAGCCCATTACGAATAGATCACCATATTAGCGGCATAATCATCATCAAAAGGATCATAACATTAGCCCATTTTTCGCAAACCAAATACCACAATTGATTGTAGGCCACAAGAATTATTAGAAAAATTCTAACATTCTCCCACTTGAGCAAAATCAATTGTGTAATTTTAATTTGTAAAAAACATTTTCGAAAACGACTCTCGGGCTAATAACATATTTAATGTGGCCACAAAAACAATGATCCCATGATGCAACACCTAATTAAGACTCCATCCAACAAAAGCCAAGTAATATCTAATTATGGTGGTAATCATACCCTTTATTGATATGGGTCCTTCTATAGCTACAAAATTACCGACTCGGTGTGGAGTGTAGCAAGAAAATAACATGCCAATGTGATCCAAAAGGCATATTGTCATTTTCTTTGTCAGTCCTCAGTTTCTCTCAAATGCCAGAAGGCCAAAGAACCTACATGGTTAATAAAATAAACATCATGCCTCGACTCCAACAAGGTGTCGACTACGTGCACAATGGTCCCAACTACACCTAGCCTCAACATACATAATGTCTCAGCTCAAACATGGTATCGACCACGGGCATAATGGTCCAATTGATACCGAGCCTTTCAAATTCATTATGCCTCAGCTCCAACATGGCATTGACCACGGGCATAATGGTCCCTAAGATGCCGAGCTTTCAAAATAAGAATGTCTCAGCTCCAACATGGTGTCAACTACGGGCATAGTGGTCCTAATGACACCGAGCTTTAAATTTTCACATTGGATATACATATACAAAAGTATATTAAACAATATTCCAGTTTTCATTAATTTCTCAAATCAAATAGAAAATGTCACAAGAAACACCAAAGTGTTCAAAAATAAAAATATGACATCATAGAGAAGAGTCACATAAAACTCAAGCTCCCACTAACCAAGCACATTATACGAACTAACAATGCCCATGTTCTCAACATGATTTTTAAATTATAAGGCTTGAGTCCCTTGGCTAATGGAACAACTAACGCAAAATCAACACAAACATGTTTAACCATCATATTTTTATTTTTCAAAATATATTTGACATCAATTGCTTCACTTCCAAATGCTTAACACCATTTTATGGTATCATTATTATCACAATAATTTTCAATGTGAAGCCATATCACAAGTTTCTCAACCAAACATTTTATGTGGTACGTAACAACATCGCATGCAACAAAATGCACAAAATTAGTTTTGTTAAAGAAACTTGAAGATATTTGGTCAAAGCATCAAATATTCATATCATGATTATGATATCATATGATTTCTTGATCAATAGGTTACATAAGAGATCTATGATATTCAAAGGTATTTCTATTTCCAAAATATCAAAAAATATCCAAAAATCATATATTTCAGCAAATTATTTTTACTATCATTCTTGACATCAAATAATCAAAAAATATCCCAAACTATATATTTCAGCAAATTATTTTTACTATCATTCTTGACATTGAATAATGACGAAAGTCAAAATCCTCCCACTGATGTCAAGATCCAGTCATGTTAGATTTACAAAACTCACAGTAAATCTTCAATAAATAAATTTTATAGTAAAATCATGATTTTAAGTAGGAAATCAACTGAGATAAGGTATATAATAAAAATCCTTCAATTCATATATCTTCAAACAAATATACCAGTTGATAAGATCCTCAAAGGTAACATAAAATCCAGTCATTAACAACACAAGCCATTTGAGGATATTATCATCCATTAAACACTCTCATTTGGGCAACACAAAAAAATATATATCAAAAAGTCTTTTAACCATGAAGCTAACACATTAGACTACAACCCAACTCAAATAATGTCTCCTTTAGGCAAACATATATCCAAGTCGTTGTGGCTAACACAATAGAACACAATAAATCTAAGGTCATTGTATTCTTGCAAGCGTACTTCATGAAATCCACCAGAATTATAACATATCACCTCTTTTAGGGTGGCGTTCATATGTAATAATTCAGAAAAATATATCCTATAAAACAATGACTAAAAGTCCTTCCAAGCTATGTAAACAAATCACTTTCATGACCAAACATTCACATAGACTTCCAAAATTAACTTATTCCAGAATATATCATGCCCAAGACACAAAGAGCCCAACATATAGATAGCAAACATATGCCAATAATCAATAAAAAAATAAGACAGCTACACAATATGTGTCTTAATAATTAAATCTCAATTACATGTATCATCCAGATATCCTTGATCAAAATTATCATAGATACATAGTAACGGCAAGCTTCATGCATATGATGTGCATCATAATTTAATCAATTACATTAGGTAATAACCTAACCAAAAGAGTAAGGTTTTAAAAAACATAAGTCTCTTTCATGGCAAAAACAGTAAACACTTGAAACTGTTATTTCTTTCTTTTCAAAATTATTATAGCAAAACACATTTTTCTCAGACACGTGTCTTTCTAAAATTAGAAATAATCGTGATCCAAAACAAACTAAGCAACATAGTTGTTATTTTAAAAATGATTGTTAAGCAAAACTTGAAATGTGTTAAGCTAAGCAACAAGGTAAGACATAACTTCAGCTTAAATCAAACTATTTTGAGGCCAACATAACAACACATTCCCCTTTGGGCAGAATGTCCAACCAATGTCGCAACCAACCGAGGTCGCAACCACAGTAAGAACCTCAGATGAGTTAATAAATGAGCATACACTATGTTCGGAAAATTGTCTCTTTTGGGCTTACAAATCCCCTAGACCAATGCACCTTCATTAACTTCATCCACAACCTTTGATAATGAGTTACTCAATGAGCATACACCGGGTTTAGAAATGTATCCCCTTTGGGCAGACAAGCCACCTAGATCAGTGCACCTCCAATAACTGTATCCACAATCATCGATAATGAGTTACTCAATCAGCATACATTCGGTTTAGAAATCTATCCCCTTTGGGCAGACAGATCTCCTGGACTAGTGCACCTCCAATAACTTTATCTCAAATCAGCTTCTAATCATGACACACAATAACCCCTTTGGGCAGGTAATTACACATAGCAACTGAAATTATTCCTCTAATGATAAAAAGAAACCCCACCAATTAATAATGAGTAATCCCACTTTGGCGGTAATTACCCATTATAATCAATGAAATACTTTTACCCAGGAATCAATTTCTCTTGCCTTCAACCATGATACATTCCATAAGAAGGTACATCAACAATAAACACCTCTACTGATCATGAATTTAAATCCAACAGCATTCCAGAAGTTTTGTACATATAACAATCCAAATAGGAGATCACAATTAAGTAAATTGACACTTTAAAACATATGATATAGGATAAAAGTACCCAATACCATGCACATATATAGATTATGGTATATTCTCTTGCCAGTATATTATTTTCTTAATATCAGCTGAAAGAATAAATAAACTAGATCCCTTTTTTAATATAGATATTTACACAGCGGAAAATATAAACAGTATACCAAAATCACATTTAAACAATGGATCTCATTTCAAGAGGAAGCACTTAAAATAGCTCACACATGCTCCCCACAATCTTCAATTTAAGCATAGTAATAACCATGAAAGGTTATAACATAATATAAATAATCAAATTCTCAAAAGGAAACAAAATATGTGCATAAGTACCAATTAAACCTTCCAATGGATATTCAAGGCATAATTATTCAAGGCTTTCCAAAATGGATATTATCTCACTTGTGATATCACATAAACACACTTGTTGTATTTATCATGCAAAATATATTTCCAAATTTATATAATTTATATCACTCATAGAGAGCACAAATCCATATATATCAAATATTATTTTTCCAAATCTTTCAAATAATTGAGTGACAATAATCACCACTAATGAAAAAATAATATGATTGTGTACTAGAAATAATTTTACAAAATCATGCCAATAAAGGAGCCCAATAATTTCCACGTCACAACATTCTAAAAGAATGTCACGTTCTTGTATATAAATACATATACAATACTTCAATGGCAAGAAAAAAATATATTTTATAACTAACCTCTGAGACCGTGTCGCTCAGCAACTTTATATAACTTTTCAAACGACTAAAATCAAACGTTAGATAACAATAACAGAACTCATATCAAATATCAACAATTCCTAAAGAGAAAATCAAGTCTTGCTTCCACTTGTTATAGTTTAAGCCAATCACAAAATTCAATTGAAGCAAAACAATTGTTCACGGAGAAAAAAAAGTCACTGCTAAGACAAAATATGAATGCATTTGAACAAATATTACAGCAAGATATAGCCCAAATAAAAGATGCTATCACCATGAGGCCAATAAAATAGTACATTCCCCTTTGGGCAGAATGCACAAACCAAGGTAACAATCAAGGTCAAAACCTTAGATGAGTTAATCAATGAGCACACACTGAGTTCAAAAAGTTGTCCCCTTTGGGAAGATAAATTCCTTAACCCAGTGCATTCCCCTATTAACTCCATCCACAATGAACTTCCAATCATAACACGCAACAACCCCCTTCGGGCAGGTAAATGCATGAAATGATTAAAATCATTCCTCAAATTACAAAGAAATTTCCATCGATTGAAATAGGTGGTCCCACTTTGGTGGTGACGACCCATAACAACTAATGAAAACTCTTGCACAGGAATCACTTTTCCCTTATCCAAACCATGACACATTACACAAGAAGGTACTTTATCAAAATAGCACCCATACTAGTCACATATCGATATTAACAGCATTCTTTACATGTTTTGCACTTAAACAGTCTTAATGACAAGATACAGCTCAATAAGTAAACATATTAAAGAATATATCATAAGTTAAGAGCATGTAATCTCACAATATCATCTAGGGAGAGTGACCATCACCATACAATCCAAAATATGATCAATAATTTTTTCAACATATTTTTCATTTAAATTTCACTCATAAAAATAATTAAATACGCAATATAATGCATTATTTTTCATAAAAAATATTTATCACAGTGAAAAATTTATAGTAAAATCAAG
This sequence comes from Sophora flavescens, assembly GCA_030762895.1. Lineage (NCBI taxonomy): Eukaryota > Viridiplantae > Streptophyta > Magnoliopsida > Fabales > Fabaceae > Sophora > Sophora flavescens. Next base: position 212,921,117 of record CM061063.1, read on the forward strand.
CATAAAGAGTAGAGCACAACGCAAAAAACGACATGGAAAACCGATGCCCGTAGAGAGCGCACTTTCTCTCACTCTCCGCTGCCCGCGAGTGGGCTTCGCCAGGATGTTATTAGCTTCAACCTCCAGCCAGCCATGTTTACAGGAACGTTCAAAAACGCGCAGGTATAGTTCAGCGGTGTTTTGCTCCGATTACAGTCTCATTTTGCTGTGATTTCGCATGGGTTTTTATAAAATAAAAAAAAAAGTTTCTAATCATTCTAGAGTAAAAGCCCCAATTGTTAACAACTAAAACATACGATTTCAAGCTTAAAAAAACACAAGTTACATGAACCCTAACATCATCGTATTTTTAAAAATTCTTTCTCCATAGGGAACGAAATTTCGTGATTCTTATGTCAATGGATTCATGAAAACAAGCTCTACAAAAGCCCTATGATATTTGGTTCCAATTTTTCAAAAATGAAGTTCTGAAAAAAAAAATATAATAAAAATCCAAAAATCATATAAAATAAAATAAGGAACCAGAAAATTAACAATAACAGAATGATAATGATCAAGTTTAAACAATCAGGTCCTAAATCATATAATGAAGTCTCTTATACCAAATGTAAGATAAAAATTGAAGCCTCATGGATCACATTATATGAAATTAGAACACTGATTTGGTAGTTACCTAGTTGAAGACATAATCACTAACCAACGATTAAAATTCTCATCAACGGTAGATTCCTTGTCAACTCTAGGTCCCTAAAATTAAAAGACCAAGTCTTCCCCTGCCTGCTCACGTATTCCCAATTCACAGTCGTCGATGGGGAAAGCCATGGAGCAACTAATTATAAATCCATGACTGCAGTGGGGACCTAGCCAACTATATATAATAACAACAATAACCCTAGGCACCTCCCATTACGAGCCTATAGGTTAAGTCCTACACTATCACCCACACGGATCAGTAGTAAGTGCCAATAGTCCATTACGAATAGATCACCATATTAGCGGGCTTAAGCATCATCAAATGGATCATAACATTAGCCTGTTTTTCGTAAACCAAAAATCACAATTGATTGTAGCCCACAAGAATTATTAGAAAAATTCTAACAACCTCGCTAATTACCCAAGTTTAGCATTGTCCCTAAGAGATGTTTCGAGTCACTTAGCTAATTTTAAGGATATTTTGGTTATTTTTGAGTCAATAAAGCATTCTAATGCTATTTTTAATTTCAAGTTAAAAGTTGTAACACCCTTCATTACATTAGTAACCCAAATTAATTTTCAATAAAAACCTTTAAAAATGTAAATTAAAAAATCGAGTCATAAAATTTTTCACAATAAATCTAAGTTTGAAAGTATCTCGTTTATTCAAAATAATTAAATAAAGTAATAGTGCTAAATAAACCATTATATCCAAAATAAATAAAACCACATAATATTAATTTAATAAAAATCTCATAACTCTTTTACAATTGTGTTTGTCTCAAAACACGGGCGTCTAATAAACCCAAAAGAAATAAAAAATAATAATAAACTAGGACTAATATCTTCAAGACTTCTCAAGACGCTGCATCATCTATCTCATCACCTGTAAACTTTGAAAGACAACACCACTAATGAGATTTATAATCCCATTATGTAAACACAATTCTAAAATGTTTTCAAAAAAATGTTGCTTTCAGTCGGCGAGGTAACCGGAAAAACAACTATGGTAATCCGCCATTTTCAAAATAATATAATCACAAAGTATTCCAAATAATAACATAAATAAACCATAACACATACAATAATATCAGTACAATAAACATATGCGTGCAATGACATCTCATTGCTTTCTCTTCATAGGAGTCCCTTTGCCATTGCCTCGCATTAGGCCAATCTGCCGTCGCTACGAGTTAGGCCCTTTGTCATCTCTACGAAGGAAGCATCCACAACCTTGAAATGTCCAACATTGCCTTCTCCAAGTAGGAGGCCCTTTGTCACGCCTCACATTAGGCCAATCGGTCATCGCTACTAGTTAGGCCCTTTGCCATCTCTACGAAGGAGGTACCCGTACCCTTGCAATAGTCATTATTGCCTTCTCCTTGAGGGAGGCCCATTGCCATTGCCTCGCATTACGCCAATCTGTCATCGCTACAAGTTAGACCCTTTGCCGTCTCCTCGGAGGAGGTATCTCAAACGATTATATCTCCCCATGAGAGATAACCAAACACAAGCATATTACCATACAGTCATTCCAAAATAACATCAATGCATAACATCATGGCACATGATTAATATTCATCAAGTTCATATCAAGACAACACAAAGGCACCACATTCATAAAAAGACATACCAAATAATAATAATCATATCACCCAAATAATTGCTCTTTAATTTCATATTCAAACCCTTTTAAAATCTATACCATGGAAGTTTCAGAAAAGGATGTTTACTTACATCTCGTAGACCTCCAAAATGTTACAAAGGAACGACTTCTCAAAAATTCTCCTATTTCGGTTAGTAATCCTTCCCCGTTGTGACCCATTCTTCTTTCTAATGCCTTATAGCAATGCGGCGCAGTCACATCTATTTTGGCTCCAGCCACAAGAAAGAGGTTACATATATATATATATATATATATATATATATATATATATATATATATATATATATATATATATATATATATATAAAGCCCACGTGGATTAGGTTTCTTAAAGCCTGAGAATCTCTTGCTTCTTTCTTTTATTTTTATTTATTATTTATAATTCAAACTTTGTGCTATAAAACACTAGATTTGGCTAAAGCCAAATTTTTTTATATGTGGCCAAATTCTTGCTAGATTTTTATTCATTTTTTAATTTTAATTCTTTCAAATAAATATAATAGGCTCGCTTATATTTATTATAAAAAAACAATTCTAATAAATTAATTATTTTTTACATTAAACCTCCTAATAGCTTAATCTTTTATTTAGAAGACTATATTGAAATTTTAAGATGTTACAAAAGTAAAGCTCGAGAAAGCAAGGAAACTTGAAGAAAACAAGCAAAAAGGCAAACAAATGAGTCTCGCCTCGCGAGCCAGAACAGAAGACTGGTCAGGAATTTGGCAACCATTTGGGCTCGCCCCGCGAACAAGTGCTCGCCTAACGAAAGGGCTCTCGCCCCGCGAGAGTTCAAATTCAAACTGGAGCCAAAAATAAGTTCTCGCCCCGCGAACACCCGGTCGCCTTGCGAGCGGACGCTGTTTCAACATTGTATAAATAACTTGTTTTGGTGAAGATTAGGGATTTGAGTTTTATATCTACTTCTTGTTTCTCTTGGAGCTGTGTCTCTCTCAGTTTTTCCTAGGTTTAATTCTATTGTAATGACTTTCTCTCTTCTTGATTTGATTATGACTTCGATGAGGAACTAATCCTCTTTCTGAGGGAACAATGAAGCCTCTCATGATGGCATAATAATTCAAGTGGTGTTTTTCTCACTCCCTTCTCTTAATTTCGTGTTTCCTAATTCTAATTTTATTGAGTTAATCAAAAGAGCTCGTGGTTAACTAGTCAAGTGCGATGAGTCTGACTAGAGGTTCGTGCTTTAGGACTTGGGTTAGGAACACCGATTGAGCACTGCTAGAAATAGAGTAGGAGATTGGTGCAATCGAAATAGGGAGCCAAAAGCTTAATGAATCTAATTATGGGTTGTCGAATAGAAATATATGCAATTTGCATGCGTAGTTATTTCCTTTCATGCTCGACTGAGACATTAGGATAAATTAGGGTTCCTAGTTGGCAAAGAAATTGAACTTAGGGGTAAGATAATGATCACTTGGGTAGTATACATGATTGAGTAGGTGGATTCGTGACCTTAGAGCTTTACCCATAACTGAATCTAGATTATTAATTCTTGTTATTGATAATTGTTAAGTGATAATTGCCAGATAACCCTTTTTATCTCAACCACCTCCTAAAAGTTGACTTGGTCAAACTGTTTCTATTTGTAACCCCCCCCTGGGCATTACTTACGTAACACATGCGGAATTTAAATTAAAAGATAATTTGCTGGTGCTTTCGGAAAATAATTTATATAAGTACATGAGTGTCTGAAATTGGGTATAAAAATTTTGTCACGACTCCTAAGCCTTGATCGGCACACAGACTTACTATCATAGTATGGAAAGCCTATTTAATTTAAAGAATATACTTGAATAAAAGCTAGTATTTTACGAAAATTTCGACAGAGTCTCCTCTATAATTCGGACATCCCAGGTAAAAGAACACCTGCTAAAATAATTACATTTTCATTCCAGAATTCCAGTTACACCAAATACAACCAGGCAGTAATATGCTAAAGATAGTTATATCAATTAGCTATACATGACCAAAAGGAAAAGTTTAAGTTTTCATTCAAAAGAGACGCTCTCCGAGCCATAAACATTCCGTTTTAAAATATAGACTCTCTGAGTCATACTCATACATACTTATCAAAAATCCAAGTCTCAAACCCTAAGCTGGTCATTCTAAAAGTTATTCCTGAGAAGAACTCACGTGATCGTTCCACAATCAAATACTTCATCAAATAACCAGATCTAAGCCTCTGAGTGACTTAGGGAGACTCCTCTGCACCATCTATACTAAAGTACCCAGGGTACGATAGCGAACAAGAAGAAACCTGATATATCTGTAAGGGTGAGATACCGACAAATGGATATATCACACAACAACCATATACATGATACATACATCACATAATCATATAAGCAGTTAAATCATACATATACATAACATAACAGTGTTATATCAAAGGGTCTCAAACCCACACAATCAACCTTTGAAAATATGCATGACACTTCAATATCAGGCTCTAACTTAATCTCATGAGATATCAACACCGTTTTCCACTGGAGAAGAATTAGAGTTGGTCAATCTCTAGCCCACCAGGCAGTTGCCTCCATACCCTCATGCATTTTAGGTCTCAAGACGAGCAACGTCACATATGCCTATGAACTGGGTTTACATGGACAGACTCCCAGATACCACCTTGTATCTGATATGTAAGAAAGACACGTCTGCCTGGGGGAAATGCACATGAGCAAATATTTTATTTAAAAGGTTTTCTTTGTGGTCATTCTTTTTCGCTGTCGCAGCTCAAAGCTAACGACTTAATCATCATTTCCCCATCACTTGAAAACTTAGAAGCATAGGACACACAGTCCGAATGCTCAATCACATAGCCCGAGACCGATGCACCAGTCCTAGGCTTGTGGTCGTAGAAAACAACATTCACCTTTAACAACGTTCATCACAACGTGGTTAGGACACACAGTCCACAACAACGTGATTAGGACACACAGTCCACAACGTGATTAGGACACACAGTCCACAACAATAAAATCAGAACGCACTGTCCTTGATTTCGAGAATTGGACCCTCAGTCCAGAACATCATGAATAGGACCCATGGCCCCGAATTAACACTGATCCAAGATCACGTGTGTATAACTGAATACTAGAGGCGACGTCTCGCGTACTAGATTCTCTTTCTTATGTACTTATTTTTCGTTCAGTGAAAATCAAATTCAAAACCGAATCCTCGATAACCTATCCAGGCTATCGGAAAGTTTCTAAAACATTTAGGAGAAAACCTTTTCTTTGAAAATCTTTTATAAAGCATCTTTGAAATACTTTTGTCTTTGAAAATCCTCAATAGGATATTGCCAACTAATCTTGAAAGTTTTCACTTGAAGACACATAGTTCGAAAATGATTTTTCTCTTGTACAAAACTTTTGATCATAAAAAGGTGGTTTCCTTAAACTTAAAATCACTTCAACATTTTTCTAAAAACAAAGATCTTATTCTTCTGAAGTAAGCACTTCAAACAATGAATTTTTATAAATGAACCCAAAACTTTCAAAGTTCTATTCAAGGCTTATTAAGGCTTTTAATCCTTATAGTCATTGGGCACAGACTCAAGTCCGACTTCTCAAACCTCAATCAACAGTAATATATTCACAACAATAATAATATCACACTTAATGACAGTTAATCACAAATATATAATTCATAACACTTTAAAGCAAGTAATGTTCAACTTCAAGTAATAATCACAATAGTTCAAGTAAACAAGTCATTCAAGTATTGGCTCAATATCACGATAATGTTCACAACAGTCAAACACATACTCACATGCATATAGTCATTGAATATCCCTAGGCAAACTCCCCTTACCTTTGAAGACAAGTAAAGGATCCTCGTCTTAATGCTCACGTTAGCTCATATCTACTCCATCAAGCAAGCATAGCCGTGTCAACGTCTCAGAGAGGGAATCCAACAACGCGCAACAACCAAAAATCAAGAAATCAATTACACATGATCAAACACACATTCTAATTTGATCTAAACACTTAATCTTATTACCAAACAAGGTTATTTTCAAAGAAAATCACGTTTGGAGCTTCAGCTTCACAATACTCTTTGAGGAAACTTTGTTTTGATTAAAGGATCATGAAAAAGAACTTGGGAATCATCAATTAAGAGTCCTAATTGCACTAAATCATAATTAATTTTACAAAACAGAACCAAATTCAAATAAAATCAAATTGGGGTTTAGGGCTCCTAAACACAATTTGGGGAAAACTCATTTGATCAAAGGATAACAAAATTAGTTTAACAAAAGACTAATTTAAAATTTCAATTTCATAAAACAAGGTTTAATTTCAAGATTAAAATCTGAAATCAAAGGGTTAGGGTTAGGGTTTCAAAATCAGATTTGGGGATTTTCAATCTAGAAGAGAATAGAGGTAAAACACTTACCCATGGTGAAAAAGAGAGAAATTGATGTTTGTATGGCCAACCGGCGCGGTGGCTGACGACGCTGGACGACGGCGGCAACTTCACAGAAGCATCCATGACCAAAAATAACAGTGAACCTCATAGAATGGAAGGAGGGAGGTTTAACACCACAAGACATGGACGCACCACCATTACTAGCGGCGGAGGAGCTTCCTACGGTGGCTAGAGGCATTACTGTGGTGGTGACCGCAACCCAAACACGAACCAAGACAGATCCACAAACGTATTCACCTTCTCTCCCTCAAACGCGGCAGAACAGCACCCGGATGGCACCTACGGCGGCAACACATGGCTGTACGTGGCTGAGCGACTAGAGGACCGCACACAACGACGTACGTCGTGGAGCAGCTCGCACGGTCGCGATGGTGGTCGTCACCTTTCTCCTGGCGGTGATCCGGCGACACTCTAACCAGTGGTGGACGAAGCCGTGAGCTAGGGAGGAGGAAGGGAGAGATGGAGTCAGGAGGAAGAAGAGAAAAAGAAAGAAGAAAGGAGAAAGAAGAAGAAAGAAGAAAAAGAAAAGAAAGGGAGAAGGGGGGTTACGGGTCATAGAGAGAGAGGAGAGAGAATTTCTTATTTTTGTACTAGTGGGTACAAAATGAGTGATAGATATTAAGCCTAAAATAAAAATGATTTTACTTTTTGGAATCTATAAATAAAGATTCATAAATATATGATTTCGAAATTCAAATTAGAGTAAAGATTAATAGTTGAACTGATCAACTAAGAAAATACTCGGTCCAAAATTTAATCTCCGATAAATGTCAAACCAGTTTATTTTCAACTCTGAAATTAAATAGAATGAAAATATGAAAATGTTTTTCTCTTAATCATATTATTTAAAACATTTTTCTGTACCGGTAATAATAGTGATGATAACATAAATTATTGTCTAGGAAGCGTGCATTCACTGAAATAAGTCAATGCTGACGCACCCAATAAAATAATTTGGAGAGTAATTTAATTACTCAAACTAAACCACATAACAAAATGAACATAAACATCCAAATAAAATAATTAATCATATGTGTAAAAACTAGGGTGTTACACTATTTCCTTTGAATTTGGTAGAATTGGTCTCCCAATCCCTGAGTTCGACCTCGGTAATTACTTGCCGTGTTTTATTACTTGCATCGACCCGATACACTTTCCGGAGTCCATCACCCCTCCCATTTTCTCCTTTCAACCAAACACAATGTCTAATTAAAATCCCTCCCCTCCCCTCGCTTCCCCTCTCCTCTGAACAAACACACCCTAAGTGACCTAGACTAGGTTTATGTTCACACACAAAGCTTCCCAAAATAAACAATACACCTTTTAAGTCATTCACACTCACGAGTAATGTAATCTTCAAGGCGTAACATTAGTTACATTTCAAAACTCGGGCTTGTGCTTTTCAGTTGACACAAAACTCGGGCTCCAAAGACATGAAAACGCAAGGAAAAAAGTGGTGGAGATAATGGCCGATGCTTCACTTGTGAGGTTAAAGAGGTTCTCATCAAGCCTTCCTTACTATGTGAGACGTCTAAGACTACCCATGCTCTCTCTCCCTCCCTCCCCTTCTCTCTCTCTTGTACTTTCACTCTCTTCTAATCTACGATTTAGGGTTGTCTCCAATCACTTTGTCTTCAGCCACTCTCCAACCTATTTATATATCTCTTCCTTTCTATCATTTTATCCCTTATTTACCCCTCTCTCTTTATTCTCTCCCTTCCTCTCTTTGCTTTTGGTGCTCAGAATAGCAGGAGACAATCAAAATTCCTTATCTACATGGTAGGAAGGCAAATGCAATTACATCCCCCTTTTCCCTACCTTTTATTTATATAGGAAACAGGAAATTGGGACTGAATTGTCCTTTAAGATAATGGTCTTATGGGAACAAAGTTATATTTTTAACCTTTTCGTCTTAAGAGACCTTTTTAAGTTGTTAAGGTGCGTCAATTAATGAATCGCCCTATCTACACCTAAGAATCTTATTTAAGCGACCACAATTCAAGAGAATCCTAAATTATAAAGCATTGTATCTAATTAAAATGTTTACCAAAAACTTCCAAAATTAGCGGTTATAACAAGAGCATTTTCCTCCGTCATTGTGGGTCCTTACAGGGGCCCAGAAAATCATAAAACATAGAAAAAATAATTTAAATCTAAAAAATATAAAGTGAAAAGATTTTAAGTAATTTATTTTTCTAATTATATATATATATATATATATATATATATATATATATATATATATCAAAATAAGTTTAAAAATATATTCACACTCACAAAGGCATTTATGTAAAGTCACCATGGACGGGAATCCGACAGGACGAGTAATATGATCCCATTTTCGTCCCAAACTAACTCTAATGGGATTTTCTTCTCCCACGAAGACAAATTTTAATATATGACCCCATGAAAATTATCCTAATCCTTCATATAATTATAAATAAATTTAATATTTTTAATTCTAAATATGCCCATATTGCTCAAACAATTGAAATATTGGCTCAATTTTAAAAGGTGAGTTTCATTGTAAACTTTTTGAGTGTTTTTTTTTTTGAGTGGGTAATTTTTTTTGACTTTGATGATATTGTATTAAAATATTATTATTTCATCAATGTGTGTTGGTCCAAGCAGAAAGGGGTCTCTTAAACATGTGGTACGGTTCAACATTCCAGGATTCATCTATATGAAAAAATATTATTGGGAGGGATTCCCACTTAGGTGCGTAACAATACTCCCGAAGATTAGTTTTCCATCTATTGTGTGAGAGATGACTTCGAGAAAAAAAAATTATTATTTCAAGCATATTAAGATACATGTTGTTGGTAATTGCTACAATCTCAAGAGGAGGGTGAATTGAGAGTTTAGACTTTTCATCAAATTCAACCAAAATAGAGTTTTCTAAAGAAAATTGATTATCACTCAATTTTAATTCTCAAGATTCAGGTTGTTAAACAAGCAATGATGATAACAGTTAAGCACAATCAATTTTATGTAAATCTAATACAAGATTACAACATAAAGATTTAGTTTCAAGAGCACAACAAAGAAAGCATGCATATGGCAATTGTAATAAGTTTAAGAGTAAGAAGAATGCGCAAACCGATTTATCCTGGTTCAGCTACCTCCTCTGGTAACCTATATCTAGTCCCACTCCTCTGTGATTTCCTCAACTATAATAAGAAATTACAATATCCAATTACAATCATCACAAGGCTTCACTACCTTGCATAAAACTCACCAAAAAGCACACTAGCTTTTTTACCCAAGGATTCCTTCTATCCTTGTCAAAACCTAAGAGACCCTATCTTAAATCTGTGAAACAACTAAGAGACACCCTCTCTTAAATCATCAAGGCTTCACTACCTTGAAAACCTTTAGCAAAAGCACACTTGCTTTGCAACCTAGGGATCCCTTCTATCCCTGTAAATCAACAGAGAGATACCCTCTCTCTAATCAACAAATCGAAACTTGAATGAAAAGAATATGACTCTAAAAGTCAGATATTACAAATTGAAGCACTTATGAATATCACACTATTCTCTATAAGATGAAGCTCAATGGAAACTTGGATTTTCGTATTTGTAAATTCAAGGTAAGTAGATTGTTTAAAAGTTTTTCTATATTGTCCATATATAGTAATTTGAAGAAATAGATCTGTTGGAAAAATCTTAGAAGTTGTTACAAGTGAAACAGAATCAGTTTTATAAAACTGACGCGACATAATCTGTGCAGTACATATGTGTATTAACTTTGTTTTTGAACTTTTCAAAGCGCTTACACGGATTATGTCCTTTGTACATCTTTGTATTAAACTGATGCAACTTAGGCAACTCATCATCACTAGTAGCAGAAATCTCAGCTGCTATACATGCTATTGAAATAGCTCACAGTAGAGGTTGGTCTAATCTTTGGATTGAAACTGATTCAGTTCTGGTTTTGAAGGCTTTTAGCAACCAGTACTTGGTTCCATGGAGACTTCAATCAAGATGGAGAAACTATATGGTAGTAGCTAAGGCATTTTCTACTCAAGTTACACATATCTATAGGGAATGGAATCACTGTGCGGACAAGTTAGCCAATCATGGCATCTACAATCCGGGTTTTATTTGGTGGGATACAATTCCTTCCTTTATTAGTGAGTATTTTGTTAGAGATAGGCTTTGTTTGCAAGATATAGGTTTTCTTGATTTCTTTTCTTTGCAGGGGTTTGGGCAGCATGTCCCACCATGTTTTCAATTTTTGTATTCTTCTTTTATTCATTAATAAAAGTGTAGTGTGCGGCTTTTGATGGATGGTTTTGTGGTGCCAACCTAGTTGGGATGACAAAAATCATTCGGATGCTTTTGCACACTACTTTCATAAAAAAAAAATTAAACTGATTTTTCAACTTTTGCACACGCGTACACAAATTACTATCTTTGTACATCTGTGTATACGATTGGTTTTTGAACTCCAACACATGCGTACACAGATTAGCATTCTTGTACATCTGTGTATCTCTTGCCCTGTTCTTGAATACACAGAATATGACCTTTGTACATTGGTGTATATTAGAACACCAGCCCAGATCAGCCCAGAACTTCATACACAGGTTGTGTACATCGATTACACATGAAAAGACGTTCGGTAGCACTTGAATTGTTCTATACATAGGTGTATGGTTTTGTACATCTATGTACTCTTCATAATTTTCAGAAGACATCTTAGATACATATGTGTACAAAAAGGTTTTGACTTGTAATTTGAAATTTATCTGAACATACACATGTGTAACACACATGTGTATAACTTCAATTAATTTCCTTTTTCAATTAACATATTTTGAAAATCCTTTTCCTTGAAAAACTCATTTAATTATTCTTTTGAAAACACACAAGAAAATTGACTTTTAGTGTTCAGACAAAATCTGTCACTAGAACTCAAAAATATGTAGGTAAATGTAGATATGACATTGACCTACGGACATAATGTGCGTCAACATTAAGGAGACGAATAGCTACGGTTATTTGTGTGTCATTAGAGCCTTTACCTACGGATCATACTTACACCTACAGGCGTATCGGTTTGTCACTATAGTTTGTACCTACAATTTCCCTTGGCGTAGGTAAAAGTCATTAACTTGTAGCTACACCTCCAACCGTAGGTAAAAGGTAAATATTGAACTTACTTTTTCCTTAATTTTCCAAGAGCTACACTAAGAGATTAAGCGTGCTATTCTTACAATAGCATCTAAGAACTTAAGGTCTTTAATAAACTTGGTCTTGATGCTTTGTTCCATGTCATCTCATTTGAATCTTTGAGTCTCATGATCTTCTTTGATCTTTGTCATTTCATCTTTTGATCATTTGACTTTCTCCTTTATGTGTAAACTTGCAAACACTTGAACACTTTATTAGTGTATAATCAAATTGAAAAACTCATGTAAAATTCACATTGTTTGTCATACATCAAAACCTCAATAGGGCTTAGTCTTACGCATGTTACTATTAATTAAGTGAAATAATGTAATATTTGAGAAGAATACTCTATATTTGACATTTCGTAAAAAAAAAAAAACTCTATTTGACATGTAAAATATAACAATTTATTCGATTACTTTCTAATATCTGACTTTCAAGTTTTCGATTAGTTCAAATCAAATTTCTCTTCAAAAGTCTATGTTTCAAAATTAAGGCGTAATACTCAAATACATATTCATTATTTTCAAATATCTAATCTAAATAGTTATGTTGCAAACACCGAATTGATTTTTTATTTATTTCTTTTTTATTTTATTTCAAATGTTCAAATATTTAAACTTTTCATAATTTTATAATAACATTAAATATTAAATATTATATTATATTCAATCTATTATCTGTATCACTTAATAATCCAAATTTGCATATTAACCAGTTTAGTGCATAACTTTCTTAGGGTCGATTTATTTTATATTTTGATAGAATTTATATATATATATATAATTGATTTTAAAAGAATTGATTTTTTTAATAAAAATTTGAAGTTAAAAAAACCGATGTGTTTGATAATTATAATTTAAAAGTGAGTTTAGAAAAATTGATTTTATTTTGAATGATAAAGTAAAGTTATTTTTTATATGTAATTATAAAAAAATTGAGTGTCCGGCAATTAGAATAAATTATACTCAACAAATTAGAAAAAATTGATTTATTGAACGAAATATTCAAATCAAACACCTCCCATTCCCAATATGTATTTAGACTAAAATACGGTTGAAAGGTCCTCCCAATATTGTATTTAGACTCGAATACGGTTCAAAAGTCCTTTTGGACGCTATCATGCACTTAGGGTGTGTTTGTATTAGACTCACATACGGTTCTATAAGTGCTTAAAGAAAGAAAAAGAAAGAAAGGGGCAGGAGGATCAATAGTAACCGGAGAGGATGTTTGTGCATAAGCTCTATGATAATTTCATACTTCCTATGAAAATAAGTAAAACTCTTAATGGGATGACATAGTTATTTTATAACTCAACCCATAACTTACATGGACTAAATACCTCCAACGCACCTTAATTTCATAAAAGAATTGGTCACCGATTGAAATAGTTTTTTTTTTATTCTATTGGGCCCAACCTTCTCTAGGCTAACAATATGCTATTGCTTAAATTCTTCTTTCAACTCGTTAGGGTTTCCCCAATCTAGAACCATCAGCCGCATGTGAAGTTTGCAGAATGCTATAAGAGGGGTATTTCTATTTCTTCTAAGATTCACAAAAGATATATTGACAAACATACAAACATACTCGTATGCTGCTACCATATTATTCATCTTGTTTTCATTGTTGACTACGTGTGTTTTTCTTTTCTTTGTATATTTTCTTCTGTTTCAAAATTTTTGTGATGCCTTGGCTTCACTAGATATAGATACATGGGCGAGGCAGCTTGGATTATTGATGCAGATCTGAGTAGATGGAAATATTTGACAATGCTCTATTCCGTGTATTTATCGGCTTTTGCTCTCTATTGGTTGGATGAGTAGAAAGAAATACGACTGTGGTTTCCTTGATTAAAGAAGGTAAATCTCATGTCATTCGAATAGGGTGTAAACTAATTTATTTAATTATCATAATTATGAAAATAACATCTATCCTACTTCATACTTGCAGATTTTTTTTTGAATTTATTGTTTTTAGTTTGATCATGATTGGTGTGATTTGTCATTTAAAATAAGTTTATAACAAATAATAAAATAAATTATGCGCATATCATAATCAAACTAAGTATGTAGGAACTTAATATACTTGATGATAAATTAAGCATATCATAATCAATGTAAATCTCAAATCTTTCAAATAGGGGAAACTAATTTATTTAATTTATTTTATAATCATAATCATCAAAATAAAATCTATTCTATTTCATGTTTGCATTTTTTTTTAAATTTATTGTTTTTAGTTTGATGGTGTTAGTGTAATTTCTCTATTAAAGTTAATTTATAAAAATATAAATAAATTATGTGCATATAGTAATCAAGTGTAGTATGTAAGAATTCAATATACTTAACGATAAATGATTTGTCAAGTAGTACAGTTAAGAGTTTCTTAATCGAGAGACACTCATTTAAGGTTTAAAATTCAAATCGACTTGCCTTGGTTCCAACAAGTACACGGGTCTTTCCAAACACGCTTAGTATGGTCAATCTGAATCGGGCACGATCACGGACAACTTGACCAGTCTCTCAGGCATACGAAGAGTTGATCTTTCCTCATAAGCTGAGTCAACGGCTCCAAAATCTTTAATCGGTCCTTACTCCAATCTGGTTCTAATTCGTTCTCAAGTCTATTTTTGATTAGACACCATCTCTTAATTAGTCTATCAGATCAACTAAGCACGGTGGAGAATACTTGTTATTAATCGTTACTGTGTTGAGTTGTCAGAAATCCACACGGATTCTCGAACCATCACACAACATTGGTGTTTCCTGCTAAAACACTCAGTCCAACAAGCTGCTTAAACCACAAATCTATCAGTTGAATCGAGTCATATAACTCAATTAACTTTGTAGGCAACATTCTACACGAAGCAATAAAGAATCAGACCGGATCTAGAAACTAGATTGATCGAAAGTCAATATCCTTCTCTAGCAGCAAACCTAGAACATTTCCAGGGGACATTCCCAGAAAAACCTTTCGCAAACGTTAATCATGGAACATTCTCAGCGAACAATCCTAGAAAATCTACTTTAACCAACATACCTATAATCCCACACACATTGCTTCGACAAGGAAGCAATTCCTACAAGGTCAAACCAGAGATTACACAACAAAAACATAACAGACCTATTTCCCAAGGTTCCCGAAAGACTCGACCAGCTCTGATACCACCAATGTAACACCCCCCTTGGGTATTACATGACTAACTCAACCTCCTAAAATATGGGTATTAAATAAAATAAATGCTGGTTTACTTTCGGAAAAATAATTTTTATCTAAGTACTTAAGTGTCAGAAAAATGGGTATAAAATTTATTATTCTGCGGTTACGATAAGAACTTAAGCATTTTATAAGATAATATCTCACATTTTCATAAATTTTGTCACGACCCAAAAACCTAAGCCATTACCGGTGCACAGGCTTACAATCCTAGCCTGGCAAGTCTATTTTCTTTAGAAATTATATTTGAATACCGATCGATAACTTTTACAAAAATTTTGACAGAGTCTCCTCTGTAATTCCAACATCCCAAAATAAAAGCACCTGCTAAAATATTTATAATTTCATCCCAAAATAAAGGCTCTTCGAGCCATGAACATCCTATCCACAATAGAAGCTCTCCGAGCCGTAAACAAACATACGCATAACAGTAATCCAATAAAAGACTCTCAGAGTCATAATACCTATTACTATGACTTTATCCAAATAAAATTTACTCGATAAACTAAGCTGGTCGCACTAAAAGATATTGCTGGGGAAGACCCCATGGTTCTCACCATTATAACTAACATCAGACATCTACAAGGATTGGGACTAATATCCCCAAGTGCAACTGAGAACTTCTCTGCAACATCTGTACACTCAAACCCAAAATACCACAAAAGAAACCAAACAGAAATAGTGCAAAGGTGAGATACCGACATATGAGTTTTATCATAGCAGTCACATACACGACTCTCACACAATGACATACAATATATTATAACCATAAACACAGGGATCCATTCCCGATAATCAAATGCATTTTGTAAAACATTTCATGTCACTTCAATATTCACCATATAGTTCACTATCTCCGGAGATCCTCACTTCCCTTCGTCGAGCAATGATTAGGCTGCGATACACTTAACACAATTGTCTCATGAGATCGGCCTCTAAATTTAGGTCCGGCTCCAATTGTTCAGGGAATATCACGATGGAGCACCTAAAATAATATTGGAATAGTTCCCTATTGAGTAAATTCGTGCCGAGTAACCGAATTCCACGACCCGAGGTTGCAAGGCCCCAAGTATTCGCTGGATTTTCGAATCCCGAATGTCCCTAAGACCCAAAGACCCTAGAATTTATCTTTGGTCCGTAACTAACCAATTTACCCAATTCACCCTTTGTGAAATTGTAGCTCGAATACACAATGGCACGTCTGCCACGACGGCATAAAAGCCTGACTATGCATGTAAAACAAAGTGTTCTCATTTTCATTTTTCTTTTTCCCATCGTTCTTTCCTCGTCAAGGCTTACGCTCTCGACTACTTTTAAATCAAGTATTAAATTAAACTTTAATACTCACCTAATATTTTATCAATAAAATCCATGATTCACAATTCCCTTCACAACCGAACACTAGTCCGACGTCTCGGAATTCTAGGTTCTATCTTTCCTCGAAACTAGAACAGGAACTCTAGCCCGTCAATTCGGAAAACTAGGTCCTTTCTATTTTCTCAAAATTCAAAACAAGAACTCTAGCCCGTCAATCCGGAGCACTAGGTCCTTTCTTTCTCCTCAAAACTCAACAAGAACTCTAGCCCGTCAATCCGGAGCACTAGGTCCTTTCTTTCCCTCAAAACTCAAAACAAGAACTCTAGCCCGTCAATCCGGAGCACTAGGTCCTTTATTTTTCACTCTCTTTCAGAGGTTTTCGTTCAGTGAAAACTAAATCGAAAAACAAAAGTTCAAGAGTTTCCAAATTTTGTGTCATAAATACTTTTCGTTCTTAGAAATACTATTTCACTAAAACTGTTTTCTTTTAGAAATCCATTTTCTGAAAACTTAGGAAACCACTAAAATCATTTTCTCAACTTAGAACCAAATACAAAACTCTTGTAAATAGATTTATCAAAGGGAGCATTTTCTCTAAATGTTACCATTTTTGAACAACTTTTGGTAAAACCTAAAAGAAAATCTTTGTTTTCAAAAGACTTTTCTTTTCAAAAATTCTTTAAAACCTTTTCATGAATTTTGATATTTCCCATTTTCTTTATTTCCTAACTTTGTTCTATCTTCACACTTTCATCATTTAGGATTTTCTTCTCATTTCCCAAAGAAAACAAAACACCACTTTTTTGATATTTCTGCATTAAGGTACTTTAATGTCTTAATCTTGATTAACAAGCAATGACCAGTGTCATGCCATCAGCCAATCACAGTCAAGCAAAACAGTAATATAATCAACAAACAATAACATTAAAACTCCAATCAAACTCTAAACAATTCAAGCAAGACATCATTACAAAGATTTAAAAATTAACATATATTCAAACACGACAGTAAGTATGTAACTACTAAGACTCTTCTGGTAAACTCCCTTTACCTCTCGAAGAACTTAGCTTCCGATTTAAAACTTTGTCGTGAATCCGGAAACCGTCAACGCACGTACACGATAATCTAGCTTGTCCTTCATCAAAAATAACACTCAATCAACACACAAGCAACTAAATCAAGCCTAAAATCCTACATGTTGGTTTCGGCCAAGGGCTGACTTTGGGGTTCAAAATCCTTAAAATTTCTAAACTCTTGGAATAGTGATTTATAATCACTTAAAACCCTAAATCAATGATCATGGCATAAAGATTGAAATTAAATCTTCCAATCCTTAAACAAATGATTTTCGGCCTTGACCATTAAAATGGTTTTAGAGACTCTAATTTAACTCAACAACATAGATCTAATACCTATATAGCTTATAAGATTGAATCTTGTAAAGAAAATGAACAAAATACTCCTCCCCACATAACCCTAGGTTCTGCCTCCTATGGTTAAATAGGATCGAAAACTTTGTTTGATGCAAGCATCTAGATATAGAATATATAGGTAATACTAGGATTATAGAAATTGGTTTCATATTTTTTAGGATTTTTCTATGATTTATGGTGATTTTTCAAATTTCTAGATCTAGGAATTGAAAAATATGATCAAGACTTCAAATCACAAAAATCAATGAGGAACATGATGATGATTCAGTGAGAGAAGATTGGTATACCTCTTGGAAATGAAAAATGGGCAAGGAATCACCTACTTCCTTCACAAAATCAAGCTATGGTACTTAGAGCTTTAATGGAAAAATGGCAAAGCTTGATGGAGAAGATGAAGATTGCCTTTTATAGAAGTGAAAATGGGCTTCTTGGCTGCCTAGGGTCGTGGCATTTGAGGGGTGAAAGGGTCCAACACACAAAAATTCAAGGACAAAGTAGTAATCTCACAAAATGACATTTTTGTGGTATTATGACAACATAAGGACAAAATGGTCATTTCCCAAAAAGCAATCATGACCAACATGTGGTGAGAAATAAGTGAGGATGTGACTGATTTGTGTCCACAAATTGTGGGGCAAACTTGTCATTTAGATGAAAGTTTCAAGGGTAAAATCGTCCAAGGGCAAAACGGTCTTTACACTAGTTTAAAGAAATATCTAGATATTTTGAAATTTAATCATGACAAAGGTGAGTCATAAGTGGTGACTCACCCTACTCACCACAAACATGTGACATGTGTCCCTCGGTGGCCCGGGGTCCGGTTCAGTCTCCGTAATTCCGTTTCCGACTCCGTTATTCTCCCGATTTAGGTTTTACACCCGAATCGAGTATAATAACATATTTATTTTGAAAATTTTAAAAATAACCTATATCATTGGAAATGATATATAAACTCTATCCATTTCGTTCACGGGTCAAAATTAGGTTTTCTGATCAGTAAAATCTTACTGTCAGTGAAAACGCAGACCGGGTTCCGTCTAAATTTTCAACCAAAAATTTCACCATATACTTATAAAAATAAGTATGATATGATTATGACTTTGGTTTTCCCAAAATAATTTTCTATGTTTCAGAAAAAAATAATAAACAGATGTTTGTTTATCGATACAGAAAACAGCAGAAACAGCGAAAATCGGGGTGTTACATTACTACCCCACTAAAAAAAAATTTCGTCCTCGAAATTTCATGACTCGAAACGAGACAGGATCTTGTAATTACATCTTAGTCCCAAGATCCTACATTGTATTTCCCGGATTTCACTTTTCCTTAGATGACATTTGAAACTCAATAACAAAATTCATACTTATTCTTCGTTCTATTTATCCTCAAAATTTAATCCATTATCCTCAATTCATACTCTCCCTCATTAATACTTTACTTTAATATCTCGTACACGAAAGATATAATTAAAACTTAATCTCTTCTTCATTTAATACTAATCCATTAGAAAAATTTTCCTCTACATCCATAACTCTCACTTTTAACACCAAGATTTAACTAAGATATACATTCCTCTCACATGAATAACAAATTCAAACTTAATCACTTCTATTCTCAATTACCGGTCCACTAAAAAAAACTGCTTTCCACACAACTAACTCTCATAATTATCACCAAGATCAAACTAACTTGACCATAATATGCATCACTTCCTACTCAAGGTATTCAGTCATTTTGGGTGTAGCCTACTCTTCTAGGTTATATTAAATTCATACATTTCAATCTTAAAGAATATGATTACCCTCCTTCATGTAACTACAACCAAACAAAAGAATCACCTCAATTTGAATTATCCAAAATCATAAACCTTGAACTTTTCTAGCAACTTAGTTTTATTTCAGAACTCCTCTTTATTGCTCCTGTTGAGCATTAGAGAAAACTACTATAGACACTTTCCCGTAAATCTCCAGATTCATACAACTAATATCAATTACAACCTTAATCATTACCCTACATTCCTTTAACGGTATTCTGCTTCGATCAACATTTGATTTATAGTAGTTGTCTCACTCACTGGTATTTATTTTAAAGGATTCACATCTTACTAGTCATAACTATACCTCAACAAAACTTTCGTTACTTCTTGTCTATCCGGCTAAAGCGATGATCGTAGTCAAATACTACACTCACTCCCAAAACAACCTCCTAAAGATCATATCATTTTCTCGCTCACTCATTCGAGTTGAGAATGATCCGTTGAGCTTAGCCTCAACTTGGTCCTCAACACTTAGAGCAGACCTTACCGACAGACGTTGGTAAACTTCGGGTCTTACTTTGATATGATACTTGAAAATACTCAATGAATCATGTTCAGTCCTCTGATACCTACTTCATTTGGCTTCTCCTCTTCATAGTGGATCCTGATATATAAGAAATGTGTTGACTTCATCAACATATCCACCATCACTCGAACTAATTAAAACTCTTGAAGATACTCGGTAACCCACGACAACATTGATTACGATGCCAACATCTTAACTAGGAATGTCTCAAATGTCAATTACATTCTTACTGTACTCAACTAACTCTGATATCGTGATGTGAATCAAGTAACCATCCGCATAATTTATGAGATGGGTCACACGTCAATGACGCTTGGAAAAGATATAGGTTAAAATTGATCCAAAAGAAGAAAAGTTCTATCGAACTACAACAAGACTTGGCCTTAAAAAGATTACGAAAAGAAATTTTTCAAGGAAGGAATTTTCTTGGTCTCACTTTCACAAGAAAGTATAGAGAAGGATTTTATCAATTTGAAAGATACTTGAGTGTCCAATATGTAAAAATATTCTTCAATAAGATCGTGAGTGTAAAAATGCCCGGTACATTCTTACAAACATGACTCTACTAAAGGTCCTCATTCTATACAAACTTCCAGTGAATCAGGAAATCACAAGATGGATAATTTCTAACACCAAGATGATTACTTCTTAATATAAGGAATTTATAAAACGACAATTTAAAAGCAAAACAGCCTGGTTAAAAATCAGTCTGGATCACATCTACCAAAAGTAGAAGTGACTAGACTAAGTTTCATCAAGAAACTTCTGTTACCACGAAGTTATCTGTGTTATAACTCAAGAAATAATTGTAACAAATTCTTTCAACGAAATGTTAAAATATCCAGGATAATGAATATTACCAAATCAATCCATTCAAATGTCTAATACACTGAGGGTTATTCAGAAGTGTGAGTACAAATTCTCACATACAAGGAATTCCATTAGGGCATATTGAAATTACGGACTAGCATAACCAATGTATGAGTCCTGATAACTTTCAAATCAAAGTCAGAAAAGTCTGCTTGACATGTACGAACTTGGTCACTGTGATTGTTTAATACAACCATAGGGACTCTAGGGACAATTGTCAACTAACTAGTCCATACACTACAACAGAAATGACTTTAGATAGCGTTTCCGGATGCCTTTTAATAGCGTTTGTAACCGCTATCTATGCCACCGCTATTAAAAGTCGTTAGCAAAGATAGCATTTAAGAAATGCTATTAAAAGGTGACCTTAGATAGCGTTTCCGTGTACAAACGCTATCTAAAGTCTGCCTTTAGATAGCATTTGTACATGGAACCGCTATCTAAAGTCTGCCTTTAGATAGCATTTGTTAATACAAATTCTACCTAAAGTCAGCCTTTAGATAGCGTTTGTTTTAACAAATGCTATCTAAAGGCATACTTTAGATAGCGTTTGTACACGGAACCACTATCTAAAGTCCGACTTTAGATAGCATTTGTTAATACAAATGCAATCTAAAGTCAGCCTTTAGATAGCGTTTGTTTTAACAAATGCTATCTAAAGGCAGACTTTAGATAGCATTTGTTAATACAAATGCTATCTAAAGTATGCCTTTAGATAGCACTTGTTAAAACAAACACTATCTATTCCTTTTTTTTTTTAGTTTACCTGTTTCTTAACTTTACCTATTCCTGCATATTGTTTATAAAAAACAGAAGGTTTACACAAAGAAATGAAGCACAATCCATATGCATATATAACAAGCTACTTTGACAATTCATACTCATTGATAATATTAACAATGATCAATAAACTGAAATCATCATCATCATCCGTGCATTCTAAGCATTTGAAGATTCTACAGAACTTCTATGGAAACTCTAATTGAAAGGAATAAAATTACAAGATGTAAATACAGATATTAATTTATAAGTATCTGTATATCTGAACTATTTTACAACCAAACAGTTTTATAATACAATTTCTCCTTATTTCATATCATTTAACTGATTTAACAATATTCGGTGGTTATTCAGAGCTGAGCAGAGTTATTGGTGATGGCTCCAGCATCATTGAGAAGGGGAATCAGTTGACCTGCTTGGTGTTTCTCCAAAACAGCTGCAAGACCCAAGTGATAAAATGTTAAAAAGACCAAAAATGAAGATAGAAAAATAACAATTTATTTGGCCTTCCCCTCAATAGTCATGGAAGATAAAGCAGATTGGGACTAAATAGAAAGGAAGCAAAAGGGAGGGTGGCCTTACTGTCACAACCACTAATGTGCTTTCCTCCAATAAACACATTAGGCACAGTCCTAAGCCCTGTCCACTCAGCTAGTGCTAACTGGATATCACCCCCATCACCTTCAAATAGGTAAAGAAAATGATTGAAAAACCAAATGCTAACAAATTAGTTTGTTGAAATTAATGAATAACAGCCCTCCGAGCAGAAGAGAATAGACCCCAATTTAGGGGTTAGATAGACTTTATTTTTGCATATTCCACATTCATAATGCAAAAATCATAGCATAAAGTAGATAATGAGTGCTAACAGAAAGCAAAGTAACTCTGGACTCAAGGCAATTTTATAACTTTACAATTATCATAAAATCTTCAAACTTCAAAAGACAGAAAGGGTTAATTCCTGACAAGAGACGTAAAAAGAGGGGAAAGGAAAACAAAAGCAGAAAGCAGGTAACTAAGATAACGAAATTGATATTATGTACCAAAGTATGAGACATGAAATCAATTGAAAGCGCAGCCAAAGGAGACTTACTTTCCTCATCCAATTCAATGGCCTTGTAGGCTGCTCCTAGCTGTGTGAGAAGATCCTTGAAATCTGGTTATCAAAGAAAAAAAAATAAAGACTAAAAAACTGATTATCAAAGAAAGATAAATAAAGACTAAAAAATTGAACCTTCACATTACAGAACATGAATACTTGAACAAGAATATCTTGTCTGTGATAGCTATCCAACAACAAAATGCTTGTGAATCTAGTGATAATCAGAAATAGTCACACTGCTGAATTGCCGAAATATGCCATGTACTTGATGATAGTAAATAAAAAGTGTTAATTTCAAGAAATCTACGGTCCAATGTTACTTGATGTAGCAAACTGACAAGTCTAATAGTCTAATTAAAAACCCAAAATTAGAAGTCTAATTTAAGAAATAAGAATGCATAATCATGTTTCCAATATTGATTACAAATTCTGCAAAGCTTCTATAGCTAAATTGAAAGAAATGGCAGTAGTAGGAATTAGGAAATTAGCACTTCTTTCATCCATAAGCCTCTAAATGCATATTACTGAGCTATATGTAACACAAGGCAAGGATTTATGATGCAGCACTATCTCTTTAATTTCATAATAATTGATTTACCTGACATGAACCAAGGGAGGGGTTGTTTGAACCCTCATATGCTTTCCCTATCATCCTATTCTTCTATATATCATCTAAACCAAGCAATAAGGCTACCTATCTAACAAACCACTGTAAAGCTACTAAATTGCTTTTGTGTGCCTGTGTGTGTCTAAATTTATCAGAACTTTCTATCTTGCAATGCACAGTATGCAAAAATGAGGTCTTGTTGAACAGCACAGCCATGTAAGATGCAATTAGAGAAATCCAATGCAAGATAGCATTAAAAAACTTTATATTGCAAAAAAAAAAAGACATACACTGCCACATGCAGATTGAGGATTATTAATCTGCTCTGCAG
This sequence comes from Sophora flavescens, assembly GCA_030762895.1. NCBI lineage: Eukaryota > Viridiplantae > Streptophyta > Magnoliopsida > Fabales > Fabaceae > Sophora > Sophora flavescens. The sequence continues at coordinate 212,945,103 of CM061063.1, forward strand.
TCAATCCTAACTTCAATACTTTCTCCTCCTCTTCAGCCCTCCCACAAGAGCAATTTTTGCAGGCTTTTCTTGTACTTCCAATTTCACAATCACCAACTGCACAAGCATGTTAGCTAATAGATTAGACTCCAGGATGTGTCTCATGCATAAACTCAAACAACTTATTCACAACAGTTTTTAGAAACTTCCAGTGAGCTCTTAGAAACCGCGGATACTGCCCCACAACATACCTGCCAACAGAAGCAATTATATTCAACAAAAAAAGAAAAGCAATCTTAAACATGGAGCAAAAAGAATGCGTAAACAACTCTTACATGATATTACTTGCAATAACAGCTTTGTTATCTTTTCCCTGGGTGATTTCACATAGATTTAATAAATCACGAATGACCATAACCAAGAATCTGTTTTCCTGCCACAAAACCAAGATTTAAGCTATAAATGATTAAAAAAATAAAAAAAAGATATGACAACCAAGAAAAGAATGCCAAATAAAAACACAGATAATTACCAAATTTAGTCAGTTAGGAAATGATGTTATGCATGCATCAATCCTTGAAAAGACAGGATAAACCAATGTTGAGTAGTACACACACACACACACAGAGGGAGTCCATGTTAAAAGTCAAAATTGAGTGCTAACAATTAAGATGCTGGATGCAAGTCAAAGTAAACCTTGACCCCTTTTGCGATAACAGCGACAAAGTCAACATGGCAGTCCTCACTAGCCAGAAACACAATCCTAAAGCCAACAAGATACCACGATAACAGAAATACCTAAATTTTTAAAACTCAAATTGAGATCCCTAATATAAATCCAGTAACTAATTAATTGAACCAAGTTCCTAAACTAAAAAACTTAGAAATTGGCAAAGTTGCAAACTCTCTGGGACGAAATTGAACCTGACTGCTTCTGTATCACCTGCAACTATACTGTTGGGGGATAAAAGGTAGAATCGAGAAAATGGCTTTTGTCATTCTAAGAAAGCACACAATACCTGTTCTAGACTAAGATTTATATGAAACATTGTTTGGATTCGTACAACTAGTACTAGATAGGTGGGGCTGGGAAAAGGCTAATGGATTAGAATTTTAAGATAATTCCTCGTAATATTTTGACCAAACCAATAGTGTAATATAAATAATGGAAAGTGAGATATAGATCCTGAGCCACAAAGTTCACTTTACCTGTTCTTCCATCATGGAACCAGATATAGATCCTATCGCCCAGCACAGTGTATTCAAATTGTTCCATGTCCAATCCTCACCACTAAGTTGTTTACTTAATTTCCTCAGCATCTGCATATTAAAATATAGGAATCCACCGCATCAAGGTGTCATTAACATACATACGTACAAAAATTCAATGGAACAATTTCACAATAGATAGCCAGCATATCACATCATTCTAAATGAAAACAACATACTCATACACAACATTGGTATATCTTTAGTTTATTCAAATGGAGTTCAGCTTATTAATCTTAGCTTTCAAGAGACACCTAACATAAATTATTGTCCTGATTTTACCATTGGATGAAAAGAAAACCAGCTCATACTTGAAAACAATATGAGCTTACCTATACTAAAATTTAAAATGGATAAGAAAGGAGCCGCAGAATAATTTTTTATTTTCCTTCAGAACAAGAAAAGGATCATTGCTTTCTGATTAACATACCCGCTTTTCAGTGTCATCATGGTCTAGATGTGATAAGTAAATAAGAGTCTCCCTCATAATCTATATAATTGATTGGACATTGATTAACCTCAGAATGTAGTCAATAAAATCTCTCAACCACAGCAGAAGCAACAGTAGCAGCAAGAGAGAACTAAGAAGAGCTCATGGCAAATTGAAGCAACCAACCCAGGTTCGCATTTGAGGTGGTTGGATGCGTCACCATTGACCTTGGTCTTCCTCTGGTCCTCCTGGGTTTCATCGTCCAACAGTAAGAATCTATCCGAATCACAAATCACACACTAGCCCCCTTTATGGAGAAGAAAAAAATAAAGTATTGCAACCATATTGCAACCATATTACTTCTGACAGAACCATATCACAAACGACACCTGACAGAACCATATTGCAACCATATTACTTCTTTTCATTGTGCCAAATAAGAAAGTATTCTTGCCGATGAAGAACCGAGAAGTGGTAACTGAGAGGCTTAACAGTGTGGCCAAGTTTGCACAAAGTAAAGTACAAATTTTTTAATAAATGCAGAGGAGACAAAAATACTCCCAGGTCACTATCATCTTATGTCTCTAAAAGGCATTTCACGATATAATGTAATGACACAAGAATCTAAAGAATGGTATTTTAAGGGGAAAACAAAAAATGGTTGAAGTGAAACCTATAAATCAATTGATCATGTATTATAACAACTAAACTACTGAGATACAGTAATGAACAGCCTTACCAACAATGATCATATAGAAACCCTTTTTTTCCTTTGAGATTTTGATCAAGTCATAATCCATATCCATACATGTATATATGAACTAAAAATGTAAACAAATATAATCTGTCTGAAACCTATTATGGATAAAACAATGCTATTAGTCAGAATTCAGAAATTAATATATCTATCAATCACTGAAGGACCTGGGTTTCCAATTTGCAATGTCCAAACCAAAGTTCTCAAACCCCGCAAAATAAATTAAACAAGAGAAACAAACAACAAATCGAGATACAAAAATGAATTAGTTAACCAAGTAAAATAATAATTATAATAGTGAAATAGCAACAACAAATAAAAAAATTTAAATAATAATGAAATAAAGAGAGAGAAGCAGATTCAACCTCGGAAAACCGGTTCCTGTGGAACACACGCTGCTATATGGTTGCAATATGGTTGCAATACTTTATTTTAAGGACTGAAAACAGTAAGGACATACCTGTGGCTCGGTGACGACAACAGCAAAGACCAAACACTGGGACGCGACAGCAAGAGTTGGGGTGAACGTTGAGACGGTGGCGTCACGGAGGCTCGACACATCGAACGCGATTGAGAACGGAGAAGAGAACGGAGGAGGTACATGATTGAGAATGGAGAAGAGAACTCACTATCGGTGCGACGCGGTAGAGACGCGACTGAGGGATGGAGGCTCTGGACTATGGAGCGCGACTGCGGTAGTGAGACGAGCGAGTCAGAGTGAAGGGAGGCAACCCTAGACTGAGAATGGAAGGATAAAACGCGCGCGCGGGAATCAGCAAACACCTAAGATAGCGTTTCTAATTTTAAACGCTATCTAAAGTTGATTTTATTTTATTTATTTATTGCAAATTAGAAAAGATAGCGTTTCCGTGTGGAACCGGTATCTTAGGTGGTTAGTTAAGATAGGGCTTCCTAAAGGAAGTGCTATCTTTTCCTGCAGCTTAACTTTTAATAGCGGTTCCTTAAGGAAACGCTATCTTAGGTGATACCTAAGATAGCGTTTCCTTAAGGAACCGCTATTAAAAGTCCCCCCATCACTTTTAATAGCATTTCCGCACGGAAATGCTATAAAAGGTGCGCTATCTAAAGTCTAATCTGTTGTAGTGATAAGGAATCAAGTAGTATAGTTAAGAGTTTCTTAATCGAGAGACACTCATTTAAGGTTTAAAATTCAAATCGACTTGCCTTGGTTCCAACAAGTACACGGGTCTTTCCAAACACGCTTAGTATGGTCACTCTGAATCGGGCACGATCACGGACAACTTGACCAGTCTCTCAGGCATACGAAGAGTTGATCTTTCCTCATAAGCTGAGTCAACGGCTCCAAAATCTTTAATCGGTCCTTACTCCAATCTGGTGCTAATTCGTCCTCAAGTCTATTTTTGATTAGACAGCATCTCTTAATTAGTCTATCAGATCAACTAAGCATGGTGGAGAATACTTGTTATTAATCGTTACTGTGTTGAGTTGTCAGAAATCCACACGGATTCTCGAACCATCACACAACATTGGTGTTTCCTACTAAAACACTCAGTCCAACAAGCTGCTTAAACCACAAATCTATCAGTTGAATCGAGTCATATAACTCAATTAACTTTGTAGGCAACATTCTACACGAAGCAATAGAGAATCAGACCGGATCTAGAAACTAGATTGATCGAAAGTCAATATCCTTCTCTAGCAGCAAACCTAGAACATTTCCAGGGGACATTCCCTGAAAAACCTTTCGCAAACGTTAATCATGGAACATTCTCAGCGAACAATCCTAGAAAATCTAATTTAACCAACATACCTATAATCCCACACACATTGCTTCGACAAGGAAGCAATTCCTACAAGGTCAAACCAGAGATTACACAACAAAAACATAACAGACCTATTTCCCAAGGCTCCCGAAAGACTCGACCAGCTCTAATACCACCAATGTAACACCCCCCTTGGGTATTACATGAATAACTCAACCTCCTAAAATATGGGTATTAAATAAAATAAATGCTGGTTTACTTTCGGAAAAATAATTTTTATCTAAGTACTTAAGTGTCAGAAAAATGGGTATAAAATTTATTATTCTGCGGTTACGATAAGAACTTAAGCATTTTATAAGATAATATCTCACATTTTCATAAATTTTGTCACGACCCAAAAACCTAAGCCATTACCGGTGCACAGGCTTACAATCCTAGCCTGGCAAGTCTATTTTCTTTAGAAATTATATTTGAATACCGATCGATAACTTTTACAAAAATTTCGACAGAGTCTCCTCTGTAATTCCAACATCCCAAAATAAAAGCACCTGCTAAAATATTTATAATTTCATCCCAAAATAAAGGCTCTCCGAGCCATGAACATCCTATCCACAATAGAAGCTCTCCGAGCCGTAAACAAACATACGCATAACAGTAATCCAATAAAAGACTCTCAGAGTCATAATACCTATTACTATGACTTTCTCCAAATAAAATTTACTGGATAAACTAAGCTAGTCGCACTAAAAGATATTGCTGGGGAAGACCCCATGGTTCTCACCATTATAACTAACATCAGGCATCTTCAAGGATTGGGACTAATATCCCCGAGTGCAACTGAGAACTTCTCTGCAACATCTGTACACTCAAACCCAAAATACCACAAAAGAAACCAAATAGAAATAGTGCAAAGGTGAGATACCGACATATGAGTTTTATCATAGCAATCACATACACGACTCTCACACAATGACATACAATATATTATAACCATAAACACAGGGATCCATTCCCGACAATCAAATCCATTTTGTAAAACATTTCATGTCACTTCAATATTCACCATCTAGTTCACTATCTCCGGAGATCCTCACTTCCCTTCGTCGAGCAATGATTAGGCTGCGATACCCTTAACACAATTGTCTCATGAGATCGGCCTCTAAATTTAGGTCCGGCTCCAATTGTTCAGGGAATATCACGATGGAGCACCTAAAATAATATTGGAATAGTTCCCTATTGAGTACATTCGTGCCGGGTAACCGAATTCCACGACCCGAGGTTGCAAGGCCCCAAGTATTCGCTGGATTTTCGAAGCCCGAATGTCCCTAAGACCCAAAGACCCTAGAATTTATCTTTGGTCCTTAACTAACCAATTTACCCAATTCACCCTTTGTGAAATTGTAGCTCGAATACACAATGGCACCTCTGCCACGACGGCATAAAAGCCTGACTATGCATGTAAAACAAAGTGTTCTCATTTTCATTTTTCTTTTTTCGATCATTCTTTCCTCGTCAAGGCTTACGCTCTCGACTACTTTTAAATCAAGTATTAAATTAAACTTTAATACTCACCTAATATTTTATCAATAAAATCCATGATTCACAATTCCCTTCACAACCGAACACTAGTCCGACGTCTCAGAATTCTAGGTTCTATCTTTCCTCGAAACTAGAACAGGAACTCTAGCCCGTCAATTCGGAACACTAGGTCCTTTCTATTTTCTCAAAATTCAAAACAAGAACTCTAGCCCGTCAATCCGGAGCACTAGGTCCTTTCTTTCTCCTCAAAACTCAAAACAAGAACTCTAGCCCGTCAATCCGGAGCACTAGGTCCTTTCTTTCCCTCAAAATTCAAAACAAGAACTCTAGCCCGTCAATCCGGAGCACTAGGTCCTTTATTTTTCACTCTCTTTCAGAGGTTTTCGTTCAGTGAAAACTAAATCGAAAAACAAAAGTTCAAGAGTTTCCAAATTTTGTGTCATAAATACTTTTCGTTCTTAGAAATACTATTTCACTAAAACTGTTTTCTTTCAGAAATCCATTTTCTAAAAACTTAGGAAACCACTAAAATCATTTTCTCAACTTAGAACCAAATACAAAACTCTTGTAAATAGATTTATCAAAGGGAACATTTTCTCTAAATGTTACCATTTTTGAACAACTTTTGGTAAAACCTAAAAGAAAATCTTTGTTTTCAAAAGACTTTTCTTTTCAAAAATTCTTTAAAACCTTTTCATGAATTTTGATATTTCCCATTTTCTTTATTTCCTAACTTTGTTCTATCTTCACACTTTCATCATTTAGGATTTTCTTCTCATTTCCCAAAGAAAACAAAACACCACTTTTTCGATATTTCTACGTTAAGGTACTTTAATGTCTTAATCTTGATTAACAAGCAATGACCAGTGTCATGCCATCAGCCAATCACAGTCAAGCAAAACAGTAATATAATCAACAAACAATAACATTAAAACTCCAATCAAACTCTAAACAATTCAAGCAAGACATCATTACAAAGATTTAAAAATTAACATATATTCAAACACGACAGTAAGTATGTAACTACTAAAACTCTTTTGGTAAACTCCCTTTACCTCTCGAAGAACTTAGCTTCCGATTTAAAACTTTGTCGTGAATCCAGAAACCGTCAACGCACGTACACGATAATCTAGCTTGTCCTTCATCAAAAATAACACTCAATCAACAAACAAACAACTAAATCAAGCCTAAAATCCTACATGTTGGTTTCGGCCAAGGGCTGACTTTGGGGTTCAAAATCCTTAAAATTTCTAAACTCTTGGATTAGTGATTTATAATCACTTAAAACCCTAAATCAAAGATCATGGCATAAAGATTGAAATTAAATCTTCCAATCCTTAAACAAATGATTTTCGGCCATGACCATTAAAATGGTTTTAGAGACTCTAATTTAACTCAACAACATAGATCTAATAACTATATAGCTTATAAGATTGAATCTTGTAAAGAAAATGAACAAAATCCTCCTCCCCACATAACCCTAGGTTCTGCCTCCTATGGTTAAATAGGATCGAAAACTTTGTTTGATGCAAGCATCTAGATATAGAATATAGAGGTAATACTAGGATTATAGAAATTGGTTTCATATTTTTAGGATTTTTCTATGATTTATGGTGATTTTTCAAAGTTCTAGATCTAGGAATTGAAAAATATGATCAAGACTTCAAATCACAAAAATCAATGAAGAACATGATGATGATTGAGTGAGAGAAGATTGGTATACCTCTTGGAAATGAAAAATGGGCAAGGAATCACCTACTTCCTTCACAAAATCAAGCTATGGTACTTAGAGCTTTAATGGCAAAAATGTCATAGCTTGATGGAGAAGATGAAGATTGCCTTTTATAGAAGTGAAAATGGGCTTCTTGGCTGCCTAGGGTCGTGGCCTTTGAGGGGTGAAAGGGTCCAACACACAAAAATTCAAGGACAAAGTAGTAATCTCACAAAATGGCATTTTTGTGGTATTATGACAACATAAGGACAAAATGGTCATTTCCCAAAAAGCAATCATGACCAACATGTGGTGAGAAATAAGTGAGGATGTGGCTGATTTGTGTCCACAAATTGTGGGGCAAACTTTGTCATTTCTATGAAAGTTTCAAGGGTAAAATCGTCCAAGGGCAAAACGGTCTTTACACTAGTTTAAAGAAATATCTAGATATTTTGAAATTTAATCATGACAAAGGTGAGTCATAAGTGGTGACTCACCCTACTCACCACAACCATGTGACATGTGTCCCACGGTGGCCCGAGGTCCGGTTCAGTCTCCGTAATTCCGTTTCCGACTCCGTTATTCTCCCGATTTAGGTTTTACACCCGAATCGAGTATAATAACATATTTATTTTGAAAATTTTAAAAATAACCTATATCGTTGGAAATGATATATAAACTCTATCCATTTCGTTCACGGGTCAAAATTAGGTTTTCTGATCAGTAAAATCTTACTGTCGGTGAAAACGTGATCAGGGTTAAAGTCGAATTTTCAACCAAAAATTTCACCGTGTACTTATAAAAATAAGTATGATATGAATATGACTTTGGTTTTCCCAAAATCATTTTCTATGTTTCAGAAAAAAATAATAAACAGATGTTTGTTTATCGATACAGAAAACAGCAGAAACAGCGAAAATCGGGGTGTTACAATTAACCTTTTATGAAAAGTACATGAGGTAGTGATTTGTTGCCTATTAATTCACTAGTGGAAATAATGTAATATACGGGAACGTTTTGCGTCAGTTGACCATATGTTTGACGTTAAAATGCGGCGGTGGCAGTTTTGTAAATATTAAATCACTATTTGCGTCAGTTGTGTAATGAACTGACGTGATTTTAACTCTTTTAACGTCAGTTGTTTATACAACTGACGTTAAATCTGTGATTTTTATGGCAGTTAAATAAATAACTGGCATAAATAATTATGAAACTCATTTCTTTCGTTGTCATCTCCCTGTTGTCACCCTTAACGCAGACCACTCCATATAGTGCAGTTTATTTCTAAATTAGTAAACAAATTCTTGTGTAAATTAAAATAAATAAACACTTAACATAAAACAAGTTATATATGTACAATCAAATCGTATCTCATTGAAGCGATTCATAAGTTACAATTACATGATTAAAAGATAAAAAATTTCTGCAACATAACCCTAAAATATAAAAGTTTCTGCTTCAACATCATTTATTCTTCTCAGTCATGTCCTCAGAAACTCCAATTAATGGATGCATCTCCTCCCTCACTTGAATTCCATGATGCATCGCGCGTGAATCCACAGTCACTAACAGCGAAAGCAAAGTGAAATGGATCTTTACATCACCTACTTCACTGGAATTCCTTGATGCATCGTCTTGAATCCACAGTCACTTGCAGCGAAAGCAAAGTGAAATGGATGACGGGGATGAAATAAAGTGAGGGAATCACATTACGTGATTCACCCAACCTTACCATCCATGTTACGTGATTTACTAAACCTCAGAAGTTTGTTGACCATTAAGACAGAGACCTTTAAGTCTAGGAATAGGAAGAAATAACAACACCTCAAATATGATAGAGGCATACTGTGAAGGAAAAATCACGAAATATAGAGGAAAAGAAGAGGGGGGTGTAATACAGATCGACTTGATACAGAAGAATATGGTTCTTTATATAGAGAAGCGAGACTACCTGAATTTCTTGAAAACTGATCTAAAAACTTAATGATCATTAAGAGGATTAAGTTACAAAGTGAATGGGTAAGTAGCACAGTAGTCAAAGGAATGAATGTCTTTGAAGAAACTTATACACTTTTAACGTCAGTTGTTTAATACAACTGACGTTAAAAGTGTTTTTAAAATAAAAAATATTTATTTTTAACGTCAGTTTTTTATACAACTGACGTTAAAAGTGTGATTTTTTACTTCGGTTAAATAAATAGCTGACGTAAATAATCATGTATCCCTATCTGAAATGCCCTGTTGTCACTCTTAACACAGGTCACTCCATATATATAGTGTAGTTTATTTCTAAACTTTTTTTTAAACAAGTTTATTTTTAATCTTCATTAATTAGCTTGAATTAGTAAACAAATTCTTGTGCAAATTAAAATAAATAAACACTTAACATAAAACAAGTTATATGTATAATCAAATCGTATCTCATTGAAGCGATTCATAAGTTACAATTACATGATTAAAAGATAAAAAATTTCTGCAACATAGCAATAAAATATAAAAAAGTTTTTGCTTCAACATCAATTTCTTCTCAGTCCTGTCCTCAGAAACTCCAATGGATGCATCTCCTCCCTCACTTGAATTCCTTATGCTCCATCTGCTTTATCCACAGTCACTTGGGGAGGAGATGAAATAAAGTGAGGGAGTCACGTTACGTGATTCACCCAACCATACCATCCATGTTACATGATTTACTCAACCTCTTCAAGTTTTTTGACCATTAAGACAGAGACCTTTAAGTCTAGGTACAGGAAGAAATAACAAAAGTCTCAAATGTGATAGAGCCATATTGTGAAGGAATAGAAAACGCACGAAATATAGAGGAAAAGAAGAGGGTGTGTTACAGAATGATACAGAAGAATGACACTTTATATAGAGAATAGAGACTCTCTGATTTTCTTGAAATTTGATCTATAAACTTAATGCTCATTAAGAGGATTAAGTTATAAGGTGCATGGGTAAGTAGCACAGTAGTCAAAGGAATGAATGTTTTTGCAGAAACTTATACACTTTTAACGTCAGTTGTTTAATACAACTGACGTTAAAAGTGTTTTTAAAATAAAAAATATTTATTTTTAACGTCAGTTTTTTATACAACTGACGTTAAAAGTGTGATTTTTTACTTCAGTTAAATAAATAGCTGACGTAAATAATCATGTATCCCTATCTGAAATGCCCTGTTGTCACTCTTAACACAGGTCACTCCATATATATAGTGAAGTTTATTTCTAAACTTTTTTTTAAACAAGTTTTTTTTGAATCTTCATTAATTAGCTTGAATTAGTAAACAAATTCTTGTACAAATTAAAATAAATAAACACTTAACATAAAACAAGTTATATGTATAATCAAATCGTATCTCATTGAAGCGATTCATAAGTTACAATTACATGATTAAAAGATAAAAAATTTCTGCAACATAGCACTAAAATATAAAAAAGTTTCTGCTTCAACATCAATTTCTTCTCAGTCCTGTCCTCAGAAACTCCAATGGATGCATATCCTCCCTCACTTGAATTCCTTATGCTCCATCTGCTTTATCCACAGTCACTTGGGGAGGAGATGAAATAAAGTGAGGGAGTCACATTACGTGATTCACCCAACCATACCATCCATGTTACGTGATTTACTCAACCTCAAGTTTTTTGACCATTAAGACAGAGACCTTTAAGTCTAGGTACAGGAAGAAATAACAAAAGTCTCAAATGTGATAGAGCCATATTGTGAAGGAATAGAAAACGCACGAAATATAGAGGAAAAGAAGAGGGTGTATTACAGACTGATACAGAAGAATGACACTTTATATAGAGAATAGAGACTCTCTGATTTTCTTGAAAATTGATCTATAAACTTAATGCTCATTAAGAGGATTAAGTTATAAGGTGCATGGGTAAGTAGCACAGTAGTCAAAGGAATGAATGTTTTTGTAGAAACTTATACACTTTTAACATCAGTTGTCTTCAACAACTGACGTTAAAATTGTTTTTAAAATAAAAAATATTTATTTTTAACATCAGTTGTTTATACAACTGACGTTAAAAGTTTGATTTTTACTTCAGTTAAATAAATAGCTGACGTAAATAATCCTATATCCCTATCTGAAATGCCCTGTTGTCACCCTTAACGCAGGTCACTCCATATAGTGTAGTTTATTTATAAACTTTTTTTTAAACAAGTTTATTTTTAATCTTAATTAATTAGCTTGAATTAGTAAACAAATTCTTGTGCAAATTAAAATAAATAAACACTTAACATAAAACAAGTTATATATGTATAATCAAATCGTATCTCATTGAAGCGATTCATAAGTTACAATTACATGATTAAAATATAAAAAATTTCTGCAACATAGCCCTAAAATATAAAAAAGTTTCTGCTTCAACATCATTTTCTTCTCAGTCCTATCCTCAGAAACTCCAATGGATGCATCTCCTCCCTCACTTGAATTCCATGATGCATCGCGCGTGAATCCACAGTCACTAGCAGGGAAAGCAAAGCGAAAGGGATCTTTGCATCACCTCCTTCACTGGAATTCCTTGATGCATCGTCTTGAATCCACAGTCACTTGCGACCAAAGCAGAGTGAAAGGGATGACTGGGATGAAATAAAGTGAGTGAATCACATTACGTGATTTACACAACCTTACCATCCATGTTACATGATTTACTCAACCTCAGAAGTTTTTTGACCATTAAGACAGAGACCTTTAAGTCCAGGTATAGGAAGAAATAACAAAAGTCTCAGAGCCATTTTGTGGAGGAATAGAAAACGCACGAAATATAGAGGAAAAGAAGAGGCTGTATTACAGACTGATACAGAAGAATGGTACTTTATATAGAGAAGAGAGACTAGCTGATTTTCTTGAAAATTGATCTATAAACTTAATGCTCATTAAGAGGATTAGGTTACAATGTGCATGGGTAAGTAGCACAGTAGTCATGGGTAAGTAGCACAGTAGTCAAAGGAATGAATGTTTTTGCAGAAACTTATACACTTTTAACTTCAGTTGTCTTCAACAACTGACGTTAAAATTGTTTTTAAAATAAAAAAATATTTATTTTTAACGTCAGTTTTTTAATACAACTGACGTTAAACAATGACTTTTAATGTCAGTTTCTTAAGAGAACTGACGTTAAATAAATGACCTTTAACGTCAGTAGTTTGTGACGTAAAATGTTTTTTTATTTTTGGTTTTTGATTATAACGTTTACACTCGTGTGCCTTCTGCACTTCGCTCTGTACGTCTCTGTTCTTCTCTTTTCATCACGCTCACTCTCACTCTTAACTCTCACTCTCACTCTGACTCTCACTCTCACTCTGCCCTAATCGCGAGCTCATCTCCACCGCAACCACCACGAGGGCTTCTTCGCCACCACCGTGAGGTACACTCTTAACCCTTAACTCTGTCTTTCCCACTCATTCTTTGCAATAACTTGACATCTCTGTTTCCCCTTCCCGCGCACTAACTCCCCTTGTCCCTCTGCTCTCAGTAACCACATCGAACGTTGGCCACCACTCGAGCTCCCCTCCCCACCATCACGCAAGCACCTATTTCTGGTGAGTCTTTAGGGCACATTTTTTTTATTTTTGGTTTTGAGTGTATGTTGAAACTATAGTCTCAGTAGTTGAAACTTGAAATTGTGAGTTTAAGTTGTCTGGAATGTCTCTATTTTTGGTTTTGAGTGTATGTTGCTCTGCTGGTTGGTCTGTCACGGCCGTGATGCTCATCACGGATAGGCCGTGATCAGTTCTGCCTGTGAGGGTCTGGTTCAGTTGGCACGTTACGGCCGTGGTGGACATCACTTCCAGGCCGTGACTAGTGCTTGGCAATCTTCAAAAACTAGTTTTCAATCTCCCGTACTGTCCTTATATTGGATATATGTTTTGTATATCTACAGAACATATCTAGTTATGGATCGTAGTTGGATGGTTTGTAAGCGCACTAGTGCTGAGTATTTGAATGGGGTGGGAGAATTTATAGAATTTGCTCAAAGGAATGTTCCTAATAGTAATGGAATGTTCTGTTGTCCTTGTGTCAAGTGTTTGAATACGAGGAAATGTACGGTGAAGGTTATACATACTTATTTGATTTGTGAAGGGATTTGGTTGAGTTATACAAGATGGATATGGCATGGTGATGTGTTGTTGAGTAGTACGGCAAGTGTCTCCCAAAGTGAGGACGTTGACGTAGATATGGAGGATGATCGAGTAGAGGACATGATCCGTGATATTGGACAAGATTTTTTTCATCGAGCTCATGTGTATGATAGGTTGTGCGGTGATGCAGATAAGCCTTTATATCCAGGGTGTACTACTCATACACGGTTGTCGGCGGTGCTAAAATTGGTTTGTGTGAAGGCGAGAAATGGTTGGACCAATAAAAGCTTCACGGAATTGCTTGAAGTGTTGAAAGACTTGCTTCCGGAGGACAACACATTGCTTGACCGTAACTATGAGGCCAAGAAGGTATTGTGTCCGATGGGTATGGAGTATAAGAAGATACACGCTTGCCCCAATGATTGCACATTGTACACCGGTGTTCATGAAGACAATCACGATTGCCCCAAATGTGGGTTATCACGATACAAAGTGAAGGGTGGTGATGATGATGATGATCTTGATGATGTGAGAAAAAAGGGTCCTCCTGCGAAGGTGTGGTATCTTCCAATAATTCCAAGGTTCAAGCGATTGTTTGACAATGCGAAAGATGCGAAGAATCTTAGATGGCATAATGATGAGAGGAAACGTGATGGAAAGGTTTGTCATCCTGCTGATTCTATGCAATGGAAGAATATTGATACTATGTTTCCGGATTTCGTCGATGAGCCAAGAAACCTAAGGCTTGGACTTGCTACGGATGGAATGAATCCTTATGGTAACTGTAACACCCCCTTGGCGCTACATGTTGAAACTAAAAGACTGAAAATAATTACGCTGGTTTGCTTTCGGAAAATGATTTATATACATGTACTTAAGTACCGATCGATTTCTTTTACAAAAATTTCCAGAGTCTCCTCTGTAATTTCAACATCCCAAAATAAACACACCTGCTAAAACATTTATATTTTCATCCCAAAAGAAATGCTCTCCGAGCCATAAACATCCTATCCATAATAGAAGCTCTCCGAGCCGTAAACATACATACACATAACAGTAATCCAATAAAAGACTCTCAGAGTCATAATACCTATTACTATGACTTTCTCCAAATAAAATTTACTCGATAAACTAAGCTGGTCGCACTAAAAGATATTCATGAGGAAGACCCCATGGTTCTCACCATTATAAGTAACATCAGACATCTTCAAGGATTAGGACTAATATCCCCGAGTGAAACTAAGAACTTCTCTGCAACATCTGTACACTCAAACCCAAAATACCACAAAAGAAACCAAACAGAAATAGTACAAAGGTGAGATACCGACATATGAGTTTTATTATAGTAGTCACATACATGACTCTCACACAATGACATACAATATATCATAACCATAAACACAGGGATCCATTCCCGACAATCAAATGCATTTTGTAAAACATTTCATGTCACTTCAATATTAACCATTTAGTTCACTATCTCCGGAGATCCTAACTTCCCTTCGTCGAGCAATGATTAGGTTGTGCTACCCTTAACACAATTGTCTTATGAGAACGGCCTCCAAATTTAGGTCCGGCTCCAATTGTTCAGGGAATATCACGATGGAGCACCTAAAATAATATTGGAATAGTTCCCTATTGAGTACATTCATGCCGGGTAACCGAATTCCACGACCCGAGGTTGCAAGGCCCCAAGTATTCACTTGATTTTCGAAGCCCGAATGTCCCTAAGACCCAAAGACCCTAGAACCCTTTGTGAAATTGTAGCTCGAATACACAATGGCACGTCTGCCACAACGGCATAAAAGCCTGACTATGCATGTAAAACAAAGTGTTCTCATTTTCATTTTTCTTTTTCCCATCATTCTTTCCTCGCCAAAGCTTACGCTCTCGACTACTTTTAAATCAAGTATTAAATTGAACTTTAATACTCACGTAGGATTTTATCAATAAAATCCATGATTCACAATTCCCTTCACAACCGAACACTAGTCCGACGTCTCGGAATTCTAGGTTCTATCTTTCCTCGAAACTAGAATAGGAACTCTAGCCCGTCAATCCGGAACACTAGGTCCTTTCTATTTTCTCAAAACTCAAAACAAGAACTCTAGCCCGTCAATCCGGAGCACTAGGTCCTTTCTTTTTCACTCTCTTTCAGAGGTTTTCGTTCAGTGAAAACTAAATCGAAAAACAAAAGTTCAAGAGTTTCCAAATTTTGTATCATAAATACTTTTCGTTCTTAGAAATACTATTTCACTAAAACTGTTTTCTTTTAGAAATCCATTTTCTGAAAACTTAGGAAACCACTGAAATCTTTTTCTCAACTTAGAACCAAATACAAAACTCTTGTAAATATATTTATCAAAGGGAGCATTTTCTCTAAATGTTACCATTTTTGAACAACTTTTGGTAAAACCTAAAAGAAAATCTTTGTTTTCAAAAGACTTTTCTTTTCTAAAATTTTTTAAAACCTTTTCATGAATTTTGATATTTGCCATTTTCTTTATTTCCTAACTTTGTTCTATCTTCAAACTTTCATCATTTAGTATTTTCTTCTCATTTCCCAAAGAAAACAAAACACCACTTTTTCGATATTTCTGCGTTAAGGTACTTTAATGTCTTAATCTTGATTAACAAGCAATGACCAGTGTCATGCCATCAGCCAATCACAGTCAAGCAAAACAGTAATACAATCAACAAACAATAACATTAAAACTCCAATCAAACTCTAAACAATTCAAGCAAGACATCATTACAAAGATTTAAAAATTAACATATATTCAAACACGACAGTAAGTATGTAACTACTAAAACTCTTCTGGTAAACTCCCTTTACCTCTCGAAGAACTTAGCTTCCGATTTAAAACTTTGTCGTGAATCCGGAAACCGTCAACGCACGTACACGATAGTCTAGCTTGTCCTTCATCAAAAATAACACTCAATCAACAAACAAACAACTAAATCAAGCCTAAAATCCTACATGTTGGTTTCGGCCAAGGGCTGACTTTGGGGTTCAAAATCCTTAAAATTTCTAAACTCTTGGATTAGTGATTTATAATCACTTAAAACCCTAAATCAATGATCATGGCATAAAGATTGAAATTAAATCTTCCAATCCTTAAACAAATGATTTTCGGCCATGACCATTAAAATGGTTTAGAGACTCTAATTTAACTCAAACAACATAGATCTAATACCTATATAGCTTATAAGATTGAATCTTGTAAAGAAAATGAACAAAATCCTCCTCCCCACATAACCCTAGGTTCTGACTCCTTAGGTTAAATAGGCTAGAAAACTTTTTTGATACAAGCTTCTAGATATAGAATATAGAGGTAATACTAGGATTATAGAAATTGGTTTCATATTTTTAGGATTTTTCTATGATTTATGGTGATTTTTCAAAGTTCTAGATCTAGGAATTGAAAAATATGATCAAGACTTCAAATCACAAAAATCAATGAAGAACATGATGATGATTGAGTGAGAGAATATTGGTATACCTCTTGGAAATGACAAATGGGCAAGGAATCACCTACTTCCTTCACAAAATCAAGATATGGTACTTAAAGCTTTAATGGCAAAAATGGCAAAGCTTGATGGAGAAGATGAAGATTGCCTTTTATAGAAGTTAAAATGGGCCTCTTGGCTGCCTAGGGTCGTGGCCTTTGAGGGGTGAAAGGGTCTAACACACAAAAATTCAAGGACAAAGTAGTAATCTCACAAAATGGCATTTTTGTGGTATTATGACAACATAAGGACAAAATGGTCATTTCCCAAAAAGCAATCATGACCAACATGTGGTGATAAATGGGTGAGTATGTGGCTGATTTGTGTCCACAAATTGTGGGGCAAACTTGTCATTTCGATGAAAGTTCAAGGGTAAAATCGTCCAAGGGCAAAACGGTCTTTACACTAGTTTAAAGAAATATCTAGATATTTTGAAATTTAATCATGACAAAGGTGAGTCATAAGTGGTGACTCACCCTACTCACCACAACTATGTGACATGTGTCCCTTGGTGGCCCGGGGTCCGGTTCAGTCTCCGTAATTTCGTTTCCGACTCCGTTATTCTCCCGATTTAGGTTTTACACCCGAATCGAGTATATTAACATATTTATTTTGAAAATTCTAAAAATAACCTATATCATTGGAAATGATATATAAACGCTATCCATTTCGTTCACGGGTCAAAATTAGGTTTTCTGATCTGTAAAATCTTACTGTCGGTGAAAACGCAGACCGGGTTCCGTCCGAATTTTCAACAAAAAAATTTCGCCGTATACTTATAAAAATAAGTATGATATGAATATGACTTTGGTTTTCCCAAAATCATTTTCTTTTTTTTCGAAAAAAATAATAAACAGATGTTTGTTTATCGATACAGGAAACAGCAGAAATCAGGGTGTTACATTACTACCCCACTAAAAAAAATTTCGTCCTCGAAATTTCGTGACTCGAAACGAGACAGGATCTTGTAATTACATCTTAGTCCCAAGATCCTACATTGTATTTCCCGGATTTCACTTTCCCTTAGATGACATTTGAAACTCAATAACAAAATTCATACTTATTCTTCGTTCTATTTATCCTCAAAATTTAATCCATTATCCTCAATTCATACTCTCCCTCATTAATACTTTACTTTAATATCTCGTACACGAAAGATATAATTAAAACTTAATCTCTTCTTCATTTAATACTAATCCATTAGAAAAATTTTCCTCTACATCCATAACTCTCACTTTTAACACCAAGATTTAACTAAGATATACATTCCTCGCACATGAATAACAAATTCAAACTTAATCACTTCTATTCTCAATTACTGGTCCACTAAAAAAAACTGCTTTTCACACATCTAACTCTCATAGTTATCACCAAGATCAAACTAACTTGACCATAATATGCATCACTTCCTACTCAAGGTATTCAGTCATTTTGGGTGTAGCCTACTCTTCTAGGTTATATTAAATTCATACATTTTAATCTTAAAGAACATGATTACCCTCCTTCATGTAACTACAACCAAACAAAAGAATCACCTCAATTTGAATTATCCAAAATCATAAATCTTGAACTTTTCTAACAACTTAGTTTTATTCCAGAACTCCTCTTTATTGCTCCTGTTGAGCATTATAGAAAACTACTATAGACACTTTCCCATAAATCTCCAGATTCATACAACTAATCTCGATTACAACCTTAATCATTACCCTACATTCCTTTAACGGTATTCTGCTTCGATCAACATTTGATTTATAATAGTTGTCTCACTCACTGGTATTTATTTTAAAGGATTCACATCTTACTAGTCATAACTATACCTCAACAAAACTTTCGTTACTTCTTGTCTATCCGGCTAAAGCAATGATCGTAGTCAAATACTACACTCACTCCCAAACCAACCTCCTAAAGATCATATCATTTTCTCGCTCACCCACTCGAGTTGAGAATGATCCATTGAGCTTAAGCGTCAACTTGGTCCTCAACACGTAGAGCAGACCTTACCGACAAACGTTGGTAGACTTCGGGTCTTACTTTGATACGATACTTGAAAATACTCCATGAATCATGTTCAGTCCTCTGATACCTACTTCATTTGGCTTCTCCTCTTCATAGTGGATCTTGATATATAAGAAATGTGTTGACTTCATCAACGTATCCACCATCACTCGAACTAATTAAAACTCTTGAAGATACTCGGTAACCCATGACAACATTGATTACGATGCCAACATCTTAAATAGGAATGTCTCAAATGTCAATTACATTCTTATTGTACTCAACTAACTATGATATTGTGATGTGAATCAAGTAACCATCCGCATAACTTATGAGATGGGTCACACGTCAATGACGCTTGGAAAAGATATAGGTTAAAATTGATCCAAAAGAAACAAGTTCTATCGAACTACAACAAGACTTGGCCTTAAAACGATTATGAAAATAAATTTTCAAGGAAGGAATTTTCTTGGTCTCACTTTCACAAGAAAGTATAGAGAATAATTTTATCAATTTGAAAGATACTTGAGTGTCCAATATGTAAGAAGATTCTTCAATAGGATCGTGAGTGTAAAAATGCCCGGTACATTCTTACAAACATGACTCTACTAAATTCCTCATTCCATACAAACTTTCAGTGAATCAGGAAATCACAAGATGGATAATTTCTAACACCATGATGATTACTTCTTAATATAAGGAATTTATAAAACGATGATTAAAAGCAAAACAGCCTAGTCAAAAATCAGACTAGATCACATCTACCAAAAGTAGAAGTGACTAGACTAAGTTTCATCAAGAAACTTATGTTGCCACGAAGTTATCTGTGTTATAACTCAAGAAATAGTCGTAACAAATTCTTTCAACGAAATGTGAAAATATCCAGGATAATGAATATTACCAAATCAATCCATTCAAATGTCTAATACACTGAGGGTTACTCAGAAGTGTGAGTACAGATTCTCACATATAAGGAATTCCATTAGGGCATATTGAAATTACGGACTAGCATAACCAATGTATGAGTCCTGATAACTTTCAAATCAAAGTCAGAAAAGTCTGCTTGACATGTACAAACTTGGTCACTGTGATTGTTTAATACAACCATAGGGACTCTAGGGACAATTGTCAACTAACTAGTCCATAAGGAATCAAATAGTACAGTTAAGAGTTTCTTAATCGAGAGACACTCATTTAAGGTTTAAAATTCAAATCGACTTGCCTAGGTTCCAACAAGTACACAGGTCTTTCCAAACACGCTTAGTATGGTCACTCTGAATCAGGCACGATCACGACAACTTGACCAGTTTCTCAGGCATACGAAGAGTTGATCTTTCCTCATAAGCTGAGTCAACGGCTCCAAAAATCTTTAAATCGGTCCTCATTCCAATCTGGTGCTAATTCGTCCTCAAGTCTATTTTTGATTAGACAACATCTCCTCTTAATCGATCTATCAGATCAACTAAGCACGGTGGAGAATACTTGTTATTAATCTTGACTTTGTTGAGTTGTCATAAATCCACGCGAATTCTCGAACCATCACACAACATTGGTGTTTCCTACTAAAACACTTAGTCCAACAAGCTGCTTAAACCTCAAATCTTTCAGTTGAATCGAGTCATCTAACTCGATTGACTTTGTAGGCAATATTCTACACGAAGCAATAGAGAATCAGACAGAATCTAGAAACTAGATTGATCGAAAGTCAATATCCTTCTCTAGAAGTAAACCTAGAACATTTCCAGGGGACAATCCCGGAAAAACCTTTGTAAGCGTTAATCATGGAACATTCTCGTGAACAATCCTATAAAATCTACTTTAACCAACATACCTATAATCCCACACACATTGCTTCGACAAGGATGCAATCCTACGAGGTCAAACCAGAGATTACACAACAAAAACATAACAGACCTATTTCCCAAGGTTCCCGAAAGACTCGACCAGCTCTGATACCACTAATGTAACACCCCCTTGGCGCTACATGTTGAAACTAAAAGACTGAAAATAATTACGCTGGTTTGCTTTCGGAAAATTATTTATATACATGTACTTATGTACCGATCAATTTCTTTTACAAAAATTTCCATAGAGTCTCCTCTGTAATTTCAACATCCCAAAATAAACACACCTGCTAAAACATTTATATTTTCATCCCAAAATAAAGGCTCTCCGAGCCACAAACATCCTATCCATAATAGAAGCTCTCCGAGCCATAAACATACATACACATAACAGTAATCCAATAAAAGACTCTCAGAGTCATAATACCTATTACTATGACTTTCTCCATGGGGAAGACCCCATGGTTCTCACCATTATAAGTAACATCAGACATCTTCAAGGATTAGGACTAATATCCCCGAGTGAAACTGATAACTTCTCTGCAACATTTGTACACTTAAACCCAAAATACCACAAAAGAAACCAAACAGAAATAGTGCAAAGGTGAGATACCGACATATGAGTTTTATCATAGAAGTCACATACACGACTCTCACACAATGACATACAATATATCATTACCATAAACACAGGGATCCATTCCCGACAATCAAATTCATTTTGTAAAACATTTCATGTCACTTCAATATTCACCATTTAGTTCACTATCTCCGGAGATCCTAACTTCCCTTCGTCGAGTAATGATTAGGCTGTGATACCCTTAACACAATTGGCTCATGAGATCGGCCTCCAAATTTAGGTCCGGCTCCAATTGTTCAGGGAATATCACGATGGAGCACCTAAAATAATATTGGAATAGTTCCCTATTGAGTACATTCGTGTAGATGTAAACCGAATTCCACGACCGAGGTTGCAAGGCTCCAAGTATTCGCTGGATTTTCAAGACCGAATGTCCCTGAGACCCAAAGACCCTAGAATTTATCTTTGGTTTGTAACTAACCAATTTACCCAATTCACCCTTTGTGAAATTGTAGCTCGAATACACAATGGCACGTCTGCCACAACGGCATAAAAGCCTGACTATGCATGTAAAACAAAGTGTTCTCATTTTCATTTTTATTTTTCCCATCGTTCTTTCCTCGTCAAGGCTTACGCTCTTGACTACTTTTAAATCAAGTATTAAATTAAACTTTAATACTCACGTAGGATTTTATCAATAAAATCCATGATTCACAATTCCCTTCACAACCGAACACTAGTCCGATGTCTCGGAATTCTAGGTTCTATCTTTCCTCGAAACTAGAATAGGAACTCTAGCCCGTCAATCCGGAACACTAGGTCCTTTCTATTTTCTCAAAACTAAAAACAAGAACTCTAGCCCGTCAATCCGGAGCACTAGGTCCTTTCTTTCCCTCAAAACTCAAAACAAGAACTCTAGCCCGTCAATCCGGAGCACTAGGTCCTTTCTTTTTCACTCTCTTTCAGAGGTTTTCGTTCAGTGAAAACTAAATCGAAAAACAAAAGTTCAAGAGTTTCCAAATTTTGTATCATAAATACTTTTCGTTCTTAGAAATACTATTTCACTAAAACTGTTTTCTTTTAGAAATCCATTTTCTGAAAACTTAGGAAACCACTGAAATATTTTTCTCAACTTAGAACCAAATACAAAACTCTTGTAAATAGATTTATCAAAGGGAGCATTTTATCTAAATGTTACCATTTTTGAACAACTTTTGGTAAAACCTAAAAGAAAATCTTTGTTTTCAAAAGACTTTTCTTTTCAAAAATTCTTTAAAACCTTTTCATGAATTTTGATATTTCCCATTTTCTTTATTTCCTAACTTTGTTCTATCTTCAAACTTTCATCATTTAGGATTTTCTTCTCATTTCCCAAAGAAAACAAAACACCACTTTTTCGATATTTCTGCTTTAAGGTACTTTAATGTCTTAATCTTGATTAACAAGCAATGACCAGTGTCATGCCATCAGCCAATCACAGTCAAGCAAAACAGTAATACAATCAACAAACAATAACATTAAAACTCCAATCAAACTCTAAACAATTCAAGCAAGACATCATTACAAAGATTTAAAAATTAACATATATTCAAACACGACAGTAAGTATGTAACTACTAAAACTCTTCTGGTAAACTCCCTTTACCTCTCGAAGAACTTAGCTTCCGATTTAAAACTTTGTCGTGAATCCGGAAACCGTCAACGCACGTGCACGATAGTCTAGCTTGTCCTTCATCAAAAATAACACTCAATCAACAAACAAACAACTAAATCAAGCCTAAAATCCTACATGTTGGTTTCGGCCAAGGGCTGACTTTGGGGTTCAAAATCCTTAAAATTTCTAAACTCTTGGATTAGTGATTTATAATCACTTAAAACCCTAAATCAATGATCATGGCATAAAGATTGAAATTAAATCTTCCAATCCTTAAACAAATGATTTTCGGCCATGACCATTAAAATGGCTTAGAGACTCTAATTTAACTCAAACAACATAGATCTAATACCTATATAGCTTATAAGATTGAATCTTGTAAAGAAAATGAACAAAATCCTCCTCCCCACATAACCCTAGGTTCTGCCTCCTTAGGTTAAATAGGCTCGAAAACTTTGTTTGATACAAGCTTCTAGATATAGAATATAGAGGTAATACTAGGATTATAGAAATTGGTTTCATATTTTTAGGATTTTTCTATGATTTATGGTGATTTTTCAAAGTTCTAGATCTAGGAATTGAAAAATATGATCAAGACTTCAAATCACAAAAATCAATGAAGAACATGATGATGATTGAGTGAGAGAATATTGGTATACCTCTTGGAAATGAAAAATGGGCAAGGAATCACCTACTTCCTTCACAAAATCAAGCTATGGTACTTAAAGCTTTAATGGCAAAAATGGCAAAGCTTGATGGAGAAGATGAAGATTGCCTTTTATAGAAGTTAAAATGGGCCTCTTGGCTGCCTAGGGTCGTGGCCTTTGAGGGGTGAAAGGGTCTAACACACAAAAATTCAAGGACAAAGTAGTAATCTCACAAAATGGCATTTTTGTGGTATTATGACAACATAAGGACAAAATGGTCATTTCCCAAAAAGCAATCATGACCAACATGTGGTGATAAATGGGTGAGGATGTGGCTGATTTGTGTCCACAAATTGTGGGGCAAACTTGTCATTTCGATGAAAGTTCAAGGGTAAAATCGTCCAAGGGCAAAACGGTCTTTACACTAGTTTAAAGAAATATCTAGATATTTTGAAATTTAATCATGACAAAGGTGAGTCATAAGTGGTGACTCACCCTACTCACCACAACTATGTGACATGTGTCCCTTGGTGGCCCGGGGTCCGGTTCAGTCTCCGTAATTAGTTTTAGACTCCGTTATTCTCCCGATTTAGGTTTTACACCCGAATCGAGTATAATAACATATTTATTTTGAAAATTTTAAAAATAACCTATATCGTTGGAAATGATATATAAACGCTATCCATTTCGTTCACGGGTCAAAATTAGGTTTCCTGATCAGTAGAATCTCACTGTCGGTGAAAACGCAGACCGGGTTCCGTCCGAATTTTCAACAAAAGATTTCTCCGTATACTTATAAAAATAAGTATGACATGAATATGACTTTGGTTTTCCCAAAATCATTTTCTTTGTTTCAGAAAAAAATAATAAACAGATGTTTGTTTATCGATACAGAAAACAGCAGAAATAGCAGAAATCGGGGTGTTACAGTAACATGAGTAGTATTCATAGTTCATGGCCTATTCTGTTGATAATTTATAACCTGCCCCCTTGGTTGTGCATGAAGCACAAATACATGATGTTGTCTATGATGATTTCGGGCCCAAAGCAACCGGGAAATGACTTAGATGTTTATCTAAGTCCCTTGTTTGAAGACTTGAAAACGTTGTGGGTGGAAGGTGTTGATGTAGTTGATGGGTATTCTCATGAGACTTTCAAGCTTCGTGCCATGTTATTTTGCACCGTCAAAGACTTTCCAGCATACGGTAACTTGTTCGGGTACAGTGTCAAGGGGCATAAAGCATGCCCTATATGTGTGAAGGCACATGCTACACTCAGTTGTAACATGGAAAGAAGATGGTTTACCTTGGGCATCGGAGATTTCTTAGACATGATCACCCATATCGTAAGATGAAAAAAGCTTTTAATGGATGCCAAGAGACAGAAGAAGCTCCGGCGGCCTTAATTGGAGAGCAGGTTTATCAGAGGGTAAAGGGCATCGATGTTATATTCGGCAAGTCCAAAAAGAAAGGTAAAGTCTTTGAGAAAAACATATGGAAGAAGAGGTCGATATTCTTTGATCTTCCATACTGGCGCAAGCTTGATGTCAAACACTGCATTGATGTGATGCATGTGGAGGAAAATGTGTGTGATAGTGTGATCGGGATGCTTTTCAACATTCAGGGCAAGACAAAGGATGGTGTCAATGCTTGTCTCGACCTCGTTGCTATGGGTATACGAGAGCAGTTAGCTCCAGTTGTTGAGGATGGTAAGCGGACTTATTTGCTGCCAGCATGTCATACTTTGTCAAAAAAAGAGAGAAAAAAGTTTCTGTGGGTGTCTTCAGGGCATCAAAGTTCCACATGGTTACTCTTCAAATATGAAGAGGCTTGTCTCTAGTGATCTTAAATTGGTTGGCTTAAAGTCTCATGATTGTCACATCTTGATGCAACAACTTATGCCCGTTGCTATTCGTGGTATTGTTCCAAAAAATGTGAGGCATGCCATTACTCGGTTGTGCTTATTCTTCAAGTCTATATGTAGCAAAGTCGTTGATCCCCGTATGTTGGATGACTTGGAAGTTGAGGCTTCTACAATCTTGTGCCAATTGGAGATGTATTTTCCTCCTTCCTTTTTCGACATAATGGTTCACTTAATTGTTCATTTGGTGAGGAGATTAGATTATGTGGGCTGGTTTTTCCGAGACGTATGTACCCAGTTGAGCACTACATGAAGATCTTGAAAGGGTACATGAAGAATCCTCATCGTCCGGAAGCATCTATTGTTCAAAGGTATGTTGCAGAAGAAGCTATTGAGTTTTGTTCGGACTACCTTCATAACACGGATCCTATAGGGGTTCCTAAGCCTCGGCATGATGAGATCAGATGTCAAGGTAAGGGTACACATGGCTTAAGAATTAATAGCAAGGGTCGGGAGGAAGTGCTTCAAGCACATTTGTATGTATTGAACAACATCGATTGTGTTCAATCTTTCTTATCTGTACATAAAAGAAAAGTCAATCAAGAAAACCCTCGAATGAGCGAAAGGTGGTTGTTGAAAAAGCATAACAAGACTTTCTTACCATGGTTCAAGGAAGAAATGCTTAAGGATGGTAGTACTGCTTCTGATGACGTAAGATGGCTAGCACGTGGGCCTAGCTTCAACGTCATATGTTGGAGCGGATACGACATAAACAACTTTTCCTTTTATACAAAGGAACAAGATAACAAGAGTACCATGCAAAATAGTGGGGTTATGATCGTGGCGGAAGCAATGCACTTCTCTAGTGCAAAGGACACAAAACCCGTTAAAGCACCGACACCTTACTTTGGATATATTGAAGATATTTGGGTGCTCGATTACACTAAGCTTACGGTGCCGGTTTTTAAATGTAAGTGGGTTGATAGTAACGGTGGTGTACAAACCGACAAATTGGGGTTCACATTGGTAGACCTCAACATGTTAGGTCATATAAATGAGCCTTTCATAATGGCTTCCCAAGCAAAACAAGTGTTCTACATCACTGATCCTTCTAACAAAAGGTTATCCGTGGTTCTCCAAGGAAAAAGCATGTATAATGGTAGTGATGAAAATCAAGATTCAAATCTTGATATTCCTGAGACTCCTTCTTTTTCAACAAACATGCCCACTATAATCGAGGAGACACAGGTGGACGATGTACATGCCACTCGTGATGATCATCACGAAGGGATATTGATATAGGTAGTTTAAACTTAGTATACATTTATTTTTATTTATAATTCTGTATTTATTTTGAGTTATAACCTATGTTAATAAATATATATTGTTTCTGAATAGGCATACATATGGATCTGTCGGATAGCCCATATGCACGGGAGGACACTGTGGGGCCTACGCAGGACCCGATCGTGCCTACGCCTGATTCTAGTGTAAGTTTACATGTTATATACTATCTTTAGTCCTTCTTTTTAATGTAAGTTTATAATGTTACAACCCTCTATTTTATCATTTTTTTTGTCCATACAAACATCACAGGCTCATAGGAAACGGGGTAGAGGAGCCACGACGTTGAAGAAACTTGAGAAGGACAGTCAAAGCGGACAGAAGCTTGAGGTGTCCTTCGATGCTAATCTAAATGCCTAGGGACCCCGTGCTAAAGAATTTAATAAGTGGGTATTTCTTCTGGCGAAGCAGCACGTAAGCATCAACTACAACCACTGGAATGACGTTCCACAGAACGTTAAGGATCAGATTTGGGAGGCTATCACGGTATTTTACCTTTACATTCATTTGATTTACATTATTAGATAATTATCCGAGTTATAATCCATCCAGTTGTTATGTATTCAATGTGTAGGTAGCTTGGACTGTGCCAAATGACGAGGATCATCGTCATAAATGTATGAAAATGGCATCAAAGCATTGGAATGGGTTCAAGCATGATCTTACTAGGTACTATGTATCTGGGAAGAAGCGGCTTGATAAAATGTTCTCGGATTATCCCTAGATTGATCAGGATACTTGGGATATGTTTGCTAGGAGTCGACAGGATGGAGAATTTCAGGTTGGTTGATTAAGTTAATTTTGTATGCTTCTTATAGATCATTTAAATGTATTTAATTATGTGTTTTTGTTTGAATAGGCTAAGGCAGATAAGGGTCGGCAGAATCAGGCGAAGAACGTCTACCGCCACACCATGTCTCAGGGTGGGTACCAGACTCGGATCGAGGAGATGATGGCGGATCGGTTGAGGGTGAAGCAGGAATAGCACTCTGCTAGGATTGAAAGAGGAGAGGTGCCTGAGGGCACACCATTAAGTCCTCCGTCGGACATCGACCGCGAGGATGTCTGGTTAGCCGACCGCATGACAAAGATGGGATCTTTTAAAGTTGATGCCACTCGCGAAGTGGCAGATAAGATTGTAAGTAAATAATTAACTTGATTTCAATTGATATTTGTATAGATATTTTTAACATTTTTCACTTGCACATTTTTTTATTTTTTCATTGTAGATGGATCTTAAAGCACAATCCTCCCAGGGCTCATTCGTCCCTTCTGGATGGCGGAACGTCTTCTTTGACCGCTCTTAGGCAAGAAAGACCATCCTGGTCGGGTTATCGGTGTTCCTAGGAACGTGACCATCAAAGAATATTATGGCAAGTCTGCTTCACGAAAGCGGGTGGTCGATGAAGCATCAATTTTGGATGACATTACTCAGCACCTCATCTCCCACCCTGCTATTACAACACATGTGATGCAAAGCTTAATATCCAACCCAGAATTCAAGTAGGCGCTTGCCAGAGAGCTTTCCTCCGTCGGTTCATCCCAGGACACCGCAGGGCATGCCAACCCTTCACATGTGAGCACAAAAGAAAGTTATAGTAGGGCACATGTGGAGGACGATGAGTTGGCAGCTAGGGAGCGGGAGTTGGAAGTCCAATGCCATGAGCTTGAGTTGGAAATGAAAAGGCGTGAGCTTGAGTTGGACTTCAAACGACGTGAGCTCGAAATGTTAACAAAGGTATGTATTCATTATTAATGTCCAAAGAAAATGGGTGTCGCTGTCACCTGTCACTCGTTTGTTCTCACTTGGTGATGATTATGCGCTTGAGATTTTTGAATGTCCATTGGAGCAAGATGGATGGGTGGCACGCCCAAATCAATGGAGGATATTTTCTTTCTGTGGTGAAGATCTCGGGCATGCCTGCAGAGATAACGTCTGGATGGCCAGCACGGTTTTGAGTCTCTGGTGCACGTAAGTTAATTTTAATTTTATAACTTATTTATTTTTGGTATTTTTCCATTTAATAATTTATTTTAATTTCAATATATATATTATGTAATTAACATCCACACCTTTTCATATCTTAGGTATCTCCATCGTCTTCAGCTTGATAAGGGCGTTGCATCAGTTTACGGCTTCTTAGATCCGTCAATCCTTGTGCCCCAATTCTTTACTGGCGATGCATTTAGTAAATACATAGGGAACTTGTTGGGAGACAATCAGAAAGAATTATATCTGGCTCCCTCTTGTATGAAAGACCAGTGGCAGTTGTTCGTACTTCACCCGTCTAGGCATACCGTCATATTCTTATGCTCTCTCCACCAAAAGCCGCCACAGGAGGTGGTGGAAGCTGTAAATAAGTAAGTAACTAATCTTAAATTTAATTTAAGTTTTAATATCAGTTGTTTTTAGTTTATTACACACATGATATATGAATTTGTCAATTGACATGATTATTTGGTTATGATAGCGCCTTTCAAGGCGAGTAGCATAAGTTGCGCCAATGGGAGAAGTAGGACTTCGAAGGCTAAAGCAAATCCTGAATGGACCATCCTCAAGGTTTGGAAGTTTATTTATCAAATAATTAATATTATAATTACTAATTTATATGTATATTCAACTGACATTGAAATTAATTTTGTTTGTAGTCTCGATTTCAACCTGACGGGTGGTCGTGCGGCTATTATGTGATGCTTCATATGCTAAACATAGTCTCCGCATCTATTATGGATGGATGGAATAAGGTAATATTTAAACAACTTGTTAAATTATATATTATAATTTTGAAGATGACTTGCGTTAATGTTATTGTTATTATTTGAACGTGTGTAGGCATTTAACGACCAATCGCCTCTTCAAGAAGATAAGTTTAGAGACTTGAGGATGCACTTAGCTGAATTCTTCTTCAAGTATGCGGCTGAAAAATGAATTGACAAGATACCTCCGCAATACTTAGATGAATACTTTTTTTGTTACACTTTAGAAACTAATTAATAACATGTATATATATATATATATATTTATATATATATATATATATATATATATTCTTGTAGATAGTTATGTTTTTCCTATACATGGGTTTTGGTTTTAAGTCCCCCCATTGCTCCTTTGTATATTTCTTTTCTTTTTTTTAATATTGAAATTTAAGGGTAGTGTTTGCTTCTGTAATGTGTGTGATATTACGTATTCTTGTGATATTTACTGAATGCAGGGATAGCTGAAAGGAGTGATATTTTAAAACTGATTTTTTTAAAAAAAATCTATTAACGTTAGTTGTATCAAACAACTGACGTTAATAGTATTTTATAAAATATACAGTGCACTATTAACGTCAGTTTCAATAAAAAACTGACGTTAAAATTAAAACCTTTAACGTCAGTTCTTTACTACAACTGACGTTAGTTTTAACAAAATTAACGTCTGTTGTGTTAAAGAACTGACGTTTATAGTTTTATGTTTAACGTCAGTTGTTTAAACAACTGACGTTAATTTTAACAAAATTAACGTCAGTTGTGTTAAAGAACTGACGTTAATAGTTTTATATTTAACGTCAGTTCTTTACCACAACTGACGTTAAAATATTAACTATTAACGTCAGCTGTATTTACGTCAGACAATATTCTAACGTATAAAATCAATTTTAACTGACGTAAAAAGCACTCATTGCACTAGTGATTAGAATGTGTTGCCTATTTAGACAGAATATGGTTTGACAGTGTATGATTTGTTGTAGGTGGAATTGAGTCCATTTGTTGAACTGAATGAAGTAGATTATAGTAAGATTATTTTCTATGTGGAAGACATAATCATAAAGTCTTAAAAAGAATGATTGTCTATTAATAAAAAAAATGTCAAATAGACTAAATTTACCTCAATTAAGACACCACACCAAGTCACCAGTGGCTTTTCTTCGAGCCTGTTTAGGTCATTTTAATGACAAGGCTCTTCCATTGGTTTGATAGACCATGAGATAACCATCTTACTATGAGAAAAACATCTTATTACACTACAAAAAAAAGGTTATTTAGTGACCGAAAATATCGACCAAATTTTTTGGTTGTTTTTTGCGACTGAAATGGCGACCGATTGTAGGATCTACATGAAACACTTATTAGAGTTGATACTCCGGACCGAAATAGCGACCCGAAATAGAGCGTAGCAAAGTTATCGGTCGCTATTTCGGTCACTAAATTAAGGAAAGTAAAAGTCAGAAATTTATGACTTTTTAGCGATGCGGAATTGGCGACCGATTTAAATGCAGCGGTTAAACTTTATTAATATTTGCGACCAATATTAATTCGGTCACTAAGCGACGCGTAAAAAAATTAAAATAGGCGTGTTAGCGACACATTTTTTTAAAAAAATTAAAATAGAGCGTGTTAGCGACCAATTTAAAAATCCGTCGCTAAATTTATGAATTCAAATTTCAAATTAACCCATTTAGCGACCGAATAATTCGGTCGCTAAAAATGAAATCCCTAAATTGCGATTTCCTTTCTCTCGTCCCCCAGTTCTCTCTTTTCTTCTACTCTCTCGCCGGATTTGCTCTTCTCCGCCCCGTCCCCCCATTTCCGCCGCGCATCCTAAACTCTTCTCACCCATATTCCTTCTCTTTCCAACCTCATCTCCCTCCACTTTGCTTGAACAAACTACAACCGCCGCCCCTACACGACCACGATGGCCACCACCGGACAGCAAACCGGAGCCGCTGCTCGCCGACGCAGTAGAGGAGCCACGCGCGCGCTGTTGCGCCTAGGCCGAGCTCAACCGCGTGAATCACGCCTCCACCACGGTAAGCATCGCGAGCCACCGTTTTCGTGGTGGTTTCCACCATGTGGGTTCCTTCCAAGCTTCTTCTTCTTCCCTTGTGTTGATGTGCTTTCTTTCTCTCTTTGTTTTACAGAAAACCGCCCCTGCCGCCGCTGTCACAGTCGTGCGCCGCCGCTATTAGCACCACCACAAGCTCATCTTCTTCATTGGGTGAGTGGTTTCCTCACTTCTTTGGTTTATTTTCAAGAAACCCCAAGTTTTCCCCAAACTCAAACCCTAACTTTAATTTCAAAGTTTGAAATTTGAAATTAATTGGTATTTTATGAAATTGGGATTATGATTAAGTGTTCCCCTAAATCAATTTTATCAGTCCCTTGTTTAATTGATTTTTCTAAATTTTCACCTTGAGCCTAAAGACCCCTAATCTATTTTGACTTAAACCAATGAGATTTTTTAAGAAATTAAATATGCTATTGAGCTATAATTATAGTGTAATTGTTGAGAAATTAATTTGGTGATTTGTCTAGCTGTTTCTATGTTTGGATCGACTCTATGGGTTGTCGTTAGTGCTCGTGTTTGCTTAGAAGAGACTGAAATTACTCTCTAGGGACTTTGACTGCGTAACTGACAAGTAGCTGGATATTGCTGAACATCTTTCAGGTGGGGGAAAGAACCAATCTACCGTCGGAATGGTTAAGTAGTGTATAAATATAATAATTGTGTAGGGCAACCTAAACCCTACTAGTGGTCGAGTAATCGACAAGACCAAAATCATATTGAATGCTTTTATGAAAAATCAATGATGATTTGGGAATTGTGGATTTATCGATGTTAAGTTATTTATAAAGTATATTGAGGTTGATTGACTTTATTAATATTATTGGATTGCTATGTTGTGCTGGTGGTGATAAATTACTTTGTGATATTTGAATATTTATGATTGTCTATGTTATGCATGATCTGCATGGATTATTTCTATGCTTAGTTGACTTTAAGTGAGGATATGTGTTGTTCGGAGATAATTGTTTGGGTGAGAATGAATTGACTTAGAGTTGCCCAGCTTAAACTAATTATTTAAAGCTGAGTCTTTGACATAGAACATGTCTTTGAGGTTTTGGTGGAAGGTTAAGGCACTAGGTGGTTATTAATGTGGGTTGGTGAGGTTCGTGTATTGGTATTGTTGTTTGCGATCGTGTTTTGGGAACATGTGAGGTTGGAGTATCCGATCATGGACAAACTTAATGATGAGGGATTGGACGAGACTCCCTATGAGCCGGATGCCGGAGCTCGAGTCTTGACCCATGGTGATTAGGGTCAAGGTTGTATATGGCCAGTACGTCTTGTGAGACGTTTTAGATGTTTTTAGTTGTTTAGTATTTTTGTCTAAGTCTATGCCTGTGAGGGCTCCTACCAAGAGGATACCCTCAACAGTGTTTTGGTAATGTAATAGATAAACATGGGGGTATTTATATATTATTTAATGTAATAGATAAACATGGGGGTATTTCAACAAACTCTTAAATGTTAGTTTCTTAAATGTTAGTATTTGTGACAGGATTAATTTTATTTATGCATTATAGGTCATTGCTCTATTTCTCGTGAGTTGAAAGCGAGTCCCTTCGTCCCCTCTCCATCTCCACAGGTAATCAATTGGTCGTAATGCCAATTTGTTGAACTTTTATATTACTAACTTGAATACAATTAAGTTGGATCTAAGGATATTAATTTGCTTTCATATTGTCTTATTATATTTATCAGTTCCCGATCTTCTTGTCTGCGGCTCCTCCCCTTATCCTTACTTGTTTTTGCATTTTGTCGCATAGGTAAGTTCTCTCAATACTCTCTTTTAAGGTTCTGCTTTGTCTAAAAGGTTCTGATTGTGTGGTTCTTGTAATGTGTTATGTGAATTATATATCTTGTTGTTTGTTAGTGGAGAGGTGAGCTCAATAGGAAGGTATCTGCCTGAAAGGCAAGATCTTGATGGTGTGTCTTGATAATTTAATATTTATGCATGTATTTGCAATTATGTGTTGTTTGTTAGTGGAGAGCAGATCTCAATAGGATGTGATCCTGTTAAAAAGGTGGGATGCTTGTTGTGTGTCGCTAATTTAGAAGTTATGCATGCGTTTGACAATTATGTGTTACTTGTTAGTGGAGAGCGGAACTCAATAGGATGTTTGCTACTATATTTTATCTAAGTTTGTATTGAAATATGCTTCAATATATATTTGTTGAAATATGCTGCAATCCTTATAAGTCAATGGTTTTATTTTCTGCTAGAGTTAATTATTAACCTACGAAAGCCTTAGTTTCCTATTTGAGATTCAATATTAATGAGCATGCGTACCTTCTCAGGGCACACATGTGCATTCCATATTTTGGATGTGCTTGAAGGATTCTTGAAGTTTGAGGTTTTTCTTTAATTCTGCCTTAAGGCCAAGGTCTTTGATAATGAAGGATTAAGTATAGGGTTAGATAAAATGAAGGGTGGGGCACAATTTGCCAGGCACATGATGTGCCGTCATAATTCAATTAGAAAGCAGCTCTGTACACAATATTATGAAAGCAACTCTGGTTTTCTACTCATTTGTTTGACTAGGCAATGGAGCTTTCCAGAAATAGTTGTTGATGACCATCCTTACTAGGTTATCTAGGCATTTCCAATAGGAAAAGTCCTCTCTATGACCATCCTTCAAAACGACGTAAAAGCATCTGCTTTCCTAAAAACTACTATGTTTGCTAATCTGTAAAGTTGCATGTGAAGTTGCATTTCTTTGTTCTATTTTAACATGCTAGTATGCTACATGGATCTTTCTATCTTTTCTTATTATCACTTGATGAAGTTTAGACATATGACTTGTTTTCCTTATCGTTTTATCAGAAAATGGATCCGACTAAATGTTTTGAGACAGCCATCCATATAGACCAGGTACAGTATCTCATCAACTTAAGAATAATGATCGAATTCACGTAATGATGGTTAAGGCATAAACTAATCATTACTAAATTGTTCTTGTGTATTTGCAGGATTTGATTTCAATCCCGCGATCATTCTACCGTCGTTGGGGAAGAGGAATACCGCGTGTTGTGACTATTGAAGACAAATGCGGAAATATGTTCAATGGGAATATAGTAATCCATGAGGATCGCCCATATTTTGCAATAGACACAAATGATATCAGGGAGTTGTATTTGTTGTCCCTTTGGTGTATTGGCAATGTTTAAGTACCTTGATGGTTCTCGCTTCTACATGTTCATCCTTTGGAAGATTGATGAGTTTTGATATTTTTATTAGTACTTATTGACTGTGGTGTGTTTTTATGTTTTGATCGTTAATTAGTACATTATTAAACTTTTTTTTTATAAACAATTATTAAACTTGCGTTAATTAATGTATGTGTTTTCTTGATGATATTGATTTGTGGTGTTTTGGATCGTTAATACATCATGTTTACGTTTTCTATTTATTCAAAAAAAATATGGGTTTATTTTATTTATATCAGAAATTAAAAATCAATGGGATAACAGTTGAAAAACAAAATTTGGTCGATAGGATTAAGTCAAAAAAAATTTTTAATTTTTTTTTTTAAATTTGCGACCGAAATAGCGACCGAATATCAGTCACCAAATTCGGTTATCTGAGCATGCGACCAACTATACGGCGACCGAAATATATAATTTTGTGACCGAAATATCGGTCGCAAATTTGCGACCGAAATACAAATTCGGTCGCTAAACATTTAGCCACCAGGGTTTCTGCTACTCCCTTAATTCGGTCGCTGTTGAGTCACCGGCAAGTGTACCGGGTCGTCCTAAGTAATAAAACACGGTAAGCAATTACCGAGGTCGGACACAGGGATTGGGCTACCAATTCTACCAAATCGCAAGAAGTTCGAAACGTTTGACCAAGCAAGGCAAGTGGTTGTGGAGAGAGAGAAAATAGGATCGCAATTCAAATTAACAAATCAATTAGAAATCAAGAATTAAAATATGGAATTAAATATCTAAGGTCACAAATCCACCTACCCAATCATGCATAGTACCCAAGTGATGATGATTCCCTCCCTAAGTTCAATTACAATGTCAACCAGAACCCCCAAATTCTTCTAATGACATTGTCGTGCTCAATAGGACGTATTCAACGATTGAATTAATTACTTACTAGGTCTCATAACCCAATCATCAAACTCTATTAAATCTGGTTCCTATAAGGTTGCACTGATCTCCTATTCACTCTCGTGCAATATTCGATCAATGTTCCCAATTCAAGTTCTAAACGCAAATTGCCTACTAAGCCTTATCACGTTAATTAGTCAATCACGCATGCATATGATTAATGCAATAAATTCAGAATTGGAAAACAATAATTGAGACAAAGGAGAGAAACATACATCACATTGAATCTACACCGTCATGGGTGGTTTCATTGATCCCTTAGACAAGGGGATTAACTCCTCATGCTTGTAACAACACACAAACAATCGAAACTCATCATGAATGTACAATATAAAAAGAAAATAAGGAGACGCAGCTCCAGAGAACAAGGATTCGTCAAAAACCGATCTAAAACAAGTGGGTAACAAAAGTTCCTTCCATCTGCCCTAAAACAGCAATTTATAGATTTCAGATTCTGCGCGCACTCGCGAGGCGAGTAGCCTCTCGCGACGCGAATATTAAGTTTTGGCTCCATCTGGATTTGAATGCTCGCGAGGCGAGGTAGTGTTCGTGAGACGAGACAGAGAGGATGACATTTCTGGCACAGTCAGACCTTCAGACTCACGAGGCAAGATGCTGACTCGCGGGTCGAGACGGAGGATGACATTTGCTGTTCAGACTGGTCTTCAGGCTCGCGAGGCGAGCTCCTGTTTCGCGAGGCGAAACCTCCAGAATTGCTTTTCCACTGTTTTCTTCATTTTCCTTGACTCTAAGAGCTTCACTTTTAACCTGAAACAATAAAAGAAAACGAAAAGCGTAATTCTACTCAAAATAAACTAAAAACTACTAAAAATGCATAAAACGAGTCAAAGTCTAACTTAGGAACAAAACAAGGCCAATTTGGGAGATTAGCGAGGGTGACTCGCCCAATTAGGCACAAAATATACCCCTTTTCTAGCTGGAAACTAGATGAGCCAGAGGCTTATCAAAACACCCCAAACTTAAACCTTGCTTGTCCCCAAGCAAGCTAAAACTCAAAAAGACTCAAAACTTGGCAAGCCTAAAGGAATCAATCAACCTTTGCACAGATTTCATGCAATTTAACACAACAATTTTCGTCAATGTTTTCCCCCCTTGAAACAATGTAATCCCCACATTCATTTACTTTAAACAATTGAGAACTTCCATCATTCATGCAATCAATAATCTAAGTTGAGGATCCAAGTGGCACACAAAAGGGAGATCACCAAATTCAAACAATTGCCTTCCTCACAAGGGCATTTAATATTTCACTCATTCGCTCAATTTGTCTAGGCTATAAACTTTTCACTCAAGTTCACATTTCAAGAGCAGTTCCCATGAATTTGATTTTCATCTCAACAAAGTTCCCACGAAAACATGCATGCAACATCAACAGGTCTTTTAAAGGTTGTAATGGGGCCTGGCTAAGGGTAGGATATTTAAAGGTACTAAGCTTAAGTCCCTAGGAATTACGAGAGCATGAGCATTTTGACACATTGAACTTCTACTCAAATTCCTTTTTCCATTTTTCCTTTTTTGCCTTGGGTGACTACAGCCTTTCTCTTCTAATACCCTTTTTTGACATTTTGTTACTTTTCTTCTTCTTCTTCTTCTTTTTTTTTTTTTACGTTTGGCTCCAACCTTTATTTTTCTTTTTCTCAACCCAGAATGACATATCATACCTTGTAGCCACCCCAAACTTACTTTCTTGCAACCCTTCTCTTGCTAAGCTTCCATGCTCTCCTAATCCTAAGATCGGGTCAACATGGTTTTTTTTTCCAGATTTTTGACTTATAATATAGGGTCATCAAGAAACAATAGGATAATCAGGCTCAACGTGGCTAGCTAGGGAACATGCATTAGGGATGGTTCTTTTAGGCCAAGTAGTTATTTCAAAGAAAATTGCCTAAATCATTTGATGCAAGCACATAAACATGCAAACCATGAAGAGATTCAAGCAAATTCGGGAAAGTGCAGCCTAAAAGCGAATTACACGATCAAAACAATGTGGAGGCTCAAATCCTCTCCTGGAGATTTTTTGCAAATTGTTTGACCGAGATACAATTCCTAGTGTGTGCACCCCTTCACCCCCAAACTTGTCATAAATCAAGCAATCACAATAAAATTTCTCAAAGTTCAATTTTCAATTTTTCACATGGGGATCAAATTGTCGATTTTCAGAACCTAGGGGGAAATCATCGATGGTCAAAATAATTCATGCAATCAATCTATGCTAAATTTAATTAAAATCCACCAAGCTTGCCGACACAACACTCATACACAAACTCTTGATCTTCTCAAATTATTCAAGAGCGAAATTCAAAAACAAAAACAAAAACAAACCAATTGGTTCCCTCCCCCACACTTAAAGCATACATTGTCCTCAATGAAAGAACATAAATATAAAATAAGAGAGAGGGAAAAGAGTAGGTGTTCCCTGATCAAGTTGTAGTGTAGGTGGGCGCTTCCAAGGACAGCTCTTCTACGGTTGCATCCTCATCCAATGGTCCCTCGGGCACCCTCCTTGTGGAATAGCACCTCCTGATCTGGAAAAAATTGAAAACCCAATTGCAGATTCGTGAAGCGATACATCACTCGTGAGGCGAATCTGGAAAAATTGTTCTTCACACTTTCCAGAATCGCGAGGCGAATAATAGCTCGCGAGGCGAATCTGGAATTCCAATAGCTGATTATGCCCAGATTCTCGAGGCCAAAGTTGCTCCCGCGACGCGAGACAGAAGCGTGAGCAAGCCTGCGGGATTCGGGGCTTCTGTCTCGCGATGCCATTGTGGGTTCAGGGGCGAATCTGAGTTTTTTTTTTTTTTTGTATTAGAAAATGACAGAAAAATAGAGAATACCTAGCTTGGGTTTCCTCCCAAGTAACGCTTGTTTAACGTCCCGAGCCTGACTCAAGTCATCCCTAAGGGTTAATCCAGGAAGAAGATCTTGCTTGCCATGCCATGCCTTAGTCCGCTCTTTGTAGGTTCCTGTACTTTCATATGCTTGCATGCGGATCCCGGACAACTCATTTAAGTCCAACAGCCCTTATAACCAGCACGTACTCTCTACCCCGTGATGGTCCTTGTTGGGATCAATTCATTGCTTTCATTGACCACCACGGTTTTGCCACCTTTCTTTGGGACCACATGAATTGGACTAACCCAACTACTATCCGAGATTGGATAGATGATTCCGACCTCTAAAGGTTTAACCACTTCCTTACGCAAAGCTTCTTTCATTCCTTCTTTGTTGAGCTTTTCCTTTGCACATTCATCCTCTAGGAGACTCGGTAAGGCTTCCATGTCTTTTAACCACTCAAGATAGTCCTCATCCCCCAAAGGGTCTTTTTCCTTACTATCATCATCATGGGATTTTACCAACACCTGTGCAAGTGAAGAACCATGGGCTTCTCTAGTTGCCTTCGCCTTGACAGTTGAGTCCACCATATCCACTCGATACACATCTGACCTCACAGCATGGTGCTTCATTGCTTCAAAGACATTGAAGACTACCTCATCATCTTGCACCCTTAGAGTGAGTTTCCCGTGTTGCACATCTATCAAGGCACGCCCAGTGGCCAAGAAGGGCCTACCCAATATGAGAGGGATCTCGGCGTCTTCATCTATATCAAGCACCACAAAATCCACCGGAAATATGAACTTGTCCACCTTCACTAACAAATCTTCGACCACCCCATAAGGATATTTTATAGAACGATCGGCGAGTTGGAGTGACATCCGTGTATCCTTGACTTCTTTGATCCCCAACCTCTTCATCATAGAGAGGGGCATCAAGTTGATGCTTGCCCCTAGATC
Source organism: Sophora flavescens (assembly GCA_030762895.1). Taxonomy (NCBI): domain Eukaryota; kingdom Viridiplantae; phylum Streptophyta; class Magnoliopsida; order Fabales; family Fabaceae; genus Sophora; species Sophora flavescens. Next base: position 212,984,824 of record CM061063.1, read on the forward strand.
ACACAATGCCTTTCCTAGAGTCATCCCCCCAATGGTGCATGGTATAGAAAAAGAACCGGGGTCCTTCAACTTTGGAGGTAGTTTTCTTTGAAGAATGGCACTACACTCCTCGATCAAAGCAATTGTTTCCTCATCCACTATTCTCCGCTTCTTGAAGAGAAGCTCCTTCATAAACCGGGCATAAGATGGCATTTGTTCCAAGGCTTCCGTAAATGGAATGTTAATTTGAAGTTTGCGGAACACATCAAGGAATTTATTGAACTGTTTATCTTGTTAAGGCTTCTTCAATCTTTCAGGATATGGTACCTTCATGTAGGGCTGGAGGTCTTTGGGCTCAACCCACTTCTTTTTTCTGAACTCTTCATCTACAAGTTTTAACATTCCCCTTGCTCTAGTGCCTTGTCACTTGCCAACTCCTCTTTCTCGGGTTGCTCTTCCTCAACTTCCTGAGAACTAGTTGCACCCCTGTTAGATCCCAACACCCTACCGCTTCTAGTTGATATGGCATTGCATTGGTTCTTAGGGTTGTTCTCGGTATCACCTGGGAAAGTGCCTGGGAGACGCTCATTCAGTTGCTTTGCGGTGAGCAATTTGCGTCTCTAGATTCTGAATTGCCGACCCTGTATGAGTTGCCAACTTGTCAATTGTTGTGCTTGTATTGATTGACAACTTCTCAACTGCCCCACTCATCTTCTTAAAAGCCAACTCCCAAGGTTGCCTTCCACCATCTGTTATTTGCAATTGATTAGGCCCCGGAAGAGCCTGCTAAGTATTGTGTTGATGGATTCCACAGTTAGGCCTCTGACCCTGTTGAGGTTGTTGTTGCCAATTCTGTGGAGGTTCTTGTTGCCCGGCTAGACCACCACTAGCATTACTCCAAGCGAAACCCGGATGGTCTCTCCTCATATAACCCCTATTCTGATTCTGACTGTAATCATTCTGTATGTTCCTCTGATAGTTGTTCTGGGGCACGCTGTCATAGAAATTGTGGCATGAGTCCACATGTTCTTGAGAGAAGTTGAACGGACAGTTCTAAATGTCATAATCTCCATTACAATTTTCACAACCCGGAGGCATTCCCTCGTGTATCACATTAACCTTCTTGTTCCCAGACAAAGCCGCCATTTGCATCTTCAACAGTTTATCATGCTCTAGAATGGCTTCTATTGTTGCAGCACTGACTCCACTTGAGGTTTCCCTACCACGGTTGTAATCATTGTACGACATCTTCTCCAATAATGCCCATCCATTCTCAGCTGATAAATAGGAAAAAGAGCCGCCATCTGCGGCATCACAATTCATCTGGTAGCGCCCCCTTAACCCGTTAAAGAAATGTTGAACCTTGGAGACTGGGTCAAAGAAGGCCGAAGGACACCTTCTCAAGAGCACATTGTACCTCTCCCAAGCATCATTATAAGATTCATCTTCTGTCTGCCTGAAAGATGTGACGGCAACTCCTTCTTGTGCCGCTTTCCGAGGAGGAAAATACTTAGTGAGGAACTTTTGTGCCATTTGCTCCCAAGTTCTGATACTGTTCCGATCCAAGCTATCAAACCAATCGCGAGCGACATCCCTAAGAGAGAGAGGGGGAATAGCCGCGAGCGAAAGTCATCTTGAGAAACACCTCTTGTCCTCTGCAAGTCACAAGCTTCAAGGAAGTGAGTGATGTGTCTATGAGGGTCTTGTTTGCCACTCCCATCAAACTGATTCTCACGGATCTGGGCTGTGACACATCCTTCCACCCTGAAGGAATCTGTATTGAGGTTGCCCCTCACGATAGAAGAATCACAATCACCCAAGTTGGGTAGATTGTACTCAAAGAGAGGCTGGTAAGGAGGAGGAGGAGGATTTGCGGCCATCTCCTCAAAATCAATTGCTCCAAGCCTCTTTCGCTCTCTGGCTTCTTTCCTTAATCGCTTCTCGGTCTTGGTGATCTCCGAATCAAATAGCAAGTCCACTTGTGAAAGGGTACCTCGAATACAAAAACAAGGCAAGACCAAGTGGAATAAAAAAAGTAGAGAGAAATAATAATAAATAAATAACAAAAAAAAAAAGCTTAACCAAAGGATCAAACTTCCCTAAAATTAGGAAAATTGGTTGTGCCAATCCCCGTCAACGGCGCCAAAAACTTGTTGAGCCACCGACAAGTGTACCGGGTCGTCGTAAGTAATAAAACACGATAAGCAATTACCGAGGTCGGACACAGGAATTTGGCTACCATTTCTACCAAATCGTAAGAAGTTCGAAACGTTTGACCAAGCAAGGCAAGTGGTTGTGGAGAGAGAGAAAATAGGATCGCAATTCAAATTAACAAATAAATTAGAAATCAAGAATTAAAATATGGAATTAAATATCCAAGGTCACAAATCCACCTACCCAATCATGCATAGTACCCAAGTGATGATGATTCCCTCCCTAAGTTCAATTACAATGTCAACCAGAACCCCCAAATTCTCCTAATGACACTGTCGTGCTCAATAGGACGTATTCAATGATTGAATTAATTACTTACTAGGTCTCATAACCCAATCATCAAACTCTATTAAATCTAGTTCCTATAAGGTTGCACCGATCTCCTATTCACTCTCGTGCAATATTCGATCAATGTTCCCAATTCAAGTTCTAAACGCAAATTGCCTACTAAGCCTCATCACGTTAACTAGTCAATCACACATGCATATGATGAACGCAATAAATTCAGAATTGGAAAACAATAATTGAGACAAAGGAGAGAAACATACATCACATTGAATCTACACCATCATGGGTGGTTTCATTGATCCCTTAGACAAGGGGATTAGCTCCTCATGCTTGTAACAACGCACAAACAATCGAAACTCATCATGAATGTACAATAGAAAAAGAAAATAAGGAGACGCGGCTCCAGAGAACAAGGATTAGTCAAACACCGATCTAAAACAAGTGGGTAACAAAAGTTCCGTCCATCTGCCCTAAAACAGCAATTTATAGATTTCAGACTTTGCGCGCGCTCTGGAGGCGAGTAGCCTCTCGCAACACGAATATTAAGTTTTGGCTCCATCTGGATTTGAATGCTCGTGAGGCGAGGTAGTGTTCGCGAGGCGAGACAGAGAGGATGACATTTCTGGCACAGTCAGACCTTTAGACTCGCGAGGCGAGATGGTGACTCGCGGGGCGAGACAGAGAGGATGACATTTCTTTGGATCGGGTGGTCTTGAGGCTCGTGAGCGAGCTCCTGTTTCGTGAGACGAAACCTCCAGAATTGTTTTTCCACTGTTTCCTTCATTTTCCTTGACTCTAAGAGCTTCAATTTTAACCTAAAACAATAAAAGAAAATGAGAAGCGTAATTCTACTCAAAATAAACTAAAAACTACTAAAAATGCATAAAACGAGTCAAAGTCTAACTTAGGAACAAAACAAGGCCAATTTGGGAGATTAGCGAGGGTGACTCGCCCAATTTGGCACAAAATATACCCCTTTTCTAGCGGGAAACTAGATGAGCCAGAGGCTTATCAATATAGCAACCGAATTATCATGTTTAGCGACCGAAATCTTCGATCGCTAAATAGGTTTTTTTTTTGTAGTGTTATTGAAAATTAACATGCTGTTGACCAAGCATGTTTTTAACATTGTCAGTGTTATCACTATATCTAGATTATCATTGTGTGACTTTGGAACATTTAGAAAAATGTCCAAAGGTTCTTAGAAGTAGCATCGTTTCTTATAATTAAATTTTAATTAAAGGGAAAGCTAATTATAATTATTTATAATAGGTTTAAATAAGTTTTTAGTCCCTGAAATGTGCGGTTATTTTGGTTTCCTTATAATTTTAATTTTTTTTTTCATTAAGAACCCTAAAATTTCAAAGGTTTACGAATAGGTCTCTACTAGACTACCATCATTTATGCATCGTTGTTCGTTGAAAAATAATTATTCACAAATTAAATTGATGAAGGAAGAACAATTTTGCATTCTATAAAGATTATTTTGAGGTGAGATGTGTGTCTTCTTTGCTGTATGATCGATAATGGTGTATAGTTGACAGTGGAACTTATTCCTAGATTTTGGAAATTGTATGGAGTAAACCTATGAAAAAAAATATTTGGATCTAAAACCAAAATACACATATTTTTCATGGACTAAAAACTTATTTAAACCTTTGTAAAAAAAACTTATTTAAACAATTATAATATGTTTATGTTTGATGAATTCCCTATTATAAAATTAGAGTAAGCTAAAACTTTTTGTCTTTCCGTGATTTGAATTGGTGGATTTCATTAATCAATGTTTCATTTAAAATTATGGAATGTGAGATGGTTAATATTTTTGAGAAATTTGATTTAGAATGAAAGATGTTACTAATCATAATAGACACTACTTTATTTTATTTTATTTTTGAATTATTTGGTTAGGCTAATTGAAATTATAATTTATTTATTTTTTTACGGTAGCAAACTTATTTCATTTCATTAGATATACAACCGGGAATAACATGATAAATATAGAGACTAGGTAACAATGAGCTGCCCTAGCTATAGAATTAGACTATTTGCTTTGTTTTCAGTTTCCTGTTTTCATTTTCTGACAAAACTGTCACTTTGTTTTCATTATATTTCCTGTTTTCGGAAATTTGTACAGGAAACACTGAAAACAACTTTTTTCTATTTTCACTAATAAACAAGATGACAGTTTTATAAATATTTATGAAAATAGTAAATGAAAACAAGAAATTGGAAACCAAACAAACAACCCTAAATTTGCTTGCCTCCTGACAAAAGTAACCTTTAAGGTTTAAAACTAACAAGTTCTTGCACTGCGTAATAGTTGCTCCATGTTCAGAAATATCAACTCTAGAGGAGTGAATGTGATCTACCACTGATTTGCAATCAATTTCAATGAATGCAGTAACACCGTGGGGTGTTGCCACCGCTTCCCCTTCATGTACCAACATCATGGGGTGCTTGCCACTCGACTTTCTTTGCCAATAAGGCTCCTTGATCATTCTTCATTCCTTAGATACATTCCGAATGCAGTAGCATTTTCCCTGCTGAAAAAAGCTACATCTATGTTACATTTCATATAACTTGTGTCTGGCTTGCTCCAACGAATACAATGATAATGAGTTTCACAAATCTGCACTGGTTGACTATGAGTTGTACTCAACTTCCATTCCTCAAGCGCATGCATGGCTCTTGTCACCACTTGAGAATGATTTTCTGTCTTGTCCTCCCAGAGGACCCATCCAAGCAGTGTAACCACGGCTATCAAGAGCTTATGCGGCCTTAAAAAAGAATTCCACATAGATCTCTAAAATCTCGATAAAAGGGGACAACATTCACACCCTTCATTTAGGCCATCTCCAACGGTGAATCAAAATGGGATCTTCCCTATTAACGACCAGTATTTGTTAAGGATCCATGCATTTGGAGCAAATAGTAGAATCCGTGCTTAACAGGGAGGAATGCTTGTATAAATACCGATTCTTAACTATTAGTGTGGGTCAATATTGATTTTTAAAAATAAAAAAATTTGACCAGACAGTAAAAAAAATTTTGGAATAAAAATAAATCAATTATTGATGAAATGTAAGGATGTGGGGTCACTAGTGGGGTCCATTTAAGAATTTTTTGAAGTTCTTGGATTGGAGATATGAGATACTTAGGTTTTAAAAAGTAAAAATGAATGATGTATCAAGATGGAACCCATTTAAGAAACCAGAAAAGATTATATGTTGACTTGACCGAATATATCCCATGCGAGTTAGGCCACTAAAGAGCAATATCCCTAGTAACCGAGTCAAAAAGGGGACATTTAAAATAGCTTCTGCCTGTGATGGGTGCATCATGTTATTACATTTTGAACGCCCCACCTCTTAGCTTCATGGAGAATGAGATCTCTAACTTTCAGATTAGAGAAATGATGCTAAACAACAAATAACTGCATGGAAGACTAAAAAATAACAAAACAATAAATAAAGACAACAATTCATGAAACTACTTTAAATTTAACATTGAAATATTCTTTATAATATAAATATCTTCTAACAAAAGGATCAACTAAGATACATAATGACATGAGTTTGAATACATCATAATTTTTTGTAATACTTCTTTGTAAACAACATTCCTAACAATAGCTTGGTTCACCATCATCATCACAGGTTAAAATTTTGAGACCCATCTTACTCTTGACCCTTGAAAACAATTGCCCATGAGAAAAACTTGTCGTGGCAAATATAAGCCAACATGGGATAGTGTCTTCCCTTGACTCTTATTGATGGTCATTGCAAAGCTCAAAATGAGTGGAAACTGTCTTCTCTGAGATCATAAAGTAATTCCATAATCTAAGGAATCAAGTTCTTCCTAGGAATATAGACCTTATCCCCAACATGAGTTCATGTAGCAACTTTACAACCAATAACATTCAAACCCAACTCATTGACAATTAACCTTGTTCCATTACATACCCACAAGATTATTCAATATTCCTCACCAACATAACAGGGACACATAGTTTCAAAATTACCTTGTGATTAGGTAGACCTCAAGCAGTTGATTTGGTTAAGAAATTTAGTTATTACCCAATCAAGGTTAATGCCATTGGTTTCCTCCATCTTACAAACAATATCACACTAAGGTATTCCTTCTCCTCACTAGGTAGCAAAGATAAAAAATAGTTATTGACGCTTTGTATGATTTCCAAAATTGGAATCAATATTTCTCTATCTTAAAAAGACTTTTAATCATTGATATCAAGTTAGGATATTTGGAAGAGACAATGCTCTCAATATGATCCAAATAATTTAGAATCAAAAGGTCTTCAAGAACATCAATTTTTGCTTCACCCTCATTATCAATTCCTAACTTCCCATCAACGATATCGATAATCCATTTTGCAAACTCCATGGTTACTTGTACATCAGCAACATCTGATCTACTTCGCAACCTCATGTTTTCTGTTAATTTCAACACTTTACAATGTTTCCATAGTATAGAGGAATTGATAGTTGCCATGATAACATCAACCCTACTGTAACACCCCCTCGGGCATTACTTCGTAAACACGTGCGGAAATAAATTAAAAGTAATTCGCTGGTTGCTTTCGGAAAATAATATTTTCTTAAATTGTTATCATCTCTCAAAACGGTGATAAATAAAAAAAAATTCTCTATCTTTTCGACAACCACAACAACAAAGTAAGTATAACCGTATATGGATATATATATATATATATATATATATATATATATATATATATGTAACATCATCCAACTATACTGTATCCTACTGTTTTCACACCTAGACCTTTATAAGTATAGGTCCTTATTGAAAAACAACAACAAACGAAAAATAAAACCTAAGCTGGTCACACCTATAAGACAGACATAATAGTAGCAAATAAACATTGGCATGCCCCGAACTAAGGAACCTTCTTCTTGTATACATTATATCCCCTGAGCGGCTCATCTGAACTCCCCAATATAGAGCACAACAGAGAAAATCCAAACAGAATAATGCAAAAGTGAGAAACCAATATATGGATTTAACATGATAACTACATGCGCGACACAAAAGAAAACATATATACATATACATTTCTATAAATAAACAAGTAGTCTATCACTGGGTTTCATACCCGATCACCGTTTTTGAAAACAAATGCATGAACACTTCAACTTTCAACGTGTAACTTTTCACTTAATCTCCGGAGATCCCAACACTGTAAATGAGATGATCAAGCTGGATTGCCAGGTATTTTAGGCACAACGTGGCATGAAATACCATACATAACAACGTAGCACGAAATACCTTATTTATCAAGGTACCATACATAACAACGTAGCACAGAATACCTTATTTATCAAGGTACCATACATAAGAACATGGGCACATCTGCCAATGAATGCATATAAAACATTTTGTTCTCGTCATTTTTCTTTGTGTTCATTCTTCTTTTGTCGAAGCTCAAGATGGCTTAGGACTATTCGTAATTTTCAATGTATTAGAACTTTCAACGTTAACACAGGACACGAAGTCCGAGTGCTCAATCACAAAACCTTTAGACCTTGCAATCAGTCTTAGGTTCGTGGTGATAGAAAACAATATTCACCATTAACAACGTTCATTACAACGTGAATAGGACACAACGTCCATAACAACGTAACACGGATCAAAGATCTTCGTGCTTTTATTTCAGAACGCCAGTATCACGACGTCTCGGATATTAGGTTTAAATTTCAACGTTAACACCATTTTCGTTCTGTGAAACATAAAATCAAAACAAAACTTCCGAAACTTATCCAAGTTGTCGGAAATACCGTTGTTGAGTAAAACTTGATTCTGAAAATTAATTTCAAAATTGGATTTTCCTTTGTAAAATCATCAATTACTTGAAATCTTTTTCTCAAAATTTAATGTTTCAAAAAGGGAGTCACTTGAGGCTCAGTCTTGGTTTAAAACACGTACTGCCATTTTAGAATTTCTTGTCGTCGATACTTTTCCAAATTACCGTCGTCTTGCATTTTTAAAGTCATTTAAGCCAATTCTTAAACTTTTCCACTTGAATATTTTTCTAAAATCATAATTAAGTTATTTTCGAAGGTTAATTTCATAAAATAAATTTTTATAATATTACGGAATTTCTTACGTAAAAATTAGCAATACAAAAATAATTTCACGGTTACATCCTCACTATGACTCATAGTTCACTCTTACACCGATAAATCATTAAAATAATAATATTTTCCAACATTTCTTATTTTTCCCAAATAATATTTTCCATAAATATTATATTCCAATATTTCACCGTTAAACATTGAATATAATTTATAAAGCTTCTTAAAGCTTCTATCTAGTTAATTGATTGGGCACTGACCACTGTTAGGCTTGTCAAACAACAATCAATAACAACATCATAGCAATATTCCCAGGCAGATCATGCATCACAACATTATAATATATAACTGCAAATAAACAATTAGGTGCAGATAAACCATCACATATAAAAATAACCCAACTTAAACCAACTTAAACAAACACCACAGATAAATAATATAGCCAACAACTAATAGCAGGTATTCATCGAAAAAATTCCTCAGGCAATCCCCTCTTACTTCTCGAAGAACTTAACTTACGATTAAAAACTTTGCCGCGAATCCGTAAATCATTGACACACGTACACGGTACAATTCTTTATCCTTCAACAAACCACAATCAACAAATCAAAATCAAACAAATACAATCACCTATACACTAAGGATAGGTCACGGCCATGATGAGTTTTCGTGGCTAAAAACTTGTAAAATTCTTAAGTCCTTGGATTAATGATCCTTAATACCTAAGACATAGGATTAGTGATTAACAACAAATATTAAAACAAAAATATTCTAATCCCTCAAAAACATATTTTCGGTCATGACATACAAAATAGGCTAGAGGTTTGATTTTGATACAACACTTTGGATCCAACATATACATGATATGGAAAGATGAAATCCAAGTTCACTTGCTAAAGAAAATAAACAAAATCTCCTCCACCAAAAAAGCAAGGTTTCGGCCATGAAGTAAAAAGTAGGGAGGAAAACTTTGTTTACAACAAACTCTTGGATTATGAATATATAGCTGATTATAAGATCATAGAAATTGGTTTCATATTTTTAGTATTTTTCTATGATTTTCTAGAAAATTTCAAAGTTTCTAGATTTAGGAATTGAAAATGATGAACATGGATGAACAAGAAATTGAATCATGAAATTTCTTGAAGAACATGATCATGATTGAGGAAAGAGAATAAGGTTTACCTCTTGTAAATGGAAAAAGTGCAAGGAATCACCAAGTTGTTTCACAAACTAGCTTATGGAAGCTTAAGGAAAGTTAAGAAATGAAGAAGATGATAGAAGAGTAATGAAGAAGCTAGAGTCTTCAAGTGTCTTCATTAATTTATGGACCAAGGAAAAATGGCCTTGGGCTTGCGCATGGTCTTGGAAAAAGTCCAACAAGCTAAGTGTAACGCCCCCCCATGGGGCATTACTTACGTAACACATGCGGAATTTAAATTAAAAGATAATTTGTTGGTGCTTTCGGAAAATAATTTATATAAGTATATAAGTGTCTGAAATTGGGTATAAAAACTTTGTCACGACTCCTAAGCCTTGATTGGCACACAAACTTACTATCATAGTATGGCAAGCCTATTTAATTTAAAGAATATGCTTGAATAAAAGATAGTATTTTACGAAAATTTTGGCAGAGTCTCCTCTGTAATTCGGACATCCCAGGTAAAAGAACACCTGCTAAAATAATTACATTTTCATTCCAGAATTCCAGTTACACCAAATACAACCAGGCATTAATATGCTAAAGATAGTTATATCAATTAGCTATACAGGACCAAAAGGAAAAGTTTAAGTTTTCATTCAAAAGAGAAGCTCTCCGAGCCATAAACATTCCGTTTTAAAATATAGACTCTCTGAGTCATACTCATACATACTTATCAAAAATCCAAGTCTCAAACCCTAAGCTGGTCATTCTAAAAGTTATTCCTGAGAAGAACTCACGTGATCGTTCCACAATCAAATACTTCATCAAGCAACTAGATCTAAGTCTCTGGGTGACTTAGGAAGACTCCTCTGCACATTTGTACTAAAATACCCAGGGTACAATAGCAAACCAGAAGAAACCTGATATGTTTGTAAGGGTGAGATACCGACAAATGGATATATCATACAACAACCATATACATGATACATACATCACATAATCATATAAGCAGTTAAATCATGCATATACATAACATAACAGTGTTATATCAAAGGGTCTCAAACCCACACAGTCAATCTTTTGAAAATATACATGACACTTCAATATCAGGCTCTAACTTAATCTCCGGAGATCCCAACAACCTTCAAATGAGTTGATCAGTCTCGATACACCGTCTCATTGGCTAGCTAAGGACAACGATAATACACCGTCTCATTGGCTAGCTAAGCACAACGATAATACACCGTCCCATTGGCTAGCTAAGCACAACGATAATACACCATCTCATTGGCTAGCTAAGCACAACGATAATACACAGTCTCATTGTCCAATTTAAGAACAACGATAATAAGGCACGTCTGCCTGGGGAAATGTACATGAGAAAATATTTTATTTAAAAGGATTTCTTTGTGTTCATTCTTTTCACTGTCGCTGCTCAAAGCTAACGACTTAAGTCATCATTTCCCCATCACTTGAAAACTCAGAAGCATAGGACTCATAGTCTGAATGCTCAATCACAATGCCCAAGACCGTGGCCGCAGTCAAGGGTTGTGGTCGAAGAAAACAACCTTCACCTTTAATCATGTTCATCACACGCGGTTAGAATACACAGTCCAACACAGCGTGATTAGGACCTAAGTCCATCACAACGAAATCAGAACGAACTGTCCTCAATTTCGAGAATTGGACTCTCAGTCCATAACATCATAACCAGGACTCATAGTCCCGAATTAACACTGATCCAAGATCACGTGCGCATCACTGAATACTAGAGGCGACGTCTCGCGTACTAGATTCCCTTTCTTAAGTACTTATTTTTCGTTCAGTGAAAAACAAATTCAAAACCGAATACTCGATAACCTATCCAGGTTATCGGAAAGTTTCTAAAATATTTAGGAAAAACCTTTTCTTTGAAAATCTTTTTTATAAAGCATCTTTGAAATTCTTTTATCTTTGAAATATTTCCCCCAATAGGATATTGCCAAATAATCTTGAAAGTTTTCACTTGAAGACACATAGTTCGAAAAGGATTTTTCTCTTGTATAACAATAATTCACCAAAACCATTTCAACATTTAAAACAAGTACTTTAAGTTTAGAGAGCTTTTGGAAAAGAACACCAATTCGTTCATCTTCAAAGCTTATTAAGGTTTTTAATCCTTATTACGGTTGAGCACAGACGCACGTCTGGCTTAGCAAACTTTCAATCAACAATAGTATATATCATCAGTTCAATGCTAATACCACAGTTGAAAGCAGTTCATCACATATATGCATTATATCATTTAGAACAAGTACAGTTCAACATCAGATAATAGCATAACAGTTCAAGTATATCAGATAATCAAGTAAGCTCAATCAACATGTAAATATCCAATTAAACACATACACACATGCATACAGTTATTGAATATCCCTAGGCAAACTCCCCTTACCTTTGAAGACAAGTAATGGATCCTCGTCTTAATGCTCACGTTAGCTCCAAGAGTATAACTATCTACTCCATCAAGCAAGCATAGCCGTGTCAAACGTCTCAGAGAGGGAATCCAACAACGCGCAACAACCAAAAATCAAGAAATCAATTTCACATGATCAAACACACATTCTAACTTTATCTAAACACTTAATCTAATTACCAAACAAGGTTACTTTTAAAGAAAATCATGTTTGAAGCTCACGCTTCCCAATACCCTTTAAGGAAACTTTGTTTTGATTAAAAGATCATGAAAAGAACTTTGGAAATCATCCATTAAGAGTCCTAATTGCACTAAATCATAATTAATTTCACAAAAACATACCCAAATTCAAATAAAATCAAATTGGGGTTTAGGGCTCCTAAATACAATTTGGGGAAAACTCATTTTAACTAAAGAATAATAAAATTGGTTTAGGGAAACACAAATTCACAGACCCAATTTCATAAAACAACCTTAAATTTCAAGATTAAAATCTGAAATCAAAGGGTTAGGGTTGGGGTTTCAAAATCAATTTGGGGAATTTGAATCTGAAACACAAGAGAGGGTTTTGACTCACCCAAGGTGGAAGGAAGAGAAGTGGTGGCTGTTGAGACCTCCGGCGTGGCGGTGGCGCGTCTGAGGATGGCGGCAGAGCTTCGGTCTGCAACAATCCTTACCAACCAGAGGAGGCGAACCTCATAGAAGGGAGGGTGGTGGACGAACCACCGTAGACAGCGGCCAGGCGAGCTCCCCCGGTGGCGTCGTCGAACGACGGAGCAAACGGCCGGAATACGTGTGGGTTGCGCAGCTGTCTTCTCCCTCTTGCTGGTGAGCAGCGACCGGATCTACTCTTTGAGGTGGTGGTTGCACGGCTTGCAGGTGGCGGCGCGAACCAGTCCGCAAGGAAGAAGGAGATGGAGTTGAGGTGGGAGGAAGAAGAAGAAAAGAGAAAGAAGAAAGAAATAAGGAAGAAAAAGCTGCAGAGAAGGAGAAGAAAAGAGAGAGTGAGGGCGTCGAGTGAGTGAGAGAGAGAAAAGAGAAACTTTAGTTTTTAAACTAGTTACTTAATGATAGGTACAAAATGAGTGATAAATATTAGGCCTAAAATAAACATGTTTTTACTTTTTGGATTCTAAAAATAAAGATTGATAAATATATGATTTCGAAATTCAAATTAGAGTAAAGATTAATAGTTGAAATGATCAACTAAGACAATACTCGGTCCAAAATTTAATCTCCGATTAAGGCCAAACCAGTTTATTTTCAACTCTAAAATTAAACTGAATGAAAATATGAAAATGATTTTCTCTTAATCTTATTATTTAAAATATTTTTCTGTACTGGTAATAATAGTGACAACAATGTAACTTATTGTCTAGTAAGCGTGCATTCACTGAAATAAGTCAGTGCTAACACAACCGATAAAATAATTTGAAGAGAGTAATTTAATTACTCAAACTAAACCACATAACATAATAAATTTAAACATCCAAATAAAATAATTAATCATAGGTGTAAAAACTAGGGTGTTACATTACTACCCCTCTTAAAAAATTTCGTCCTCGAAATTTCGTAGCTCATAACTACACAGGATTTTGTAATCACACCTTAACCCTAAAATCTTGCTTGGTATTCTCATCGCTTCATTCCTTTTATCTATAACTTTATAACAAAGATCGATTCTTATACCATTTTATTTATCCTTGAGATTTTTCACTACCGCTTTATCCCCACTACCTTCGATATTTCATCTTAGTCTATTACACTTTCAAGAACAAAATCAACACTATCTTTACCATAACATCAATTAACCTTCTACTCAAGAGATGCAATCATAGTCTTAGTCCATTTAGGCTTAGTCTACTCTTCTAATCATATCAAATTAACACTTTTCAAGTCTCCAATCAAAATGTCGTAACATTCCTGAGTTGCACATGATATACTTTGCGCCAAAAACCTAAGAAATTCAATCTCATTAAAATTGAATCTTACCACATCCAACATAGTCCATTCTCTTCTTAATTCCTCTCGGATCTTTTGCCTACTTCGATTTCATATCCTTCATTTGACTCTCAATTTTCAATTTAGTTCTCAAGCCTCATTAGTATCCCTGGTTTAAGAAATTTCCCATGCATCTACCCTATTGCCCAAAGAAAATACACAACTCCTAACAATTCCTTCATCCAAAGGCAGGGCTCCATCACTTATGCAAGGAAATGCTTGTATCGTATCTGCCCTTATCTTATATATCTGCAGTCGATAAAAGAGATTATAAAATAGAGTTTCTCTAAGGCCATTACCCCTAAGAGTTGCACCAAAACAAAGCCAAGAAATCTAGGTGGACACTCCCCAATGGCAAATCTTGGATTTTAAAATGTCCAGTTTCTACTATGGATCATCAACCACATATTTACCAGAATAAGACCTCAAAGATTATAAACATTTCACCATAACTTATCACACTCGAAAGACATAACCAAAACTTAACCACTTCTTGCCTCAAAATTTGTCCGTTGGCAAAACTTCTTCAACACCTTATCCTCACGACGAGCATCAGGTTCAACACGTAACTCTATCACATATATCAACCTTCAACTCAAAGTACACAATTATAGTCTTAGTTTCCTTTGGACTTATTCCACCACTCCAAATTATATCATAGTCATTCATTTCAATCTTAAAGAATACAATTACATTTCTCCATGCAACTACAACCAAAAGGAATCACTTCAACTTGAATTATCCAAAATCATAATTCTTAAACTTTTCTAACTACTTAGTTTCACTCAAGAACTCCTTTTTACTATTTCCGTTCAAATTAAGGAAAACTACCATATATATTTTTCCGTTAATCCTCGGACTCACGAAGTCAACATTAATCATAAACTTTGATCACTACTCTAATTTCCTTTAATGATACATCTGCCTCGATCATGATAAAATCCATCGTAATCATCTCACTCAATGACGTTGAACTTAAGGGTTCTCATAGTACCATTCACATCTATACATTAACGGAGCTCCTATCAACTCTAGTTCGTCCTACCATAGAGATGACAAAAATTTAGGTACCACACTATCTCCCAGCTAACCTGCTAAGGATAGGTAATCTCATTACTTATCCATCCCACTGAGGACGATCAGTTGGACTTAGCCTCAACTTAGTCCTCAGCACTTAAAGTAAACTTAACCGACACACGTTGATAAACTTCCATTTTTCATCTGAAACAACACTTGAAGATACTCCATGAAGTATATAAACAATCCTCTGATACATTATTCGGTTCACTAATACTGCATAGTGGATCTTAACTCGTAAGAAGGGTGTAGACTTCACCAGTTGATCAACGATCACTTGAATTTAAACAAGACCCATGTAGGTCTTCAGAAAACTCATAACAAAGATTCATGACGATGCCAATATCTTAACAAGGAAGGTCTCAATTGTTAAACTATCCCTTTTTCACTGTACTCGACTAACTCTGACATCTTGATGTGGAGATATCCAACTCATGACTGATGAGATAGGTCACACATCGACGACATTTGGAGAATACGTAGAACTAAAATGATCAACGACGACAAGTACGTTTCGAACCGCAATAAGACATGACCTTGGTGATCATAAAAGAATTTCTCAAGAAAAGAAATTTTTCTTGATTTCACTTTCACATAAGCATAGAAAATAATTTCATTAATTTGAAGGATACCGGAACATCCCGTATGGAAAAAGATCCTTCCATCAAGTTCGTGGGTGTAAAAATGCATGATCAATACACATTTACAAACATGAATCTAATAAAGTTCATTCTTCCACGTGAATCTTCCAGCGGATTTAAGGAATCAAAGGTGAATAATGTCTAATCCAAAGAGGATTAATTCTTATTCTTAGTACAAGGAATTTATAAAATGATAACTTTCACCTCTACCAAAAATAGAAGTGACGAAACTAAGTTTCACCAAGAAACTTCTGCTATCACGAAATTATTTGGGTTATAACTCAAGAAATAGTCATAACCACTTTTCTCAACAAAATGTAAAAGTATCCAGACGAATGGATTCCGTTAATTCAATTCACTCAAATGTCTAATACATCGAGGATCATTTAGAAGTGTGAGTACGACTTCTCACAAACAAAGAAATGAATAACTGGAAATTTATGAATCGGCATAACTAATTCATAAGTCCTGACAGACTGCAAATTAAAATCATAAAATATGTCTGACACCATTCACAAGGATAATCGAATGTCATATTCGAACCCAAGTAACATTCAAGATCTAAGGTCTCCCAAGACATAAAGCCCTTGGAAAATCATCAAGAAAACATATAGTTGTGCGTCAACACACATTGCTTCAACAAGAAACAATTCAAACAAGAGCAAACCAGAGATCACACAACAAAAACTTAACAGACCTATTCCCCAAAGATCCCGAAAGACTCGACCAGCTCTGATACCACCTTGTAACGCCCCCCCTTGGGGCATTACTTACGTAACACATGCGGAATTTAAATTAAAAGATAATTTGCTGGTGCTTTCGGAAAATAATTTATATAAGTATATAAGTGTCTGAAATTGGGTATAAAAACTTTGTCACGACTCCTAAGCCTTGATTGGCACACAGACTTACTATCATAGTATGGCAAGCCTATTTAATTTAAAGAATATGCTTCAATAAAAGGTAGTATTTTACGAAAATTTTGGCAGAGTCTCCTCTGTAATTCGGACATCCCAGGTAAAAGAACACCTGCTAAAATAATTACATTTTCATTCCAGAATTCCAGTTACACCAAATACAACCAGGCATTAATATGCTAAAGATAGTTATATCAATTAGCTATACAGGACCAAAAGGAAAAGTTTAAGTTTTCATTCAAAAGAGAAGCTCTCCGAGCCATAAACATTCCGTTTTAAAATATAGACTCTCTGAGTCATACTCATACATACTTATCAAAAATCCAAGTCTCAAACCCTAAGCTGGTCATTCTAAAAGTTATTCCTGAGAAGAACTCACGTGATCGTTCCACAATCAAATACTTCATCAAGCAACTAGATCTAAGTCTCTGGGTGACTTAGGAAGACTCCTCTGCACATTTGTACTAAAATACCCAGGGTACAATAGCAAACCAGAAGAAACCTGATATGTTTGTAAGGGTGAGATACCTGACAAATGGATATATCACACAACAACCATATACAGGATACATACATTACATAATCATATAAGCAGTTAAAACATTCATATACATAACATAACAGTGTTATTTCAAAGGGTCTCAAACCCGCACAGTCAATCTTTTGAAAATATGCATGACACTTCAATATCAGGCACTAACTTAATCTCCGGAGATCCCAACAACCTTCAAATGAGTTGATCAGTCTCGATACACCGTCTCATTGGCTAGCTAAGCACAACGATAATACACCGTCTCATTGGCTAGCTAAGCACAACGATAATACACCGTCTCATTGGCTAGCTAAGCACAACGATAATACACCGTCTCATTGTCCAATTTAAGAACAACGATAATAAGGCACGTCTGTAGGAAATGCACATGAGAAAATATTTTATTTAAAAGGATTTCTTTGTGTTCATTCTTTTCACTGTCGCTGCTCAAAGCTAACGACTTAAATCATCATTTCCCCATCAATTGAAAACTCAGAAGCATAGGACTCATAGTCCAAATGCTCAATCACAATGCCCAAGACCGTGGCCGCAGTCAAGGGTTGTGGTCGTAGAAAACAACCTTCACCTTTAATCATGTTCATCACACGCGGTTAGAATACACAGTCCAACACAGCGTGATTAGGACCTAAGTCCATCACAACGAAATCAGAACGATCTGTCCTCAATTTCGAGAATTGGACTCTCAGTCCATAACATCATAACCAGGACTCGTAGTCCCGAATTAACACTGATCCAAGATCACGTGCGCATCACTGAATACTAGAGGCGACGTCTCGCGTACTAGATTCCCTTTCTTAAGTACTTATTTTTCATTCAGTGAAAAACAAATTCAAAACCGAATCCTCGATAACCTATCCAGGTTATCGGAAAGTTTCTAAAATATTTAGGAAAAACCTTTTCTTTGAAAATCTTTTTTATAAAGCATCTTTGAAATTCTTTTATCTTTGAAATATTTCCCCCAATAGGATATTGCCAAATAATCTTGAAAGTTTTCACTTGAAGACACATAGTTCGAAAAGGATTTTTCTCTTGTACAACAATAATTCACCAAAACCATTTCAACATTTAAAACAAGTACTTTAAGTTTAGAGAGCATTTGGAAAAGAACACCAATCCCTTCATCTTCAATGCTTATTAAGGTTTTTAATCCTTATAACGGTTGAGCACAGACGCACGTCTGGCTTAGCAAACTTTCAATCAACAACAGTATATATCATCAGTTCAATGCTAATACCACAGTTGAAAGCAGTTCATCACATATATGCATTATATCATTTAGAACAAGTACAGTTCAACATCAGATAATAGCATAACAGTTCAAGTACATCAGATAATCAAGTAAGCTCAATCAACATGTAAATATCCAATTAAACACATACACACATGCATACAGTTATTGAATATCCCTAGGCAAACTCCCCTTACCTTTGAAGACAAGTAATGGATCCTCGTCTTAATGCTCACGTTAGCTCCAAGAGTATAACTATCTAATCCATCAAGCAAGCATAGCCGTGTCAAACGTCTCAGAGAGGGAATCCAACAACACGCAACAACCAAAAATCAAGAAATCAATTTCACATGATCAAACACACATTCTAACTTTATCTAAACACTTAATCTAATTACCAAACAAGGTTACTTTTAAAGAAAATCATGTTTGAAGCTCACGCTTCCCAATACCCTTTAAGGAAACTTTGTTTTGATTAAAAGATCATGAAAAGAACTTTGGAAATCATCCATTAAGAGTCCTAATTGCACTAAATCATAATTAATTTCACAAAAACATACCCAAATTCAAATAAAATCAAATTGGGGGTTTAGGGCTCCTAAATACAATTTGGGGAAAACTCATTTTAACTAAAGAATAATAAAATTGGTTTAGGGAAACACAAATTCACAGACCCAATTTCATAAAACAACCTTAAATTTCAAGATTAAAATCTGAAATCAAAGGGTTAGGGTTAGGGTTTCAAAATCAATTTGGGGAATTTGAATCTGAAACACAAGAGAGGGTTTTGACTCACCCAAGGTGGAAGGAAGAGAAGTGGTGGCTGTTGAGACCTCCGGTGTGGCGGTGGCGCGTCTGAGGACGGAGGCAGAGCTTCGGTCTGCAATAATCCTTACCAACCAGAGGAGGCGAACCTCATAGAAGGGAGGGAGGTGGACGAACCACCATAGACAGCGGTCAGGCGAGCTCCCCCGGTGGCGTCGTCGAACGACGGAGAAAACGGCTGGAATACGTGTGGGTTGCGCAGCTGTCTTCTCCCTCGTGCTGGTGAGCAGCGACCGGATCTACTCTTTGAGGTGGTGGTTGCGCGGCTTGCAGGTGGCGGCGCGAACCAGTCCGCAAGGAAGAAGGAGATGGAGTTGAGGTGGGAGGAAGAAGAAGAAAAGAGAAATAAGAAAGAAAGAAGGAAGAAAAAGTTGCAGAGAAGGAGAAGAAAAGAGAGAGTGAGGGCGTCGAGTGAGTGAGAGAGAGAAAATAGAAACCTTAGTTTTTAAACTAGTTACTTAGTGATAGGTACAAAATGAGTGATAAATATTAGGCCTAAAATAAACATGTTTTTACTTTTTGGATTCTAAAAATAAAGATTGATAAATATATGATTTCGAAATTCAAATTAGAGTAAAGATTAATAGTTGAAATGATCAACTAAGACAATACTCGGTCCAAAATTTAATCTCCGATTAAGGCCAAACCAGTTTATTTTCAACTCTAAAATTAAACTGAATGAAAATATGAAAATGATTTTCTCTTAATCTTATTATTTAAAATATTTTTCTGTACTGGTAATAATAGTGACAACAATGTAACTTATTGTCTAGTAAGCGTGCATTCACTGAAATAAGTCAGTGCTAACGCACCCGATAAAATAATTTGAAGAGAGTAATTTAATTACTCAAACTAAACCACATAACATAATAAATTTAAACATCCAAACAAAATAATTAATCATAGGTGTAAAAACTAGGGTGTTACACTAAGTTGTTTACAATCATGAAATAGCTTAAGACAAAATAAAACCTAGGAAAGTTTAAGAGTGAAAAATGGCTTCATGGAGAACAACATCTTAGCCATGATATTGGACCTCAAAACCGCAGCCCAACATGGTTTGGAAGAAGCAAATTTGATCCACTTCACTTAGAGTATCATGGAAACTAGTTTATGGACCAAAATGAAATTAAGAGAAAGTTTAATGATCAAACTGCAATTATCAAAAATTGCCAACATAACCTTATGTCACATTAATCCTCTCACATGGATGACTCATTCATAAAAGATCTTATGGTTTATCCACTTATCGAGTTTCGAAACTCCCGTAATCGGCTCTGTCGTTCGTCCGATTAAACATAACGCCCGTAAAATGTATATTATTTCACTTTTAATGAAATAATTCTAAAAATCGACAATCGTAGGAAATAAAATAAAAACCTTAAGTTTTTCGTTCACGAGTTAAAATTAGGTTTTCTGATCAGTATAACCATACTGTCAGTGAAATTCACAAACCGGGTTTCACTTGACTTTTCAACCTAAATTTCAATCGTAACTCTCTACCATTAAGTAGAGTAGGAATAAGGTTTTGGTTTATTTAAAAACATTTTCTAAGTCTCGGATAAAATATAAACGTATTTATTTAAATTTCCGATATTAGAAAGCAACGAAAAATCAGGATGTTACACTTACATGCTTTAGGGATTACATGTAATATTTGTCTAAAATCACCGCCAAGAACAACAACATTCCCACCACATGGTTTAGACAAATAATCAGCACCTACAACCTTCATAATATCTCTCAATCTCCTATCAAATGCCTCAAAAGCCCATTTATTAACCATAGGAGTCTCATCCCATATTATTCTTGACGAAGTAAGTCAGTTCTAAAACTATTTTACTTAATATTACAACACGAGTCTTCATTTAATGCTAAAGGGATCGAAAACTGTGAATGAGCAATCCTTCCCCAGGTAAGACATTGTTTTCCACAGGAAAGCTTTACCAGTTCCACCATAACCATCAATAAAATAGAAACCACCAGCATCATTTAACACAACAGCAACAATTTCATCATATAGTGTTCTTTGCCCAACATTCAGTTAACCCAAGCATTCAACATGTTTATCAACCATATGATCTCTATCATAGTCAAGCTCTCGATCAATATAGACATTACTAAAATCTATCAACTCTTGACAATATGGGTAAGGTATAGTAGAAAAATCCTTCAATGACTTCTCCTTCATACCCAATAGTTTTTCAATCTCAACTAAACACACTATCTTTAATTGGTCTTGATCCAAAATCAACCATGCATTTACAAAATACAAACATACATATACATAAGGTCACCCACACACAAGATAGTATGTGTCATTTTATAAATATTAACATACGAATTAAAATAGAGTAACTTACTGTTAAGAAAAGAGACAACCAAAAGAAATGAATTCTTCAAAATAAGAAGCAGTACTTGGAAATTGCTAACTTTTTCTTTTATCATATAGAATACCATTGCCTAACACTTCCTATTTTTTTTCATACATGTCTATGATTATCCATACTATTAGACAATAGTAACGCGACAAAGAGCCTCCTAATATATAACCCAGAAGACAAAGATGAAACCTCATGAAGACCATCAATCAATTCCTTGTCATTAGATAATAATCCCAAGGCAGAGCAAGCAGCTTGAAAAGTATCATATTTATGATTGTTAATAGTTTTCAAACTATCATAACTAGTAGAACCTTTTTGAACATTAAGCAAGAACCTCTTGTAATACGATTCTCTAGTACCTGGAGGAACAAAATTCAATCGACCAATCATGTACCCCCTTTTCCTAGGACATCATTCCCTTTCTTGAGCAAAGTAAACAAACCATGAAGGAAATTCTGCAGAGTTCAAATCCCTACCTTCACTGTATTTGCGATTAGCTTCCATCCAAGCTTGGAACATTGTTTTCTTATCTTTACTTCTCTCAAAACATAATTAATATTATCAGTTTCATTGAACACTATAAAAAGTTCTCTAGGAAGGTGAAAGGTCAACTTATGAACTGCATGTCATCTAAGATGGATTTCAAAAGCAAAAAAGTCTCCAAACAGACTCACAGAAATAACGACAATCACAATAAGCCTTAATATCATCAATCACTTCATTATGGTTAGAATGAGAAACACCAGTAGTGACACCCATAATTAATGACACGATATAGACCCTTATTAAAATATTTAAATAGATATCTAATGCAATCAGATTTACTGCAATATCAAATATTAATATGGGTCTGGTACCTCATCAATAATTTAGGATTATAAGGCACTACATATCGATTATCCAACTGTACACCAACTTTTGTGGCAATAATTCATGTATCCCTTCTCTTGTAAATTGGATATCCGTCATCATCAAACCATGTACGATCAACAGAGTTCTTAGGAAAGTACTTTGTATTTACCATTTTTCATGAAATTAGAGTTACAATTCACATTACCACAAGGTCCATGAAGCATAAAATTTGACACAACATTATGTATTTCTAGAAACCTATTCTTGTCTGGTAACTCAGCTGATATAATAGAATCAATAAAGTTTGCACTTTGTAAATGATCCTTGTCTTCTAGCCACAATATTATCTACACATGTGATAAACCTCTTTTCTGAAATTCAATAGTATAAATACCTACACAATTAACACAAATAATTTCAATTAGATAAATTTATAGATAAACACCTTCCACCATAGAAAAAACCAAAAACCAAAGTGACACTATAGGTTTTGTGGAATTCCAACCTATAACAACTCTTCTGAAGAATTCCCCTTCCTAAGATCAACCAATAAGTGTTCAGACCCTTATGTGAAACACCCTACATACAATATCTGGACGATTAGATGCAGTAAACCCTTTCTCAGTAACAAACTGATGTATTTCATTCCACTAAGGGTTACATGTAAAAGTTAGAAATGAATATGGGTAACCAAATTCCTTACATATCATCATAGCAGCTTGACAATTATTAAACATGTATTAACGACCACTAGTAAAGGAAGATGGAAGGATAATTCATTTCCCTATAGATCTAGCTTCTACATCGCCTCTATCAACAACTTTCTCAATTCCTTTAAAAAAATACACCTTATAATATTCTAATTGGGCCTAATATACTGCAATCTTTGTGCCTTAACCATCAAGCATGAATCAACAACAAATTGTTGGAACAACCTCTTACTTTTCAGCAAAATTGTTTCCTCAAAATTTCTCTCCATCAACCTGAATGTAATCCACTCTCTAATAGAAATCGAAGACCTTGGATGAAGTGAAGTAGATGTACTATTCACAGTTAAGGGAATATCTTCCTCGTAACCATATTCTCCAAATGGGAATAGCAGTGGATATTGCAAAGGAATAAATAATACATGGGTTTCATAAATCCTTTGAAAATCACCATCACATGTACGTAGAATAATATCCCCACCACAATCAGAGGAATCAAAGTCACCAACAATCAATGCCGCAACCTCATCCACAGTTGGTAAATTATACATACGGGAATTCACAGGTTCGAATTTGAAACAATCCCATGGTTACATTAGCATTTTTACCCTCTTCAATAACATCCCTAACACGTCTAAAAGACTTTGCTAGCTTGTTATACTGATCTATCATTCTCGTTAAATCCTTCACTACAATCTTGTAACATCCTATTTTTCAAATACATGATTAAGGTATGAGTTAAGTGTAATTAAGGGTTTGATAATTGTCTTTATTATATGAGGAAGCTTTGGTCCAAAATTTAAAAAAATTTGGCCTTGGAACGAATCAGAATGTGAAGAAACGCGAGAAAATGTGAGATAAAGGTCTTCATCAGCAGAGAGTGTGGAGTAACCCAACATTTAGGTGTTGGCATGCTCAAGCGTAGTCTATTTGGATGCCAAAACGTGGAGGAGGTGGAAGCGGTGCAAAGCGGTCTGCAAGCTCAAGCATGGGAAATGACCACTACAAGCGCCCAAGACGCTCAAGAGTGGAGACACAAAGCTCAAGTTTTATGAGATATATAAAAGGCATGAGTTTTTCTTCCTTTTAGCTCTTTTATCCGAACTTATGTCTTCTTCTTTTTCTTCTTCTTCTTCTTCTTCTTCTTCTTCTTCTTCTATACTTTTGAGGAGAGGAGAGGCAGAGGGCCATTGTTGTGGTTTCATAACTCTGTTTGATCAATCTGAGTAATGAAATCTAAAACCAATCATACAGTTGTGTTTGTGGCTTCAAATTCTACAAGCTTGGATAATTGGTTTCTCGAATCGATCAAGGTATGTCGTAGTTTCATATGTATCAATGTTGTTGACATCGAAATGCTTAGCTTGTTCTCCTTGGATTCATAGCTTTGATGTTGTTCTAAGCATGTTTATAATTGTGATTTTGGTTGTCTAATAAGTGAGAATTTTACCCGTTATCGCGGAAGCTAGTTTTTGGATCCACAAGAACAGAGAGGTTGCGTGATTGTCTTCAAGGCAGCGATGGTATCAACATGTGTAATGTGGTTTTGCTTAGTATTCAGTACTGTTTTGATTCTTAATGTTATTTTGGAATTTTTCTGTGCTACTGGTGAAACGTGGTATCAGAATGGAAAACGGAATGGCTGACATGTATGGATGAACCATGGCAGATTTGGAAACATGCTAGTATGTGTGCCCTTATCGAGGGTCGAGGTTGTCCGTTGGTTTGGGAGTTTTCGTGTATTCACTATCATGTGAGGGGGAAGAAACCACAATTATCGGGAATGTAGGCATAGAATATGAATATTAACATGTATAAGGATCCTCAAACCCAACTAGTGGTTGATTCAACGACAACACCTAACTTACATTGGGGACTACTATTGAGTGGTGTAAATCTAAGGTTTATGCATTGTAGGTTATCGGTCGTAGGACGAACTGTGGTGTGTGTGATTTGATGATATATGTTATATGTGGAGGTTGATAATATGCTAAGTGGTATGTGTGGTATGTCTACTGTGATAACATGTCTATTTGATGCCTTGATGTCTATCTATTGTAATCACATGTTGTTTGATACAATTGTGATTGATGATATGATCGTACATTGATTATGTGTTTTTGATGTGATGATATGATGGTTGATCTAATCTTGGTTGAGTTAGAGATGATTGTTGTGATTTTAGACAAATAAGATATCTAATGACGATTCGACACATAGACTAAGTCGAGTTGATCCGAGTTGGTTGGAAACTCTCAGAGTGGAAGGTTGGATCACTAGCAGGGGCGGACGCAAGTGTAGCTGAGGGTGTGCACATGCACCCCCTCAGACTTTATATATATATATATATATATATATATATATATATATATATATATATATAACTATGTTATATGCATATTTTTTGCCCCCACACACTAGACAAAATTGCACCCACTGAGTGTAGCTAGTCGTCCTGCTGATTGATGAGTGAGGGTAAGATGAGAGAGAGAAGGGAGTAAAACCAGCCAGCTTAAAATGATATCTATGCTGCTACACAGCATAAAACATTGGTTAATGGCCAAAACTTGGCGTAAAAGTGTATTCATATATTGGATGATAATTATAATTAATTATTTTGGAATTATATTGCCCCCACTGGCTCAGGGTCTTGGATCTGCTACTGATCACTAGGACTTTGATCTAGTATGGTTGAAGTGCTTGATGCATATAATGGAAACGAATCGTTGGAGATGGATGCGTACACACATCATATGCGTTGGTCAGCCTTGTGGGTAGCCGCAACAGCCGTTTGAGCTGTTACGATATGAGGTTGATGGTTGTGATGACTACAACAAGAGTTGGACAATTGTCACAAGGGGCCTATGATAGCTGCAACAATCGTTTGAGTAGTATTCATATGAGGTCGGATAATACTTGTGTAAAGCTGTAACAACCGTTTGAGCGGTTATCACATAAGGTTGTTGTGTCTGTGTACAACTCCAACATCCGTTTGAGTGGTTGTCACAGAGGGGTCGTGTGAACAGTTGCAACAGTTGTTTGAGAAATTTCCACACGAGATTGAGGGGGACTATCCAGAACGACAAAGATGGTCGAACTCATGTTGGAACGACGCGGGTAATTTCTCATCATTAGTGAACTTCTCCAGTTTCTCACACAGTTGGACGGATCCGGGGCAGTGCTTCCTTAGCATTAGAGGACCTCTGTTGCACTATCTTGGTAATGCGGGAACTAGTAGCCCAACTACCGACTGACATTGTTGTAGAATTGGCCAATCATGACATGCAGGACCAATTATGCACATAGAGTAGGCTGTGATCATAGTTGATGAGACTTCGAGGTTTATTGCTATTACGACGATCTTAGGAGATGATTGTGATTGTTGATATGCATGTTAATATGTGGTATTGTATGTTGTTTCTTATTTTATGGTAATTGTAGAATTTATTTCCTCTTGTATATCTATGTTTCCTTGTTTTTTTATGTGTTGGCACGGTTCATGATTCAAAGGAGAAAGGGAGTTATTAGTTGGTGAAGACATTGATGAGATTGGGAGTGACCGACGTGAGAGTTGTCCTTCACAGTGAAGAGAGTGTTGTTGTTTATCGAGTTAAGAGACCAAGATGATGTTGAGTTCTTAGTAGTTATACCACGACCAGTGAAGTGTCTGTCGTTGTATACATGCCATGGCTTCCATGGTACTTTGAAGTTGTATATATATATATATATATATATATATATATATATATATATATATATATATATATATATATATATATATATATGTATGTATGTTTTATTGATGTAAATACTTGTTTTAAATGTATAAATTTTTTCGTTGCAATTATATGTATCAATAATGTGTTAGTTCCATGTGCACTCGGAAGGCTGTTAAAGATCTAATATTTTTTTGTCAGTATCAGATATGAAACAAATTATTAAGAATTAGGGTATCCTTAAATAGTATGGATTTTAATATATTGGTAACTAAAATGTTACCACCATATATAATAAAAATTAATGATTATTGGTTCAAATACAAAGAAAGGTATACGTACAACATGCAAAAACAAAATAAGAAATATAACAATAATATCCAACAATAACAATTTATTTAAAACACATGTAAGGAAACGACAATTATTATTGTTACTTGAAATACAAGGAAAAATATAAATACCACATGCCAAAATAAATAAAGAAAATGTAACAATAACATTCAATAATCACATATCATGGTGATGACTAATAATAGTTTAATAAAAAATACATACATAAGAAAAAAACTTATTTAGTTACATGAAATGAAACATTCATTTTGATACTTCATTTTATGTCATATATATAGTTGTGCAAATTTAGGGATTTGCCCATCAATAGGTAACAAACCCCCTATTCGGTGATAATTTTGTCCACCATGATTTATTGTGGAAGGTCATTATCAGAATTCACAGCAACTTGAACTTTACCCTTAACGAGGTGAACCCAAACATACTGTTGTAAGTACGTATGTTTTCATGAAAATGAGAACTTCTTGAATCGAAACCACGGATCAAGTTCCAAAGTAATTCGGGTGGTCTAGGCAAATATTCTAACATAATTTTCCATTTCATGCAACAAATTGAGAATGAAACAATGTTTATCAACCGATCCAAACCGATTCAAACCGCAAAATCTGTAAACCGAACAAATCGAAAAATGAAAAAACCGAAAACCGTAAAAACCACATTTTTTTATTGGATTGGATTGGATTTTGGATCCACTAGTGAAATCCAATCCAATTCAATCCAAACCGATCTACTATATACATATATTATTATTTTTGGAATTATAGTATTAATCATACTTAAGCATTGTTTCTCATACTTTTATTTCCCTCATTCTCTTTAATATTTTTGTTGGAATGACATATAAGAGACTACTTATAATAAATATTAATGTCTTGAAGTTATATTTTGCTAAAAGATTTGATCCATAACCCATATACTTGATTGAGTAAACATGAAAAGTAGGAAATCAATTAAGTAAATTTATAAACTAATTAGATACAATTTATTTGTAGCTGATTCAAGGGAAAAAATAGGATAAGTGAGAGTAGAGATAGAGAATCAACATAAAAGAACATGTTAAAAAATATCAATAATTATTTTTTTCTCAAACTCCCATATTAAGATTGTGTCGATAATTCTGTAGAATTTTCCTCACTCGTCATCAAATCAAATGATGGTTAACAAGGAACAAATAGTTATTGCCTTTCATGAAAGTTCTACTATTTTAATATAAAGAGATGTTAAAATAAATATTGATTGGGCACCCTAAACTAGATCATTAAAATGAAGATTATCTTTTGTGCACTTTTAAATAATTAGAAAGGACACTTGACATAAGAAAAAAAATAAAGTATGACAAAAACCGATTTATCCAATCCAATCCAAACCGCATTTGATCAGATTGGATTGGATCAGATTTTTTAAAGATGCCAACCGATCCAATCCAAACCGCATGTTGTTTTCAACATTGGATCGAATGACTTTTTAGCTCAAAATCGATCCAATTCAATCCGCGAACACCCCAGAAACACCATTAAAAGTCTTGCGTTTCTCCGCACGTTCTTCAAACCAAACCAAAGCTCCACAATACTGGCAAAAATAACACATACTTCCAAAATCCAAATAACCTAGGGCAACAAAAATTTTGGTTGAACCAAAAATAAATTCTAAATAAGAACATACAATAAAATGTTGTGAGAATAAATCAAATGGTAGTTATGGCAGTTAGAGTTGTTGAGTGATATCAATTAGTTGAGTGAATAACTAACTATGTGAGTCATGTACGTGTATACAAAGAGAAGAGCAATGATGAATAAAGCAGTGAATTATTATACAGAATTCTGATTTTCTTATTCTCTCTATTCTCTCTCAATCTCTTTTCTGCATCTCATTACTATGAACAAGTGTGTGTATGATCATTGCTCTAATAAGTGATATCTAGAGCTTATCGATCGAAGGGAACTGTGAAGTAAGGAGGTGCGGTGTTTGTTGAGAAGGGGGAATCATGGCTGGTTCCAATGGATCTTTTCTTGCCAACCTACCTATTCTTGATGGCAAGAATTGGGATCAGTGGGTTGCAAAGATGGAGGTGAATTTTGGATTTCAAGAAGTGGTGGAGTTAGTGAAATCCGGAATTCAAGAACTTGGAGAAGGAGTTTTTGAAGCACAGAAGGCTGCATTGAAGGAATTCAAGAAAAGAGATTGCAAGGCTCTTTTCTTGATTCACCAGTGTGTTGATGCGGCTAGCTTTGAGAAAATTTCCTCTGCCAAAACTTCTAAGCAGGCATGGGACATTTTTCTCAAGGCATATGGGAGTGGAGATAAGACAAAGAAAGTGAAGCTTCAGTTTCTTCGAAGACAATATGAATTATTGTCAATGACTGATCAAGAGGCTATAGCTGTTTACTTTACAAGAATCCAGATGATAACCAATTCAATGAGGGACAGTGGTGAGATTGTATCAGATCAGCAAGTGGTAGAAAAAATCTTGAGGACTTTGACCCTTCCATTTGACCACATTGTGGTGGCAATAGAGGAGTCTAAAGACCTTGAGGCAATGAAGATAGAAGAGCTGCAGAATTCTCTTGAGTCTCACGAGTAGATACTCAATGATAGGAATGGTGAGAAGTCTCAGGAACAAGCTTTGTAGGCTCAAACTAGTCACAAGAATAAAGGATCAAGTGGCTGGAACAAGAAGAGTCAAGGCAAATGGAAGAATAGGAGAAATGGTGGAGCTGGTTGCTCAACAAATGTGCAAGAACAGAATCGTGATCAAGGTGAGTCCTCCAATAACAGAAAGGACAACACCGATCAAGGCACGAAAGGAAAGAAGAAGTTTGACAAAAGGAAGATACAGTGTTACAACTGCCAGAAATTGGGTCATTTTGTAGATGAATGCAGAGGTAGATGATAGCATGAATCCGGAAGTGTACAACTTTGTCGTTAAGTAATAAAAAGATCAAACCCACAGAGATCGTGATCTTAAACAATAATTAATTATTAAATCAATTAAACTAAACAAGGAAAGATTTGGTTTTTGAAACTAAAATTAAGTAACAAATCAATTATTAAAAATCGCAATCAAAGAGAATTGGGAAGTAAATCAAATCAGTTGTTTTTCAAATCAAAGGAGATTTCCAGGAATTGGGTTACAACCAAGACTGCTTATGCTACTAAATTGACTACCCCTCTTGTTAATTATCAAAATGCTTTGAAGGTGAATTTATCGTAATAAAGTTAATGTTCCCTCTCGAGATACAAGAATCATGCCTAATTAAACCAACCCATACTCTATGGTAATTGTATTTAAATTGAACCCATTATGGTTTGTGACAATTCAATGAACCCTCAAAGGACCGCTTCTAACTCTCGTGATTTAAGTCTTAAGTTCAATTACTATAGATCCGATACCTAAGTTCTTCGCTAATTCGTCCTTAGATTATCTACGACATGCAAATAAGTGACCACCGAATTTACAAGTAATTCATGGAATAGGAATTATATCACGAGAGTTAGAAGCAGTCCTTCTAGGGTTCATTGAATTGTCACAAACCTTAATGCATTCAATTTAAATACAATTACCATAAGAATAGGGGTTGGTTTAATTGGGCACGGCTCTTGTATCTCGAGAAGAAACATTAACTTTATTAGGATAAATTCACCTTCAAAGCATTTTGATAATTAACAAGAGGGGTGATCAATTTAGTAGCATAAACAGTCTTGTTGGTAACCCAATTCCTGGAAATCACCTTTGATTTGAAAAACAACCGATTTGATTTACTTCCCAATTCTGTTTGATTACGATTTTTAATAATTGATTTGTTACTTAATTTTAATTTCAAAAACCAAATCCTTCCTTGTTTAGTTTAATTGATTTAATAATTAATTGTTGTTTAAGATCATGGTCTCTATGGGTTCGATATTTTTATTACTTGACGACGAAGCCGTACACTTGTGGATTCACGCTATCATGTTTTTGGCGCCGTTGCTGGGGACTGTGCTTTCTTGAATTTCAATTTAATTTTTAAGTTGATTTTTCTGAACATTTTTTTTCTCTTTTTCTAGTATATATATCTCTCTCTTTGTAGGTATTTTTCTCTTTTATGCGAAGATCCCAAAGTCTTGTAACTGTTATTGAAGTTGATCCCGAGATCGAAAGAACTTTTCATAGACGTAGGAGACTACAAAGACAAAGCACGAGAGAAAAGTTGATCCCCATTCCACTCATGGTTGATCAACCGGATACCAAACCGCTAAAGGACTACGCAGCCCCAAATGCTAGGGGTTTGCGAACTGGGATTGCTAGGCCAGAAATTGAGGCAGAGAACTACACTATTTCGCCCCAGTTAATCGGCATGATTAGGCAACATCAATTTGGAGGATTACCCTCGGAAGACCCAACGGATCATGTGGAGACATTCTTGGAATTTTGTGATACAACTAGGATTTAAGGTGCCCTAGTTGATGCCATCCATTTGAGGTTATTCGCCTCTTTTCTGACTGGAAAGGCAAGAGCTTGGTTGAAGTCAGTGCTTGCTAATACTTTGTCAACATGGGACCAACTGGAGCAGGCATTCTTGGAAAAATACTTTCCACCGTCTAATATTGCTTACCTATGAACTCATATCACCGGCTTCTTCCAAAAGGACGGAGAATAATTATCCGAAGCTTGGGATCGTTACAAGGGATTGCTAGAGTCTTGCCCACATCTTGGGCTCGAGAAGTGGCTATTGGTGCATACCTTCTTCAATGGATTGGATTACTCTTCAAAGGTGTCACTTGACTCCGCAGCTGGTGAAGCATTGATGAATAGACCATTGACTCAAGCAATCAATATCATTGAAAGTGTTGCCACCAACTATCACCAGTGGGGTTCAGAAAGATGTAATAACCCGAAAAAGCTTTCGGGAGGTAAGTTTGATGTAGATGGTAATGATTTGATTATGTCTAAAGTTGACTCATTGAGTAAGCGCTTTGGTAAGGTTGAAAAAGTTAATGTGAATTTAATAGGTGCTACTAATGTTGCTTGTGAGATTTGTGGAATGCCCGACATGACTTGATGGAGTGCCCACATGGTAGTGCTCCTGGATCCGGCGTTTCGGGGGAACAAGTGAATTCTTGTCACAATTTTTATGACATGAACCCGAAGTTGCCAAACTATGTTTCCCCAAATTCTTACAACCAAGGAAGGAAGAATAGCCCTTATTTCTCCTACGGGAACTACAACAACACATTGAACCACGAATTCCAAGAAGGCCAAGGTAATAGGAAACCCGCATCGGGGTATCCTCAAGTACAAAAGTCTAAACTTGAGTCTCTTATGGAAAATTTTGTTGCTACTCAAAAAAAGCAAAATTAAGAGTTTAGGCAACAAGGTAGGGCAATCAATGAGGCAATAAAAGAGTTAACATCTAAGGTAGATAACTAGCCATCCATAATAAGATGTCAGAAACTCTGATTTCCCAACAAGAGGGCAATTCAAATAGGCAACCGAGCCAGTTTCCTGGAAAACCTGAAATGAATCCATGTAATGAAAAATGTAAAGCTGTGAGTTTGAGGAATGGTAAGCAACTAAAGGTGAGAGTGATAAAAAGAGTGGAGATGAGGAAGAGGAACCTACTAAGACACAACCTTTAGATGAGGGAGAACCTAATGAAAAAGTGTCCAAGTATGTCCCTCCACCACCTTACCAACCCCCAGCACCTTTCCCTCAAAGGCTGGCTAAGGCCAAGTTAGATAAGCAATTTGGGAAATTTCTAGAGGTCGTTAAGAAATTGTATATTAATGTACCCTTCACTGAGGCGTTGCAACAAATGCCAACATATGCTAAGTTTCTTAAGGATATCTTGTCAAATAAGAGAAAGTTAGAGGATTATGAAACAATAGCTTTAACTGAGGAGGAGCAGTGCTTTAATTCAAAAATAAATTGCTTCCTAAACTTAAAGATCCAGGTAGCTTCTCTATTCCTTTCTTGATTGGTAACACTAGTTTTGATAAAGCTCTTTGTGATTTGGGGGCTAGTGTTAGTCTTATGCCCCTCTCAGTTTGCAAGAATTTGGAAATGGGTGAACTAAAGCCCACAACAATCTCCCTTCAATCGGCGGATCGGTCCGTCAAATACCCGGTATGCATCTTGGAGGATGTTCCTATTAGAGTGGGTAAGTTTTTCATTCCTGTGGATTTTGTGGTACTTGAAATGGAGGAGGATTCCCAAATCCCCATTATTCTTGGTAGGCCTTTCTTGGCTACCGCAGGAGCAATTATTGATGTGAAAAATCGAAAATTGACTTTAAATGTGGGTGATGATAAAGTTGAATTTTATTTAGCTAAATCTATTAAACACCCTTCTTTTGAGGATTCTTGTTGTAGGGTTGACTTAGTGCACCCAGCGGTGAAAGAAGAATCCGCTCAAGCTTGTATTGGTGATCCATTGGAGATGTGCTTGATTGGTGGAGACTTAAGTGCTCACGAAGGAGAAGTGAGAGATTATGCTCTCCTTTTGGAGGCTAGTCCGGAAATTTCTCCTCACAAAGCAAAGAAAGAAAAACTTGAGTCGAAACCAAAGAATGAAGATTTGAAAGATGAAAAAGCTCCTAAGGTAGAACTAAAACCCTTCCTTCCACACTCAGGTATGAATTTCTTGGTCCTAACTCTTCCTATCCGGCAATTGTGAATGCTAGCTTGAATGAGTTGGAAACTGAGAAATTTCTTAGAGAGCTTAGAATGCATGGAAAGGTGATAGGATATACAAGTGATGACATTAAAGGCATAAATCCTTCCTTTTGCATGCATCTTATTTTAATGGAAGATGAGCATAAACCATCCATTGAGCATCAACGTAGGTTGAACCCAAACATGAAAGAGGTGGTTAAGAAAGAAGTGATTAAGTTGTTAGATGCGGAGGTTATTTATCCAATCTCCAACAATGAGTGGATTAGTCCGGTGCATGTGGTTCCTAAGAAAGGGGGGATGACTGTTATTCAAAATTAAAAAAATGAACTAATCCCTACTAGGACAGTAACCGACTGGAGAATGTGCATTGACTATAGGAAGTTAAATAAGGCAACAAGAAAAGATCATTTCCCTCCCCCATTTATTGATCAAATGCTTGAAAGGTTATCTAGGGATTCATACTTTTGTTACTTGCATGGTTATTACGGATTTCATCAAATTCCTATACATCCTAGTGATCAAGAAAAGACCACCTTTACTTGTCCTTATGGCACTTTTGCCTATAGGAGAATGCCTTTTGGTCTATGTAATGCATCGGCTACTTTTCAAAGATGCACGACTACAATTTTTTCTGAATTTATTGAAAACATCATGAAGGTTTTTATGGACGATTTTTCTGTTTATGGAACTACCTTTGATGATTGTTTAACAAATTTGTCTAAGATTTTGTAGCGTTATGAAGAAACTAGTTTGGTATTGAATTGGAAAAGTGCCATTTTATGGTAAAAGAGGGTATAGTGCTTGGGCACTTGATTTCTGGAAGAGGTTTTGAGGTGGATAGAGCCAAAATTGATGTTATTGAAAAATTTCCCCCACCGGTGAATGTGAAAGGAGTTAGAAGTTTCTTGGGAGATGTCGGGTTTTACCAGCGTTTCATCAAAGATTTTTCAAAAATTTCTAAACCTTTGTCTAACTTATTGATGAAAGATGTTCCATTTGATTTTAATGAGGAATGTTTGAGTGTTTTTTGTAGGTTGAAAGAATCTTTGACCACCGCTCTCATTTTAAAAACACTAGATTGGAATGAGCCATTTGAGGTTATGTGTGATGCTAGTGACTACATCGTGGGAGCGGTGTTGGGGCAAAAGATAGACAAGAAGGTTCATACAATCTACTACACAAGCAAAACTCTAGATGGAGCTCAATCCAATTATGCCACCACTGAGAAGTTCAGATCATGCCTTGTGGGATCTAAGGTCATTGTGTACACCGACCACTCCGCACTAAAGTACCTCATGAGCAAGAAGGAAGCAAAGCCTAGGCTCATCCGATGGATCCATCTCTTGCAAGAATTTGAGTTGGAGATTCGGGATCGGAAAGGGACAGAGAACTTGGTTGCAGACCACCTATCTAGACTTGAACCACTGGAACATGAGAAGGACAACTTGCCTATAGATGATTCATTTCCCGATGAGGAATTGGTTGCCATCTCGGGAGAGAGTGCTCCATGGTATGCAGATTATGTGAATTATTTTGTACGTGGGATTCTACCACCGGTGTTCAATTATCAACATAAGAAGTTATTTTCCGATCTTAAGAATTACGTGTGGGATGAGCCTTACATTTTCCACAAGTGTGCGGATAGCATTTACAGAAGGTGTATTCCAGAGGTCGAGATTCTAATTATCTTGAGTTGTTGTCATTCCTCATCTTACGGAGGACATGCTAGTTCCTCAAAGATAACGGCCAAGGTGCTTCAAGCCGGTTTCTATTGGCCTCGTATTTTCAGAGATGCCCAAATGTTCGTGCTTGCTTGTGATCGATGTCAGAGAACGAGAAACATCTCCAAAAGGCATGAAATGCCACTCAACACAATGCTAGA
Source organism: Sophora flavescens (assembly GCA_030762895.1). NCBI lineage: Eukaryota > Viridiplantae > Streptophyta > Magnoliopsida > Fabales > Fabaceae > Sophora > Sophora flavescens. Next base: position 213,020,805 of record CM061063.1, read on the forward strand.
AGTGGAGATATTTGATGTTTGGGGAGTTGACTACATGGGACCTTTTCCTTCCTCTTGCAACAATAAGTTCATTCTTGTAGCCGTTGAATACGTTTCTAAATGGGTGGAAGCCATTCCATCCCCAATAAGTGATGCAAAAACCATGATCAAGCTATTCAAGAAGGTGATTTTTCCAAGGTTTGGAATCCCAAGGACAGTTATTAGTGATGGAGGATCACACTTCATAAAAAACAATTTGAAAAACTCCTACTCAAATATGGAGTCACTCATAAGGTTGCTACACCTTATCATCCTCAAACAAGTGGCCATGTCGAAGTTTCCAACAGAGAAATAAAGTGCATCCTAGAGAGGACCGTTTCAAGTTCTAGAAAGGATTGGTCATTAAAGCTTGATGGTGCTCTTTGGGCTTACACGGCTTACAAGACTCCTATTGGGATGATGCCCTTTAGACTTATTTTTGGGAAGCCATGTCACTTTCTCGTCGAGCTTGAGCATAAGGCCTTTTGGGCTATCAAGATGCTAAATTTTGATATAAAGTCCATGGAGAAAAGAGAGTCCTTCAACTTCAAGAGCTTGACGAGTTGAGATTGTATGCTTATGAGTCCGCAAGATCTTACAAAGAAAGAACAAATAAGTGGCATGATAATCACATCCTTCGTAGAGAATTCCATGAGGGAGAACTAGTGCTACTCCATAACTCAAGGTTGCGGTTATTTCCAAGGAAGCTCAAGTCTAGATGGTTCGGACGATTCAAAGTTATGAAGGTGTTTCCGTATGGTGTTGTTGATGTTTGGGATGAAGAACGTGGAACATTCAAAGTAAATGGACAAAGGTTGAAGCACTACCTTGGAGAACATCCACTTGAAAAGGAGGTGGCACTTTCCCTCCTCGATCCAACATCAAAGGATTGAAGGGACTACAATCAAGCTTAAGATCGTAAATAAGCGCTTCTTGGAAGGCAACCCAAACCTTCTTTCCCTTCCTATTTTGTTTTTGAAATTTTTTTTTTTTGAATAATTTGAGAAGATTAGGAAAAAAAATCAAAAATTGATGGTTTTGCCAAGTATTTGCAGGTTGGAACAAGTTGAGGAACAATAAGGCAAGAAAAATGAAGTAAGAGGAGATCATGGCCTGGCCCTGATAACCGTGATGTTCAAAAAAAGGGGGGGGGGGGGGGGGCGGGGGGACAAAAAGCAAAAAGTCAAAAAGTGTTGCACCCTAGCCGTGACAGCTGTCACGGGCGTGACGAGTCCCTACAGTGCCATCACGGGCATTATCAGAAGGAGCCAGGGCAGGTTAGAAAGGATCACGGCCCAGTCGTGACAAGGGTCACGGCCGAAACTGGCCCAGTATCACATGCATGAGGAGCAGTGCGGCCCAGAAGTAGTCATGGCTTAGTCGTGAAGAGGGTCACGGGCATGTCTCGTTGTAGCCCAACTAACCATAAACGGTCACGGCCAAGCCGTGAATCGGCTCACGGACATGACATGAAGCCTGGTAGAAGGACCCGAATGGATCACAACCCAGCTGTGAATACGGTGACGGGTGTGACACGCTGTAGCCCAACTAATCGAAAGGTCATGACCGTGACGCATGCTTTGCCAGCATTTTTAAGAAACGCGAATACGCCCCTTCCCTGTTCAAGTCAGTTCATGCACAACCCTAACTCTCTTCTTCTTCTTCCTCTCTACAATCTCCATAGCCAACCTCTCAAGCTCCATTCCTCCATCCTACTTTCACCCAAACTTCATCACCACATCTCTCCTAAACACAAACCCACCATCTTCCTCTTCTCATTTTTCATCTTCTTCTTCCTCTCATCACAACCCCCACCATTCCCATTCACAAAAGGTTTGAAAACCACTTCATCCATGACACCCATGCCATTAAAAATCTTGTTTCCTTGCTTCCTAGACCTAAACCATCAAAAGCCCACAAACCAATTCCATCAATTTTGAGCCAAACCAAAAAGCCCCGAATTTTGAACCCTAACCCCCATAAATCTGAATTTGAAAAAAATAAAAAGGGGATTGTGCTTTCTGCTGCTTGGGAATTTACTGAAGGATCAATGGCAAGCAATTGCCAACGAGCAAGTGCAGCCTTAGGTCCTCGTACAAGGGGAAACAGAAACTCTGCAGGTAACTCTTCTGAGACTGAAACTAGTGATAATGGATATGGCATTGTTTTTAAGAATACTGCTCAGAAAGATAGGTTTGACATTTTAAAACGTAGGAAAATAGTTCAAACCAAATATATGGATGATGCATGTATAGACACCTTGGACCTAACTGTTGATATTAACTGGATGTTGGAAAACATCGGGTGGAGCGAGTTTTCTCGTACCTGATACCCTGCATTTATTGGACCTACTTTGGAGTTCTTGAGTTCTCTAAATGCGGAAATTCTGCAAGGGCCACAATGTAGAGAGGGTCGTATTACATTCTGGCTCTTTAATGAGGATTTTGTGATGATCCTCCCTGAATTCAATGAAATTTTTGCTTTACCTGTAGGGGTGACACGCTGTCGCGCACGCGTCAAAAAGAAGAGCAGTTTGTAAAAATATGTAGCAAGGAGGCGACAACTCGAGTATCGTCTCGCAAGGACTCTTGGGGTGTTGTTAACATAAAATGTCAGATTTTGGGGGGTTTTGGATATTTGAAATTAAATAAAGAAAACAAAGCAGAAAAACAATGCAAACTAAATAATTACCAAATAAGCTAAACGCGATCAACCTACTGCTTTCGGTTTCCCACTATCATCGGTTCATATAAATCCAAGCCCTAAGCGGATTCTAAACTCTTTTCAATTGTAACATCAATTAACAATCGAAACCGACGCTACGAGACATATGTTCCTAATTCCGAATTAAGCAAACGGATTAAGCCCTTCCTGAATTAAGCAAACACGAATTGAACACACGTGAATTAAGCAAACGCGATTAAGTTTAGGAACACACAATCATCGAAATGAATCAATACATATTCTATATAATCCTGAATTAAGCAAACAGAACATACAGAACAAATATTGAAAGAGAATAGCAATGAGTTCAGGAATTACAGAACCTCAAGCGGCAGTGCAAACCGGTTATAGTAGGTCGATCAAGGAGACTAGTTCTCCATTACAAAAGAAACACAAAATACTAAACCTAAATTCGCAGTCGTCCTAAAAGAAAAGAAGAAGAGAAGATCATTTGGTTCTGACCTAAAACAGACTATAAATACAGATTCTGGACTGCGCGCGCTCGTGAGGCGAGACAATACTCGCAAGGCGAATATTATGAACAACTCTTCAATGTTTTGCTTTCTCGCGAGGTGACATATCTATTCGCGGGGCGAGACCTCAAATTCCAATCTGTCATGCCCGTGGCCTTCACCACCGGCAGGCCGTGATGGTCTCTGTCCTTCAGGGTTGGTTTTCTCGCGGGGTGACACATTTATTCGCGGGGCGAAACAGAGAGGATGACATTTCTGTCCCAGTGAGGCTTCAGTCTCGCGAGGCGAGTAGCCTCTCGCGGGGCGAAAAACTCCAGAATTGCTTCTCTTTATTAACCTGAAAACAAGAGGTAGCAATAAGTGCTTTATTCGACTCTAAAACAGCTAAATTAACCTAAAAATACTTTACAGACTCAAAATGTTGCTTGAAGACAATCAAGTCTAATTTGGGCGAAAACGGGATATAATTAGCACAAAACCACGGTCATACTAGTCATAAAACTAGATGAGCCAGAGGCTTATCAAAATACCCCAAACTTAAACTTTGCTTGTCCCCAAGCAAACTAAAACTCAGAAAGGACTCAAACTTGTCAAGCTCAAAGGTTCAATCAAATTCGCACAAATTTCATGCAACTTCAACAACAATTTTTTTCCTTAATGTTTCCCCCTTTTCAACAATATAATCCCCAAATTCATTTACTTTGAACAATTGAGAATTCTACCATTCATGCAGTCATTAATCTAAGCAAGGGGTCCAAGTTACACACAAAAGGGAGATCACCAAATTCAAACAATCGCCTTCCTCACAAGGGAGTTTAGTGTTGCACTCATTCGCTCAGTTTGTCTAGACTAACAACATTTCACTCAGTTTCACTTTTAAGAGCACTTCCCATGAATTTGATTTTCATCTCAAAATGGTTTCCACGGAAAACATGCATGCAACATCAAAAGGTCTTTAAAGGTTGTAATGGGGCCTGGCTAAGGGTAGGATATTCAAAGGTACTAGGCTTAAGTCCCTAGGAACTAAGAGAGCATGAGCATTTTATCACATTTAATTCCTACTCAAGTTCCTTTTTCCATTTTTCTTTTATGCTTGTGTGACTACATCCTTTTTCTTCTAATACACTTTTTGACATTTTTGCACTTTTCTTTCTTTTTTTCTTTCTTTTTTTTCTCTTTTTTTTCTTGCCCTTTTGGCTCCAACTTTTTTATTATATTTTTTTTCTCACCCCAGAATGACATGTCACATCCTTGTAGCCACCCCAAACTTAGTTTCTTGCAACCATTCTCTTGCTAAGCTTCCATGCTCTCCTAATCCTAAGATCGGGTTAACATGGTTTTTTCAGATTTTAGGCTCATAACATAAGGCCATCAAGAATTAACAGGCTAATTAGGCTCAATGGGGCTAACTAGGGAACATGCAGCAGGGATGGTTTAATTTAGGCCAAGTGGCTATTTCAAAGAAAATCTGCCTAAATCATCTGATGCAATCACATAAACATGCAAACCATGAAGAGACTCAAGCAAATTCGGGAAAGTGCAACTTGAAAGTGATTCACACAGTTAAAAACATGTTGGAGGCTCAAATCCTTACCTGGACATTTTTGTAATTTGTTTGACCGAGATTCTATCCCTAGTGCGTGCATCCCTTCACCCCAAACTTATCATAAATCATGCAATCATAACAAAATATCTCAAAGTTCAATTTTTCAATTTTTCACATGGGGATCAAATTTTCAATTTTCAAATCCTAGGGGGAAAACAGTCAACACATAACATGCAATCCATCTATGCAAAATCAACAAATTCAATCAAGCTTGCCGACACAAGACTCACACACAAACTCTTGATCTTCCCAAATTATTCAAGAGCTAAAAGAAAACAAAACAAAAACAAAGCAACGATAATTAAAAATAAGAGGGTTTAGAGAAACTCATGGAGGCGGTTCCACCGGGATCCCACTGTTTGTGATACAGCGGCCACGGAATGCCCAAATTGCAATATGATCCTCCCGGATCCCATGGCATGAAGCATAAGTATGGGAGTGGGCACCTGATAGTTATGGTAACTCCGCCAAGTGCGGCGGACTTCTCACTCCCCCTCGGGTCAAAGTTGACCTCCTTGTCAACCTTGTCAACAAAGTCCTCCCAATAAAAGTGGGGTTCAACCCCTTGGACTGGCCATGGTGCAAAATCCAGTCTCTCTGGCAGAGGCTTGAACTCCATCACCGGTTGTTCCACAGTGGGAGGTGGCAAACAGGTGTCGAGGGTCTCTGGTGCTACTTCAACTTCTGCACGATCTTCCTTCACTATGCTGACAAATCCATCACCTGCTATACATGCAGAAATCTCAGCACACACCACACAAGGGTTAGTGTTAGTACATATAGTACAACAAACTGAATCAGAAAAGGCTTGAATGTCTGGAAATTCAACACACAATTCATCAGTAATAGTGTTCTTGACATTATTATCAAAATCATGTTCAAAAGAAGTATTGTCAAGAACAACTATTTGTGAATCTGTATGTTTCTCAAGGAGACGTTGAGTTTGCAGTGTGGTCAAGGCAGAGGCAATGTGACCAACTTGAGCGGCCAAATCCTGAAGACTTGCTTCTGTCTTCCGTTGATATTCAAACATGTCTTGTGCCATTTGCTGAAAACTTGTTTGGAATTGAAGATTGTGCTCTGTCATCTGTTGTTGCACCAAAGAAGCTAACTCATCCAGGCTGGGTTGGACTTCATTTACTCCAATCATGCCAAAACCACTACTAGACTCACAGCCTTCAGCTAAGTTAGGATAATATATGCATGGTGGTGGCTCATAATCAACATAAGGCATATAACCTTGCATGTAATTATCCATGGCAGTACTAAGATTCATAACCAGACCTATTAGCCAAGACTAATTCAGTAAAGCAAAAGTTTTTTTTTAAATTTTTATTTTCTGTTAATAACAACAAGAGTCCCCGGCAACGGCGCCAATTTTTGACACGCTGTCGCGCACGCGTCAAAAAGAAGAGCGGTTTGTAAAAATATGTAGCAAGGGGACGACAACTCGAGTATCGTCTCGCAAGGACTCTTGGGGTGTTGTTAACAGAAAAAGTCAAATTTTGGGGGGTTTTGGATATTTGAAATTAAATAAAGAAAACAATGCAAACTAAATAATTACCAAATAAGCTAAACGCGATCAACCTACTGCTTTCGGTTTCCCACTATCATCGGTTCATATAAATCCAAGCCCTAAGCGGATTCTAAACTCTTTTTGATTGTAACATCAATTAACAAGCGAAACCGACGCTACGAGACATATGTTCCTAATTCCGAATTAAGCAAACGGATTAAGCCCTTCCTGAATTAAGCAAACACGAATTGAACACATGCGAATTAAGCAAACGCGATTAAGTTTAGGAACACACAATCATCGAAATGAATCAATACATATTCTACATAATCCTGAATTAAGCAAACAGAACATACAAAACAAATATTGAAAGAGAATAGCAATGAGTTCAGGAATTACAGAACCTCAAGCGGCAGTGCAAACCGGTTACAGTAGATCGATCAAGGAGACTAGCTCTCCATTACAAAAGAAACACAAAATACTAAACCTAAATTCGCAGTCGTCCTAAAAGAAAAGAAGATGAGAAGATCATTTGGTTCTGACCTAAAACAGACTATAAATACAGATTCTGGACTGCGCACGCTCACGAGGCGAGACAATACTCGCGAGGCGAATATTATGGACAGCTCTTCAGTGTTTGGCTTTCTCGCGAGGCGACACATCTATTCGCGGGGCGAGACCTCAAATTCCAATCTGTCACGCCCGTGGCCTTCACCACGGGCAGGACGTGATGGTCTCTGTCCTTCAGGGTTGGTTTTCTCGCGGGGCGACACATTTATTCGCGGGGCGAGACAGAGAGGATGACATTTCTGGCACAGTGAGGCTTCAGTCTTGTGAGGCGAGTAGCCTCTCGCGGGGCGAAAAACTCCAGAATTGCTTCTCTTTATTAACCTGAAAACAAGAGGTAGCAATAAGTGCTTTCATCGACTTTAAAACAGCTAAATTAACCTAAAAATACTTTACAGACTCAAAATGTTGCTTGAAGACAATCAAGTCTAATTTGGGCGAAAACGGGATATAATTAGCACAAAACCACGGTCATACTAGTCATAAAACTAGATGAGCCAGAGGCTTATCAAGGGGTGATAGGAGATACCCCTCTGAGTTTGATATAGATGAATTTTGGATGCAAGTTAATTATGAGGGAAATAAATTTAATGATATGACGTCCAAGTCCACATGCCTTGTTAAGCCGAGCTTGAGGTATATCCATAGGGTTATGGCTAACACCTTATTTGGCCGTGGTGAGAGTGATGGATCCATCCGTCAGGACTAGGTCCTTAGACTTTGGGCCATGCTTCACCCTGAGATAAATGTGGACACGGGGTCGTATATGGCTAGGCACCTTTTAAAAGTTGCCAATAGCTCAAATGGTACTATTGTTATTGGTGGTTTAATCACTGCCATATGCCAACATTTCCAGTATGATTTGGACGGTTTTGAGCCTGCCCCAGGGCGGACACGTATTACTTTGTCAGCCTGTGAGGCTATGGGGATGATCGTCCAGGAGGATGACATCTATTGCCTGAGCCACCCAGTGCACAGACGCCCAATTCCTCTCCCTAACCCCACACTCTTGGATAGCGTGAACCCGCAAGTGTACGGCTTAGCCGTCAAGTAATAAAAAGATCGAACCCACAGAGACCGTGATCTTAAACAACAATTAATTATTAAATCAATTAAACTAAACAAGAAAAGATTTGGTTTTTGAAATTAAAATTAAGTAATAACAAATCAATTATTAAAAATCGTAATCAAACAGAATCGGGAAGTAAATCAAATTAGCTGTTTTTCAAATCAAAGGAGATTTCCAGGAATTGGGTTACCAACAAGATTGCTCATGCTACTAAATTGAATACCCCTCTTGTTAATTATCAAAATGCTTTGAAGGTGAATTTATCCTAATAAAGTTAATGTTCCCTCTCGATATACAAGACCCATGCCCAATTAAACCAACCCCTACTCTCGTGGTAATTGTATTTAAATTGAACCCATTAAGGTTTGTGAAATTCAATGAACCCTCGAAGGACCGCTTCTAACTCTCGTGAGTTAAGTCCTAAGTTCAATTCCTATAGATCTGATACCTAAGTTTACCGCTAAGTTCGTCCTTAGAGTATCTACGACATGCAAATAAGTGGCCACCGAATTTACAAGTAATTCATGTAATAGGAATTAAATCTAAAGCAAATTGGAATTAACAAAAAGGGAAAAACATCAATTCATCACATAAAACGAGTCTTGGGCACAGCCCCAATTCCTAGAAATAAAACGACTACCCAAGCATTGGCATGTTCATAACAATCTTGATTAACAAAAGCATAAAAATCCTAAGAGAATAGAAGAAATTCACTACAAAAAATCAACTGTTTAGCGACCATCATATTCGGTCGCTAAACTTTCTAATTCGGTCGCTATTTAATTTAGCGACCGATTAATGGTGGTGGCTGATAACCTGGTCTCTAAGATTTTAAAGACCGAAATATTAATTCGGTCTCTAAATGGCGACCGTAATTTCGGTCGCCAAATAATAAAAAACGGTCGCTACACGATTGGTCGCATTGTTTGGGTCACCATTTTTAGCGACCGATAATCAGTTTCTAGTTCGGTCGCTAATGTTGGTTACTGTTAACATATATTAGCGACTGATTTTCGGTCGCTAGACCACAATCTTTTAATGTTAACTAAAGTTTAGCGACCGAATTATTGGTTTCTAATTTGGTCCCTAAACTGGATTTTATTAATTTTTTTAAAATTTAATTTTTAAAATAATAAAAAAAAGGTTTTTCTTTAAAGTTTAGCAAAATTACTAATAAAACACACCAAATTACTAATGAAATATACAATCATAAGAAATAATGAATATATATATATATATATATATATATATATATATATATATATATATATATATATATATTTATATATATATATATAAAATAATCCAAAGTGTCTTACAAGAATCGTTTAAAGACAAAAAAAAGAAAATAAAATAAGTCATGATGAGGGGGAGGGGGAGGAATCCAATCATCCTCGGCGTCCAAACGCTTAACGTCTCGCTATCTCGATCGTCCTCTGCAGAGCAGCATCGATGGCCGGCGGCGGAATGGGAGGAGCAAGCAAAGAAGGCGGCACAACCGCCGTCGAGCATCACCCGAGCAATCGAGTCTGGATCCTCATCTACTCCAACACCAGCCATAGTGTCTGGTCTTGCTCGATGCTCGTCTGCATCAGTTGCTGGTGTCCCTGAGTCATCTGTGCAATCTGGTTCGTCATCTGCTGCTCTCTCTGGCTCTTCTCCCGAAGCTCCGCATTCAGCTGCGTGATGGTGTCCTGCATTTAGTTGAACTGCTCCCGAGGATGATGAAGCGATAAACTCGCCTCCCAGATGTCCGAGACCATACACGTGCCCCTTCTTGTTCCTGCCCCCAACAACCTCCAAATAAATGGCATTATCGTCAACGGAGATAGGAGAGCTGGGCCCATAACCAGTCAATGCCTCATCTTGTAACTGTGAGGCACGTGATATGGCATCGTCCTTCTTCTCGTTGAAGCCCACCTACAAAGTATAGTTGAAGAGATTTAGTTAAAATTATAATCAATATTAACAAATCATTTATAATAAATTACAAGTAAACACTAAATTGTTTTTTTGTTTACAGCATAGTTACGGGCCTTGTCATTGACCCATGTCCCCGACTTCAACTTCTTCGTCCTCTCCACCAACTCCATAGCAGTGGGGGCCCGCTGTTTCTGTGCTTTCTGAACAGAAAAATATAATCTTAAATTCATAAGAATATTTAAAAATTAAAACTCATTAAATAGTATACTAAGTCAAAAGTTTAATGTATTACCAGCTCGTTGTAGTAGGCGGCGACTGATTTAGACCCGCCGGTCCAAGCACATGCGCCACCATCAGAAGCTCGATTACGTTGAGCTGTGGCCCTGATCTCCTGGAACTTCTCAGTAGCCCAGTATTGGTCCAGCTGCCTCCTGATCTCAAGATCCATCCACTTCCCCTTATTCTTACCCTTCCTCAGCTTGTTCGTCAGATTCTTTATGACCAGTGAGCCTTTATGCTCAAATATGTCCTTGACGAGACCCTCTAAAGCTACGTCCCACCTATCCTCTTTCTGCAACTTACAGTTGTTAGGAAATTCGTGTGTGTATATATATATATATAATGTAAAATTTAATTTAAATAACTTAATAAATTGTTACCTTAAACTCTTTAAACAACTGATCCCTATGGCCCCCTGGGATGGCCTTCCATGTAGGCCATGGACCATCAAACTTGCGTCGCAGGATCTTCGATATCGAATCAGAAGGGCCCTTCGCGGGCAGAAAGCTGCAGCAAAATTAGAGCATTAATAAATGTTATAAATAAATTAAAAAACAAGTAAATAGAAATTAACGATACTTTATATATATTAAAAAATTAAATTAGCTTACTCGTTATCCCCCATGGGGATAAGAAGAATCCTCCTATCGGATGGACCACGGCTCTCTTGCCCCGATGATGATGATAGTCCTGTCATAGGTGTGGATGATGACAATACAGTCCGTGTCCCGACCACATGAGGCTGGGTAGGGGGTGCAACTCCATCACCCTGAGGTGTCCCGTCCACAAAGGTGCTGGTAGGATGGTCTCGATCTGAAGGCTGTGGGTCGGCCGGCGGAGGGACTCTCGCAGTACGACCTCTGTCACGACCTCCACGAAGACCCCTACCTCTAGAAGAATCTGCCATCTGTGTAAAAAAATGAAAAGATGATTACACAACAGTGTAAATAACACAAAAAATAAATTACCTAAGTAGAATGACATTTACACAATGAATTATGACATAAATAAATTAACTAAGTAGAATCTCCGTCACTAAATTCACCCTCACTCTCATCAGTCTCACTTGATCGGAATGTGCCTTTGCTAGATGTGTCCAACTCGGATTGATCCATTAACTCTCTTTCAACTTCTTCCCCATTTACGGAAATGTCCGCCAGAGAATTAACAATAATGTCCGGTGTAATTTGCAACGGTACGTGGGGTCTTGAAAGTAAGTCTTGGCACGAGCGGAAAGTACCACATCTTTTTTAGCGACCTCTTCTTCTCAATGCCCATCCTAGTGCTTGTCTTATACCGATCCACACTACAAAATCGAAAACATGTTATGCTTTCAACTGAATCATCCTTATAGTACAACATACATCCATTCGGGCAATAATCAATTTTCAAACACCCCAGACCCAAACTTTCCACAAACTTCTTTGCATGATAAAAACTAGTAAGCATCCGATTGTCTTCTGGCAACGCCTTGGACACTGACCTGGTGAGGCGATTAAAACAGCCTTCTTGCATATTGTAGTCAGATTTGATACTCAACCATTCCATGCACATCGGCAACTTCGTGTACTCCCGACATCCTTCCCACAATGGAGATCGTTCAGCACTCAGCATATCATAGAATCTTTGAGCTTCGGGATTCTGATTCTCCTCTATGTATTGGGAACCCATTCCACCATCTTCTCCCACATCTTCTTCTTGTACAACACCAACCGATGGTCCAGCATGATCCATTATCATCTGCTCGTATGGATTCAATTCTTCCCTCCGGTCACCACTTCCATAGTACGAATCTTCAAACATAATCGGGTTTAAATCAGGTAACGTCTCACCAAGGTTACTCCACCAATAGTAATCAGGCTTGAAGCCCTTCTCATAAAGATCGGCTACAACTCCATCCATGCTTTTGAAAGATTGACACTTGCATCTTTTGCAAGGACACCTCAAATGATCACCGCCCAGCCGTATAAATCTCTCCTGGCTAACAACAAACTCTATAAACTCACCCACTCCAACTCTATACTCTTCCCTAAGACGTTTATTCCTATCCAACCTATGATACATCCATTTCAGATTCTTCGGAATATCCATTGCCGGCAATTAAATAGCCTGCCAACCCTACAATAACACTGATATATGACGGTGCATTCCAATAACTCCATCAATCTCGTTCTTATGACAAGGTATGAACCTATCCCATTCGAGAAGAAACCTTTACCACACTCGGCTAATAATAGTTATTCCCTTATTCAAATACCTTATACTTAACAAAATTTCGACAGCATTTCCCATCGGTCTCCAAGTACACGAATCGATCACGGGGAGAATCACCACGATCAAGTATGCACCAGGAGAACAAAAGGAAATGCATCAGACCAAGATTTCAACAAGTATATAAGGCATTTGAACATTGAAATGACTATTGTACGAGTGTGAAAAAGGTTTTTTTCCCAAACTGTCCCACTTGGACAATTCAAGATTCAATACAATGAGCATGCGTACCCTGAGAAGGTACGCATGCCCATTAATATTGAATCTCAAATAGGAAACTAAGGCTTTCGTTAATTAATAATTAACTCTAACAGAAAATAAAACCATTAACCTATAAATATAGTTGAGCTTATATATTGCAACATAAATCAATACAAACATAGATAAAATATTGTAGCAAACATCCTATTGAGCTCTGCTCTCCACTAACAAGTAACACATAATTGTCAAACACATGCATAGCTTCTAAATTATCATCACACAACCAGCATCCAGCCTTTCAGAATGGATTACATCCTATTGAGCTCTGCTCTCCACTAGCAAACAACACATATTGGCAAACACATGCATAAACATTAAATTATCATCACACAAATCCTATCAAGCTCCTCTCTCCACTAACAAACAACACAACTTCACATTACACATTACAGATACCACACAAATCAAGGCATAATAAAGATGTAGTTAACTTACCTCATCTCCCAGCAAAGAATGCAAAATAGTGACAAAGATCGAGGAGCACTACAAGTGATTAAATTCAACAGTCTGTTCAAAAATAAGTGATTAAATTCAATTCACATGTGACTTAGACATCTCAATAGATACGGTTTAATAAGACCATGTCATGGTAGTCATGGACTCTAGCATTAACAAAATGCTTTTATTCTTATAATCACTAGCCAACTTTATATTCCATGATTTATATACATTGATAGTTACATGGTTTGATTTAAGGGTGGCAAATGGATGGATCGGATAAATTTTTATTCGGATCTTAATGAATGGGTTAAAAATAATCCATTAATCCATTATAATCCATTAAAAATTCATTAAAAAAATCCAATCCATCCATGATCCATTAAATAAAATTCATCCGATCCATCCATTAACAACTTTTCATGGATGGATATCCAATCCATCCACTAAAATTTATTTTAAGAAATTAAATAATTTTATATCTCTTTTATCCATCCATAAAATATTTCTAAAATAAAATAATTTGTAAAAAAAATTAAAATATTATCTCTATCTCACCCTCGCTCTCTTCTTTCTTCCCCTCTCTCTCCTTTTTTCCTACTCTCTCTCCACTCTATCTCACGACCATTTTGTATCACGGCCATTTTTCTATTATTATATGGGAGTTATTGATTATGTGCATCTATAGATGTTGTTTAATTTTGCCAAAACGTTCCATGACATTGTTTTACGAAACTTGTTACGTCTTTGTGTTTTCAATTAGTTAATATTTTTTTAAAGTTTCTCAGCAAAAAAAAGAAAACGTACGTGATAGCGTCTACAACTGGTGCTTGAGAACAATTAATTAGTCAATACTTAATGTAACCAAAAAAAAGGAAAAAAAACCAGATGAATAAAATAAATAATAGGGAACGGGAGAGAAAATTTGATGGAGTGTTTTTTTTTTTTTTGGTTACAAATGAAGATTTTTTTTATTTGGTGAAAAATAATATGAAAAAGATAAATTGGTTTTGGAATGGAAAAAAGTTGATCCATTACTTTTTTTATTGTTGGTCCATTGGATTTTAAAAAAATATTGGATGGATCATAAACCATCCACTAAAAAGATAATTCAATTCATCCAATCCATTTATATTATTGTTTTTATAAATGGATGGATTGGATAGATTTTCTCATGGATGGACTGGATGGATGATGGACAAATGGATCATTTTGCCACCCCTAGTTTGATTTATACTTAGGATCATTTGTGAGTCTCATCCACAACTCTTTAGGTCTCTTACAAGCCAACAAACAATCTGTTGCCTTAATATTAATTTTTCTCAATTGTGTCAATGCCTTGTCAAACATGTACTTATTATGAGCCATACCAACAACCCATAACAAAGTTTCTAGCATTAAAGTGTTATATACCTCTTAGTGAAATTATTCAATAGGGGATTACAATAAAACCTACATAAACAACTTACAATACATAGTCTCACAACCATAATTGAATAAAATTAATGCATATTACCACATTGTATCTGATTCAAGTACCATCTATAAGCAACAAAATCAATCAAAACAAAGAAATTGGAAGCTATATACATGTGTTTTGCATAAGGGAATGTTCACAGCCCCATCATCAACTATGTCCCTGGTGATGATGTCCATTTCACTATAAAATCCTTGAACCCTTTATTCTCAACATCAAACAAACCACATCCAAAGCCTATCTATTTCTGTTATGTATTCTTGTTATCATCTAAAGTCCAAATCATGAATTGGCATCAACATAAAATAGACAATCACAAAAGCATTGAATGAATGGAAATTTTAACCTACACAAAACACTAGACAGTATGATCCATCCCATCACAGTAGCAATACAACAAACCTTAAAGATGAGGAATGAGGGATGATAATTTTACCTCCTTAGTGATGAACAGAGATGCATCAAGGGGATGAGGAAGTGGAGCAGTGGTGGCTCACCGGGGGTTGCTTGTGTGGTGGCTCACCGGAGGTGCTATTTGGACAGAGAAAGAGAGAAATTAGATAGAGAGGAAGAGAGCAAGAGAGAATGAGAAAGAGACACAAAGCAATAGAGAACTTATGGTGGTGATGTTGTGGTGGTGTTGGTGGTGGCTGAACGCGCTGTCGCCAAGCGCCAAAAAGATCGAGCTTTTACAAAATTAATGCAGATAGGGAGCGACAACTCGAGTATCGTCTCTCAAGGACTCTTTAGTGTTGTTATTATTAACAGAAAATTAGTAAAAGTTAGAAATGGGGGGTTTTGGATTGAGACAAAATAAAGAAAACAAAGCAATGAAAACAAAGCAGTTAAAGAGAATAGCAAATAAGCTAAAGACGATTAACCTACTGTTCTAGGTCTCCCACTATCATTGGTTCAAATAAATCCAAGCCCTAAGCAGATTCTAATCCCCTCCCGGTTGTAGCATCAATTAACAACGCAATTAATACTACGGATGTATGTTCCTATTCCCGAAATAACAAACGGGGTTAAGCTCTCATGAACAAACGAACATGAACGAACACACGCGAAATAACAAACGCGATTAAGTATAGAAACATAACATCACCGAAATGAATCAATACAATACTATACATTCCTGAAATAACAAACAGAAACATATAGCATTGCATTGAAAAGAGAAAAGCATACAAAATAGGAATACAAGAACCTCAAATGTAATAGAAACCAATCATAGTAGATTAATCTAGGAGACTAGTTCTCCATTACAGAATTAAACACAAAAGTAAAGAAATAAACTACTGAAAACTACTACTACTGTCTACCAAAGACTAGCCAAAACTGGCTAACTCTGGTCCTCCCTTCAGTTCTGCCTAAGACTGTCTTATATACACGTTTCTGGAATCAGAGGACTCGCGAGGCGAAGCCTCTCTCGCGATGCGGAAATTGTGAACAGTCTGCGACTTTTGATCTTCTCACGAGGCGAACATAGCATTCGCGAGGCGAGAATTGGAAGGGTCTTCTTATTACGCCCGTTATGAACATCAGGGGCCAACCGTGATGCTTTCTGACTTCCATGTCTCGCGAGGCGAATGTATGCTCGCGAGGCGAACGCTTCAACTTCAAAACTGCCACAGCCGTAATCTTCAACACGGCTAACCCGTGATCGTCTCTGACTTTTCAGGTTTGGGTGACTCGCGGGGCGAGAGCTTATTCGCGGGGCGAATGACCAGAATTATTCCTTTTTATTTACCTGAAAAACAGAAAATAACATAAGTACTTTATTTAACTCTAATTCAACTAAATTAACCTAAAAACACTTTACAGACTCAAAATACTACTTAAGGACAATCAAGTCTAATTTGGGTGAAAATGATATAAAATAAGCACAAAGCCAAGGTCTTTACCAGTTATAAAACCAGTCAAACAGAGGCTCATCAAAATACCCCAAACTTAAACTTTGCTTGTCCCCAAGCAAACTAAAACTCAAAAACTTAAAAAGACTCAAGACCTGGCAAAACATGGCAAGCTTAAGGATTCAATCAACTTTACACAGATTTCAAGCAATTTAACAAAACAATTTTTCTTTCAATGTTCCCTCCTTCCAAACAAAGTAATCCCCACATTCATTCATTCTAAACAGTTGAGAATTTCATCATTCAAACAATCATTAATCTAAGCAGGGGGTCTAAGTTACACACAAAAGGGAGATCACCAAAATCAAACAACTGCCTTCCTCACAAGGGAAATTTGTGTTTCACTCAATCGCTCAGTTTGTGTCTATGCTTTCAACATTGCACTCAATTTTCACTTTTAAGAGCACTTCCCATAAATTTGATTTTCATCTCAAAATGATTCCCACAGAAAACATGCAAGCAACATCAGAAGGACTTTTATGGGTTGTAATGGGGCCTGGCTAAGGGTAGGATATACATAGGAACTAGGTTGAAGACCCTAGGAACTAAGAGAGCATGAACATTATTTACACTTTGAAATTCCACTCAAGTTCCTTTCTCATTTTTTATTTTGCCTTGGGTGACTACAGCCTCTCTTTTTTTCTAACACTTTTATTTTTAACATTTTTACAATTTTCTTTTTTTTCTTTTTTTTTCTCTCTTTTTTTTTATATTTTTTTCTTTCTTTCTTTTTCTTTTCATTTTTACACTTTTCATTTTTCTTTTTCTTTTTCCCAATCCCGAACAACATATTGCACCGGGTAGCCACCCCAAACTTAATTTCTTGCAACCAAATTTCTTACTAAGATTCCATGCTCTCCTAATCCTAAGATCGGGTTAACATGGTTTTCCAGATTTTAGCTTGTAACATAAGGTTAACAAGAATTAACAGGCTAATTAGGCTCAATGGGCTAACTAGGGAACATGCATTAGGGATGGTTATTTTTAGGCTAAGTAGCTATTTACAAAGAAAATCCCTAAATCATCTGAAGCAAACACATAATCATGCAAATCAAAAAGAGATTCAAGCAAATTCAGGAAAGTGCAATCAAAAGTGATTTTCACACAGTTTAAAACATGTTGGAGGCTCAAAACCTCACCTGGACATTTTTTTGCAAATTATTTGACAGATATTCTATCCCTAGTGTGTGTTTCCTATCACCCCAAACTTATCATAAATCATGCCATCATAATAAAATCTCAAAGTTCAGTTTTCAATCATATGGGGATCATTTTTCAAAAAATTTTCTCAAATCCTAGGGGGGAAACAGTCAACACTATCATGCAATCAATCTATGCAAAATCAATAAAATCCAATAAACTTGCCATAACCAAGACACCAACACAACTCCTGAGCTTCTCAAATTATTCAGGAGCTTTATTCAAAGAAAAGGAAAAACTACATCTAATTCCCTCCCCCACACTTAAAATATACATTGTCCCCAATGAAACAACATAACAATAAAATCAGAGTGAGGGAAAGGAAAGGGAACTCCCTGATCAAGTGGCAGTGTAGGAGCTTCCACCTGGATCCCATTGTCTGTGATACAGTGGCCACAGGATGCTCAAATTGTGAAACGATCCTCCCGGATCCCATGGCCTATAGCATAAAGCCCACGTGATAAACAAATGATGGAAGCTTATTCCATGCTTCCCTAACTTGCAGCCTTTATATGGAAGTGGGTGCTTGATAGTTATGGTAACTTCGCCGAGTGCGGCGGACTTCTTACTCCCTCTCGGGTCAAGGTTGACCTCTTTCTCAATAAAATCCTCCCAATAGAAGTGGGGCTCAACCTCTTGAAATGGCCACAGTGAAAAATCCAATGGTGCAAAATCCAGAGCTTTTGGTTCCATAGGGGGAGGTGGCAAACAGTTAGCTGGGGTTACTGGTGCTGCTTCAACTTCTGCAAGGTCTTCATCCACTGCACTACCGGATTCATCACTTGTTAAACCTGCAGAAATTTCAGGACACACCACAGAAAGGTTAGAGTTAGCACAGTCAATAGATATATTACAAGAAACTGAGGAGGGTGGCTGCTCAATGGATGGTATAGTTGGAACTTCGACCGAACAGGCAGCTTCACTCTCACTATCACCCTGCAAAATAGAGTCAAGAAACTGGCCACAAACAGCACACGGGTTAGTGTCAGTACAGTCAGTACATGTAGTAAAAGAAACTGAGTTGCTAAAGGTCTGATTGTCTGGACTTTCTGCACACGGTTCATCCACCCCATCACTTTCAACACCTGCATCTAAGACCAAAGATTCTTCTTTATCCTCAAGCACGGTGGAGCGAATGTTCTCCTGATCCTCCTGATGCTCATTTCCTATATGAACATGGCCCTCAACCTCATCTGTCTCCTGTTCCATATGGATGCTTTGCTTAACATACCTTTCAAAATAACATTCTACACACAAAGCGATTGCGAACAATAACAATCATCAGGGGAGTCAACACACAATTCATCATCAACAGAAATATTATCACAATCATCATCAGAAATATCTTCAAGAATAACTTGTGACTCTGTAAGTTCTTCAATGGGCCGTGGAGTTAGCATTGCAGCCGAGTTGGCGGCTATTTGATCAATTTGCATGGCCAACTTCTGAGATTCAGTTTCTCCCCTCTGATATTCAAGATTACTTGCCTCCATCATCCGTTGAAATTCAAGATTTTGTTGTGCCATCCTCTGTTGGAATTCGAGACTGTATGCTCCCATTTGTGCAGTTATCTGTTTGAACATTGAAGCAATCTCATCCAAGGTGCTCTGTGAAGGTTCGGAAGGTGCAGAGGTGGTCACTTGGCTAGGATAGTATCTAAACAGGAAGGTTTCCTTCAAATCAAACCAGCTTGAGATGGAATTCTTATCAAGACAATACAACCAATCTCTTGCAGCACCTTCAAGCGAGAATTGGAAAGCTTCCATCTGGATGTGGTCTTCTGTTATTCCTGCAGGTCTTAGCATTATAGAACAAGCAATCTGGAATTCCCTCAGATGCTCCTGCGGATTCTCACCTGCAAAACCACTAAACCTTGGCAACCAGTGTGATAAACCAATAAAATCAGGAAAATTTATGCATGGTGGTTGTTCATAGTAAACATTAGGCATGTAATTTCGCATATAACTATCCATGGGGGGTGCTAAAATTCACAACCAGACAATGCAGACAAAACTAATTAGCAAAGAGATTTCTTTTTTTTTTTGAATTTTATTTTCTGCTAATAACAACAAACCAGAGTCCCCGGCAACGGCGCCAATTTTTGAACGCGCTGTCGCTACGCGCCAAAAAGATCGAGCGTTTACAAAATTAATGCAGATAGGAAGCGACAACTCGAGTATCGTCTCTCAATGATTCTTTAGTGTTGTTATTATTAACAGAAAATTAGTAAAAGTTAGAAATGGGGGGTTTTGGATTGAGACAAAATAAAGAAAACAAAGCAATGAAAACAAAGCAGTTAAAGAGAATAGCAAATAAGCTAAAGACGATTAACCCCTTTTGTTCTAGGTCTCCCACTATCATTGGTTCAAATAAATCCAAGCCCTAAGCAGATTCTAATCCCCTCCCGGTTGTAGCAGCAATTAACAACGCAATCAATACTATGGATGTATGTTCCTATTCCCGAAATAACAAACGGGGTTAAGCTCTCATGAACAAACGAACATGAACGAACACACGCGAAATAACAAACTCGATTAAGTATAGAAACATAACATCACCGAAATGAATCAATACAACACTATACATTCCTGAAATAACAAACAGAAACATATAGCATTGCATTGAAAAGAGAAAAGCATACAAAACAGGAATACAAGAACCTCAAATGTAATAGAAACCAATCACAGTAGATTAATCTAGGAGACTAGTTCTCCATTACAGAATTAAACACAAAAGTAAAGAAATAAACTACTGAAAACTACTACTACTGTATACCAAAGACTAGCCAAAACTGGCTAACTCTGGTCCTCCCTTCAGTTCTGCCTAAGACTGTCTTATATACACGTTTCTCGAATCAGAGGACTCGCGAGGCGAAGCCTCTCTCGCGACGCGGAAATTGTGAACAGTCTGCGACTTTTGATCTTCTCGCGAGGCGAACATAGCATTCGCGAGGCGAGAATTGGAAGGGTCTTCTTATTACGCCCGTTATGAACATCAGGGGCCAACCGTGATGCTTTCTGACTTCCAGGTCTCGCGAGGCGAATGTATGCTCGCGAGGCGAACGCTTCAACTTCAAAACTGCCACAGCCGTGATCTTCAACACGGCTAACCCGTGATCGTCTCTGACTTTTCAGGTTTGGGTGACTCGCGGGGCGAGAGCTTATTCGCGGGGCGAATGACCGGAATTATTCCTTTTTATTTACCTGAAAAACAGAAAATAACATAAGTACTTTATTTAACTCTAATTCAACTAAATTAACCTAAAAACACTTTACACACTCAAAATACTACTTAAGGACAATCAAGTCTAATTTGGGTGAAAATGATATAAAATAAGCACAAAGCCAAGGTCTTTACCAGTTATAAAACCAGTCAAACAGAGGCTCATAGTGGCGCAGCCAGAGCTTGGAGGCGGTCGGAGAGAGCGAAGGTCTGTGGGGGAGGAGCTGCTGCGCCTGAGAGAGAAGAGAAGAAAAGAGAGAAATGGGGGAAGAGAGGAAAGAAATCGCGATTTAGGGATTTTATTTTTAGCGACCGAATTATTCGGTCGCAAAATTGGTCGCTAACTGGGTTAATTTGAAATTTGAAATGATAAATTTAGCGACCGATTTTAAATCGGTCGCTAACATGCTCTATTTTAATTTTTTTACGTGCTGTTTAGCGACCGAATTAATATCGGTCGTAAATATAAATAAAATTTAACCGTTGCATTTAACTAGGTCACCATTTTGGTTGCTAAAAAGTCAGCAAGTTTTGACTTTTACTTTCCTTTATTTAGCGACCGAAATAGCTACCGATAACTCTGCTACGCTCTATTTCGGTCTCTATTTCGGTCGCAGTATCAATTATAACCAGGTTTCATGTAGATCCTACAATCGGTCGTCATTTCAATCGCAAATAGCAACCAACAAATTCGGTCACTATTTTCAGTCGCTAAATAACCTTTTTTTGTAGTGATATTGGAGAAGAAGAGAAATCCTAAATTAAGCCAAAGGTAGCATCCCGGATCTCCTTATTTTCAAGCCTAATTGCCCTATTTATAGTGTACGTTAACTTGGGATTAAAGCAATTACAAATCAGATCCAAAACAGATCCCCAAATCCTAGATTTTACATGTCACGACCGTGACGGCTGTCAGGGACAGGCCGTGACAGCTTTTGCTTTGTGAATTCTTGCGCTGATTCAGACTCTGATGATGTACTGCTGATGGTGACTACGATTTCTAATGTAGACAATTCAGAATCCTAGTATCTTGACACAGGGTGTTCCAATCATATGACTGGACACAAGGAGTGGCTAATTGATTTTGATGCAAGTGTCAAGAACAAAGTGAAGTTTGCTGACAATAGCACAATCTTAGCAGAGGGAGTTGGGAAGGTATTGATCAGAGGTAAAGATGGCAAAACTGCTTATATAAGTGAAGTTCTATATGTGCCATCAATGAAGAGCAATTTACTCAGACTTGGACAACTATTGGAAAAAGGATTTTCAATGAATATGCAGCAAAGATTCATTGAAGTCTTTTATTCCAAACAAAGATTGGTGTTGAAAGCTCCCTTGTCCAAGAATAGAACATTCATGGTCAATCTAAATGCAGCAGAAGTGCAATGTCTGTCATCTACTACAACTGTGGATGAAAGATGGTCAATCTAAATGCAGCAAAAGTGCAATATCTGTCATTTGTTTCAAAATAAAGCATTGTCGCGTGCAAATAAAAACGTTTTTGCAAAAATCAAAACAAAAGTAAAAGAGATAAGGGATAAGAAGATGAACACAACGATATATCCTGGTTCGGCCACAGACTACCCACGTGGCCTACGTCCAGTCCCCAAGGCAATACCACCAAGGGATTTCAATCAATCCCTAGCTTTTAAACAGGATCAGCTAGAACCTTTACAGTGGAATCACACCAACTAATCCCATACAAGAGATACACCCTTTCTTGCAAGAATAGTAACCAAAGGAGGTTTGAGTCAATCCGACTCTCACCAACAGTATGCACTCTTAATAGTGCTGATAAAATAATTTGAAGCACAAATACAATCACACCTATATGGTGTATAAAGTTCTCAAGATAATATGGTCAAAATGATAGTGCAAGAGAAAGAGTATAGAGAATATGATAATCAGAGTTTTAGCATAGAAAATGGTAGAGTTATCTTTTTAATGGCTGCCTAACTTTGCTTTTATATTTGGGAAGTGTTGGTTCAAAGAAATTAGGTCAAAACCCACTTAAAACACATTCTGTTGTGCCATAATCGATTATTGGAAGGCCATAATCAATTATTGGAAGGACAACACGCTGAAAAGACAGCAGCAGCATAATGGATTATGATAATCAATTATGGGCTCTCTAGTTGAAATCCTGACAGTACTTTAAAAACATAATTGATTATTGTCTCTCTGATTCAAAATTCAAATCTTCTAAAAGATGTATAATCGATTATACAAATCCTATAATTGGTTATGTACGTTTAAAACATCAGATTTGAAAGCTTAACGGCTATAAAACTCAATTACTCATCAAAGCTCATTTAAAGTCAATTAAGCATATAAATAATCAATTATTCTATCACTATAATCGATCATTGTTCAAGTTTGAGTTTGAATTTGAAAAACTTAATGACTGAGATTGATAACTCATTAAAACATAATTAAAGCCAATTAAGTCTGGCCATAATCGATTATTACTCGAATTTGAATCTTGACAATTAATATTTTGATTACTCATTAAGTATGATTAATTGTTAGATTTTAACACTTGTTATAATCCTTTTAAGCACATGTTAAATCTTTTAATCACATGATAAATCTTTTAAGCACATGTTAAATGAGTGTGTGTGAGACCAATATTAAATTGAGAGCTCTACTTACCATTTACACACTTTTCTAAAACAATTAATACAAAGAAAGGAAAATTCCCTTAACCCATCTTGATTGCTTGCATGTCCTTTTGCCGCCTTTTGCAACTAAGTCCTTGTCATGATTTTTGCAATTTGATCATTTGAATTTGCATGTTGGTCCTTGGACTTGAAATTCCACTTTTGTTCATCATCAAAACAAATGTACCTGTCAAGGCATATATCCACAAACTCCCCTTTTTGATGATGACAAACATCTCGTGAAGGAATTTCTAAAAGATAGAGTTAGAGCAATAAAATATATCACGCATTTTAGTTTTGCTCTACTCCCCCTCACCATTTACAGTTAGAGCAAGTAATAAATATATCTCATTTTATAATTTTGCTTTACTCCTCCTTAATCATGCAATCAATAGAAGATTTACCAATTTAAATTTCTCTTTCCCTTAAGCATGCATTTATAAAATTCATTTCTCAATTTACCTTATCTCCCCCTTAAGCATGCACTCATATAACTCTCCCCCTTTTGTCATTATTGTGACACCCTAACTTGGTCATCACATGGTTACCCTTTTTGCGGAAAAATGCTCGTTTAAATGATGGTCGCTTTCGGAAAAAGATTATTCAACATACACAAGGTTACCAAAAAGGTACTTAATTTTTTTTTCTTTAAAGAAAAGAAGTAAAAGGTAAAGAAACTCACAACTTGAAAACGACAACAGATACATACATATAATATTGCCTCGAAAGGTCTTAGGTTTTAACATTACACCACGACTGGTCGCGCTGTCGCGCACGCGCCAAAAAGGACGAGTGGGTTTAAAAGTGTAGTATAGTGCGACAACTCGGATGTCGTCTCTCAAGGACTCTGAGAATATTACTTTTCACAAAAAAAAATCAGTTTTGGGGGGGGGTTTGGATTGGAGTGCAAAATAAGAAACAACAAAACAGAGCAATCAAAAACAAGGCAGTTGAAAAGGGATTATCAATAGTCAAAAACAGATTAATCTATTGCTCTTGATTTCCCACTATCATAGGTTCATACAATTTCCAGGCCCTAAGCAAATTCTTATCCCCTCCCGGTTGTAGCAACAATTTACAAACGAAACTATCGCTCTGAGATACATGTCCCTATTCCCGAATTAAACAAACGGGGTTAAGCCCTCATGAACTAAACGAACATGAACGTACACACGCGAATTAAACAAACGCGATTGATTATAGGAACATGATATCACCGGAAATAAATCAATACAATGCATTATACTCCTGAATTAAACAAGCAGAAATACAAGGCATGGCATTGAAGAGGGAAAAGCATACAAAACAGGAAAGTATAAGAACCTCAAGTATGTGGAAATCAATTACAATAGATCAATCCTAAGAATTTAGTTCTCCATAACACAAACGAAATTACAGAGAAAAGTGTAAAACAGAAGATGGAGAAGCAAGAGTCTCTACAAAATATTCAGAACAGCCTTTTATACAAATTCAGAATTCAGATGGCTCGCGAGGCGAATTTCATAAACAGTCAGCAACCCTTGGCATTCTCGCGAGGCGAAGTGACTCTCGCGAGGCGAGACTCTTCAGCTTCAAAACTGCCACGGCCATGACCTTCAACACGGGCAAGCCGTGATCGTCTCTGACTTTTTCAGGTTTGGAAGACTCGCGGGGCGAGACCTTCTTCGCGAGGCGACCCAGAGACTTAGCAATTTCTTGGAACAGTCGAGGCTTCGGTCGCTAGGCGAGCATGGCTTTCGCGGGGCGAATCCCATGTTCTTTATTTTCTCAACTTCTACTTAACCTGAAAACAAGGAAATAAGCATAAGTGTATTATTTTGACTTAAAACTTGCTAAATTAACTTAAAACTACTCTAGAGACTCAAAACCTTGCTTGAGGACAATCTAATCTAATTTGGGTAAAAATACGATATAATTTGCACAAAACCCTGGTCATACTAGCTATAAAACTAGATGAGCCAGAGGCTTATCAAAATACCCCAAACTTAAACTTTGCTTGTCCCCAAGCAAACTAAGACTCAAAAAATCAAAAAGACTCAAGACCTGGCAAGCTCAAAAGATTCAATCAACATTGCACACATTCAAGCAATACATCAAAACAGTTTTTCTTTATTGTTTCCCCCTTTTCAAACAGAGCAATCCCCATATTCATTTATTCCAAACATTTGAGAGTTTCATCATGAAAACAATCAGAAATCTAAGCAGGGGATCTAAGTCACACACAAGAGGGAGATCACCAAATCCAAACAACTGCCTTCCTCACAAGGGCATTATTTGTTCACTCAGTTTATGTCAGGCTAACAATTTGCACTCAGTTTCACTTCTCAAGTACACTTCCCAAAAATTTGCTTTTCATCTCAAAATGGCCCCCACAGAAAACATGCAAGCAACATCAGAAGGTCTTTATTGGGTTGTAATGGGGCCTGGCTAAGGGTAGGATATACAAAGGAACTAGGCTGAGGACCCTAGGAACTAAGAGAGCATGAACTATATTTACACATAGAAATTCACTCAAGCTCCTTTCTTTATTTTTTTTCTTTACATTTCTGGGTGGCTACAGCTCTTTTTATTTCTTTTTGGCATTTTTGTATTTTTGTATATATTTTTTTTTTCAATATTTGTACACCTTTTTTTTTTTTTAAATCACAAGCTTTTTGGCTCCAACTCTCTCAATCCCAACAACATATTACACCCTGCAGCCACCCCAAACTTAGTTTCTTGCACCCATTCTAAGATTACACGCTCTCCTAATCCTAAGATCGGGTTAACATGGTTTTCCAGATTTTTGGGCTTATAACATTAGGTTATCAAGAACTAATAGGCTAAAAGGCTCAAAAGGGCTAACTAGGGAACATGCATTAGGAATTGGTTTATTCAGGCCAAGTAGCTATTTACAAAGAAAATGCCTAAATCATTTGCTACACACATATAATCATGCAAACCAAAAAGAGATTCAATCAAATCCAGGGAAGTGCAACTTGAAAGTCATTTTCACACAGTTTAAAAACATGTTGGAGGCTCAAAAACCTCACCTGGACATTCATGCAATTTGTTTGAAAGAGATACTATCCCTAATGTGTGCTTCCTATCACCCCAAACTTATCATTCATCATGCTATCATAACAAAATCCCAAAGTTCAGTTTTCAATTTCACATGGGAATCACAAAATTTTTCAGCCTAGGGGGGATCACCACATATCAATCATGCAAGCAATCTGTGCAACATCAATCAAAATCTAACAAACTTGCCAATCTAAGAACTCAACACACAAATGCTCCTGAGCTTCTCAAATTATTCAGGAGCTTTATTCAAAGAAAAGAAAACTGTATTCAAAGAAGAAGAGAAAAACTACAACTAATTCCCTCCCCCACACTTAAAACATGCATTGTCCCCAATGAACAACAGAATTATAAGATCATAGTGAGGGAAAGGAAAAGAGTACTCCCTGATCAAGTGCAGTGTAAGCGGGAGCTGTCACCTGGATCCCATTCCTTGCAGTCTAAGTCCAAAGAGATAGATAGGGCCTCGGTCTTGCTTCATCCTCTTCATGGTTCTCATCCACCGCACCGACAATCTTATCACCGCTAAACATGCAGCAATCTCAAGACAAACCACAAAATGGTTAGCGTTAGTACAATCAAGAAAAGAAAGAATATCATCACAGCCTGAATTAAGTGGAAAATTAGAAAACAAGTTCTCATGGTTATCCTCAATAGTCTCAGATACCAGCTCAATGTGGAATACAGAGTGCTCTTCCGCTGGATGTTTCATGGCATCAAATATGTTGAACTTTGCAACTATATCCCCAAACTTCATAGACATGGTCCCATCACCCACATCAATGTTAGTCTTGGCTGTCTTCATGAATGGCCGGCCCAGGATGATTGGTGATTTCTTCGGAATGTGTCTACTTTGCCATGTCCAAGATGTAGAAATCAGTGGGAAGATCAGATCATCAACTTGCACTAGTACATCTTCCACCATTCCCATGGGGCGGGCACAGTCCTGTTGGCCAATCGAATGGTGATACTGTGTACTTCAAAGGACCAAGATCCAGTTTGTTAAAGATGGAGGTAGGCATGACATTGATAGATGCTCCCAAGTCCAACATGCAGTTTTCAAACTTCTTGTCCCCAATAGTGCATGGGATAGTGAAGGTGCCTGGATCCTTGCACTTCGGTGGCAGTGCCTGGGTGAAAGCAACAACTCTTTCCGCGCTCGGGACCGGATAAGCTACGAGACATTTCTTCCCAAGTCAACCCTCTCATTAGTCTTCATCGTCCTCTTGTTGGTGCATAGGTCCTTGAGAAATTTGGCATATCCGGGCACTTGCTTGATCACATCCAACAGAGGGATATTAACACCCACCTTTCTTAACACATCAAGAATTGCCTTCTCTTTATCTTCACCACCACTCTTCAAATTTTTCTGGATTCTCGTGTGGGAATGGAATGGGTGGTCTATACACTCTCTCGTTTCAACTTCAACAAGAGGCTCGGGGAGTAGCCTCAACAAGAGGGCTCGTGGAGTAGCCTCAACAGCTTTCTTCATTCTTTCCGAGTGGCCTCAACAACCTTTCCGGACCTCGGAGATATAGAACTCACATTGGGGTTGGAGGCATTAGGATTGATCACCGGTCTTTGGCCGGGCAGTGGGTTGTTCTTTGACCTTGCTTTATATTATTTATGTCTCGTAGCCATCTGTCCAATCTGTGTATGCAATGCCTGAATACTCGCATCCGTTCTCTGCTGAAATTGTGCCTGTGAGGCCTCGGAATCGTGCTCGGAACTGTCCTATTTGCTGCTGAAATCGTAGATTTTGTGCAGCCATTTGTGCAGCCATTTTATTGAGCATGTCATCTATCAAGGTCCGGAGGGTGCGAAGTGGTCACCGGAGGATTCCGAGGTGCCATCGGTTGTTGGGATGAGTTCCCATACCGCAGATTAGGATGATTACTCCAGCTGGGATGGTACCTATTTGTTGAAAGATCCCGAATCTGTCAGATTCGCCCGGTTATTGCCCCGATTATACCGATGGACTGCAAAGGCTTGAGGTGATTCAAGATTTGATCCTCCTTGCAAAATAGGACAAGCTTCATATGGGTGCTCGGGAGAACCGCACATGCCACACAATACCGCAGGCTGCACCCTATCCATTGCCAATTTCTCTACCAAGGAAGTGAGCCTGTCAATTCTATCATCACGGTCATGGCTGGAAGAAGAAGTGCGGATCTCATGTACACCTCTAGTCTCAATGAATTTCTTCTTGTAGTGAATTGCTGGGAATTTAATGACATGTTCTCAATAAGTTGCTTAGCAAAGCAGATGGAGTCTTGTCAACCAATGCTCCCCACCGGCAAGATCCAAAATATTCCTATCCATAGGCTGCAATCCTTCATAAAAATATTGGATGAGGAGCTGTTCGTAAATTTGGTCTTTGGGGGCAACTAGATGTCAATCGCTTGAACCTCTCCCAATACTCAGCTAGCGACTCATTTCCTTGCCTTATTCCACAGATTTCTTTCCTAATTGCAGCGGCTCTCGGAGGCGGGAAAATATTTCTCCAGGAAGAGCTTCTTCAAGTCATTCCATGTGGTAATGGAATTTGGCGCAAGGTATAAAAGCCAATCTTTTGCAGCTCCCTGGAGTGAGAATGGAAAAGCCTTCAACTTGATATGATCCTCGGTTACTCCTTCGGCCTCAAAGTTGTGGAGCGGACAACTTGGAACTCCTTCAAGTGCTTGTGTGGATCTTCACCGCAAGACCATTAAATCTAGGCAACAAATGGATTAGCCCAGATTTTAACTCAAAAGGGGTGTCAAGCACCAGGATAAGCAATGCACAAACCATTGTAATTCACATCGGGGCAGCAAGCTGCCTCAAAGTCCTTTGGTCTCCCATGTTTTCAAAAGCAGTTTTAAAATTGGTATCACTACTAGTGCTAGCCCGAAATTCCCTACGGAGTGTGTGCAATGTTCTTTCAATTTCCGGGTCAAAATCACACGATTCAGGCAATTAGACCTAGTAGCCGGACCAATTCAAAACAAAACAGAAAATAAAAGAAAGAAAAGAAAAGAAAATAAAAACAAATTGAGAAAAATAACAACTCGTAGTCCCAGAACGGCGCGCCAATTTTTGGTCATTTGTCGCGCACGCGCCAAAAAGGACGAGTGGGTTTAAAAGTGTAGTATAGTGCGACAACTCGGATGTCGTCTCTCAAGGACTCTGAGAATATTACTTTTCACAAAAAAAATCAGTTTTGGGGGGGGGGGGGGTTTGGATTGGAGTGCAAAATAAGAAACAACAAAACAGAGCAATCAAAAACAAGGCAGTTGAAAAGGGATTATCAATAGTCAAAAACAGATTAATCTATTGCTCTTGATTTCCCACTATCATAGGTTCATACAATTTCCAGGCCCTAAGCAAATTCTTATCCCCTCCCGGTTGTAGCAACAATTTACAAACGAAACTATCGCATGAGATACATGTCCCTATTCCCGAATTAAACAAACGGGGTTAAGCCCTCATGAACTAAACGAACATGAACGTACACACGCGAATTAAACAAACGCGATTGATTATAGGAACATGATATCACCGGAAATAAATCAATACAATGCATTATACTCCTGAATTAAACAAGCAGAAATACAAGGCATGGCATTGAAGAGGGAAAAGCATACAAAACAGGAAAGTATAAGAACCTCAAGTATGTGGAAATCAATTACAATAGATCAATCCTAAGAATTTAGTTCTCCATAACACAAACGAAATTACAGAGAAAAGTGTAAAACAGAAGATGGAGAAGCAAGAATCTCTACAAAATATTCAGAACAGCCTTTTATACAAATTCAGAATTCAGATGGCTCGCGAGGCGAGAAAACATTCGCGAGGCGAATTTCATAAACAGTCAGCAACCCTTGGCATTCTCGCGAGGCGAAGTGACTCTCGCGAGGCGAGACTCTTCAGCTTCAAAACTGCCACGGCCATGACCTTCAACACGGGCAAGCCGTGATCGTCTCTGACTTTTTCAGGTTTGGAAGACTCGCGGGGCGAGACCTTCTTCGCGAGGCGACCCAGAGACTTAGCAATTTCTTGGAACATCAAGGCTCGGGTCGCGAGGCGAGCATGGCTTACGCGTGTCTAATCCCCTGTTCTTTATTTTCTCAACTTCTACTTAACCTGAAAACAAGGAAATAAGCATAAGTGTATTATTTTGACTTAAAACTTGCTAAATTAACTTAAAACTACTCTAGAGACTCAAAACCTTGCTTGAGGACAATCTAATCTAATTTGGGTAAAAATACGATATAATTTGCACAAAACCCTGGTCATACTAGCTATAAAACTAGATGAGCCAGAGGCTTATCAACGACCTTAATCAATATGGCCAACAGAAACGAAAACATAACTGAAACATAACTGAGAAGATAAGGTAAATAAAACACCAACTGGGAATGGGAATCTGGGAATCTAAACTCAAAAGAAAAGCTCAGAAGCCAAGACTAACGGACCACTCAAAACAAAGCCTCCAACCACTACCAATGCCTACGTCACTCGGAGTGGCCACAAACGCTCCCACAAGAAGAAGTCTCCGGCTCCGGGTCAATCACCTCTCCTCCGTCATCCAACGGGACATCCTCCTCCTCAATATCCAAAGGGTGATAACCCGCCTCGAGCTCCTCATCCCACCAGTCGTCTACCAGCTCATGAGGCTCCTCCTCGAGATCCTCTTCGGGATCTTCTTCAGGATCTTCCTCCACCGGTTCCTCCTTTTCGGCTCGCAGGCTCAACGTGAGGGTGAAGTAGACCGGCTTCCTGTAGCGTGTTCGGTACAACCATGGCGGTGGAAGAATCACGTTCCTGGATTCCACCAAGTGGATCCTCCTAACAGTGCTCTCCATGTATATTAGCTTCAGTAGTAGTGATTGGCCCCTCGATACGTCGCCGTAGTCGCATTCGCGTCCATCCTCCAATTCCCAATCCCGTCGGCCTCGTCAAAAGTCTCTCGTCCGTGTGACCTCGGTACAAGAGGGACAAAAGGGTCCATCTAAAACATACGCATACCCGGTACGAGGAAAATAAAAGAACATACAGACATGCAAAAGTGAGATACCGTCATAAGATATATCCCACAACAACCATATACATGATACATGCAACACGAAATCAGATCAACAGTTAAAGCATGCATAATCATCATAATATAACAGTGTTATATCAAGGGGTCCTCAAGCCCGTAAAATCAGTTTTCGAAAATGTGCATGACACTTCAATATCAGGCTCTATCCTAATCTCATGAGATCACAACACCATGTTATCACTGGAGAAGATAGAGTTGGTCAAGCTCTGCCACCGGCTGTTGCCACCGCATCCCGATGACCACTGGCCTCTTGGTCAGACAACGCCACATGCCCTTAACGAAATAGCTAGCAATGTGACTGACTCTCAGATACCCCATGGGTATCCTCAATAAGCAAAGGCATGTCTGCCAGGGGAAATGCATATGAATAAAAACTTTCCTTTTAAGGTTTTTCTTTGTGTAAATATTTCACTGTCAAAGCTCAAAGCTAATGACTTAACATTATTTCCCCATCACTTGAAAACGTAGAAACATAGGACACACAGTCCGAATGCTCAATCCCAACACCTAGACCGTGGCCGCAGTCAAGGTTTGTGGTAATGGAAATCAATATACTTTTAGTCATGTTTTACTTATCATGCTAAGGACAATAGCCCACAACAACGGAAATCAGAACGAACTGTCCTCGATTCCGCGAATTGGACTTGAAGTCCATAACATTACGAATAGGACTTTACGGTCCCGAATTAACACTGATCCAAGATCACGTGCTAAGCATGGAAAACTAGAGGCGACGTCTCACGTCTAGATTCCTATTCTTTTAGTACTTATCTTTCATTTGACGAAAACAATTTTCG
The DNA here is from genome assembly GCA_030762895.1 of Sophora flavescens. Classification (NCBI taxonomy): domain Eukaryota; kingdom Viridiplantae; phylum Streptophyta; class Magnoliopsida; order Fabales; family Fabaceae; genus Sophora; species Sophora flavescens. The sequence goes on from CM061063.1 coordinate 213,053,362, forward strand.
AAATCGAAAGCCTCGATAACCTATGCTGGCTATCGGAAAGTTTCTAAATCATTTGAGAGAAAACCTTTTCTTTTGAAAATCCTTTATAAAACGTTTTTGAAACACTTTTAACTTTGAAAATCCCCAATAGGATATTGTAAAATATTTTCGAAAGTTTTCACTTAAAACACATAGTTCGAAAAGGGTTTTTCTCTTGCATTCTAGAAATCACTAAAACTATATTGTCACATAAAACAAGTACTTTTAAACATTCAAGCTTTTTGGAAAAGAACACCCATCCTTTCATCTTCAAAGCTTATTAAGGTTTTTAATCCTTATTAATGATTGAGCACAGACACACGTCCGCTTAGCAAACTTCAAACAACAACAACAGTATGTACACATATATATATTCACAGTTCAATGCCAATATCACAGTTCATCACAGTTATACATCTCAACATATATAACGATACAGTTCAACTTCATATAATAGCATAACATTTCGGATAATCCAAGTAACCCAATAACAGTCAAGTAAACAATTAATCAAATACACACATGCATACAGTTATTGAATATCTTTCTGAAATCCCCTCTTACCTCAAAAGACGATAAGGGTTCCGACTACGAAAACTAAGGATCACGAACGTCCAGCAGAATCGAATCTAAGGTTACACACATGAAACCATAGGTTAGATTTTTAATCAAAGAACACTAGCCACAAGGCATAGGTTCGGTTTTCAACAATGGTTTTGGATTAAGGTTTTCCAAAAATCATGCAACTTATGGATTTATGATCCTTAAGTGCTAGGAGTTCTTAAAACACCAAAAGTTTAACAAGTTTGAATCAAGAATCCCACTAAGTCATCAACTTAGGGTTTCGGTTTTCATCCTCTAAAATAGGTTAGGATGTTCTAAATTTTCCAATCTCTTTAGGTTAGCATCCATACCTAGTAAGGAGCCTAAAAACTTGATCATTTTGGAAAAATGAAAAAATCAAATACCCTAGGCCACAAACACTACCATTCGGCCTTGAGTAAAAATGAGGGTTAGAGGTTTTCAAACTTTCCAATCTCTTGGATCTAGCATCCTTATACATCAAGGAGCCCAAATCCATGATCACTTTGGAAAAACCTCAAAGTACATATAACAAAACACTTAGAGTTTTCACTTTTTCATGAAAATACATAAAAGTTTCTAAACTTTTCCAATCACTTAAACCTAGCATCCTTATGTACATAGGAGCTCTTGGTCATGATCATGTTGGAATAACACTCAAACACAAGCTTAACCAAGCAAAGATGAAACAAAACTCATATGGCACAAAAGACATAGATTCTGTGCAGTACAGAAAATGGTGTTCGAGATTTTTGTTTTCCACAAGATTTTAGTATGTTGTAGAGGAAGTAAAAATAAGAATATAGAAATTGGTTTCACCTCAATCGGAGTTTTCTACAATTTTTGAGAATTTTTTGAAGTTTAAAAGCATATTATGAACTCAAAACATCAACTATGAAAATAAAGCCAAAAATTGAAAAACAAATGGTACAGGGACATTACCCTTACCAATATGAACAACTTTGATGAAGAACACAACTTGAAAAACTTAGTAAAAATGGTACCTTTAGTTGTGTGAAGAAGAAGATGAATAGTTGTAAAAAGTGTTTTTTTTTTTTTTTTGTGAAAGGAAGCAAAAGTGTGAAATGGTTACACTTTGAAACTTAAATAGAAGAAGGAAAAGAGAGGGGGAGGGCATCAGTTTTGGGGCAGATTGGAGGGGAGAGAAGAGCTTGACTTGGTTGAGAAGAAAGGAGGTATGGTGTAGGTAAGGTGTGTGTAAGAAAGTATGGTGATTTGACTTGATTGGTGTAAGGAAGGTATGGCCATGGACATGCCTATGTCATAGCCTTCACATCAGTCAATCTACTCCATTTTTGCTCTGCTCCAACATGCATCAGATGAATTTCCCGATCGTATTTCCCGACGATTCGCCCGGGTAATACTCGGAAATTCGGCCCCGAACAAGATTTCTCAAAACACTCCAAACCCACACAAAACATAAAAAAACACTAATCGTCTCGTTCACGAGTCAATATTAGGTCTCTAGCTCAGTAAACTCGTACTGGCTTTGAAAACCCAGACCGGCTTTCGTCTGAATTTTATACCGAAAATTTTACTGTGACTTCATACAGTAAAATAACACAAGAAAATGATTTTATTTAAAATAAAATCATCCTCTGGATTTTATCACAATTAAATACATTAAAGCATGAATTTACTAATAATTAAGCACACGAAAAACAAGGTGTTACAATTATCAAAAAGCGGGAAAAGTATTTTTTTTAACTCTAATATGGCATATATCGACTAAAGTGATAGTCAAATTTTAAGTTTAAGATATAAGCTATTGCATGCATATATCAGATATGTACGGAAGCAAAAATGCCAGGAGAATCAAGGAGATGAAAAACATTCATACTTTCAAGAAGAGAGTTTTAGAGATATAACACGATTTAAAAGAAAATTCTCCCCCTTGACAAGTATATAATGTTGTATATTTATATTTCTCTTAAACATGCAAATATTTCTCCCCTTTTTGAAAACAATTTTTCAAAATATCATTTTATTTATAGGAGAAAGCATATAAGCACATTTAATTTCAACAAGTATTAAACAATCCGCAAAATTGAATATCATAAGAGATTAGGGATTGAGATACTTATTGAATATATTGTGATGCTTCTTATTTGCAACCGGATTTTGCACTTGTAGTATCTTCCCTTGAGCTTTCATTTCATGTTACTGGTTTAAGGTCTTTCCTTGCTCATCTTTATTCAATTATGCTTTTGTTCATATGTGTTTGTAATTCTAAAATATTGATTACATCATAATCACTTATGAGGCTCTCGACTTGCCAATATTTAGCTGCTCATGTGTTTACGAATCTCTCTATTTAAAATTGTAGCAAGTATAGATGTTTGATTTGTAGGCTTTAACTTCAACAAGCTAAAAACTCATTCTTATCTCTTGTCATGTGCTTCAATTGACCACTCTCAAGATATCAATTTGAGTTCTTGGTTTTTAAGCACACCTACAAAAGCCTTGAGAAAGATTCTTTTGGTATCCAATAAGTTTTGGATCCATAGGGTTAGTCATTGAAGATTAATTCACTATGCTCTTATGAAGATCAATAATGAGTAATATGAGCATGACAGTTAAACAGTCAACTAGCATCAATTACAATTTTTAAGAGCATGCTTGATTTTATGTAGTATAGAAAATTTAAAGCATAGCAAGCATGTTTGATGGTGAAAGACCCTTTGTAAAGTACTTCACAGTGATAACTATGTAATTGGATCTATCAATCAAATAGTTAATTTCACATAATCAACTTGTCATTTAATTAATAGTGATAATTTTCTCAATACTTGGTTTAATATGTTTTAAGATGATTATCATATAAGTATTGCATTTAAAAACTCCAAGACATGTGTATGATGATTTCATAAAATTTCATGTATATTGCAACTAAATCATCATGAGGGATAATGATAGAGATCACCAATCTAGTCACGATAACATATTTTGAACCTTGTGTTTGAATCTCCATGAGTCGTGATATAATTGATTTTTGGACTTCATAATCGATTATGAGCTCCGCATAATCGGTTATTGAAATCGATTTTAACTTCTCTGGTTGTCCCCCTTTTTTTGTGTGTAATCGATTATCTCCGAGTGTAATCGATCACTGCTCAATTTTTCACAACTTTGTCAATCTTTTGGGAGAAAACCTATAGCCTATTTTCACACTTCAATGCACATATTAGAAATAACAAGGTGAGATTTAAAGAAGATTGATTTGATTTTCAAATCTTTGTACAAATTTGGCAAGAGATATTTAAGAATGAAAGGTGCCAAATTTATTAAACACGTACAATCTTAATGAATTTTCATTTTTATATTTGTGGTATATTTAAAGATTTCCATAAAAAAAGTCAATTTTGAATTTCAAATTATATCACATAAAATTTTGAAAATATCCAAAGAAATTTGAAATTTGAAATTTAAATTTTTTATTTGAAATCTTGAATCATTAAAAAGTAATATCATCATTATTTTTGTTGATCTTTTAAGTTTTTAAAATTAATTCTTAAAATATTTTTGGATAACTCAACTTCAATGATTCATTACCACAACTTTAATGATTTTGAAATTGAAAATCTGTGGAATATTAATTCATGGCAAGAAATTAAATTTCCAATAAAATACAATCATGAATTAATTGATAATTGATTCTTAAACAGATTTTTGCAATCAGATTCAAATTTATAGAAAAGATGAAGAGATAGTAATTTTGAATTTCAAAATATATCTTAATAAAATTTCGAGTATAACAAAGAGATTTTAATTTGAAGTTTGATATTTAAATCTCAAAGATTTAATTCTGTTTATTATGACATTCAATTTCAAAATTTGATCATCTAAGTTTCAAAAAACAATCCTTAATAGATTTTTCAAATCAATTAACATTAAGGATTTATTACCACAATCTTAATGATTTAAAATTTGAAAAGATATGTGGTTTATTAATTCATGATGAGAAAAAAAAAATTCAATAAAGTATGATCATGAATTAATTACTAATTGATTCTTAAAATAATTTTCAATCAAATTTGAATTTGAAAAAGGTGAAGAAATGATAATCTTTGAATTTCAAAATATATTTTCATAATTTAAAATTTTGAAGGTAATTTGAATTTTGAATTTAAAATCTCAAAAATTGATTTCTCTTTATTATGATTTTCAAAAGATATTTTAAATTTCAAAAATTAATTCTTTTTATCTCTCAATATCATGTTTTTACTTCAACAATCTTGATGTTTTTCAAATTTTGAAAATGTGTTTAATTACTTCATAGACTAGAAGTTATATTTTTGATAAATCATGTATTAAATTACAAATTCATTTTCAAATCAGAATTTTTTGAAAATTAGTAAAAATAATAATTTTCAAAATAAATTAGTATAAAAGAGTTTAATGCCAAATCAAATTTGAAATGTTTTGAATTTGGTATCTTTAAAATGATTAGAAAATTAAATAAGATATGATATCTTAATGAAACATTTATTAGAAAATTAATTAGGATTTTATTTTAAGAAATATTTTTCAAAAATTCCATATTTTCGTAGCATAATCGATTATGATAACCGATTACTATGCTTCTGTCTATCTTCCCTAATTTCCTTGAGGATGCATAATCAATTATCCCATTCGATTTCAATTTTCATAACAAGGAAGATTTGAAACTTATTCAAATTAACCATAACATGCTTCAAATAATAATCAAACATTATACAAGCACATTCATGGCATTTAGCACAAAGTTCATCCATCATGAAAGAGTTTCATAAACAAATTGTCATATTCATATCGGAATTATTGCAAGGAATATCTCTATGTTTCATCTTGAATAAGTTCATATAGGCATCTTTATCATCATACCTCCATTTAGCAAATTTCACATTTGAGCACATATGGAAAGTAGAAGATAGAGTTACCTCGTTGCTTGAATTCACAAGTTTATCTTTTCTTACCAACTTTTGATTGAGCTTGAATTTAGCTCTTGCATCATATATCTTGTTCTTTGAATTGTTCGTCAAGAGACTTTTGCTTCTTCTATTGGTAATTGCATTTTTGACTTTGTGAAGCATTCTTCTTGATGTCCTTTTCTTTAGCAAGATAGATTGTTTCTCCATTGTGGAATTTTCCTGCAAATATGAAGTAATAGAGAGACCTTATGGTACCTGTTCCTGCCAAGATCCGTTTTGTCCGAATCTCCATAGAACGTGAAACCAAGGGGGTTATTTTATGATTTGGGCTTGACAGAATTCAGTGATTCCGGTCCTACGTATCCCAGTGGGAATCAAAGCCAGACGTAGTTCTAGGTTCATCCCTTGGAGGGGGTGATCTCGATCCCTTCATTTTGTGTCGGACGAGTACTAGGGAGCAAGGACTGTTTCATAGTCTCTTGGTCGACGCTAGTTCCTCTAACACGCTTTAGGGAGAGTCACCTATCTTGAGTGAAAAGGTCCTCCTCTTATGAGGGGTACTGCCCCTTTTATAATTTCTGGACTGGGCCGGGTACTTGGGCTCGGTGGCCGGGTTAATAACCTTGGCCAGTACACAAGCCCCCCAAGCTCTGAGCTTAAACAAGCGAAAGAGCTGACAAGTATTAAACCGAGCCGATACTTCGCCATGTGGACTTTCTTCCTTCCTTATTTCAAGCTGTTACTTCAACCGAACCTGCCTTCCTTTTTGTATTTTAAGGCTTTGAACTCGGCCTCAATTTTACTTTCGGCATTGTGCACGGTTCCTTTAATAATTTCAATGGCTCGAACTCGGCCTTTAGGCTCAGACTTGGCCTTAAGAAATTTAATGGCTCGCACTCGGCCACCAGGCTCAAACTTGGCCTTAAGAATTTGACTGGCTCGAACTCGGCCACGAAAATAAGATGCCTGCCGAGTAAATACCTCGGCAAGATAAGAGAAAATAAAGCAATATTCGCAATAAATTCTTTTATTGGATGGAGTCCGCGGTGTGCCTCGTTAAAACCTCCCCGGTCAAAGCCCTTTTTGGGACAAAATACCGAGGTAGGAAAAAGAGTACAGCACCCGACTATATACATCAACTGCAGCTTAGTGCAGTGATCGGGCTGTGATCCAAGCTGGAACTTCTCCAACTCCTCAACGGGCTATGTCAATTCTCGGGTCTAGTTCAACCGAGCTGACAGAATTTTCAGACTTGTCTTTTCCCCTGTCTATTCATAATTAGTACTAGTTGAGAGATACTCGGTCGAACTATGTTTTGGTGGAGGAGTTTTGAATGAGGGGGTAAGCCCTCTATTTATAGAGATCTCTCAGGATCAAGCTCCGAGATAAGCGGAGAAATATTAGGATCGAGTCCCCGATTCTGCGGGGTGATATTCGGATCGAGTCATTTATGGTGATCCAGAGGACCGAGATGTCCCTCCCTGGCGGGCCGAGTCCGAGTACTTATCTTGGTGGCCCGGTGTCTTGATATGTCCTCGGCCCCTGGAGGAGTTTGGGCTAGGGCCCATAGTCGGGGTAAGCTCGGTCAACCCGAGGTATAGGCAAGTCCTCGGGATTACATTCTCGGCCAGTACACAAGCCCCCCTGAGCTCCGAGCTTGAATAAGCGAAGGAGCTGATAAGTATGAAACCGAGCTTATTCTTCGGCCACACAAACTTTGTTCTTTCTTGATATTCGTATTTGATTTCAATAATTTACAGGCTCAAACTTGGCCTTTAGAATATATTCGGCTCGAACTCGACCGCCAGGCTCAAACTTGGCCTTTAGAATATAATCGACTCGGACTCGGCCGCCAGGCTCAAACTTGGCCTGTAGAATTTAATGGCTCGTACTCGGCCACAAGGCTCAGACTTGGCCTGTAGAAGATAACTGGCTCGGACTCGGCCGTTGGCTCGTACTCGGCCACCAGGCTCAGACTTGGCCTGTAGAAGATAGCCGGCTCGGACTCGGCCGTTGGCTCGTACTCGGCCACCAGGCTCAGACTTGGCCTGTAGAAGATAGCCGGCTCGGACTCGGCCGTTGGAATTGAACGGCTCGGACTCGGCCGCCGGGCTCAAACTTGGCCTGTAGAAGATAACCGGCTCGGACTCGGCCGTTGGCTCGTACTCGGCCACCAGGCTCAAACTTGGCCTGTAGAAGATAACCGGCTCGGACTCGGCCGTTGGCTCGTACTCGGCCACCAGGCTCAGACTTGGCCTGTAGAAGATAACCGGCTCGGACTCGGCCATTGGAATTGAACGGCTCGGACTCGGCCGTCGGGCTCAAACTTGGCCTGTAGAAGATAACCGGCTCGGGCTCCTGCTGGCCTGCATTACCGGCCACCAGGCTCAAACTTGGCCTGTAGAAGATAACGGCTCGGACTCGGCCGTTGCCTCCCACTCGGCCACCCGCCTCACACTTGGCCTGTAGAAGATAACCGGCTCGGACTCGGCCGTTGGCTCGTACTCGGCCACCAGGCTCAAACTTGGCCTGTAGAAGATAACCGGCTCGGACTCGGCCGTTGGCTCGTGACTCGGCCACCAGGCTCGACTTGGCTTGTAGAAGATAACCGGCTCGGACTCGGCCGCCGGCTCACACTTGGCCCCTCCGACGGCTCAGCTCGATTCGGCTAACGGCTCGTACTCGGCGCCGGGCTCAAACTTGGCCCCTCTCGACTGGCTCGAACTCGCCAACGGCTCGATTCTCGCGGGCTCAAACTTAGCCCCTCGGTGGCTCGAACTCGGCTTAACGGCTCGTACTCGGCCACTGGCTCACGCTCTGCCCCTCGACCAGCTCGTATTCGCCAACGGCTCGTGCCTCGGCCTAGGGCTCAAACTTGGCCCTCGACCTGGCTCGAACTCGCCAACGGCTCATACTCGGCCCGGCTCACACTTGGCCCCTCCGACTGGCTCGTATTCGGCTAACGGCTCGTGCTCGGCCGCGGCTCAAACTTGGCCCTCTCGATCGGCTCGAACTCGGCCAACGGCTTGTACTCGGCCGCCGGGCTCACACTTGGCCCCTCTCACTGGCTCGTATTCGGCCAACGGCTCGTACTCGGCCGCCGGGCTCAAACTTGGCCCCTCTGACTGGCTCGAACTCGGCTAACGGCTCGTACTCGGCCGCCGGGCTCACACTTGGCCCCTCTGACTGGCTCGTATTCGGCCAACGGCTCGTACTCGGCCTCCGGCCTCACACTTGGCCCCTCTGACTGGCTCGAACTCGGCCAACGGCTCGTACTCGGCCGCCGGGCTCACACTTGGCCCCTCTGACTGGCTCGAACACGGCCAACGGCTCGTACTCGGCCGCCGGGATCAAACAGCCCCTCCGACTGGCTCGAACTCGGCTAACGGCTCGTGCTCCTACGCCGGGCTCACACTTGGCCCCTCTGACTGGCTCGTATTCGGCCAACGGCTCGTACTCGGCCGCCGGGCTCAAACTTGGCCCCTCTGACTGGCTCGAACTCGGCTAACGGCTCGTACTCGGCCGCCGGGCTCACACTTGGCCCCTCTGACTGGCTCGTATTCGGCCAACGGCTCGTACTCGGCCGCCGGGCTCAAACTTGGCCCCTCTGACTGGCTCGAACTCGGCCATTAAAATAAGACGCCTGCAAAATAAATACTTCGGCAAAGCAAGAGAAAATAAAACCATATTCATAATAAAATTTGTTTTTCTTTTTTTTATCACCTGATTCGTCCTCATCATTATCATAAGACCCCTTTGAGGAACAATTAATGCGGCAATCATTGGGCCTCCATGAACGTAGGCATTTGAAAAACAGGGCCAGTATTAGCTCCACGATTTCCTCCAGTTGATTCTCCAATTTTTTTTTTTAGTGCCCATTAATGCTGATTGGTTACTGCCTTATCCAATGAGATAGATTTTGAGTGCCCATGCCCATTAATGCTGATTGGTTACTGCCTTATCCAATGAGATAGATTTTGAGTGCCCATTAATGCTGATTGGTTACTGCCTTATCCAATGAGATAGATTTTGAGTGCCCATGCCCATTAATACTGATTGGTTACTGCCTTATCCAATGAGATAGAGAGCCCTTGATTTGCGGTCATGTCCCCAGCATTCACTCCAGCCGTTATTCCCCTCTCATCACTAATTCCAAATCCAGCGCTCCTTTGAATTAATTGGTTGGAAGAAGATCTGCCCCCACTGTTTTCAATAGAATGGTTGGGTGGGATCCCTTGATTTTCTCCATCGAAACCTCATCCTCCTTGATTCTAGGAGATATCCATTCCACTAAATCCGTTACTTCTCCCTCCAAAATCGTTAGTGTTTTGCCTCCCCCTCTCATCCTTCAACCACCGAGGGCCTCCTCCCGCCGCCATCCTCCGTGACTCTGCTCGCAGAGCAACACCCCAAACCTCCGTGATTCTGCTCGCAGAGCAACACTCCAGCCGCAACAGAAAACTCAGAACACATCCACGTCTCACATGGAGAGAACACACTCACGTCTCACCATGGTTTGTGGTATGGGAAAGTTTTGCTTCGATCCCCACAGACGGCGCCAAATGTTCCTGCCAAGATCCGTTTTGTCCGAATCTCCATAGAACGTGAAACCAAGGGGGTTATTTTATGATTTGGGCTTGACAGAATTCAGTGATTCCGGTCCTACGTATCCCAGTGGGAATCAAAGCCAGACGTAGTTCTAGGTTCATCCCTTGGCGGGGGTGATCTCGGTCCCTTCATTTTGTGTCGGACGAGTACTAGGGAGCAAGGACTGTTTCATAGTCTCTTGGTCGACGCTAGTTCCTCTAACACGCTTTAGGGAGAGTCACCTATCTTGAGTGAAAAGGTCCTCCTCTTATGAGGGGTACTGCCCCTTTTATAATTTCTGGACTGGGCCGGGTACTTGGGCTCGGTGGCCGGGTTAATAACCTTGGCCAGTACAGTACCCATTTCTTATTGGGTCCTTGTGGGTTAGTGGACATAATATTTGTGCCTTTAGGCACCAAAACAAATTTATTTCTCATAGAATAATTTTTCTTATAATTGCACATATGAGAAATATGTCCAATCCTTCCACAATAATTACATGTCATATGCTTTTTATTTTTCATGTTACAATTTTCATTTCCAACTATAGAATAAATTTGACCTTCATGTATGTCACGTTTAGCAATTGATAAATCATAGTTGGCATGAATTTCTTCTTTTTCATGTAAAGGATGTACACGTGTGAAACTCTTCGTTTTAGAAATTTCTTGAAATAAGTCCTCAATTTTATCATACAGAATTATGCAATTTTCATAGCATGGAGATGATACAAATTTCACAACATCTTCATCACAACGAAAAGTATATTCATTTTTCAATTTTTCAAATCATTTTCAATCACTGAAATACTTTTCAAGCAGTTTAAATTCTTATTTTCTAAATATACCAATTCATCATACAACTCATTGTATGCATGTAAACATTTATCATTCAATGGATTTAGTTTAGAATTTATTACCTCCAAGTTCATTCGAGTTGCTTGGAGAGTAATTTCTATCTTCCTGACCATTAGCTCTTTGCTTTTGTGGTCCTTCCTTTTCATGGCATGTTGTCGAGGATATCCTTCCTCCATTGAAATTTACCATTTCCTGTAATTTCTTCCCATCTCAAAAGTGTTAGTGACAAGGTAATCATAATCAAGCACATTTAAAATGTGCTCGGCACAAACACAATCTTTAATTCTCTCATAAGCATCATCGTATAAACAGTTCCGGAGAATTTGCATAGCTTTGATATTTAAACAAAAACAATTTCTATCAAACTCTGTCTGATGTTTTTTGGTTTTGAGAATGAATCCATGGACTCCAATATCCCATAAATCAACATCAATTGACTGCATAAAAATTTAAATTTTTGCTTTCCAATAAATATAATTCTCACCATCAAAGAATGGTGGTTTGTCAAATTCAAAACCATACATTTTAGGTAAACTTTTCAAAGGTTGCCAAAATAGGATCTTAACTCTAAGCTGTTAAGCAAATAACCAGAGCCGAAGCTCTGATATCACTTGTTGGCCATGGCAACCATACCTAAGAGGGGGGGATTGGGTTTTAAATAAAAATGATAACTTTTTCAATAAATCAAAACCCTTTGAAACTTTAAACAGAATTAGCAGCGGATAAATTGTTCGTTTCAAAATAAAGCGTTGTTGCTTGCAAATAAAAACGTTTTTGCAAAAATCAAAACAAAAGTAAAAGAGATAAGGGATAAGAAGATGAACACAACGATATATCCTGGTTCGACCACAGACTACCCACGTCGCCTACGTCCAGTCCCCAAGGCAATACCACCAAAGGATTTCAATCAATCCCTAGCTTTTATACAGGAACAGCTAGAACCTTTACAATAACCAGAACTCCTCACAGACCAGGGACGTACTATCCCCCAGTGACAGAGTCTCAAATCCCTAGCTTTTAAACAGGTGCAGCTATAACCTTTACAGTGGAATAACACCCACTAATCCCTTACAAGAGATATACCATCTCTTGCAAGAATGGTAACCAAAGGAGGTTTGAGTCAATCTGACTCTCACCAACAGTATGCACTCTTAATAGTGCTGATAAAACAATTTTAAGCACAAATACAATCACACTTATATGGTGTATAAAGCTCTCAAGATAATATGGTCAAAGTGATAGTGCAAGAGAAAGATTATAGGGAATATGATAATCAGAGTTTTAGCACAGAGAAAATGGTAGTGTTCTCTTTTTAATGGCTGCCTAACTTTGCTTTTATATGTGGTGTAACATCCATGATTTTATGTATGGTTTACGTATGAGGATTAGAGTTAGGACTTGCATTACATATCTGGGATGTTGTTTGAGGTTTAAAGACCTTTGCATGGCAAGTACGCAGCCTTATCGAGGGAGTTGGAACATAGGAACTAAACTAGGGTTTCCCGGTTACCGTCTTTGAGACGTCTGAGTGTGAAATGAGAATTTTGGAGTTAGAGTTGAGATTATGCCTTTTTGATGGTTTTAGGTTGTTTATTAGGTCCTAATGAGCCTATATCTCAAATTTGAGCGCAATCGGATGTCGAACAGACCCTGAACGCAACGTGTTGACTTTTTGTTAGAAGTCAACACTCGAGCGTGGTTGTATCCATGCTCAAGCGCCCAAGCCAACCAGACAAGGGCCATTGTAAAACCCTAGTTTTTATACCTATGATTAATTATTTTGTTTGGATGTTTATGTTTATTATGTTATGTGGTTTAGTTTGAGTAATTAAATTACTCTCTTCAATTTATTTTATTAGGTGCGTTAGCACTGACTTATTTCAGTGAATGCACGTCTACTAGACAATAATTTATGTTATTGTCACTATTATACCAGTACAGAAAAATATTTTAAATAATGTGATTAAGAGAAAAGTATTTTCATATTCTCATTCTATTTAATTTTAGAGTTGAAAATATTTTGGTTTGACATTTATCGGAGATTAAATTTTGGACTGAGTATTTTCTTAGTTGATCAATTCAATTATTAATCTTTACTCTAATTTGAATTTCGAAATTATATCTTTATCAATCTTTATTTTTAGATTCTAAAAAGTAAAAACATGTTTATTTTAGGCCTAATATTTATCACTCATTTTGTACATATCACTAAGTAATTTGTTTAAAAAAAACTCATTTTCTCTCTTTTCTCTCTCTTTTCTCGACGCTAACTCTCTCTTTCTCCCTTTTCTTCTCTGCTTCTTCTCTTTCTTTCTTCCTTTCTTCTTTCTCTTTTCTTCTTCTTCCTTCTTCTTCCTCCCCCCAAACTCACCTTCCTTCCTTCCTTGAAGCAGCCGCGCGACCGCCGCCCCTGCACCGCCATCGAACGCGCCGCATGAGGAGGAGGAGACAGCTGCGACCCAGCTCGTCTCCAACACGGCTTGACCTCTGCTCCGCCGATCGACGCCGGCCGCCGTCGCAGGATCACCATTTTCGGTCACTGCAGTGCTTCCATGACATCTCTATTCGCGTCCTCCTTCTTCCTGGTGGTGTTCACATAGAAACCTATGGTTCCTACCATATCTCAGAACTCCGGGAGCCGCCGTGACGCCGCCGCCGCTACACCCCAAGACAGCCACCATGTCATCTTTCCTAGTCACCTTGGGTAAGAGTTTTACCTCTAACCTCTTCTCTTTTGTAAATCCCCAAATTGATTTTGAAACCCTAATCCTAACCCTCTGATTTCAGATTTTAATCTTAAGATTTAAACTTGTTTTATGAAATTAGGACTGTGAAATTGTGTTTCCCTAAACCAATTTCATTATTCTGAATTTTCCCTAAATTTTAATAAGGAGCCCTAAAACCCCAATTTGATTTTATTTGAATTTGGGAATGTTTTTGTGAAATTAATTATGATTTAGTGCAATTAGGACTCTAAATGGATGATTTCCCAAGGTTCTTTTCATGATCTTTTAATCAAAACAAAGTTTCCTTAAAGGATATTGGGAAGCGTGAGCTTCAAACATGATTTTCTTTAAAAATAACCTTGTTTGGTAATTGGATTAAGTGTTAAGATAAAGTTAGAATGTGTGTTTGATCATGTGAAATTGATTTCTTGATTTTTGTTGTTGCGCGTTGTTGGATTCCCTCTCTGAGACGTTTGACACGGCTATGCTTGCTTGATGGAGTAGATAGTTACACTCTTGGAGCTAATGTGAGTATTAAGACGAGGATCCTTTACTTGTCTTCAAAGGTAAGGGGAGTTTGCCTAGGGATATTCAATAATCTGTATGCATGTGTGTATGTGTTTAACTGGATATTTATATGTTAATTGAGCTTACTTGATAATCTAATGTACCTGAACTGTTATGCTATTATCTGATGTTGAACTGTACTTGTTCTAAATGATATAATGCATATATGTGATGAACTGCTTTCAACTGTGATATTAGCATTGAACTGATGTTATATACTGTTGTTGATTGAAAGTTTGCTAAGCCAGAAGTGCGTCTGTGCTCAACCGTTATGAGGATTAAAAACCTTAATAAGCTTTGAAGATAAAGGGATTGGTGTTCTTTTCCAAAAGCTCTTTAAACTTAAAGTACTTGTTTTCAATGTTGAAATGGTTTTGGTGAACTATTGTTATACAAGAGAAAAATCCTTTTCGAACTATGTGTCTTCAAGTGAAAACTTTCAAGATTATTTGGCAATATCCTATTGGGGGAAGTATTTCAAAGATAAAAGTATTTCAAAGATGCTTTATAAAAGACTTTCAAAGAAAAGGTTTTTCCTAAATATTTTAGAAACTTTCCGATAGCCTGGATAGGTTATCGATGATTCGGTTTTGAATTTGATTTTCACTGAACGAAAAATAAGTACTTAAGAAAGAGAATCTAGTACGCGAGACGTCGCCTCTAGTATTCAGTTATATGAACGTGATCTTGGATCAGTGTTAATTCGGGACTACGAGTCCTGGTTATGATGTTATGGACTGAGAGTCCAATTCTCGAAATCGAGGACAGTGCATTCTGATTTCATTGTTGTGGACTGTATGTCCTAATCACGTTGTGTTGGACTGTGTCTTCTAACCACGTGTGATGAATGCGTTCTGATTTCATTGTTGTGGACTGTATATCCTAATCACGTTGTGTTGGACTGTGTCTTCTAACCACGTGTGATGAACATTGTTAAAGGTGAATGTTGCTTTCTACGACCACAAGCCTAGGACTGGTGCATCGGTCTCGGGCGTTGTGATTGAGCATTCGGACTGTGTGTCCTATGCTTCTAAGTTTTCAAGTGATGGGGAAATGATGATTAAGTCGTTAGCTTTGAGCTGCGACAATGAAAAAGAATGAACACAAAGAAAACCTTTTAAATAAAATATTTTCTCATGTGCATTTCACCAGGCAGACGTGCCTTTCTTACATATCAGATACAAGGTGGTGTCTGGGAGTCTGTCCATGTAAACCAAGTGAAGAGGCACATGTGACGTTGCTCGTCCTGAGACCTTATGCATGAGGGTAAGGAGGCAACTGCCCGGTGGGCTAGAGATTGACCAACTCTAATACTTCTCCAGGGAAAACGGTGTTGAGATCTCATGAGATTAAGTTAGAGCCTGATATTGAAGTGTCATGCATATTTTCAAAAGATTGACTGTGCGGGTTTGAGACCCTTTGATATAACACTGATGTTATGTATATGCATGATTTAACTGCTTATATGATTATGTGATGCATGTATCATGTATATGGTTGTTGTGTGATATATCCATTTGTCGGTATCTCACCCTTATAAACATATCAGGTTTCTTCTGGTTTGCTATTGTACCCTGGGTATTTTAGTACAGATGTGCAGAGGAGTCTTCCTAAGTCACTCAGAGACTTAGATCTAGTTGCTTGAGGAAGTATTTGATTGTGGAACGATCACGTGAGTTCTTCTCAGGAATAACTTTTAGAATGACCAGCTTAGGGTTTGAGACTTGGATTTTTGATAAGTATGTATGAGTATGACTCGGAGAGTCTATATTTTAAAACGGAATGTTTATGGCTCGGAGAGCATCTCTTTTGAATGAAAACTTAAACTTTTCATTTTGGTCATGTATAGCTAATTGATATAACTATCTTTAGCATATTAATGCCTGGTTGTATTTGGTGTAACTAGAATTCTGGAATGAAAATGTAATTATTTTAGCAGGTGTTCTTTTACCTGGGATGTCAGAATTACAGAGGAGACTCTGTCGAAATTTTCGTAAAATACTATCTTTTAGTCAAGTATATTCTTTAAATTAAATAGGCTTGCCATACTATGATAGTAAGTCTGTGTGCCAATCAAGGCTTAGGAGTCGTGACAAAATTTTTATACCCAATTTCAGATACTTATATACTTATATAAATTATTTTCCGAAAGCACCAGCAAATTATCTTTTAATTTAAATTCCGCACGTGTTACGTAAGTAATGCCCCAAGGGGGGGGGGGGGGCGTTACAAGGTGGTTTCAGAGCTGGTCGAGTCTTTCGGGATCTTTGGGGAATAGGTCTGTTAAGTTTTGTTGTGTGATCTCTGGTTGGCTCTTGTTTGAATTGTTTCTTGTTGAAGCAATGTGTGTTGACGCACAAGTATATGTTTCTTGATGGTTTTCCAAGGGCTTTATGTCCTGGGAGACCTTAGATCTTGAATGTTACTTGGGTTCGAATATGACATTCGATTATCCTTGCGAATCGTGTCTGATATTCGAAACAAGGTGCTTGTGTAAAGGGTTTTTCCGGGAGTGTTCCCTGGAAATATTCTAGGTTTATGGTTAGCAAAGGACATTGATTTTTGATCGATCTAGTTTCGGATTGATCGGATCTCTCACGCTTTGTGTAGGATGTTACTGCGAAGTTAAAACGAGTTAGATGACTCATTCAACTGAAAGATCGGTGGTCTGAACCGTTTGTTAGACCGAGTGTTTTCCTTGTGAAGCACCAATGTTGTGTGAAGGCTCGTGTCACCGTCTGGATTCCTGACAACTAAGTAATGGACGAATTATGAACAAGTATTTTCTGACTTTAATTTGAAATCTGTCAGGACTCCTGAATTAGTTATGCTAATTCATTAATTTCCAGTTATTCATTTCTTTTTTTGTGAGAAGTCGTACTCACACTTCTAAATAATCCTCGATGTATTAGACATTTGAGTGAATTGATTTATCGGAATTCATTGGTCTGGATACTTTCACATTTTGTGGAGAGAAGTGGTTATGACTATTTCTTGAGTTATAACACAGATAATTTCGTGATAGCAGAAGTTTCTTGGTGAAACTTAGTTTCGTCACTTCTATTTTTGGTAGGGGTGAAAGTCATCATTTTGTAAATTCCTTGTACTAAGAATAAGAATTAATCCTCTTTGGATTAGAAGTTATTCACCCTTTGATTCCTTAAATCCGCTGGAAGATTCTTGTGGAAGAATGAACTTTATTAGATTCATGTTTGTAAATGTGTATTGATCATGCATTTTTACACCCACGAACCTGATGGAGGGATCTTTTTCCATACTGGATGTTCCGATATCCTTCAAATTAATGAAATTCTTTTCTATGCTTATGTGAAAGTGAAATCCAAAAAAATTTCTTTTCTTGAGAAATTCTTTTATGATCACTAAGGTCATGTCTTATTGTCGTTCGAAAGTGCTTGTTGTCATTGATCATCTTAATTCTATGTATTCTCCAAATGTTGTCGATGTGTGATCCATCTCATCAGTCGTGAGTTGGATATCTCCTCATCAAGATGTACAATTGAGACCTTCCTTATGGAGATGTTGGCATTCCTTCAATCTTTGTTATGAGTTTTCTGAAGACATGTATGAGTCTTGTTTGAATTCAAGTGATCGTTGATCGATTGGTGAAGGTTTACATCTTCTTACGAGTTAAGATCCACAAGCAGATTTAGTGAACCGAATAGTGTATCAAGTATCAGAGAATTGTTTAGACTTCATGGAGTATCTTTAAGTGTTGTTTCAGATGAAAAACGGAAGTTTATCAACGTGTGTCGGTTAAGTTTACTTGAAGTGTTGAGTACTAAGTTGAGACTAAGTCCAACTGATCATCCTCACTGGGATGGATAAGGAATGAGGTGACCTATCTTTAGCAGGTTAGTTGGGAGATAGTGTGGTACCTAATTTTTGTCATCTCTATGGGAGGACGAACCAGAGTTGATAGGAGTTTCGTTAGTGGATAGATGTGAATGGTATTATGAGAACCCTTAAGTTCAACATCATTGAGTGAGATGATTACAATGGACCTTATCATGATCGAGGCAGATATATCATTAAAGGAATTTAGAGTAGTGATCAATGTTTATGGTTAATGTTGACTTAGTGAGTCCGAGGATTAACGGAAAAATATATGGTAGTTTTCCTTAAGCTGAACGGACGTAGTAAAGAGGAGTTCTTGAGTGAAACTAAGTTGTTAGAAAAGTTTAAGAATTATGATTTTGGATAATTCAAGTTGGAATGATTCCCTTTGATTGTAGTTGCATGGAGAAATGTAATCGTATTCTTTAAGATTGAAATAAATGACTATGATATAATTTGGAGTGGTGAAATATGTCCAAAGGAAACTAAGACTATAATTGTGTACTTGAGTTGAAGGTTGATATACGTGATATAGTTAAGTGTTGAACTTGATGTTCGTTGTGAGGATAAGGTGTTGAAGAAGTTTTGCTAGTAGACAAACTTTGAGGCAAGAAGTGATTAAGTTTTGATTGTGTCTTTCGAGTGTGATAAACTATGGCGAAATGTTTATAATCTTTGAGGTCTTATTTTGGTAAAAATGTGGTTGATGATCCATAGTGGAAACTAGATATTTTAAATCCAAGATTGCCATTAGGGAGTGTCCACCTGGATTTCTTGGCTTTGTTTTGGTGCAACTCCTAGGGGTTATGGCCTTAGAGAAACTCTGTTTTTTAATCTCTTTTCTCGGCTTCAAATAAATAAGACAAGGCAATATACGATACAAGCATTTCCTTGCATAAGTTATATAGCTATGTCTTTAGATAAAGGAATTGTTAGGAGTTGTGTATTTTCCTTGGACAATAGAGTAAAGGTGCATAGGAAATTTCTTAAACTAGGGATACTAACAGGGCCTGAGAACCAAATTGAAAATGAGAGGCAAATGAAGGATATGAAATCGAAGTAGGCAAAAGATCCGAGAGGAATTAAGAAGAGAACAGACTATGTTGGATGTGGTAAGATTCAATTTTAATAAGATTGAATTTCTTAGGTTTTTGGCGCAAAGTATATCATGTGCACTTCAGGAATGTTATGACGTTTTGGTTGGAGATTTGAAGAGTGTGAATTTGGTATGACTAAAAGAGTAGACTAAGCCCAAATGGACTAAGACTATGATTGCATCTCTTGAGTAGAAGGTTAATTGATGTTATGGTAAAGTTAGTGTTGGTTTTGATGTTAGCTGTGAAAGTTAGATATTGGAGAAAGTTTTCTAATGGATCTATAATGAGAAGTGAAGAGATTAAGCATTGATTTTGTTCTTTAAAGTGTTGTAGACTAAGATGAAATATCAAAGGTAGTGGAGCTAATGCGGTAGTGAAAAGTTTCAACGATAAATAGAATGGCATAAGAATTGATCCTGTTATGGTGTTATAGATGAAAGGAATGAAGCGATGAGAATATAAAGCAAGATTTTAGAGTTAAAGTGTGATTACAAAATCCTGTGTAGTTTTGAGCTACGAAATTTCGAGGACGAAATTTTTTTAAGAGGGGTAGTAATGTAACACCCAAGTTTTTATACCTATGATTAATTATTTTGTTTGGATGTTTATGTTTATTATGTTATGTGGTTTAGTTTGAGTAATTAAATTACTCTCTTCAAATTATTTTATTAGGTGCGTTAGCACTGACTTATTTCAGTGAATGCACGCCTACTAGACAATAATTTATGTTATTGTCACTATTATACCAGTACAAAAAAATATTTTAAATAATGTGATTAAGAGAAAAGTATTTTCATATTCTCATTCTATTTAATTTTAGAGTTGAAAATATTTTGGTTTGACATTTATCGGAGATTAAATTTTGGACTGAGTATTTTCTTAGTTGATCAATTCAATTATTAATCTTTACTCTAATTTGAATTTCGAAATTATATCTTTATCAATATTTATTTTTAGATTCTAAAAAGTAAAAACATGTTTATTTTAGGCCTAATATTTATCACTCATTTTGTACCTATCACTAAGTAATTTGTTTAAAAAAACCCATTTTCTCTCTTTTCTCTCTCTTTTCTCGACGCTAACTCTCTCTTTCTCCCTTTTCTTCTCTGCTTCTTCTCTTTCTTTCTTCCTTTCTTCTTTCTCTTTTCTTCTTCTTCCTTCTTCTTCCTCCCCCCAAACTCACCTTCCTTCCTTCCTTGAAGCAGCCGCGCGACCGCCGCCCCTGCACCGCCATCGAACGCGCCGCATGAGGAGGAGGAGACAGCTGCGACCCAGCTCGTCTCCAACACGGCTTGACCTCTGCTCCGCCGATCGACGCCGGCCGTCGCCGCAGGATCACCATTTTTGGCCACTGCAGTGCTTCCATGACATCTCTATTCGCGTCCTCCTTCTTCCACGTGGTGTTCACATAGAAACCTATGGTTCCTACCATATCTCAAAACTCGCCGGAGATGCCATGACGCCGCCGCCGCTACACCCCAAGACAGCCACCATGTCATCTTTCCTAGTCACCTTGGGTAAGAGTTTTACCTCTAACCTCTTCTCTTTTGTAAATCCCCAAATTGATTTTGAAACCCTAACCCTAACCCTCTGATTTCAGATTTTAATCTTAAGATTTAAACTTGTTTTATGAAATTAGGACTGTGAAATTGTGTTTCCCTAAACCAATTTCATTATTCTGAGTTTTCCCTAAATTTTAATAAGGTGCCCTAAAACCCCAATTTGATTTTATTTGAATTTGGGAATGTTTTTGTGAAATTAATTATGATTTAGTGCAATTAGGACTCTAAATGGATGATTTCCCAAGGTTCTTTTCATGATCTTTTAATAAAAACAAAGTTTCCTTAAAGGGTATTGGGAAGCGTGAGCTTCAAACATGATTTTCTTTAAAAATAACCTTGTTTGGTAATTGGATTAAGTGTTTAGATAAAGTTAGAATGTGTGTTTGATCATGTGAAATTGATTTCTTGATTTTTTGTTGTTGCGCGTTGTTGGATTCCCTCTCTAAGACGTTTGACACGGCTATGCTTGCTTGATGGAGTAGATAGTTACACTCTTGGAACTAATGTGAGTATTAAGACGAGGATCCTTTACTTGTCTTCAAAGGTAAGGGGAGTTTGCCTAGGGATATTCAATAACTGTATGCATGTGTGTATGTGTTTAACTGGATATTTAAATGTTAATTGAGCTTACTTGATTATCTAATGTACCTGAACTGTTATGCTATTATCTGATGTTGAACTGTACTTGTTCTAAATGATATGATGCATATATGTGATGAACTGCTTTCAACTGTGATATTAGCATTGAACTGATGTTATATACTATTGTTGATTGAAAGTTTGCTAAGCCAGACGTGCATCTGTGCTCAACCGTTTTAAGGATTAAAAACCTTAATAAGCTTTGAAGATAAAGGGATTGGTGTTCTTTTCCAAAAGCTCTTTAAACTTAAAGTACTTGTTTTCAATGTTGAAATGGTTTTGGTGAACTATTGTTATACAAGAGAAAAATCCTTTTCGAACTATGTGTCTTCATGTGAAAACTTTCAAGATTATTTGGCAATATCCTATTGGGGGAAGTATTTCAAAGATAAAAGTATTTCAAAGATAAAAGTATTTCAAAGATGCTTTATAAAAGACTTTCAAAGAAAAGGTTTTTCCTAAATATTTTAGAAACTTTCCGATAGCCTGGATAGGTTATCGATGATTCGGTTTTGAATTTGATTTTCACTGAACGAAAAATAAGTACTTAAGAAAGAGAATCTAGTACGCGAGACGTCGCCTCTAGTATTCAGTTATATGAACGTGATCTTGGATCAGTGTTAATTCGGGACTACGAGTCCTGGTTATGATGTTATGGACTGAGAGTCCAATTCTCGAAATCGAGGACAGTGCATTCTGATTTCATTGTTGTGGACTGTATGTCCTAATCACGTTGTGTTGGACTGTGTCTTCTAACCACGTGTGATGAATGCGTTCTGATTTCATTGTTGTGGACTGTATATCCTAATCACGTTGTGTTGGACTATGTCTTCTAACCACGTGTGATGAACATTGTTAAAGGTGAATGTTGCTTTCTACGACCACAAGCCTAGGACTGGTGCATCGGTCTCGGGCGTTGTGATTGAGCATTCGGACTGTGTGTCCTATGCTTCTAAGTTTTCAAGTGATGGGGAAATGATGATTAAGTCGTTAGCTTTGAGCTGCGACAGCGAAAAAGAATGAACACAAAGAAAACCTTTTAAATAAAATATTTTCTCATGTGCATTTCCCCAGGCAGACGTGCCTTTCTTACATATCAGATACAAGGTGGTGTCTGGGAGTCTGTCCATGTAAACCGAGTGAAGAGGCACATGTGACGTTGCTCGTCCTGAGACCTTATGCATGAGGGTAAGGAGGCAACTGCCCGGTGGGCTAGAGATTGACCAACTCTAATACTTCTCCAGGGAAAACGGTGTTGAGATCTCATGAGATTAAGTTAGAGCCTGATAT
This sequence comes from Sophora flavescens, assembly GCA_030762895.1. NCBI lineage: Eukaryota > Viridiplantae > Streptophyta > Magnoliopsida > Fabales > Fabaceae > Sophora > Sophora flavescens. The sequence continues at coordinate 213,076,073 of CM061063.1, forward strand.
TGAAGTGTCATGCATATTTTCAAAAGATTGACTGTGCGGGTTTGAGACCCTTTGATATAACACTGTGATGTTATGTATATGCATGATTTAACTGCTTATATGATTATGTGATGCATGTATCATGTATATGGTTGTTGTGTGATATATCCATTTGTCCGTATCTCACCCTTACAAACATATCAGGTTTCTTCTGGTTTGCTATTGTACCCTGGGTATTTTAGTACAGATGTGCAGAGGAGTCTTCCTAAGTCACTCAGAGACTTAGATCTAGTTGCTTGAGGAAGTATTTGATTGTGGAACGATCACGTGAGTTCTTCTCAGGAATAACTTTTAGAATGACCAGCTTAGGGTTTGAGACTTGGATTTTTGATAAGTATGTATGAGTATGACTCGGAGAGTCTATATTTTAAAACGGAATGTTTATGGCTCGGAGAGCATCTCTTTTGAATGAAAACTTAAACTTTTCCTTTTGGTCATGTATAGCTAATTGATATAACTATCTTTAGCATATTAATGTCTGGTTGTATTTGGTGTAACTGGAATTCTGGAATGAAAATGTAATTATTTTAGCAGGTGTTCTTTTACCTGGGATGTCCTAATTACAGAGGAGACTCTGTCGAAATTTTCGTAAAATACTAGATTTTATTCAAGTATATTCTTTAAATTAAATAGGCTTGCCATACTATGATAGTAAGTCTGTGTGCCAATCAAGGCTTAGGAGTCGTGACAAAATTTTTATACCCAATTTCAGACACTTATATGCTTATATAAATTATTTTCTGAAAGCACCAGCAAATTATCTTTTAATTTAAATTCCGCACGTGTTACGTAAGTAATGCCCCAAGGGGGGGGGGGGGGGGGCGTTACAGCCATGCTTTGACTTGCCACATGTCATCAAGGCTTACGTGGCAACCTGTGAGTGGATGCATGGCGCGGTGGCTTTCTACTCTCAAGCGTGGGCACGCTTAAGCATGGCCCTTTTCATGCTCAAGCGTGGCAGTGTGAACTTGTAAAAATAAAAGGTGGCTTAAGTGACATAAGTCACTTAGCCACCAAACGAAAAACAGAGAGCATAAAGTGTGAAGAAGCCTCAGAACAGAAAGAGGGTTATAGAGAGAGAGAGATTAGAGCAAGGGTTGTGCGAGTTTCGATCGTCCAGTCGTGAAACAAAGTATGTGGTTGTGATCGTAGTAACAATATCTATCTTCTTCTCTTCTCTGTTTCTTCAAAAACAATCATCCTTGTTTATGTCGAAACACTGTTCGTTATGTTTCTCGTATCATCTTTCATTTCGTTTGTCGGAATTCAATTCTGTTTTCGAATATGAACTCCTAGTAACGTGCGCTTCGTAATGTGATGCTTAGGTGAATTTTTGGATGATCCGAGGCCCTAGAATCGTACAGGGCAGAATCGAGGAGATTAGAGGATGTCTCGTTTAGGGCATCGTACGACTCTCCCGGTGGGGGAAAGAAACTATTTAACGTCGAAAACGGTGAGGTTACATTTAATTCGATAATGGCGTAGGGCGACCCAAACCCTACACGAGAGCGAGTAACGGACAATGTCTATACCACATTGGAGACTACTTAGTGGTACCGATGATGATATAGAAATTGTGCGTTTATCATCGTTACGCTATATATATATATATATATATATATATATATATATATATATATATATATGATTATTTTATTATTTGGTGATTGTCTGCTTGACTGTTTGATATGGTATTGGTAATTGATATTATGAGTGTTGGAAGTATTGAGACTATGTTTATATTTAATATTATTATATTGTTGTGATGATTATTATATTTGGAATTGATATTATGACATGATGATATATGATGATGATTTTGGATAACATGATGATGATTGTGATGATATGATGAGTGTTATGATTGGGCTTAGAGGTTGAGTAAGTTACAAGTTATGTTGAGACATGAGGATGTATTGGGGAGTACAGATGATATGTGATAGCAGTGCCTAACCGAGATGATTATCGTGATATGAGGATGAGATTGATGAGATGAGATTATTTTGAGGTTATCTATGAGATTATGATGAGCGGTTAGGGCACTAGGGGGTGACCTGAAACATGGTCTATGATATGGTGGACCTGAAACATGGTCGTGTGGGGTTTATGCCTCGGAGGGAGAATTCCCGGGGATAGGCTAAAGGCGGATCGTCGCAAACATGATTTCATTTTAGTCGCAGCTATAGTTCATGCGTTGCATGAGCACCCTGGCCGGGGTTCAGAGGTGTGCACCGGATTGTGTAGTTATAGTGTCATTGCTTTGCGTTGGCACCCTCCATCTGCAGACGAGGGTGTGTGCCGGGGACTCTGGGATGTGTCGATTATGTTGATGTGATATCCGGATATTGCCGATACCTGATAAGATTATTCATCCAGCATTTGCATTGCATCATGATGGAGGGTAGAGGAACGATCCTAGATGTGGATTGAGGATGATTGTGTTTTATATATATATATATATATATATATATATATATATATATATATTCACACTTTGGAGACGGATGTTTAGTGTGCCGTTATTTAATTAAATGTTGATAAACTCTTTCCACATTTGATTTTATATGGCTTATTATCCCTTTTTTCTTTTTTTGTGTGTAGTGTATATATATATTTACTATGTTTCACAGATTCAGATATAGCTGATGGCGCACTGGGATCACCCGTGGATGACACAGGACCCGGGGTTTCCCACCTCGGGAACCTTTGAGGTCGAGTGCATCGATCTGAACGGGTGGCTTGTGGACCCAGTCACCCGCTTCCTGGTACATACGGGTCTGATGTCCATTACCTCTGGGCTAGGACAGGGACCACCCATAGGCTTTACCAGCACATTTTGCTTTGGTACTACTGATGAGTGTGATTTCACCTCATTTTTCATGTACATTTTGCATGCATTTTCATATAGTTTAGGCATATTTAATTTGATTTTTAGTTAGTTTTTATCTTGGAATAGGTAAGGCGGTTTTGTGGTGTTGTTTTGCAGAAATTAAGGATTAAATGCCCAAGATGAGCCATGATGGAGCTTGGATGAAGATAGAGCCTGAAAAGTGAAGAAAATGAGCCAAACAAAGCCCATCACGGCGTAGCCGTGATGACCATCACGGCCATGATCAAGCAAAACTGAAAATAAAGAAGGCAAAGGTCAGAAGCTGTCACGGCTAGGCCGTGATGCCCATCACGGCCGTGACATGAATCCTTAACAGGCAGAACTGATCACGGCCTGCCTGTGATGAACATCACAGCCGTGATCATCCAAAATTTGAAACCGCGCACATTGCAGAACACGTCACGGCCTGGCCGTGATGGCCATCACGGCCGTGACGCGCATTGTAATTTATAAAACGCATCTGGGAAGAGCAGAAAGTGGGTGGCACTTTTGGAGATTTTTACGTACCCTAGACACACTTGGAACCCTAGAGGAGAATTCTCTGAGCCAAGGGCAGCGGTGACGACTGTGGAAAGCTTCCACGGAGTCTTTCTTCTCCTTTGTCTCTCTTGTTGTGATTTTGGCTTTCTCTTTAACTATGAGTAGCTAAATCCCTCCTTGTTGGGGTTAGATGTTTACTTTTCTGAACTTGGTTGTCTCTTGATTTGGTTTTAATAAAAGTTCCTATTTCTTTATGAGTATTTGATTCTATGCTTAATGCTTTCCTTGGCTTGATCATCCTTGGATTGATTTGTTGCTTTGATAGACAATTGGAAAATTGATGTTAAGGTATGCTCATGAATCAAATGCCAAGTAGTTCATGAATCTAGGAATAGGTCATGGGGTGCTTGCAATCTTATAAATCTTGGCTCTTTATGCAAAATCTCAGGTTAATCCACCTAAGGAATTAGGGTTTAATTTGGGTTTTTAGGCTCACTCCACCTAAGGAATTAGGGTTTGAGTATTTTAGAAGGTTTTATTGTCATAAATGAGTTAGGACTTGTGTTAGCAACCATTTCATTACAATCAAGGGAAGATTAGTGTAGTCTAACCCTGACGATTTCATCCATTTGTTAATCACATCTCTTTTCGCTTGTTAAGTGTTTGTTAAAATTCCTAAAAGACCAAAAATATTTTATTCTTGTTTGTTTTGTTACACATTAAGAGCTCCCTTCCATCCAAACGATCGTCTAGATAGTAGTCCGATTTGCGAATTGGTATTTGTCCGTGATCCCTGAGAACGATATTCGGTATCACCACCGTATTACTTGTACGACTAGGTATACTTGCCTAGAAGGGATTAAAACCAAATCAAGAGACAACCAAGTTCAGAAAAGCAAACATCTAACCCCCAACAAGGAGGGATTTAGCTCCTCATAGTTAAAGAGAAAGCCAAAATCACAACAAGAGAGACAAAGGAGAAGAAAGTCTCCATGGAAGCTTTCCACAGCCGTCACCGCTGCCCTTGGCTCAGAGAATGCTCCTCTAGGGTTCCAAGTCTGTCTAGGGTAAAAATCTCCAAAAGTCCCCCCCTCTTTCTGTTCTGCCCTGATACCCTTTTATAAATTATAACACGCGTCACGGCCAGGCCGTGACATGTTCTGCAATGGGCGCGCTTTCAAATTTTGGCTAATCACGGCCGTGATGTTCATCACGGGCAGGCCGTGATCAGTTCTTCCTGTTGAGGATTCATGTCACGGCCGTGATGGCCATCACGGCCTAGCCGTGACAGCTTCTGACCTTTGCCTTCTTTCTTTTCAGTTTTGCTTGATCATAGCCGTGATGGTCATCACGGCTAGGCCGCGATGGGCTCTGTTTGGCTCATTTTCTTCACTTTTCAGGCTCTATCTTCATCCAAGCTTCATCATGGCTCATCTTGGGCATTTATCCTTAATTTCTGCAAAACAACACCACAAAACTGCCTTACCTGTTCCAAGATAAAAACTAACTAAAAATCAAATTAAATATGCCTAAACTATATGAAAATGCATGCAACATGTACATGAAAAATGAGGTGAAATCACACTCATCAAATCACCCCAAGCTTAAGACTTTGCTTGTCCTCAAGCAATTACTAAGGCCAGAAGATAAAAATAATCAGAGCATGGATAGTGAACCAAGAACCCGAGTAACTAATCCAAGTAACAAGCATTTTCAAATAATTCACCAAGAGACAATCAATTTCAAGTCCAATTAGAAGCTTAGGTTTCTTAGACTCATATTCTCACTGATTCGGGCACTCTTTCTCACCTCACTCAAGTGTTTAAGGATATATAACAATTCGCTCAATTTCCTCAAGGAATGAATTCTACCATAGGCTTGACTATTAACCAAATATCTACTTTATTAATGAAAACAATTAAGAATCAAGAGGTCTTTTACTTTGGTTGTAATGGGGCCATGGGATTAATCGTTAGGTGGGGAAATCGAGAAAAGGAAATTTCAAGAAGGATAAACAAAATATCAAGCATTGCACAGAACGACACCTTCTAAAATACCTTTTTGGGTTTTGATTCATTTTTTCACCTTTCTTTCTTTTCGTTTTATTTCTCACTTTCTTTTGTCATCCCATTCTCTATATTCTTTTTATATATATATATATTTGGAGAAGGGGAGATTTTCAATTCAAGAGAAATATTTTCTGACTTTCTCATCCCATACTTTTTCAACTATACTCCCGTTCCTGATTGGATAGCCGGAAGGACATGTACCGCCCATGCCACCGATGCCAGGCATGGCCCTGGTTCCCTTCATGGTACCCTTCGAGGTACTTGTTCCCGAGCTTGCACCAGCACCCGCACCCACACCAGCACCAGAGACCGAGTTGGCACCTATTCCGAAGGTGGACCCAGTTGTCCCCGCCCAGGACCTAGCATCCCTTCCCGAGGTACCCGCACCTCTATAGGTCAGTGCTAAGGTTTCTGAGTCTTAGCGAGTATCTTCTAGATGGCTACATCCTCGAGATAGCAGACTCTACAGGCAGAGGTTTCAGGGGCAGCCGACCAGGAGCTCTTCCAGTGATAGCGGAGAAGTGTCTGGACCTGCCGGACCCCAGGATGCAGATGAAGGAGGTAGTGCGTGAGGGCTCAAGTCAGTGTCGTACGTGTAGGTGTGAGTGAGGTTTTACTGTATTTTGTGAGTGGACGGGGTGTGGAGTGCATCAGTGAGGCTCTTTATTTTGGCTTTTTCATGTATTTTGTTGTTGTTACCAGTTTGTACATATATCGGGATCCTACATAAGGGAATCCCTTGACAGCAGTACTGGCATGTATATACATGTTTATAGTTATGTGCCGTATGTATGTTTACCTATGTTGTATATATTTTAAGTTTTAATTTTTTTGTCGTTTTTAATATACCCGCTTAACGCTAATAACGAAATTAGGTCTTAATATTTTGGGTTTTCTTTAATGGGACGTCGGGGCGTCTCATTTGTGGTATTAGAGCAATTCGGTTCTGAAACGGACTATGATGACTGTGATTAGGGTAAACTGGCTATTTAGTTGAATTCACTTCGGATAACAGCTATGCTTAGAAGTTGGGTAGTGCGTCCAGTCTGACATTTCTATGGCATATAGTATTTATATTCCAGTTTATGTAGTATTATATGTATATTGATGTGGGCTAATGATTTCTTTTAACAGGATCATGGCTCGAGGTCGAGGACGAGGACGAGGCAGACGTGGTGGTGGTAGAGCGATAGAGGGTGTTGAGGATGAGTCTTATCAGCCAGAGGCAGGGACTGGAGGTGGAGGAGAGTCCTCCAAGACCCTTTGGACTATCTGCGAGTTAGCATCCGTTCTGTTGCATCAGGCACATCAAAATGCTCATAGGGTACAGAGAGAGGCAGGGTTACAATAGCGGCAGGATAGGAGGAGAGTTGTGGAGGCTGAGGATACAGAATTGGCCACCTTTATCAAAGTTATGCCACCACAATTTGGTGGAGATTATGATCCAGAGCGAGCAGAGTGGTGGATACAGGAGCTCGAGAAGATCTATGATACTATGAGATGCAGAGATGACAAGAAGGTAACTTATGCCGCCTTCATGATGACCGTAGGGGCTGAGTCATGGTGGAGAGACAAGAGGAGATTGCTAGAGGCTGAGGGCATATTGATCAGTTAGGAGCTATTCAGAGAGTGTTTCTTTGAGAAGTACTTCTCGTGGTTGGTCAGTCGTGATAAGGAGAGAGAGTTCTAGGTCTCCAGCAGGGAGACTGGTCTGTTGGTGATTATGCAGCTAAGTTTGAGGTCTTGATTCAGTTTTCTGAGTTCTACCAGAGGTTTCCATATGAGGATTGGATGTGACGGAGATTCGAGGAGGGTTTACGACATGAGTTGATGAGGGCTATGGTGCCCTTGGATATCCTGAGTTTCCCAGAGCTTGTAGAGAGGTGCAGTGCCATTGAGAGTATGGACTAGAGGCAGGCTGTAGAGCAGAAACAGCAGTGTAGTGGGGGTCCTACCAGAGCAGGTCATCATAGGAGAGGTGATAGAGATTCTCAGTGGAGGAAAGGACCATATACTAGACCTGGGCAGAGTGCTCAGACATCTGCACCACCAGCACCAGTTACCAGAGAGGGCCAGCAGCAGAGGGGCCCAGTATTGTTTCCGAGACCCTTTGGACTATCCGCGAGTTAGCATCCGTTCTATTGCAGTAGGCACAGTAGAATGCTCAGAGGGTACAGAGAGAGGCAAAGTTACAGGGGCGGCAGGATAGGAGGAGAGCTGTGGAGGCTGAGGATGCAGAATTGGCTAACTTTCTCAAAGTTAAGCCACCACAATTTGGTGGAGAGTATGTTCCAGAGAGCATAGTGGTGGATACAGGAGCTCGAGAAGATCTTTGATACCATGAGATGCAGAGATGACAGGAAGATGACTTATGCCGCCTTCATGATGACCGGAGGGGCTGAGTCATGGTGGAGAGGTAAAAGGAGATTGCTAGAGGCCGAGGGCAGATTGATCAGTCGGGAGCTATTCAGAGAGTGTTTCTTTGAGAAGTACTTCTCGCGGTTGGTCAGTCGGGAGAAGGAGAGAGAGTTCATGAGTCTCCAGTAGGGAGACCGGTCTGTTGGTGATCATGTGGCTAGGTTTGAGGCCTTGATTCAATTTTGAGTTCTACCAGAGTTTTCCATATGAGGACTGGATGTGCCAGAGATTCGAGGAGGGTTTACGGCATGAGTTGATGAGGGCTATAGAGCCCTTGGATATCCTGAGTTTCCCAGAGCTTGTAGAGAGGTGCAGTGCCATTGAGAGTATGGACCAGAGGCAGGCTGTAGAGCATAAACAGCAGCGTAGTGGGGGTCCTACCAGAGTAGGTCATCAGAGGAGAGGTGATAGAGGTTCTCAGTGGAGGAAAGGACCATATATTAGACTTGGGCAGAGTGCTCAGACTTCTGCACCACCAGCACCAGCTACGAGAGAGGGCCAGCAGCAGAGGGGCCCAGTATATTTTAGATGCGGATGTCTGCATTTTATCAGAGACTGCACGGATAGATCTGGTTACTACGTCTGTGGCAAACCAGGTCATTTTGCTAGGGATTGCAGACAGAGAGTGGTTCAGCAGCAGCCAGCTGTCGACAGAGGAGCTAGTGGTTCTAGAGGAGGAGCTGGGAGAGGGGTTCCAACGGCAGGACGACAGACGGCCAGACCTCAGGCCACAGGGAGGGTGCTTATAGTGAGAGGATTAGAGTCCTCTCACTCTATAGATCTTATTCAAGGTATGTGTTTAATATCTGGCAGACTCTCGTCTGTGTTGTTTAACTCAGACGCTACACATTCATTTGTTTCACATGTGTGTGTAGATCATTTATCTTTGCCTGTTTCTCAACTAACATATACTTTGACAATATCTACCCCTATCAGTGATCCTTTGATCACTATGTCTGTTTGCTTGCAATGTCCTATAGTTGTTGAAAATAGGGCATTTCTTGTATATCTCATCTGTTTGCCTATGAAGCAGATAGACGCTATCCTTGGCATGGATTGGCTTTCGGCTAACAATGTAGTGTTAGACTATGCCCGAAAGAACTTATCGTTTCTTGAGCCTTCTAGCTTAATATCTGCCAATGAAGGAGCAGCTATGAGGATTGACGAGTCTCAGCAGTATGTGATGCTTTTCTCTTTGGAAGCTAAGGAGACTCCGAGTATAGATTCTCTGCCTATTGTGAGAGAGTTTCCTGAGGTTTTCGCTCCTGATGTTCCAGGTTTGCCACCAGAGAGGGAGGTGGAGTTCTCTATAGATCTCATATCAGGGACCGGACCTATATCAGTAGCTCCTTATCGGATGTCACTAGTGGAGTTGGCAGAGTTGAAGAAGCAGCTGGATGATATGATGAAGAAGGAATTCATCAGACCGAGTGTTTCGCCTTGGGGAGCACCGATGTTGTTTGTAAAGAAAAAGGATGGAAGTTCTAGGTTGTGTACGGATTACAGCCAGTTGAATAGGGTTACAATCAAGAACAAATATCCGTTGCCTAGGATAGATGATTTGATGGATCAGTTGAATGGAGCTTCAGTGTTTTCCAAGATAGATTTAAGATCAGGATACCATCAGATTAGGGTGAAGAAGGAAGATATACCTAAGACCGCTTTCATGACGAGGTATGGACACTATGAGTACTTAGTTATGCCTTTTGGTGTAACTAATTCTCCAGCGGTGTTCATGGATTACATGAACAAGATCTTTAGACCGCTCCTCAACAAGTTTGTTGTGGTGTTTATAGATGATATTCTTATATATTCCCGTAGTCGGGAAGAACACGAGGAACATCTGAGAATGGTGTTACAGGTGTTGAGAGATAGGCAGTTGTATGCTAAGCTATCCAAGTGTGAGTTTTGGTTATAGGAAGTGTAGTTTCTAGGTCATATAATCAATAAAGAAGGGATAGTCGTGGATCCAGTCAAGGTAGGGGCCGTGATTAAGTGGGAGAGGCCTGAGTCAGTGAGTGAGGTGAGGAGTTTCCTAGGATTAGCCAGGTATTTCAGGAGGTTCATCGGGGGTTTCTCAAAGATTGCATTGCCTATGACACAGTTGACGAGGAAAGGTACGACGTTTGTTTGGACAGAGAAGTGTGAAGAGAGCTTTCAGATACTAAAGGAGAAGTTGACTACATCTCCAGTGCTGACATTACCAGATCCCTTAGGACAATTTCACGTGCACTGTGATGCGTCATATCAAGGATTGGGTTGTGTTTTGATGCAAGAGGGAAGATTTGTGGCTTACGCTTCCCGACAGTTGAGGGTTCATGAAAGAAATTACCCGACCCATGATCTGGAGTTAGCAGCCATAGTGATCACAAGAGTTTAAAGTATCGGTTTGATCAGTAGGAGTTGAACACGAGACAGCGTAGATGGATGGAATTCATTAAGGATTGTGAATTTGATCTTCAATACCATCCAGGGAAGGCTAATGTTGTAGCGGATGCACTAAGTCAGAAATCCTTGCACGTATCAGCGATGATGGTGAAAGAGATGGAGTTACTTGAACAATTTAGAGACATGAACCTCGGTATGGATTTGACTGAGGATAGAATATGCTTAGGTATGATCACCATCAGTAGTGAGTTTTTTAGATATCTTAAAGTTAAGCAGGGTCGGAATGAATATTTGGTAGATGTGAGTCAAGGTATAGATGAAGGAAAGGTGTTCGAGTTTAGGAGAGGATCAGATGGGGTGTTAAGGTTTAGAGATCGGATATGTGTACCAGAGGACTTAGAGATTAGGAAGATGATATTAGAGGAGGCACATAAGAGTAAGCTGAGTTTCCACCCAGAAGCCACCAAGATGTATCAAGACTTGAAGAAGATGTTTTGATGGCCCAAGATGAAGAAAGAAGTGGCGAAGTATGTTCTATCGTGTTTGGTATTTCAGAAAGCTAAGATAGAGCATCAAATGCCAGGGTTGTTACAGTCCTTGGATATTCCAGAGTGGAAGTGGGATAGCATAGCGATGGACTTTGTAGTTGGATTACCACGAACTCCGAAGAGGTGTGATGCGATTTGGGTTATCATTGATAGGTTAACGAAGTGTGCTCACTTCTTACCTATTGGTAAGAGTTATAGTCTTGATAAGTTGACCCATATCTACATCAAGGAAGTCGTGAGGTTGCACGGTGTGTCGTCAAGTATTGTCTCCGACTGAGATCCTAGGTTTACATCGACATTTTGGAGACAGTTACACGATGCTTTGGGAACAAAGTTGAGGATGAGTTCTGCTTATCATCCTCAGACAGATGGACAGTCGGAGAGAACAATTCAATCATTGGAGGATCTTTTAAGAGCTTGTGTGTTGGAACATGTGGGTAGTTGGGATGAATTCCTACCTTTGATTGAGTTCACATATAATAACAGTTTCCACTGCAGTATTGGGATGGCACCGTATGAGGCTTTGTATGGGAGAAAGTGCTGGACTCCGTTGTGTTGGTATGAGACTGGCGAGAGCCAAGTGTTGGGTCCTGATGTGGTACAGTAAACTACGGAGCAAGTCAAGAAAATCAAAGAGAAAATGAAGGAAGGGCAAGATAGGCAAAGAAGCTACTGTAACAAGAGGAGGAGACCTTTAGAGTTCCAGGAAGGTGATCACGTATTTTTTAGAGTCACCCCGAAGACCGGAATTGGCAGAGCTATAAAGTATAGAAAGCTCACTCCCCGATTCATTGGACCATTTCAGATTCTTCAACAAATTGGTCCAATAGCTTACCAGATAGACTTACCCCCTTACCTTTCCAACCTTCACGATGTCTTCCATGTTTCCCGGTTGAGAAAATATTTCCCAAATCCTTCTCATGTCATTGAGCCTGAGTCCATACAACTCCGAGAGAATCTAGAATATGAGGCTTTACCGTCTAAGATTGCAGATAGAAGGATTAAAGAACTTCATGGTAAACAAATCCCCCTGGTCAAGGTCATATGGGATAGTGTTACCAGAGATGCTACTTGGGAGCGTGAGGCAGACATTCAGCAGCAGTACCCCCATCTGTTTTCAGGTATGCAAATTCCGAGGACGAAATTTCTTTTAAGGGGATAGAAATGTAACATCCATGATTTTATGTATGGTTTACGTATGAGGATTAGGGTTAAGACTTGGATTACATAGCTGGGGTGTTGTTTGAGGTTTAAAGACCTTTGCATGGCAAGTACGCAGACTTATCGAGGGAGTTGGAACGTAGGAACAAAACTAGGATTTCCCGGTTAGCGTCTTTGAGACGTCTGAGTGTGAAATGAGAATTTTGGAGTTAGAGTTGATATTAGGCCTTATTGATGGTTTTAGTTTGTTTACTAGGTCCTAATGAGCCTATATCTCAAATTTGAGCGCAATCGGACATCGAACGGACCCTAAACGCAAAGAGTTGACTTTTTGTCAGAAGTCAACGCTCGAGCATGGGTGTATCCACGCTCAAGCACCCAAGTCAACCAGACAAGGGCCATGCTTTGACTTGCCACATGTCATCAGGGCTTATGTGGAAACCTGTGAGTGGATGCATGGCGCGGTGGCTTTCCACGCTCAAGCGTGGCAATTCCCATGCTCCAGCGTGGGCCTTTTCACGCTCGAGCGTGGCAGCGTGAACTTGTAAAAAGAAAAGGTGTCTTAAGTGACATAAGTCACTTAGCCACCAAACAAAAAACAGAGAGCAGAGAGTGTGAAGAAGCCTCAGAGAACAGAAAGAGGGTTATAGAGAGAGAGAAAGCTAAGTGAGAGAAAGTGATTAAAGCAAGGGTTGTGCGAGCTTCGATCGTCCAGTCTCGAAATGGAGTACGTGGTTGTGATCGTAGTGACAATATCTATCTTCTTATCTTCTCCGTTTCTTCAAAAACCAAAGGTAAATCATCATTGTTTATGTCGAAACTCCGTTCGTTATGTTTCTCGTATCATCTTTCGTTTCGTTTGTCGGAATTCAATTCCGTTTTCGAATATGAACTCCTAGTAACGTGCGCTTCGTAATGTGATGCTTAGGTGAATTTTTGGAAGCTCCGAGGCCCTAGAATCGTACAGGACAGAATCGATGCAGAAATGACGGAAACTACGCGGTTACATTTAATTCGATAATGGCGTAGGGCAACCCAAACCCTACACGAGAGCGAGTAACGGACAATGTCTATACCACATTGGAGACTACTTAGTGGTACCGATGATGATATATAAATAATGCGTTTATCGTCGTTATGCTATATATATATATATATATATATATATATATATATATATATGATTATTTTATTATTTGGTGATTGTCTGCGTAACTATTTGATATGGTATTGGTAATTGATATTATGAGTGTTGGAAGTATTGAGACTATGTTTATATTTAATATTATTATATTGTTGTGACGATTATTATATTTGGAAATGATATTATGACATGATGATATATGATAATGATTTTGGATAACATGATGATGATTGTGATGATATGATGATTGTTATGATTGCGCTTAGAGGTTGAGTAAGTTACAAGTTATGTTGAGACATGAGGATGTATTGGGGAATGCATATGATATGTGCTAGCAGTGCCTAACCGAGATGATTATCATGATATGAGGATGAGATTGATGAGATTGATGAGATGAGATTATTTTGAGGTTATCTATGAGATTGAGCGGTTAGGGCACTATGGGTGACCTGAAACATTGTCTGTGATATGGTGGACCTGAAACATGGTCGTGTGGACCCGACACATGGTCGTGTGGGGTCTATGCCTTGGAGGGATAATTCCCAGGGATAGGCTAACGGCAGACCGTCCCAAACATGATTTCATTTTAGTCACTGCTATAGTTCATGCGTTGCATGAGCACCCTGGCCGGGGTTCAGAGGTGTGCACCAGATTGTGTAGCTATAGTGTCATTGATTTGCATGGGCACCCTCCATCTGCAGACGAGGGTGAGCCAAGGACTCTGGGACGTGTCGATTATATTGATGTGATATCCGGATATGGCCGATTCCTGATAAGATTATTCATACAACATTTTCATTGCATCATAATGGAGGGTAGAGGAACGATCCTAGATGTGGATTGAGGATGATTGTTATATATATATATATATATATATATATATATATATATATATATATATATATATATATATATATATATATACTTTGGAGACAGATGTTTAGTGTGCCGCTATTTAATTAATGTTGCTAAACCCTTTCCACGTTTGATGTTATATGGCTTCTTATCCCCTTTTCTTTTGTTGTGTGTCGTGTATATATGTACTATGTTTCACAGATTCAAATATAGCTGATGGCGCACTGCGATCATCTGTGGATGACGCAGGACCCGGGGTTTCCCACCTCGGGAACCTTTGAGGTCGAGTGCATCGATCCGAACGGGTGGCTTGTGGACTCAGTCACCCGCTTCGTGGTATATCGGGTCTAATGTCCATTACCTCTGGGCTAGGACATGGACCGCCCATAGGCGTTACCGGCACATGCCAGCACATGCCACCGATGGACATGTACCGCCCATACCACCGATGCCAGGCATGGCCCCGGTTCCGTTCATGGTACCCTTCGAGGTACTTGTACCTAGGCTTGCACCAGCACCCGCACCAGTGCCGGAGCCCGAGTTGGAACCTATTCCGGAGGAGGACCAAGTTGCCCCCTCCCAGGACCTAGCACCCCTTCCTGAGGTACTAGCACCTCCAGAGGTCCGTGCCACGGTTTGAGTCTTCGCTAGTATCTTCTAGACGCCTACATCCTCGGGATAGCAGACCCTACAGGCAGAGGTTTCAGGGGCAGCCGACCTGGAGCTCTTCCAGTGATAGCGGAGGAGTGTTGGGACCTGCCGGACCCTAGGATGCAGATGAGGGAGGTAGTGTGTGATGGCTCAGGCCAGTGCTGTCCGTGTAGATGTGAGTGAGGTTTTACTGTATTTTGTGAGGGGACGGCATGTGGAGTGCATCGGTGAGGCTCTTTCTTTTGGCTTTTTGATGTATTTTGCTGATGTTACCAGTTTGTACATATATCGGGATCCTACAGATGGGAATCCCTTGACAGCAATACTGGCATGTATATACATGTTTATAGTTATGTGCCGTTTGTATGTTTACCTATGTTGTAAATATTTTAAGTTTTAATTTTTCCGTCGTTTTTAATATATCCGCTTAACGCTAATAATGAAATTAGGTCTTAATATTTTGGGTTTTCTATAATGGGACGTCGGGGTGTCTCATGTGGGAAGTGTTGGTTCAAAGAAATTAGGTCAAAACCCACTTAAAACACATTTTGTCGTGCCATAATCGATTATTGTCTCTCTTATTCAAAATTCAAATCTTCCAAAAGATGTATAATCGATTATACAAATCCTATAATCAATTATATACGTTTAAAACATCAGATTTGAAAGCTTAACGGCTGTAAAACTTAATTACTCATCAAAGCTCATTTAAAGCCAATTAAGTATATTCATAATCATTTATTCTATCACTATAATCGATAATTGTTCAAGTTTGAGTTCAAATTTGAAAAACTTAATGGCTGAGATTGATAACTCATTAAAACATAATTAAAGCCAATTAAGGAAAGGAATTGATCATGAAGTGACAGCCCCATACACTCCACAACACAATGGCCTAGCAGAAAGAAGAAACAGAACCTTGCTCGACATGGCCAGATGCATGTTAAAAGGAAAGAGTATGCCTCATTGCTACTGGGGAGAGGCAGTATCTACAGCTGCATATGTTCTGAATAGGTGTCCCACAAAGAGGATGAAGCTTGTGACTCCGGAAGAGGCTTGGTCTGGTAGCAAACAAATGTCAATCATCTAAGGATCCTTGGATCTTTATGCTTCAAACACATTCTAGACGAAAGTAGGAGGAAACTGGATGATAAAAGTCAGGCAATGGTGTTGATTGGATACCACCCTACTGGAGCTTATAGACTATACAGTCCAACTCTTCAGAAAATTCAGGTCAGTAGAGATATGGTTGTTGATGAGTCTCAAACATGGAATTGGGGGGAGAATTGCAAAAGAACAGCGGCTAGTTTCTTTTACTCATTTGATGAAGATCATCGATCTGATTCAAATGAAGCTGAAGATGTTCCTATGCAACACATTGAGCCAAGAGCACAGAGGCAGAGGCTACCACCTGTCTGACTTGCTGACTATGAAGTCTATACTGATAGTTTTGTTACTGCTGAAGGAGACTTAGTGCATATGTCTTTTATGGCAGATACAGAACTAATACATTGGGAGCAAGTAATTGAGTAGACAGTATGGAGGGAGGCTATGAAGGAGGAAATCAGTGCTATTAAGAGGAACCATACCTGGGAGCTTGTTGACTTGCCAAGTTCAAAGCAGCCAATTGATGTGAAGTGGATTTTTAAGGTAAAAGTGAAGCCGGATGGTTCAATTGCCAAACACAAGGCAAGACTAGTAGCAAAGGGCTTCCTACAACAAGCTGGAGTGGACTATACTGATGTGTTTGCACCAGTGGCAAGAATGGAGACTATTAGACTGGTTGTTGCAATTGCAAGTTCATACAAATGGCCCTTGTTCCAAATGGATGTGAAGTCTGCATTTTTGAATGGCCCATTAGAGGAAGAAGTTTATGTGTTGCAGCCACCCAGATTCCATATCAAAGGGCAAGAGGACAAAGTATACAGGCTTAGAAAAGCCATGTATAGATTGAAGCAAGCCCCTTGGACTTAGAACAAAAGGATTGACACATTCCTAATTCAACTTGGTTTCTCCAAATGCTCAGTTGAATTTGGAGTGTATGTGAAGGCTATGAAAGGAGCAGATCTGATATTGGTATGCCTATATGTTAATGATTTGCTAGTTACAGGAAGTGACAAATCAGCCATTTCAGAATTCAAGGGGAGTATGAACTCAGAATTTGAGATTACTGATTTGGGAACATTGACTTATTTCCTTGGTATGGAGTTTGTACACATTGATAGTGGCATAATTCTACACCAAAGGAAATACATTCGGGAAGTGCTGAAGAGGTTTCATATGGAAACCTTCAATGAAGTAGCAACACCAGTTGAACCAAATGTGAAACTAGTGAAAGGTGAGGGTGAAAAATCAGTTGATAGCACACTGTATAAACAAATTGTGGGATATTTGAGGTTTGTATGCAACAGTAGGCCTGATATCAGTTATGGAGTAGGACTGGTAAGCAGATTTATGAGTGATCCAAGGACCTCACACATGGTTGCTGCTAAGAGGATCTTGAGATACTTAAAAGGAACTCGGTGCAAAGGTCTGCTACTTATAAGGGTCAAGGTTAGAAAGAACCAGAATTCATGCATACTCAGACTCAGATTGGTGTGGCGATAAGATTGAAAGGAAGAGCACCTCTGGTTACTTGTTTAAGTTTATGAATTCACCAATTTCTTGGTGTTCTAAGAAACAATCAGTGGTTGCTTTGAGCTCATGTGAGGCAGAGTACATTGTAGCATCTCAGGCGACCTGTCAAGCACTGTGGTTGGAGTCCTTGTTGGAGGAGCTGAGGATTGATTACAAGAAGCCAGTACAACTACTTGTTGACAACAAATCACCCATCATCTTAGCAAAGAATCCAGTGCTGCACAGTAGGAGCAAGCACATCGAGACTAAGTTCCATTTCCTAAGAGATCAGGTTAACAAGGGAAAGTTGGAACTTATGTATTGCTGTACTGAGTTGAAAGTGGCTGATGTCTTTACAAAGGCATTGAAGACAGATCGTTTCAAAGTACTAAGAGACAAGTTAGGGATTGTATCACTTTCAATGTACAATTAAGTGTGATATGTTGCAAATGAATGGTGAAGTCTAGGGTGGCGACATAGTTGGGATGCTAGAATTCATAGTGATGCACTTGTACATATCATACTTAGAGATAAAGTGATGTTAGTGAACCATTTGAATTAAAGGGGAGTGTTGTGAGAATAAATCAAATGGTAGTTATGTCAATTAGAGTTGTTTAGTGAAATCAGTGAGTTAGTTAAGTGAATAACTAACTATGTGAGTCTTGTACTTGTATATAAAGAGAAGATCAATGTTGAATAAAGCAGTGAAGTATTATACAGAATTCTGATTTTCTTATTCTCTCTATTCTCTCCCAATCTCTTTTCTGCATCTCATTACTTTGAACAAGTGTGTGTGTGAATGATCATTGCTCTAATATAAAAATCATTTGATTTTCACTTCCAACAAATAAACTTTCCACCTCATCTAAATATATATATATATATATATATATATATATATATATATATATATATATATATATATGCGTGCGTGTGTATGTGTGATAATAAAAATAAATACCTTGTTTTTTACCTTCATCAAATAAACTATTAACCTCAACTTCGACATTCATACACATGGTTGAGTCTTCAACATCCATTAATTAAAATATAAAACATAAAAAATGATCAAATAAAAGTATTCAAATTAAATAAAATTTTCAAATATAGAAAGAAACGACAAATGTAAACTAAAAAATAGGCAGAGTACCTGATATACATATACTATAATCAAGATTTTTCCTTCTTCGAAACACGTATTCCCAGGCATAGTTGTTTGGTGTAGATCAGATAAGGGGTACTATGAAAAAAAAATGTAAACAATTTTGGAAATAAAAAATATTTTTCAATCAATCAAGGAAAAATAGCATAATGATATATATAAAGTGGAAATCGGCAATATAAAACAATGTTATTAAAATGTTATATTATGTGGTGACAACTAATAATAGAGATAGTAAAAATGTTAGCTAACACTTACTATTTTCAATAGAACGTAATTGATTTTAATTATTACTGGAGGGCACATCGTTTTGAATATCAAATGATACTTTATACTCATTATCAAATAACTCCATTGCATTAATATTACATAATGAATATACAAATTTTTTTAATTTAATTAGGATGACGTTAATATACAAAATACCAAGATTCAATAAATACGATTTATATAAACCTGTATTTTCAATGCGACGTTTTTTTTCTTTTTTTCTTTTCCCTAATAAAAAACGTTTCTCCTATTCCTAGCATCTTTTCCCATAGAACTATAGTTGCCTTTTATGTGGCTACCCTCAACACTGTTCATTATGTGAATCCATAACAAAATATAACAAAGGAGAAATTAATATTATAAAACTAAAAGTATTATTACATATGTTAAAAAATTCATAGCCATAAAATAAACATGCCATTTAAAGTAATAATTTTTTTAAAAAAATCTCCATGTATTTTTTTTCCAGCAAAAAAAGAGCCTCGTTAAAATCTTATGATGCAAAACCCTTCTTAGGGATAAAAACATCATGAAGGAAAAAGAGTGCTATGTAATTTATTAATAATAAAAATGAAATAAAAACAAGAAAACAATGGGGGGACATGTAACCAAAACCCATTGAAAAGAGTTACTTAAACCTATAATTTGGCAAGCCAAACTTATTCCTATTAAAATCTTCACTAATAGAAATAGGAATTGTATTCCACCAATGAAAATTATGAAAAGACAATCCAGGATAGGTAATTTTATCTGCACAGTGATTGCCTTCTCTAAAAATATGAGAAACTCTAAACCTCATGCATGAAGTTAAATGAAGACAGTTGTTCCATCTGTTTCTTAGTTGCCCAAGGAACAATGTCCACATACTTGAAAGCCATGATCACCAAAATAGAATCACACTCAAGCCAAAGGTTGTTCCAACCCTTCTTATATGCAATCTCAATTGCATAAATGGCTCCAAAGATCTCAGCTTGAAGGGAGTGATTGATTCCTAAGTTAACTGCAAAACAACCTAAAGTTGCACCACTTCTATCTCTAAAAATGCCACCACAAGAGGCTAGACCAGGGGACCCTTTTGCAGCACCATCCGTGTTGCACTTGATCCAATAGCAAGGAGGAGGCCTCCAAATGACTTCCATTATGGCTGGACTCTTCCTAGGCTTTGTTTCCACACCAAAAGCTTTCAGCAGACAAAAATCTGAGATGTTATTACTTATAAAACCTTTACTGCAATTTCCAGCTAATGGCACACTGGCAGAAATGCAATTAACTATTGATCTTAAATCAATGTTGCAGCCTTCAAATATGATCTTGTTTCTACAGTGCCAGATCCCCCAGAAACAATGAACCACTGCAGTAGAAACCACATCATAAGCTTGAGGAGACCATCCTTTATCACACACTGATAAAATGGAAAGGATTGATGATGAGTCAATTTGCACATTCAGTTTAGAGCCAAGCCAGGACCATAAACGAGAGGCAAAAGTGCAAGAACAAAACAAATGAAGCACTATCTCAAAAGAACACTGACATAGACTGCACATACAGGTAACTATGCAGCCTCTACTTCTCAGATTGTCATCCGTTGCAACCTTATTCTGCACTATTCTCCATGCTAGCAGAGATTTGGAAGGAGGAATCACTTTACTCCAGAGATGTTTAGACCAGTTAATCACAGCACCAGCAGGCTTGTGAAACAGATATGCCTCTTTCAGGGACAATTCACCTGAATCAGTTAACTTCCACCTTAGAGTATCAGCATCTGCATCAGCAGGAATTGTAACTGACTGTAAGATATTTGATATATATATGGGAAACATTTCCAGCAGAAATCTAGGCATTAACCATTTGCCATTGCAAATGAAATCATTGACAGTTGCAGTAAGGAGATGATGCAAATGAGTAGGAATATTCGGTGAATTAACCATTGTGTCAGGAAGCCAAGGGTCAGTCCATAAATTGATTGAGGATCTTGAACCAAGTTACCAAGCACAGTTGTCAGTAACCTGAGGAATTTTGTATTTCAAACCAGCCTAAATTGTTGAAGAAATGTGGTATTGAATGAAGGAATTTTGTCTAAGAACTCTGGCTCTAAGCAAACAAGCCCACTGCTCAGAGGATTGAACAAACTGCCAGCAGTTCTTGAGAACAGCAGCATCATTCACACTCCTCAAAGATCTGATTCCCAGCCCTCCTTCACTGATAGGGCTGCAAACTTTCTTCCATGAGACAATGCATAGCTTTCTATGATTAACATCTCCTGACCAAATGAAGTTGCTAATCCAACCTTTAACAGTCTTGAGCAGTTTTACAGGCCAAGCACAAACTAAGAAACTGTAAAGCATCATGCCAAGAACACATGATTTAACCAGCTCTGCTCTTCCAGTAATTGATAAGAGGGAGGCTTTCCAGGAAGCAAGTTTAGATTTTATCTTATCAGCTATATGTTGCAAATAAATAGATCTAGGCTTACCTTTGAAAATAGGAATGCCAAGATACACAAAAGGAAGCTTTCCATTAGAGAAACCAAGCATGTCAGCAATAACTGCTTGTCTTCTTGCAGAGATAGAGCCAGCATAGATGTGGACTTACTGTGATTTATAACCTGCCCTGAAGCATTAGTATACTTGAAAAAAAGATCCTTCAACACAAGCAGATTTTTTTGAGTTCACTTACAGAAAAGCTCATCATCTGCATATAATACATGAGAGGGAACCTGACATCCCTTAGGGCTAGAAATGAGGGATAGCTTACCATCTTGAACTAGTTTTGAAATTCCCCTACTAAGAGCTTCTTCAGCAAGGTAGAATAGCAAAGGCGACAGAGGGTCTCCTTGCCTCACCCCTCTTTTACAAGAAAAGTAACCAGAAGGCTTTCCATTAACAGAAATAGACAGATGGGCAGAAGCAAGAATAGCCTTAATCCTATTACAAAACCTTTGATCAAATCCAAAAGATTTTAAGACCTTCAGCGAAAAATTCCAGTGCAAGGTATCAAAGGCTTTTCTAATGGCAATCTTCAAAGCCAAGTTACCCCCAAAATCTCCATGTACGTGTACTGCTTAATTTTGTTTAAAAAATAAATTTTGTATTAGGGAACCAACCTAATTATGTTTTTAAATGAATTACTTTAATGTCCACTATGTTGTTGGCAATAAACAGATATTCATTCATGCAGTAGTTCGTCTGAAAAGTATATAAGGAGAACAAAATTGGCAAAAATTAGTTTTAGCATAAAGGAAAGGCAAAAATGTAGTCAAAGGTATGTCTAATCAACAACATGTAACCATACATATGAACCCAAAAAAGGATAAAAAATGTAGAATTATTATATGCCTTAAATTCATTATTGCAAGGTTAATGAAGGAGGACCATTAAATAAACGTTAATAGAAGTAAGGCATAAAAAAAGTAGGATGATATACAAATATTAGACGCAAAGCAAACATTGTGACACCCCCTTGGGCATTAATTTGTAACATATGCGGAAATAATTTAAAAATTCTATTTGCTAGTTGCTTTCGAAAAATTAATTTATTTGAGGTTCGAAAACTCGGGTGTAAAATTTTTCTTCCGCGAATAACTCTAGAACACCTTAATACATACAATAAATAGTAAATTCATATTCTTAAAGAAGTCACCACAGCATACCATTTTTTTCTTTTCAAAAGGCCTCAATTTCTAAAAAGAGAAACTTAAAACCCAAAACAAGACTCCTAAGTTGGTTGCTCGACAAGACATTATTGGAAATACCCTCGTGACATTCCCACTAACGAATACTTCTCCAAGTATCTAGAAATTAAGTCCTCGAATGACTTAGTGAATTCCTTCGGTCCATCAGTACTAGTGTGCCAAAGTACTACCATAATTTAGAATAAACCTGATATATTTGTAAGGGCGAGATGCCAATATATGGACTTAACACAATAACTACATGTACGACACAAAAGACAACATATAAACATATACATGTCATGTCAACATAAGCATCCATATCAAAGTAAATAGTTTATCAATGGGTTTCACACCCTAAACATCATCATTTGAAAACTATGCATGAACACTTCAACTTTCAACGTCTAACTTTTCACTTAATCTCCGGAGATCTCAACACCGTGTAAATGAGCTGATCAAGCTCGATTGCTAAATAAGGCACAACATGTTTACCATAGCACACTGTCCAACACTAGGCACAGTGATCAACGTATATGGATACCATAGCACACTGTCCAACACAAGGCACGGTGATCAACGTATATGGGTTTTCATTGTCCACCAGGGCACAAATGAAACAACATAGCCTGAAATATCTTACCCTGCAAGGCATTCAGACATACAACGTGGCATGTAATACCTTAATTATCAAGGCACCATACATAACAACGTGGGCACGTCTGCCAATGAATGCATATAAAACGTTTGTTCTCGTCATTTTTCTTTGTGATCATTCTTCTTTTATCGAAGCTCAAGATGACTAACGACTATTCGTAAATTTCAATGTGTTAGACTTTTCAACTTTAACACAGGACACAAAGTCCGAGTGCTCAGTCACAACACCATAGACCTTGCAATCAGTCTTAGGTTTGTGGTGATAGAAAACAACATTCAACTTTAACAATGTAACCCACAACGTGGATAGACAACGTGGATAGGACACAAAGTACATAACAACTTAACACGGATCAAAGATCTTCGTGCTTATATTAAATAACACTAGTATCACGACGCCTCAGATACTAGGTTCACGTTTCAACGTTAACACTTTTTCATTTTGTGAAAATCAAATCCAAAACAAAGTCTCCACAACTTATCCAAGTTGTCGGAAATAACCTGTTGTATAAAACTATTGTACAGAAAATATGTTTACGTTGGAAATTATTTTTACAAAATCATCAAAATCACTTGAAACTCATTTGCAGAATCCTTTGTAAAATCATCAATTACTTGAAATCTTTTTCTGAAAATTTTATGTTTGAAAAAGGGAGTCACTTGAGACTAAAAAAATACTGCTGTTTTAAGAAAAATACTTTTTGTAACCGCTTTTTCAGAACTAATTGACGTCTAACGTTTTAAAAGTCGTTTAAGTCAAAATTGGACCTTTTCTCCTTAAATAATTTTCTAAAATCATAATCAAGTTATTTTGGAAAATTAATTTCACGTAATAACTTTTTATATTATTTTGAAATTATTCGCGTAAAAAGTAACAGTACAAAAATAATTTCACGGTTATGTCCTCACCATGACTCATAAATTGCTTTTACACTAATAAATCATTAAAATAATAATATTTTCAAATAATCTTTATTTTCTCAAATAATTATTTAAATCATAATATCTTACAATATTTCTCAATTAACTATTGAATATTCCTCGTAAAGTCTTCTTAAAACTTTTATCTGATTAATTGATTGGGCCCTGACCAATGTCAGGCTTCTCAAATCTCAAACAACATTTAATAACAACATCATAGCAATATTCCCAGGTAGATCATGCATCACAACATCATATTCTATAACTGCAAGTAAACACTTAACCGTAGATAAATAAACCAGATATAAATAACACAACTTAAAACAAGTTAAGCAAAAACACCATAACCACAGATAAATAATACAGACCACACACTTATCACATACAGTTATTGGGAAAAATCCCTCAGGTAAGCTCCCCTTACCTCTTGAAGATTCAAGCTTTGGTTTCACGAACGGCTTTCCGATTCGAATCTGTTTTTCTCCCTGCAACTCAGGATAATCCACTAAGATTTATCCTTCAACAAATCACAACTCAACCAATCAAAATCAAACAACTAAAATCACCTAAACACTACATATAGGTCACGGCCTCAATAGGGTTTTGTGACTAAAAATTCTAAAAATGCTGAAGTCTTTGGATCAAAACCTTCCAATTCCTCTAGTACCTAGCTTCGGCCATGAAGGAAAAATGAAGCTAGAGATTTTAGTTTGACGAAACATCTTGGATTCAACATATATATGATATAGAAAGTTGAAATCAATGATTACTTTATAAGAAAGTGAACAAAATCTCCTTCCCCCACTTCATGAAGGTTTCGGCCTTGGAGAGGAAAATAGGGAGGAAAACTTTGTTTACAACAAACTCTTGGATTATGATTATAGGGGTGATAATAAGAACATAGGAATTGGTTTCATATTTTTAAGATTTTTCTATGATTTATAAGAGTTTTTAGAAGAAATGGATCTCAAACTTGAAACATAGATATTCATGGCATAAACTTGTAAAAGTTGTGAAGAGAAAGACTTGGAAGGATGAGATGAAGTGAGGTTACCTCTTGAATCAAGAAGAAATGATCAAGTTAGAAGTTGTTCTTCATAAACTAGCTTGAAGTTCTTAAGTGGTCTTGGTGATCTAAGAGAAAAGACTTAAACTTTGTGAAAATAACATGTGATAGTGAGAAAAAATTTACAAGAGTGTGGGGTTATGTGGAGGGGTCACGGCTAGCAAAGGAGTTTGGGGGTATTTTGGTCATTTGGTGCTTATGGCAAACTTGTAAATAAGTAGATAGTAAAATAAAATAGTAATATATTTTTATAAAAATCTAAAAATCATTATGACATGGATATGATCGCCATAAATACTCGTCACGTCGCCATAAATGCTAGTCACATAAAGCATCTAAAATATCTAGATTCATGAATCTGCCCTGTTTGGCCTTGTCTCAGGTCCCCGCACACAATTCTCGACATTTGGCCCTGCACAAAACAATAAAATATTTTTTTTTCAAAAATTTTTAAAATAGCCAGCATTCTTACAAATGCTGTAAAAACACTAACGGTTTTAGTCTCGAGTCAAGATTAGGTCTTCTGATCAGTAAACTTTTACTGTCAGTGAAAATGCAGGAAACGCTGACTGGGTTCCGTCCGAATTTGCAACACAAAACTTCCCCGTAACCTTATACAAATAAGTACAACAGGGAAACGACCTTAGTTTATCCAAAGTCATTTTCTAAGTCTCGGATAAAAATATAATCATTTATATAATTATTACCGAAATTAGATAGTCGAAAAATCGGGATGTTACAAACATCATTGTAACACCCCACTTGGGCATTACCTTATGAATACGTGCAGAAATAAATTAAAAAGAAATTTGCTGGTTGCTTTCGGAAATTTATTTAATTTAAGTCACAAAAATCTTGATGTAAAAAATTTTCTTCTAAACACTTCGAAAATTGGTGTGCACATCACAATAGTAAAACTACATTATACTCACCAACATCCATAGACTGATTTTATTCAAAAAACAAATCTTCTACAACGTATGGATTTCTCCTGAAAATACATCATTATTCACAACATAATTTTAAACCATATAAAGGTTTTCAAACCACAAACACCGACTTTCTCATAAACACATCACCCAAAGAAAAAATCCTAAGCTGGTCACTCTAATAGACATTTACTGGAAAGACCTCCATACTTCTCGCCATTATCACTAACTTCTCCAAGGATCGGGAGTAATATCCTCAAGTGAAGCTAGGAACTCTTCTACACCATCTGTACTCGTGTACCAAGGTACAACAGCAAAACCAGAAACACAGATATATGCAAGGGTGAGAACTAATATATGGATTTTAACACGATAACTACATGCGCGACACACAAAACAACATAAAACATATATAATTATAACAACAAAAATGTTCATAAATAAACAAGTAGTTTCTCAATGGGTTTCATACCCGACAGTCATCGTCATTAAAAATGCATGACACTTCAATATTCATCGTCTAAACTTTTATACTTAATCTCCGGAGATCCTAACTTCCCTTCATTGAGCATGATTAGGCTACAATACCCTTTAATACAATTGTCTCATGAGGTCGCAACCTCTTAATTTAGGTCTGACTCCAACTGGTCAAGGGTATCACACTCAAGCACCTAAAATAATATTGAATAGTCCCTGATTGAGTACATCCACGTTTTGCATCGTTACATCCACGGTTCGAGGTCGCGATGCCCTGGCACTTGTGGCTCACGAACCCAGATGTCCCTAATAGACCCACCTTGGTCTTGACTTCCTCAACTTGTCAATCCATCCTTCGTGGATTGTAGCTCGATGGAACATTTGGCCAAATAACGTAAGACACATTGGCTAGCACACAGGACACAATGGTTAATAACACATGGCGTAGTGGCCAACAAGGCACGTCTGCCCAAATAATGCATGTATAACTTTTGTTCACATCACCTTTTATTTTTCGTTCATTCTTTCCTTGTCGAAGCTCAAAGGCTCATGACCATCTCAACTTTTAAACATTTAAGTTTGTCTTTCAATTTCAATAATAGGACGCAAAGTCCGAATTGTAAAAATCATGAAGGTCTAGATCGATGCACCAGTCTTAGGTTCGTAGATTTCGGCACACAAAAATCAACATAACTTTTATAGGACACACAATCCACCACTTCAACTTTAGGACACACAGTCCACAACTTCATCTTTAGGACACACATTCCACACCATAGAACACTAGAATCCTGACGTCTCGGCTACTAAGTTATTAAAAATTATTTTCGTTCTTTGAAACACAAATCCAAAACAAAACCTCCACAACTTATCCAAGTTGTCGGAAATAACATCATTGTGTAAAACTCATTTACAGAAAATCTTTTTTGTTTGAAATTTATTTATAAAACCGTCAAATCACCAAGAAATTCAATTTTCCTCTGAAAAAAAAATATCATTTGAGACTAAATCTCTGTTCAAATAAATATTGTTGTTTTTAAGAATTCTTTCCGTAAATAATTTCATAATCAACCGCCATTTAGCATTTTAAAAACATTTTAAGCCAAAATTTGACTATTTCCTTTAAATAATTTTCTCAACATAATAATTAAGTTATTTTTGAAAATTATCTTTTTATAATAACCTTTCATATGATTCTGTAATTTCCTACGTAAAATTTAGCAGTACTAAAATATTTTCACAGTTACGCCCTCACTGCGACTTATAGATCACTCTTACACCGATAAATCATTAAAATAATAATATTTTCAACTATTCCACATTTTTAACAACTCAAATAATTAATAATATTATATTACTATATTTCCCAAATTAAATATTCAATATTTCTCATAAAGCTTTTTACCGCTTTTATCTTCGTAATTAATTGAACACCGACCACTGTCAGGCTTCTCAATCAACAATCAACATCAATAAAAATTACACGTCAATACTATAGCAGATATAACACAGTTTATAACATGCATCAATATACTATAACACACAACTGCAGATAATCAATTAAAAGCAGATAATTAACAGCAAATAAATTAACTACATAAAATAATTTAAACCACCACAAACAAGCTCAAATAAATTATACAGACCACACAATAATAGCATATAGCTATCGGAAAAATATCCCTCAGGTACTCCCCTTACCTTAGAGTGATTCTCCTCCCGAAATAAGTTTTGCCGAAAAATCCGATCTCTGTAAAACACGTACATGATTCACACAAATAATTATCCTTCAACAACCACAACATAAAACAAATTAAATTTTGAAGAAAAACCTACTAACCCCTATTGTGTAGGTTCGACCATGGCTAGTTAAATTAGCTAGAGATCTCAAAATTTCACATACTCTTAGATCCATTACCTTAGACTAGTATAGAGTTAAGAACAATGGTCATAAGTTGAAAAATAAAGCAAAATCTTCTAAGTTATCAAGAACAGGGATTCGGCCATGAGGACTTCATGTGGCTAAGATTTTCAAAAATTCATAAGCTCTTGGATTAGTGATCCTTAAGCATTAGAACCACAAGATCAATGATCATAAATCAAAAAGTGAAATAAAATCATCTAACTCTATAATAAATTAATTTCGGCCTTCACATACAAAAGAGGCTAGGAATTTTATTTGATACAATCTCTTGGATTCAATACATATATGAATTAGAAAGATGAAATCCATTGTCATTTTCTAAACATTTGAACAAAAATTCCTCCACCCACACATGTTAGGGTTTCGGCTTCGAGAGAAATATAGGAAAGAAAATTTTGTTTGACTCGTCCACTTGAATAATCAACATAGATATAATGACAAGTTCATAGAAATTGGAATCACTTTAAAAGGATTTTTCTATGCTTTTCTAGAGATTTTTGAAGTTCTAGATCTAGGAATTTCAAATGATGATCATGGACATAAAGAACATGATATTGATTGAGTGAGATGAGTATGGTATACCTCTTGGATGTTGAAAAATGGCAAGAAAACAAGTGGATTCTTCACAAATTTGGTTATGTCTAACTTAGAGAAAATGAGAGAAAACTTGATAAGGAAGCTGAAGTTAGAGAAAATGAGTGAAATGGCCTATGTGAGGAGGGTTGGGCCGTGGAAATGGAGGGGCAAAGGAGTCCAAGTGGTGTTCATTTAGGGACAAAAGAGTAATTTCACTTAGGGGATAATTTGGTATTTAATTAAGACTTAAGGACATTTTATTAATTTCAAGCCTAAAGTAATCATGACTGTAACACCCCGATTTTTCTGCTTTCTAAGATCGGTATAAATATACATAAACGTTTATATTTTTATCTGAAACTTAGAAAATTATTTTGGGAAGACCAAAGTCATATTCATATTACACTTATTTTTATAAGTATACAGTGAAATTTTGGGTTTAAAACTCAGAAGGAACCTGGTGTGCGTTTTTACTGACAGTATAATTTTATACCGGCAGAAAACCCTAATTTGACCCGAAACTGAAATTTTTAGATTTTTTATATTTTGTCCGTGGGAATTATACTTTCCAACTTTCTGATCGGAAATGAAATATTATGTTTAGTCGGACGAACTTTGGTAAAAGTTCAGACGGAAAACAGTCGGTGTTTTCACTAACGGTAAGATTTTAATGATCAGAAAACCGAATTTTGACTCGTGATCGAAATGGTTTATGTTTAAAACATATTTCCAACGAGTTTGGTTATTTTGAAAATTTTCGATCAGAAAAAAGGCAGAAACCCTAATCGGGTAATCGACGGAGTCGAGAACAGACGTTCAGAGACAAAATCCGACATTCAATGGATGAAGAAAAGTGATGACTCATAAGGGTGAGTCATATAGGTGACTCACAAGTGTAATGATGGCTTTTGAGGGGAATTTACCATAATGTCCTTAAGGTTGCTTTTTATCACCAAAATGCCATTGTACAAGATTACAATTTTACCCCTAGAATTTTTTGCTTTGGACCCAAATACCCCCAAATTCCCACGGCCCAAACCCCTTGGAGAGCCCATCTTCTTGATATAAAAGCCTTGCTTCATCATCTTCAACTAGTTTCACCATTTTTACACTTAAAAAGCTTAAGTTCCATAAGCCATTTTTGTGAAGCAACCAAGTGATTCTTAGCCCATTTTTCAATTCCAAGAGGTATGACATGCTCCTATCACTCAATAATCATCATGTTCTTCATTCATTTTTGTGATTTGAAGTCTTGATCATATTTTTCAATTCCTAGATCTAGAACTTTGAAAATTCATAGAAAATCATAGAAAAATCCTTTTAAAGTGAAACCAATTTCTATGATCTTAGTATCCTCTCTATATTTAATATCCAGGAGGATGCATTCAACAAAAATTTCTTGACCATTTAACTTGATGAGGCCGAACCCTAGTTTTTTGTACTTTGTTAATTTTTTTTAAAAAACTAGTCTTGCTTGATTCAATCCTATAACTTATATATGTATTGAACCCACGATTATTGAATCAAAAAGAAACCTCTAATCCATTTTGTTTCTCATAGCCGAAATTATTTTCTTGAGAAGTTGAAAGATTTTGTTTCATTTTTCAACTTATGATAATTTGTCTTAACTCTACATTACTCTAAGGTCATGGATCTAAGAGTATGTGAAATTTTGAGATCTCTAGCTAATTTATCTAGTCATGGCTGAAACTAGGGTTTGAAGGGTTGGAGTATTTTATTTCAACCTTTGTAAGTTAACCATTGGTTTAGGGTTTTAAGTGATCAAGGATCACTAATCCAAGAGCTTAGGATTTTTAGAAATTTTTAGCCAATTAAACACCTCATGGCCGAACCTATCATATAGGAGCATAGGTGTATTTAGTGTTTCATTTATAATTATTTGTTGTGTTTTGTTGAAGGATAAATTGTTGTGTGAATGGTGTACGTGTTTTGCAGAGATCGGACGTTCGACGGAATTTTGATTCAAAAAGGAAAAATCTTCAAGAGGTAAGGGGAGCTTACCTGAGGGATTTTTCCCGATAATTATATGCGTGCTTGGTGTATGATTTGTAATATTTGGTTGAGATTCATGGTGGTTGTTTAAATTTGTGTTAAGCTGTGATTTTATCTGTGGTTAGTTATTTGCAGTTATGTATTATAGTGCTCTGATGCATGATCTGGCTGGGTTAATTGTTATAATATTGTTGATGAATTATTGACGCTATTTGTGGATTGAAAAGCCTGACGGTGGTCAGTGCTCAATTAATGATGAGGTTCAAAGTGTTAAAAAGTTTTTACGGGATAATGAGTTTTAATTGATGCGAAATAGTAATATAATATTACTTAGGTTGTTGGTTGGTTGAAAATGAGAAAAAGTTGAAAATATCATTATTTTAATGATTTATTGGTGTAAGAGTGAACTATGAGTTATAGTGAGGACGTAACCGTGAAATTATTTTTGTACTGTTAATTTTTAGGTGGGTAAATCCAATATATTATAAAAAGTTATTTTATGAATTTAATCTTCGAAAATAACTTAATTATGATTTTAGAAAATTATTTAAGTGGAAAAGAACAAGTTTTGATTTAAAACGTTTATAGAATGCTAAACGACGGTTAATTCGAAAAATATTTACGGAATGCATTCTTAAAAACAACAGTAATCATCCACACATGAATTTAGTTTTAAGATCATTTTTTTTAAGAACTAGAGTTTCTCGGGGAAAGATTTTCAGAAGAAGGAAAATGAGTTTCTTAGCGATTTGATAAAGGAATTTATAGCAGAAATGATTTTACGAAGATTGGACGTTATTTCGGGAAAAAGAGTTTCCAAAAGAAATGAATTTCAATATGGTTTGACATTTTATAAAAGAGTTACAACATAAAGGATTTTCTGTAAGCGATTTTTACTCAACGATTTATTTGTTAATCATGATATCTGGACGATATTCATGTAACAGTTTATTTGTTAGTCATGATATCTTGACGATATTCATGTTATAATTGATTTGTTAGTCATGATATCCTAATGATATTCATGTTTCAGCGTATGTGTTAATTATGGTATCTTTAGGTCATTCAGGCCTCGATGTATTTGTTAGTCATGATATCTTGATGATATTCATGTTATAGTATATTTGTTAGTCATGATATCTTGAAGATATTCATGTTACAGTGTATTTTTAGTATCTCAATGTTATTCATGTTTCGTATTTGTTAGTCATGGTATTATGGTGATATTCATGTTTCAGAGTTGACCATTTTGCCTTAATGGTCAATGTGCCATTTAGAGTTGACCATCGTACCTTAATGGACGATGTGCCATTTGCTTTGTTGACCATCGTGCCGGGATGTTTGGGTGATGTGCCATTTGTTTGGTTGACCATTGTGT
Source organism: Sophora flavescens (assembly GCA_030762895.1). NCBI lineage: Eukaryota > Viridiplantae > Streptophyta > Magnoliopsida > Fabales > Fabaceae > Sophora > Sophora flavescens. The sequence goes on from CM061063.1 coordinate 213,108,375, forward strand.
CGGGAGGTCAGATAATGTGCCATTATGTTGTTGACCATTATTCTTTTGTTGACAATGTGCCATTCAAGAGCCTGGTCAGCTCATTTATTTAGTGAGTGAATCTCCGAGAGATTAGGTATAAAGATTAGATGATTATCTGTGAAATGTCATTAATCTTTTGTGAATGATAATGATTGTTCCAGTGTGGAACCTATGGGTAAATTACTTGTGATTTTTGAGAAATTTATGTTGTTATGACTATATATGTCTATATGTTGTTTTGGTGTGTCACGCATGTAGTTATCGTGCTTATATCCATATATTGGTGTCTCACCCTTACAATATATCAGGTTTTACCCGTTTTCGCCGATGTACCTTGGTACTGGAAGTAGATGGTGCGGAGGAAGTCTTAACTTCAATCGGGGATACTAATCTTGATCCTTGAAGAGGTCGGTAATAGTGGTGACAACTAAAGAGTTCGTCCATTTGGTGTTTTGTAGAGTGACCAGCTTAGGAGTCTTGGTTGGGTTGTATATTTAAAATGGTAGTTAAATATGGTGTTGTAAGTTAAGTTTTGGTATAATTTTCTCTTTTGAAAATGGAAGCTCTTTGAGAAAACCATGTATGTCGTAGAAACCTAGTTATGAATGTGTTGAGATATTCAGTATGATCTCACTGCTTTAATGCATGTACCATGTTTCCAGAGTTTTTCGCAGCAGAAAAATTTTACTCCCGAGTTTTATGGCCTAAAGTAGATTAATTTTCCGAAAGCAACCAGCAAATAACTTTTTAATTTATTTCCGCACAGGTTACAAAGTAATGCCCAAGGGGGGTGTTACAATGACAAACTTGTGGTCACGGTTGAAGGAGATGTGGCTGATTTTGCACCACAAAAACAAGACGAAGAAGCAAAATTGAAGTTTCGTATTGCCTTAACCATGGTTAATATTTAACTATAATAGGTTTGGTTAGGGGCATTTTGGTCTTTTCACCCTTAAATCCATCATTACATGAATTAAATGCTAGGTGAGTCACCCATATGACTCACCACCCTAGGTGGCAAGATGTCTCATCATCCGATGTCAGGTTTTGTCTCTCCGTTCTCGACTCTGTCGATTACCCGATTTATGTTTTACTCCCGAATCAAGTATAATGACCTATTTATTTTGAAAATTTTCAAAATAACCACTAGCGTTGGAAATGGAATTTAAAATCCAACCATTTCGTTCTCGAGTCAAAATTAGGTTTTCTGGTCAGTAAAATTTTACCATCAGCAAAAACACAGACCGGGTTCCGCCTGAATTTTCAACCCAAAATTTAACCGCATCCTTACAAAAATAAGTATAATATGAATATGACTTTGGTTATCCCAAAATAATTTTTTAAGTCTCGAATAAAAATATAAGTATTTATATATTTATTAACCATATTAGAAAGTAGGGAAAATCAAAGTGTTACAATCACTAGTGGTGACATAAGAAAAAAAGTGAACCAAATTATTTTGAAGAGAGAAGTTAGAACCAAGTAAATGAACCACACATCGTAAATAATAAAGCAACATGGAACCTATGGAAAAAATATTTACTATCATGCAAGTAGAAGCAACTGCAACAAAGATCGCAACTAATACCCAACTGCAACAAAGATCGCAACAGTTTAGTGATTGCACATCACTAAACTGAAGTAAATATAGTAAGTTAAGTGGAATGTTGATCAATTAGGAAAGACAAAGCCAACAACTTACAACAATACCCAGTCCCCTAATAGCAAAGAGTTTGATCATCATTCATTTATACCAAAAGCTATCATCTTAAGCTAACAAACAGATGACTTAACTAACCTAACCTATTTGGTAACTTAGGTAACGTGAATGATGAGTTAAAGCTAAAACACAATATCATGCTTCCAAGTTGATTGAAAATAAATAACCTATACATCCAATCATTTCTGACAATAAGAGAAAATCAGCCATATCCAAAATATATGATTACCTAATCCACTTTAATAATTATAATATAATAGTAAGACTTGGGAAGTAAGTTATACCATAATGGTACTTTCACATAATGATGCAACATGTACAGTCCACACAAAAGCACAAATTCTTAAGTAAATAGAGTTGGGTATAAAATCTAAAGACAGATAAGCCATATGAATTAAGTTCCTAATCAAACAAATATTGCAAGAAACATCGACAACAACTTTAAACATCCACTAAAAAAATCAATAAAAAAAGAATGAGAAAGAAGGGACCATCAACATAGAAAGATAAAAGCAACTTCCATGAACATAAATAACTTATTAGAAATCAATTTAGTACATATATATATCTACATCACTTCATAACACCATACTCCATTCCACTAACAATATTCATGTGTAGGAAGGAGGGATAAGATTTGTACAAAATCACTTAACATGGCTGCATAAAAACAGTCTGGACTTGCAGACACCCCTAACTTAGACAAACTTCCAAATGAAAACATAAGATGAGGGCATATGTGTTTGTATTTGGAAGTCTAAACAGGTGCAACATCCAAGCACAAACACATTGCACCTCACAAAAACACAAGTAACAAAACATCCCAAAATTTACAACCAAGAGTCTAAGGGATCCCAATGATATTACTATATAGAAAACAACTCACCCCTTTTGATGCAATCAAAAAAATCATGCAATCCACATATGTGATAAACCTCAATCCTTTTCAATCTTCACTGTAAACAACTCACAAGTTGACTGGCCAGCATCTTTAATCTCAATAACATTCTTCAACTTGTTACTTGAATGTTCAACTTGGACAACATCTTCAATCTCTACAACAATATCATTTTTCATCTTGTTACTTGAGTGCTTAACTTGGTAAGACAAGAAATCAGGTTCAAGACACCTCTTTGATGGAGTGAGCTTCAAGGCAGATGGAGGGAGATAGAAGTGTAATGGGTATTGCAATGTGTCCCTTGAACATTCAAAACCATTAAAGATGTAAGAAAGAATCGTATTTACACAAGAGAAATCAAATCAAAGAACAATAGATAAGAAGTAAATAATGGTACTTACATAAGATGACCCCTCAAGATCTACAAAGGGACTGTCCACCTTCGAAAATGGAGGAGCAGAAGTTTCCTTGATGGGAGTGTTGTCTCCACCAGAAATATCAAACATAGCAAGACTGTATTCATCCATCACAAATCCTCCTAATAGCATAAGTAGCCTCATAGTGCAAACTTTGATGAACCTTTGTCTCAACCTTAAAGAGCTATCGCTGACTAATTAGAGTTCCAATTAGCTGAGGGAAACCATTTTCTATAGGAACCTAAAAATAAATCTTTCATAAACAAACCAATAGAAAACAGAAGATAGCAAATGAGGCCATATCAAAAAAAAAAAAAAGTTTATCAAATTAAGAAGGCAAAAACAAATTAAGGATGTATACCTCAAAGGATTGCATAAGAAGTTATTCACAAGTTCTTTTCAAAAGCAAGTTAACATCACGATCAAATAGGACAAAAATAGTTGTCCCCGGGTCATCAACAACATCTACCTTGACTTTGAACCTAAGAAATATAGAACCTTTAATTTTGTGCACCTAGAAAAGTAATAGGGTATAAAAGTAATGAAAAGTTAACGTTGGTGAGATATTAATGATAGATAAAAAGAAGTTGTCTTAAAGAACCGACCTGGGAGATATTTGAAGAACAGTCACATCACAATTCTCACAAAAATACACTATAGATTGCAATGGTACAGATCTGTTGCATTTGTATGCAAGGTAAAGCCAGTCCCCATCACCAACAATATCAACAATATTGCCTAACATAATACACAACCCATCCTAAAAACAAAAGACAACAATTGATGAAAAAAAAATCAGTTAAGAATGCACACCACATGAAAATGTACATATAGAAACTGAACTTAAAGCATAAATCAGTTTAAGACAAATAGGAAAAATAAATATGACAACCTCTTGTATATATTTAAGTTGGCCAATAGATTTTTTGGGGTGAAGCTTCATAAAATCAAACTCTAATCCCTATATTGAGTTGTCAACTATAACTCAAAGTAGCTTAACATCAATGAAACCATGTTCAGCATCCTTAAACAAATAATAACATATAGTGAGTCCAATTTTTAAAAATGGAGCAATGCAAAAATAAATAAAAGCATAGCAATAATTAATGTAAGCAAAGTATCCAACGTGTTTCTAAAAGAAAGAGCATATAGAATGTCAAGATTAAACATGAGTTTGCTGGCATTCATGTTGTTTTGTATTACAATATAATATGTCTTGCTCATGAGGAAAAAAAAAGCAATTATTAGTGAAATAAATGGAAACAAAATGACAATAATTAAAGAAAAAAAGGAGCAAGAAATGCATAATTAAGGACTAAACACCCACCCCTAAAACTCTTCACTCATGCAAGTTGAATTATAACTATCACTTGCACATTGGCCCTCTGGTTAATGAAACTCCTCAACTGGTACCCATAATCTCCAAAGAGAGCGCACTCTAACTTTCCAATATAAGTACAAAACCAAAGTTATAAGCAACAAATACTAAAAATAAAACAAATTACGAAGAAATAGTAGGAGTTAGATAGTGACGTTGAGTCTATGAGTTCCATGACCACCATAGTAGTTAACCTCCCCCATCTTTCTCATACTGTTTTTCTGGGAACACCTCAGTTCAGACACCAATCACATTTGCAAATAACCAAGTCACACATCAATAATGAAGAGTGAGTAATGTGTAAAACAATATTCAATGATAAAACAATCAGAGTAAGTATAAGATATTTAGAAGGCACATATGAATATTGTTAAGTCACAAAGCGTCTGACTCTGTGTCAGGTGTCTGGCTCTCTTTCTTGTTGATCCGTGTGTTTTGATGAGTCCAAACATTAAGCAAATAAGTTTAATTGAACTGTCTGAGTATTGCTAATCATTTGCTTGAGATGTTCAGGAAAGACAATATTTAAACAGGTCAATCTAAGAATGAAAGAATCAAAGCACATTACATGCGTCTAACTTCTTGAACCTAATAAATCAACTAATGCAATGCGTTTGCTAAGACTCATACAAGATGAAGCCCAATTTCAGATGTAGCTCTCAATCTTAGACTCTTTGAAGATGAAGAAAGGCAATCTAGCTCTAAGACCACGAAATATATTGTTAAACATATTCAAACTCCTGGAAGATAGAAGTGTCTGAAATTGAAGATGAAGTTACAACTGCTTATCAGATCACTCACCTTGAAGATTATATTAAAGAATGAAGACTGGAGTCTCTCAAAGTTCTTGCCACTACCAGAAAACATGATATTATAGACAGATCGGTAGATAGTGTATTTCCGACGGATTTAGCCATTGGTAAGTAAGGATACCAAAAGTTGCACGAATTACCGACGAAAAGCCCGTCGGTAACATTACCGAGGGCTTTTTCGGTCAATAAATTCGTCGGAAGTGATGGCGGGAATGAAAAATTCTTGGCAGGAGAATGTACCGACCGACTATTCTGTCAGTAATTCTGAAATGTAAGTACCGACGGGGATTCGCCTCTCTGCATTCCCTCTCTATTTTCTCTCTCTGCCCTCTCTGCTTCCCTCACTGCGCACCACCGTCGCCACCACCGCCGTCGCCTCCATTCGTGATTCGTGAACACCGCCACTGCCTCCCCTCCTTTCTCCTCTCATTTCCTCATCTCCTTTTCTCTTCTCTTCCCTCTCCGGTTTCGTCTCGGCTACGCCAACCACCACAGCAAACCTTTTCTTTTATTATTTAAAAACTTAAGCTTTTTCATATAAAAAAATGAAAACCCTCTCTTTTTTTTTCCAGCACCGCACCCTCCCCTTTCACCTCTCTCTATATACTCATTTCCATCATCCACTCTCACTTTTGCTTATTCTCTCAAGTTCACTCATACATACTCTACTACTCACACACTTACACACATTCTTCACCATTTTTCTCTTGAAGAGATCAAGGCTTTGCTCATCTTCTTCTCATCATCATCAAGAGGGTATAACTCTCCTCTCTTACTATTTATTTTCTTAGAAATCTTTTTCATCAACATACATGTCATTTATGTTGCATGTTCATATTTCTAGTTAAAATTTTGAGAAAAATCTTTAAAGACATCTCTTTAACAAGAAATCAATTTTTATGAACTCATAATCACATCTACTTTCATTTTATTGATTTGCATATGACAAAATTTTTCTTCAAACCTATTTTCTATAGGTTGGCCGAAATGCCCTAGGTAGTGCAAAGTTGGTGTTTTGTTCAATTTTCACATGCTTGATCTAAAATCCTTTGATGCATGCATGTGTTTAAGGGTCTAAGGCCCTTGCATGTTGATTTTGTGACTTGTGGATGATGCTAAATTGAAAAATAAGAACTTCATGTGAAAGAATATGTGAAAACACAAGTCTGGTAGCATGACATACAATTTTCGTGAGCCGATAACTTTTTTATATAGAATGTATTTTTGAAAACTAAATACATATTTGGAAATAAGACTTTTGGAGCTTTAATTTGATATATAATATGTATATATTTGGATAATATTTACTAGGTCAAAACACCTGTCAAAGTGGAACCAAATTCTGTCTGCGAAAATATGTACATAGTTGGTTGCATGGTGATTTTAAATATGATTTTGAAAGTTAAATTCTTTATAAAATTTTCTAGGTTGATACTGAAGTATAACAAAAGTGTGGTTGAAGATATGAGATTTTTACATGTGTATATGAAGAGAAACAATTTCATAAAGTTACATAATGGTGAAATTGGATTTGTGGAAAAATCATGTGCAAATAGAGGCAGTGTTTGATTTTTAATAAATTAATGCATTTGAATTTTTACATGGGACCAACTGCACTGTGTTGACGTGTGAGTTGGTACCTGTAATTAAATTTTCAAAATTTTTAAAAGTCATTTGAGTGGTCATTCACATTTTAAACCCACTGCTGATCTGAAAATGCTTTTATAAAAGAGTTCATCCTAAAATTTGTAATGAAAAATATGATTTTTGAAAATATTATCTTTTAACATGATCAAGTAAAGATTTTTGGGCATAAAATGATCTATAAACCAGTGATTATGTAAAGATAAAAAAATATAGGATTTAAGTATATATATATATATATATATATATATATATATATATATATATATATATATATATATATATATATAAGAAAGTTTTGGATAAAATGTAATCCAAGAATTTAAAGAAATCGGACATCTCTAGCATCATTTTTCTAATCATGGCCAAAATTTTTACATGGAAAGATAAGGTGACTTTGTTGTTTTAATTTAAGTCATTCGCTTAATTCTTAGACTTGCGGCACACTGTGGGCAAAGAAAGTTCACTCTGGGCAGCACTGGAAAACAAAGACTCTTACTACCCGTCGAATCAGGTAAGGGGAGAAAGCCTGAGGGATATTTAATTATGATAACTATGTGCTTGATGTGATTGATTTTATGTCACTACAACATATTAGACTTTTAATAACGCACCTTTTATAGCATTTCCGTGTGGAAATGCTATTAAAAGTGATGGGGGGACTGTTAATAGTGTTTCCTTTAGGTAACGCTATCTTAGGTATCACCTAAGATAGCGTTTCCTTCAGGAACCGCTATTAAAAGTACCACTGCAGGAAAAGATAGCGGTTCCACACGGAAACGCTATCTAACTAACAACCTAAGATAGCGGTTCCACAAGGAAATGCTATCTTAGGTGATATACCCCCGCGCGCGTATCCTTTCATCCTTCAATTCCCAGTTTCTACGTACCACTAACGTCATCAGTTCAAGTCTAGGGTTGCCATCTCCGCAGAGCTCGTCCCCTTTCACGCCTTCTCCCTCTCACTGTTGCTCTCACGCCTCAGACTCCCTCTCATGCCCCCATTGCTCCGCCACTCATCACCACACCACCTACGACCAAGGTATGCTCTCTATGTCCCTCTCCCCTATTGCGAACGAAAACGAATGTAGTTCTTGTGTCTGAGAGTTCTTGGTCCGAGTTTGGTAACAATGAGAGGTAATGAGCAAGTAACTCTGATGATGATTGTCTTTTGTGAACTTTTGTTAGAATTAAAACTAGAAAATGTGATTTTTGTTCATAAGAACCAAGGGTTTCTGGGATTAAGAACTCTGTTTTGAGAATTTTTGGAACTCGGTTTGTGTGATAATGTGCTAATTTGGGGTTTCAAGCATGCTTCTTGCGTTCTTCGCATGTGGTGTTAGGGTTCGCTGGTACACAAGGATGCATACTCCTCTGTTATGGTCTTTGTTAGTTTGGGTTTAGACAATGCATACTCCTCTGTCATCAGCTTTTTAATTTCAGATCTGAGCATTTGAATTTGCTTTGAAAATGCAGCATCCTTTTGATCATTGTGCCTTTAAGCCTCTTCAAGTTGTTTGGACTTAACTTCTAGTTCTTGTGACATCTGTTCTATTGTTTTTCCTTTTGAATATATTTGGTTAAAGAGTTGTTGCAGTTTCAATTCATTCTGTTTTGTAATAAGCCTGAGCTCTTGATTGCATTTATAGAGCATTTCTTCTATAAGTCTGTTTTGCTGCTGCAATTCATCAGCTTCTGCAACTGCTTTGTTCCCGTGATATTGTTGCTCAGATTTCCTTGGACATGCTTAGAATGCATGTTCTGTAGTTTTTGCAGTTATATATTGATTTGATTTATTGGGTAACATGATCTTCAATTGTTTTACCTTGAAAAAAAGGATATATTGAAGGCCTTTCTTGTGTTTGTAGGCAAACAAGATGATTGCATATGCTAAGCTTGCAAAATATTTTCAGGCAGTATTGAAGGAATTCAAGAAGGCACAGCGTCTTGCACCTGAGAGGGAAACAACTTACACTCCTTTTGTTCCACAAGTAGTTCTTTCATCCAGGTGAGGTGAGTTTATGGAAGTTTCTTTTATGCTCCTTATGCTGAGTTGAAGTTGATATAGAAATATTATGATGTTGCTGTAAGGTATCCTTGTCCATTTCAATGTTTACACCTTAGAACTCCACCGTTTTGAGATTGTTTTGTTCTTCAGCCTTTGCAAATGAAACTGTATTAGAGTTTAATGTAGATTACTGTTAAATGTTCATCTCTGTATACTGTAGAAGAGGGTATTATCGGGCATTGAAGGCCAAGGAAATCTCATTTTAGCATATTGACTTGTTCATCTCCTATCAGTTGAAATGAGTTCTGCCCAAAAAAAGTCTGCCTTTGTAATTTGTATGTTATGGATTGATATTTGTGTAAAATATATACCTTTATGTTTAGATACTATTATACCTTTAGAATTCTTATCCTGCCACACTGTTTTTCATCATCAATGCTGGGTTCATGGTATCTGCCACTCTACTCATGGTACTAGGACGGTGTCATGGGAATCTAACTAATCTGATTAATCTTTTAAACACACTTAGTATTCTATATTATGCAATAGTTAATGGAATGGTGTACTCTGTAATGATATGATAAAAAACTGAAGATAAGTACAGTTTTATTAACTTTCTTTCAATGCTCCTCATCCTCTCCTTGAACAGAAAAGATACAACAGGTTCTTCAAGGGACCTGAAATTGCTACACTGATCCTTTCCTTTACCCAACTGAATACCCCCCCTCTCTCCCATCTTTCCCTTTTGATTCTTCCCCACTAATACACAACCCCTGTCCACACTCAATTTGCCATGCGGAAAACCGGTAACAGTTTTCATTCCTTTCATTCCTTTAATCTGTATACATTGCATGTAGACATCAACCACTCCAAACTCATAGTAAGTATGTTTAATAAATATTTTTGTAGATCGAGAAAGCATGGATCGGAAATGGATGTCTGCCAATCGTTTAACGAAGGAGTATGAGGATGGGGTGAAAGAGTTCATTAGGTTTGCAGTTCGGCATGCGGAAAACCCTAGTACAATCATATGTCCTTGTTTAGATTGTTGTTATGCAAGGCGAGTTAGTGCAGCCGATTTGGAAGAACATTTAGTGTGTAATGGAATCGATCAAAGTTATACATGTTGGACAAAATAAGGTGAGACAAGAGCTGAGTCTAGTGAAATGAGGAATCGTGTGAGATATTCATCATACGATACCGACACAAATACTTATGAGGGCGATCGTTTTGAAGACATTGCAAATGCTGTTGAAGAGGATCTTCGGGATTGTCCTTAAATGTTTGAGAGGTTGGTAAGTGATGCAGAGCAACCATTGTATGATGGTTGTACTAAATTCACAAGATTGTCGGAGATGTTAAAGTTGTATAACTTGAAATCGGGCAACGGATGGACTGATAAGCGCTTTACGGACTTACTCACACTATTGAAAGACATGTTGCCGAAGGATAATGTGCTTCCTAGTCGGACATATGAGGCTAAACAAATGTTACGCTCTATTGGCATGAGCTACGAGAGGATACATGCTTGTCCTAACGATTTCATTTTATTTCGGAATGAATATGCATCGTTAAAGATGTGTCCTAAATGTAATGCCTCGCGATATAAGAAGAAAGAATCAGATCCAGAGAAGGTTGTGTGGTATTTTCCCATAATACCCAGATTTAGGCGCATGTACCATAGTTCAGAAGATTCAAAGCACTTGACATGGCATGAGGATGAAAGGATCAAAGATGGCAAGCTGCGGCACCCGACAGATTCTCCTCAATGGAAGAAATTTGATCATGATTATCCTGATTTTGGGCAAGAATCAAGAAACCTACGACTTGCATTTAGACTTGTGATTTAACCCGCATGGTGTTCAAAGTAGCTCTCACAGTACATGGCCTGTGATTTTGGTGATTTATAACCTATCCCGATGGCTATGCATGAAGCACAAATTTATTATGTTATCTATGTTAATTTATGGGCCCAAACAACCAGGAAATGATATAGACGTCTATTTAACTCCTTTGATTGAAGACTTGAAACAACTGTGGGAGACAAGTGTGGAGGTGTATGATGGGTATAAGGAAGAAAGTTTCAATTTGAGAGCTATGTTGTTTGGCACAATTAATGATTTTCCAGCCTACGGTAATCTGTCAGGATATAGCATCAAGGGTCAGTGTGCATGCCCTATATGTGAAGAGGGTACGGATTGGATGCGGTTAGAACATTGTAAGAAGAATGTATTTCTTGGGCATCGTAGATTTTTGCATCCAAGTCATCATTACCGGTGGTGGAGAAAGGCGTTCAATGGGAACTCGGAAGAAGGTAGAGCTCCTTCACCGTTGACGGGTGATCAACTTTTTGAAAAGGTAAAGGATTTGAATATCCAATTCGGTAAACCTTTTGCGAGAGATATTGTCACAAGAGGGTGGAAGAAAAGGTCGATTTTCTTTGAGTTGCCATATTGGAAATCATTATATGTAATACATTTCCTTGATGTGATGCACGTTGAAAAAAATATATGTGATATTGTCATTGGTACGTTACTCAATGTGCCAGGGAAGACTAAAGATGGCATCAATGCAAGGTTGGACTTGGTTAGTATGGGAATAAGAAGAGAATTGGGACCGACGAAGAAGGGTAAAAGTACATATCTTCCTCCCATTTGCTTACACTCTATCTAGAAAAGAAAAACTGTTTTTGTAAGTTTCTTGACGGAGTTAAGGTTCCGGAAGGGTACTCTTCAAACATTAGGAACCTCGTATCGATGAAAGATCTCAAGTTAAAAGGTCTAAAGTCCCACGATTGTCATGTTCTCATGGAGCAGTTGATACCCATTGGTATACGGTCTATTTTACCTAACAAAGTGTGGGGGGCCTTAACTAAACTCTGTTTCTTCTTCAAGGCAATTTACAGCAAAGTGATTGACACTGGGAAGTTGCCATCATTGCAAAGAGAAATTGTTGTGACTTTATGCGAGCTTGAGATGTACTTTCCACCTTCATTCTTTGACATAATGGTTCATCTAACCATTCACCTTGTTAGAGAGACACAATTGTGTGGGCCAGCTTATATGAGATGGATGTACCCGATTGAGCGTTATATGAAGATATTAAAAGGGTATGTGAAAAACATATCACGACCAGAAGGTTGTATTGTTGAACGGTATATTGTCGAAGAAGCTGTTGAATTCTGTACCGAATACCTATCCAATGCTGATTCTATAGGGCTGCCAAAGTCTCGTCACACATGGAGAATGATGGGGCAAGGAATTATTGGAACTGAAATAGTGACTATATCAAGGACAGAATGGGAGCAAGCACACTTATATGTTCTACACAATGCCGATGAGGTTGAGCCATATGTTGAGGTGCTTAGGATTTGTTATCTCAACATTTTTGTAGGAATCATTGGGTGCTGTGCGCGATAAATATTGTTGAAGAGATTATTTACTATCTGGATTCCTTGAATGTTGATCCTAGGAATCGCCCAGAATTAAAGAATCTGTTCAATAAGTAAGCATGCTTTTATATTTCTGATTTTCTATGATTCTGTCGAATGGCTTCCATGGTAGATACATGTTGCAAGTTGTCATGGTCCTAATGTGCTTTTGATTTTTGACATTAGAATAACTGTGTTGAATTGACATATACTGGGTTGTGGATGTTGTGGTTCAAAATAAAAAAAAGCATGCGTGTGTTTGTGATGATTGAAAATATGTTTCTTAATGAAGTCTGTTTGATTTTGTGATTAGTGTTTTGCAAGTTTATCGCGCAAATATCGGAGCTAAGGTGCCGCGTTTAAAGGCAACCAACATTAAATGGATTCAGATAGAGGTATATTTGCAAAAACTTAATGAGCAATTAGATAAAAAAAAACTATATTGATTTACTATTTTATTTTTTATAGTGCCCAAGACAACCCAACGATACAGATTGTGGGTACTATGTCATGCGTTTCATGAAGGAAACTATCTTGCAGAACCAAGTTAAAATACCAATGGCGGTATGTTGTTTACTTAGCTTTTAACTGTGACTGTTCAAATGTTTTAGCAATTGTAACTTGATTTATTTAATTTTTATGTCGTGAAGACTTCCCTGACTTCAAATGCTCCACATACTCCACTGCTCAACTATCTGAAGTCAAGGAAGATTGGTGTCGCTATATTGTTGAAAAGTTTATTTGATTATGTCAAATTGATCACAGTAGTTGCAGCAATACTCATTGGTATGTGAATAATTCTTTAGATTTCTAACTAGAGATTCACATCAACATTTTGTGTTGTTAATAGACTAATGGTCGAGGATAAAGTATTTTGCTCTTTGATATGAAGTCTATGAAGGAATCATTTTGGTAGCATCACCTCTGGATCCATCTTATTTAGTTACTCTGTCTGACATTTAATTTAGTTTAGTTAATCAGAACTCATTGTTTTATATGATGTTCATTGATGTTGGAACAATGATTTCTCCAACCAATCATGTTTTGGCTGGCCTAGGTGAATCTTATGTTGTTATGAGATTGAAAATATCATATTTTGAACACATAAGACGATGGAAATCTGAGGGGAATATCTGATGCTCTAACCTCTAGGTTTTAATTGAAGCTTAGGTGAATAATATGTGTACCGAATCAAGCATTAATGTTTTGGTGCAAAACTTGACTGCCCTCGATGGATCTCTTCTCTCAGTTTTGGTGCAAAGTCTCTAGGTGTTGTTTACGTTCGTTGGTCTTAGGGTATGAGGCCTTTCCTTTCTTTGCAGGGATATGCAATTACAAATCTTTAGTGTGCATGTGTGCAGCTATTGCATTTGCAGGGATCTGCTTTTTAATGTGTATGTTTAGGGTGATATTTTTTTTTCCATTGCAGCTATTCCATATGCTTTTCAGATCTGTTTTTTAGTGTGCAGCTATTGCATTTGCAGGGACATGGTATCAGCAGTACATGCTAGGTTATGTCCTAACTATATGAGCATATTGCAATTGAGCACTTCACTCTGTTTATGTTTTGATCAGGCAACGAAAATATAGTCATTTGACCATTATATGATATTCTGTATCAATTCCAGAAGGGTCAAAGCCACATGTCTGTTGTGGTCAAGTGTGAAGAGAATATCACAAGTGCTGCAACTAATGCATGCAGAATGCAAGACTCCCAGTCTGGTGCTAAATAAAATAATGATTCACATTCAAAACCAGTAAAAACAAGGAGCTAGGTAGGTTTCCATAGGGAATTTCAGCATGTGACAAGTCAGCTTTCATATTTCTCATGAAAGCAATATCTTTAGGAGTTCAATATTTTCATGATATAACTCTGAACTTTGCAAGACTTTTGTTCTGCATTTTGTTGACTGGATGACTCATGAAACTGAATTAGTTTTATTTGTTTGCTATTTATTAGGACCTTATCTGGTGTAGCAGATTTTTCTGCAAGTTTATGCTATATATGTACTTAGTTTGTTGCTCAATAAAAGATACCTTTTGCCTCTCACTTTGTTGGAATTGATATTTTCACTGCCAAGAAGCTTGAGGATATTGTGCCCTCTTCCCACAACTGTGATGTACGTGCACTTAATTGTGTTGACTTATTGTGATTTCTTTCCTCTCAATGACTCACAGTAATTTTTGTTGTCAGGTCCCTCATGTGAATCGTACTGACTACCAGCTCATTGATATCTCTGAGGATGGATTTGTGAGTTGTCATTTCTCTTACCAACTCCATTGATTCACTCATTATTAGTCTTGTTTCTGTATTCTCGAATGTGTGATTGCTTGTTATGTTATCAAATGATGTTTGTAGGTGAGTGCAACTATCGAAAATGGGAACACTAAGGATGATCTCAAGGCTTCCCTCGATGAGAGTCTGCTTACTCAGGTTTGTGGAAATCTGAAATCTAATGTGTGCTCTTTTTCCTGTTGGATTCAGAGTCTGAAAGCTAAAATCTGTCAATGCCTTTTCTGTTTCAAAATGTTTGTTATTCCTCTATTTTGTTTATTTGTTTGTTGGTTGTCTATTTACTCTAATTGGGCATATATAATTGACTGGTCTTTGCAGATAAAGGATGGATTTGCTGAGGGAAAGGACCTTGTTGTTTCTATCATGTCTGTTATGGGTGAGGAACAGATTAATGCTCTGAAGGATATTGGGCCAAAGAACTAGATTCAATTGCTGCCAGTTTGTTTGTTGTTTCTATTTAAGCAAATATATTTATGTAAGCCTTTATAGCTATTTGTTGAAGACCAGACTTATAAAATCTTGTCAGACCACCAGTCGTACCAAGGTTATTTATTTATGTATGTGGTGACAAAACTAGATCACATTTTTCTGTTTTCTATGTTATCCTGTGACTTTCTTATAAAGGAGGAGTCTCTTTTAAGAAGTGATGTTTATTTTGACTGCAGTGATGATGGAATCTTATGCGCTAATGTACTACACCTTCTGTATGAATTGTCAAAGTAGCTAACAATATATGCATATGGATTGTGCTTCATTTATTTGTTTACACCTTCTGTTTTTTATAAACAATATGCAGGAATGGAGGTAAAGTTAAGAAATAGGTAAAATTAAAAAAAACGGGGGGAATAGATAGCGTTTGTTTTAACAAATGCTATCTAAAGTCTGACTTTAGATAGCATTTGTTAATACAAATGCTATCTAAAGTGAGACTTTAGATAGCGTTTCCGTGTACAAACGCTATCTAAAGTCTGACTTTAGATAGTGTTTCCATGTACAAACGCTATCTAAAGTCACCTTTTAATAACACTTCCTAAATGCTATCTTTGCTAACGAGTTTTAATAGCGGTGGCGTAGATAGCGGTTACAAACGCTATTAAAAGGCATCCGGAAATGCTATCTAAAGTCATTTCTGTTGTAGTGTGTGGTTGTGAAGTTGATTGTTGTTGTGGCTATTTTAGTGAAATCTTTGAATTCTTGTGGCTTTGATGATATATTGGATTGATTGACATGCGTATATGATTTGTGATGAATTATGAATACATGTATTTTGTTGGCAGTGTTATAATTGTTGTAAGTTGCTTAGTTGTTGCATGAAAGCCTAACCATTGGTTAGAGCTCAATTATTATTGCAAGATAAAAGCTTTAAGAAAACTTATGAGGAAACCCACATAATAAAGATTTTGAATTTTGAAGAAACATTTTGATAAAGGAGAAGGAAAAATATTATTTTAATGTTTGGTGAAGATTTAAGAACTTTAAAATAAATTTTATGAAGATGAAAAGAAATTATTTTGGGAACTTAAGAGATTTTATTTTTAGAAAAGTATGAATTTTTTAGGATAACTCATGGAAAAGGACCACAAAGAAAAGTAAGCTCATTTTCAAGTCCTTTGAAAGGAAATTTTTATTTCCAGCACCTTTAAAGCGGTTCTCCTCAAAACGTTTTTGTTAAAAGTTTTAGAAAGAGGCGTTCTTGTAAAATGTATTGGATTTTTAGAAAAGAAAAAGATTTTCTTTAACTTAAGATTTTTTTTAAAGGTAGATTTCAAAAGTAGTTTTTCAAAGGATTTTATCCAAATTAAAATTATCCATTAACTTGGAAAAGTTACGGAAGTTTTCGTTTTGTATTTTCACTGAATGAAAAATAACGTTGAAAAGTGAACCTAGTAACCGAGACGTCAGGATACTAGAGTTAAAGCACGTGGATCCATGATCCGTATCACAACGATGTGGACTGTGTGTCCTATATATGAAGTTGTGGACTATGTGTCCTATTTACGTTGTTGTGGATTGTGTGCCCTATATACGTTGTTTTGGACTGTGTCCTATACACGTTGTTGTGGACTGTGTATCCTAGACACATTGTTATGGACTGTGTGTCCTATTTTCGTTGTTGTGGACTGTGTGTCATTCATACATTGTGATAAAACGTGCTGAAAGTAGTAAAAAGGTGAAAGTTGTTTTCTACGACCACAAAGTCTAAGACTAGTGCACAGGTCTAGGACTGTTGTGATTGGACACTCGGGCTAAAACATCCTGTGTCGACAATGAAAGTTTTAAAAAACTGAAAATTTATGGATGGTCCTTGAGCCTCGGTGAAGGAAAGAATGAAACACAAAGAAAAGCTACGAAAACAAAGATGTTTTTACATGCATTTGACAGACGTGCCCACGTTGTTTCGTATGAATGCCTTGAAGGGTAAGGTATTTCATGCTACATTGTTTCATTGTGCCTTGATGGACAATGAAGTCCATATGCCTTGGTTGTCGTGCCTTGTGTTGGACAGTATGCTATGGACATCCACACACGTTGATCACTGTGCCAGGAGTTTTGGGCAGTGCTGTGGAAAAAAGTGTTGTGCCTTATTGGCAATCGAGCATGATCATCTCATCTTTTAAAGAAGTTGGGATCTCCGGAGATTAGAATAGAACATGGAAATATAGAAGTGCCATATGTTTTTCAAAAAAAAAAAAGACGGTGAATTATGTGATATTAGGCTTTTGCTGGAAATTATATGTTGAATATGATTGATTATCTGTATTTGTTGTTTCTGTGTTTTGGGCTTGTAGTTGTCATAATTCATCCATATATTGGTTTCTCATCCTTACAATATATCAGGTTTTCCTGGCCCTTTGTTGTGGTGCTTTGTTACACGAGGACAAGTAGTGTCAAGAAGTTCCTAACCTCACTTAAGGATAGTACTTCCAATCCTTGAAGAGGTTGGCGAGGGTTTTGTGGTGAGAACTATAGAGTTCTTTCTAGTAGTTGTCTTTAGAACGACCAGCTTAGGATTTCTCTTTTGAGTTGTATATTTTGAGAAAGTCGTTGTATGTGGTCTGAAAATCTGCTTGAAATTCTATTGTGAATAATGAAATATTTTCATGAGTTTGTTTTTGAACAAAATCAATCTATGTATGTTGGTGAGTATAATATAATTTGTACTATTGTGTTATGCATCCTATTTTATGAAGTACTCCGCAGAAAAGAAAAAGAAAAAAAGTGTGACACCCCATATTTTTCAGACTTATGAAAATAATAAAAGTTTTTCCGGAAGCAACCAGTAAACCTTCCTTTTAATTTATTTCTACATGTAATTAGGAGGTAATGCCCAAGAGGGGGTGTTACACACCTCATAATGCAACTACAACCAAAAAGAAATCACATCGGTAGAATTATCCAAAATCATAAATCTTGAAATTTTCTAACAACTTAGTTTTACTCCATAACTCCTTTCTTTATGTTCATATTCAACTTAGATAAACTACTATGGATACTTTCTTGTAAATCTTCAAACTTATACGATCAATCTTAACTACAGACTTTGATCATTAACCTAAGTTCCCCAACGATTACTCTACCTCGACAAATCTTTGATTTGTCTCACTTCCTGATATTGATCATAAGGGTTTACATCTTATCAGTCACAACTATACCTCAACAAAACTCCCATCACTTGTTGTCTATCCGGCTAAAAGGATGATCATAGTTAAATACTACACTTACTCCCAAATAACTTTCTAAAGATCGAATCGTTTATCTCGTTTCACCCACTCGAATTAAGGGTGATCCGTTGGACTCAATCTCAACTTAGTCCTTAACACTTGGAGTGGATTTTTATCAGAACCGTTAGTAAACTTCGGGTCTTCAATTGAAACGATTCTTAAAGATAGTCCGTGAAGTCTAATCAGTCCTCCGACACATAATTTGATTAACTTCTTTGTTGTATAACGGACATAAACAAGTAAGAAAGGTGCCTTCCTCGTTAGCCTGATATCTATCGTCCTGAATGAATTACAAACTCTTTGAGATCCTCGGTAACCCACACAAAATTCATTTCGATGCTATCGTCTTAACCTGGGAGATCTCGTATGCCAAATTATTTTCTTACTGTACTGGACTAACTATGAAATCGTGATATAAATCAAATAACCATCCTCATAACTTATGAGATAGGTCACATGCTAATAACGTTTTGGAAAATATGTAGGGTAAAGTTGATCAAAGATGACAAGTCCTTTCGAACTACTATAAGACATGGTCTTGAAGAATATGACAAGTATCAGAAAGATACAGGGATATTCCTTATGTAATAAGATTTTTTAGTAGGTTCGTGGTTGTAAAAATGCATGATTGGTACACGTTTACAAACATGAATCTAATAAAGTTCCTTCTTTCACAAGAACTTTACTGCACAGCGATTTAAAAGAATAACAGTCCGACAAAAATTCTGACTGGATCACTTCCACCAAAAGTAAAAGTGGCTAGAGTAAGTTTTCAGCAAGAAACTTCTATTATCAAGAAACCATCTATGTTACACAACTTAAGAAATACTCATAACACATTTTTAATGAAATATGAAAATATCCAGACTACCAGAACCAATTGATAAGTCACGATAGACTTTAAATCAAGGTCAGAAAAGTAAGTTTGACATGTACAAAATGTACCGTTGTGGTTGTCTAATATAACCATAGAAATTTTAGGAACATTTGTCAATAAGGAATGAACATTACCAATAAGAAATTTCTTAATCTTGAGACAGTCACCTAAGGTTGAAGATTCAAATCTATTCGCCTTGGTTTCCAACAAGCACAGAAATCTTTTCTGACGCGCTTAGTAAGGTCACCCTGAATCGGCACAATCACGGACAACTTGGTCAATCTCTCAGGCATATGAAGAGTTTATCTTTCCTAATAAACCGAGTCAACGGCACAATATCTTAAATAGGTCTTCACTCCAATCTGGTAATAACTCGTCCTCAAGTCGATCTGTAAGTAGACAACAACTCCTAGTTTAAAATATAATTAATTAAAATAAAATATAATAATAATTAATTAAAATAAAATATAATAATAATTAATAAATAAAATATAATAATATTAATAATTAATATTAAAAATATAAATTTTAATAAAAATAAGTTAAAATTAATAACTAATTATTAATATAAAACAAAATAAAATAAAAAATCAATTAAAAAACAAAACCTTGTTTCCGACGGACAATTTCGTCGGTAAATGTAGTTTAGATTTCCGACGGAAACGTCCATCGGTAACTTCCACCGACAGTTACCGATGGACAATTCCGTCGGTAATTAGGGGCTCCGTGTGCGTGTTTTCCGATGGACAGGGCTGTCGAAAATTTTCGACGGACGACCCAGATCCGTCAGAAAGCCTTTCCGACGCGCCTATTACCGGCAGAATTGGGTCCGTCGGAAATTTCGTCGGTAATGCTGTTTTCCAGCGGCTTTTCTTCATTTACGACGGTTTTTGTCCATCGGTAATTCCCTTTTTTTGTAGTGTGCTAAAGAACTGCAAAGATCTTGACTTACTCTCTCAGTTACAAGAATCAAGAATCTCCAGAAGCTACATCAACAATGATCTCAACACTCGTCTAAGCAAGATTACAAAAGCTAATTATGCAATCCTCTGAAGAAAATTTGAAGACCAATTCAAGAAAAATCAATTTACAGACATATACTTTCTCTGAGCTTTTTTCAATGTTGCACAAATAAGGAAAGCTACACTGCCTGAGTCAGAAAAGCATCTCTTATATTCTCTATGTTCAACAAAGGACCTCTAACCTTCATAAACATTTAATGCAAAATCAGAACGACCATTTTATGTCCAAAAGACAAAGAGAAGATATCTGCAAAGTGAAAATCGTGTCTGAACGGATCTTTTATGGACAAGTACAAAATGAAGAACTTGAAGACTGAATAAAAAGTGAGAGATACACATAATTAGAAGTGAACCATTGACTCATAATACTCACGCTGAAAGCTCACATATACTCTGATATTCTTCTCTAAAAATACAAATCCTTTAGAGAAGAACACACTCTGCAATCTACCTGATCCTAAGCTCATATTCACTCTTTGTAGTGTCAATCTGATTGATTCGTATCTTTGTAATATTGAAGTTGTGCTTCAAAACAACTCTCATCTTCTTGAGCCAGAAGAGGCTTGTTGAAAGAATACTTGTTATTGAGCCTGAAGAGGCTAGGTGTGCAAACAATACTTGTGGTTAAGCCTAGATTGGCTAGGTGTGCAAACAATACTCGTTTGTAACATTGATCAGTTATAATGATAAAACTTGGTGAAGCCAAGGACTGGATGTAGCCCAAAAGTTTGTGGGTGAACTAGGATAAATCTCTGATCTCTTCTCTTCATTAATACTTTAATTACAGTTATTTATTTACTGTTACTAATATTTTGGGGAGTAATAATAGTTGCTCTAAGTAATTCAGCTTGCAGAAACAGACGTCTGTCAAAAAACATCTAAATTGCACTGAATTTTGTTTTGTGCTAAGAAAACTCTGATTTATGAAAATACTATTCAACCCCCTTCTAGTGTTGTTTTTTTGCTATTTCAAATACATTCAAATAAGATTAACTAGTTAAAAATTCATGGTTGTCACCCAGTGTTACAACCTCATTAAAAGGAACAAATGAAAATCCAAATTCAAACATTGAGCTATCTTCCATCATCACCACGCTAATCATAAAAAGGAAGATCAACTTGAATTCATGGTGAGTCCCCCTATAATTTCCACTTTTAAGGGACAACACAAAAGTAGACCATTTTATACACAACACCATCCTAAAAGATAGGACTGAATTTGTAGAGAAGAGGCTTCCTAACAATTGCTTGGATCTGACCTCCCTTATAACTAACAAAAACCAAGTCAAATTCAACCACACGGAGAAAAAATAATTGTTTAAAATGCAGATATAATGATCAATTTAACAAAATGACAGTACTATTACAAAATATCTTACATATTGATCAAGAAGGATCAACTCAAGAGAGTTGGTATGGGTAGGATTGTTGAACACTGGGACTGTTCACATCCTAGCAACACGCACTTTCAAACTTATTGACTCCCTATTCAAACAGACCTTACTAATTTGATCAAAATTTGCAGCCATAGTAATTGAATGACCTTAGGACGCCTGATGGTTATTCCTCTAATTTGGCACAATGTGCTGATGTAAGAACCGGGAGGCTTCATGGGATGAAAAGTCATGATTGTCATGTATTCATGGAGTGTTTGCTTCCTATTGCTTTCAACTCATTGCCATCGGTCATTTTGAATCCGCTTACAGAAATCAGTCATTTCTTCAAAGATTTATGCTCTGCAACATTAAGCATGGATGGTCTGAAGAAGTTGGAACAAAATATTCCAATAATTCTTTGCAAGATGGAGAGGGTATTCCCCCCAGGATTTTTTGACTCAATGGAACATCTCCCTGTGCATCTTGCATACGAAGAGAGGCTTGGTGGACCAGTACAATATAGGTGGATGTATCCGTTTGAAAGGTAATATTTTTATATTTTCACATTTACATAATTATCGTCCCTTGAACAATGACTTGTCACAAGGCTAGGGTGGAAGGATCAATCTGTGCGTCCTACTTACATCGTGAAACAACCTATTTCTGTTCCCACTATTTCAACATCTTCATGTTGGCACCGAGAAATGTTAGGAATGAGATAGATGTTGATGGTGGAGGGTAGCCTTATATGCTATCTGTATTTAATCTTCGTGTCCGTCATGCGGGCAAAGAGCTTATTTACTGGTTAAGTGATGAGGAGTATGAGTCGGCCCATGTTCATGTGTTGATAAACTGCACAGAGGTGAAACTATACCATGAGTAAGTTTGAAAGACTCATATTTTAAATGATGTATCATATGGTATTATCATATTCTATTTTTAACGCATTGTACGGATTTTATTAATTTGTCAGTGTGTTCCTGAAAATTAATCAAATTAGTGACCAAGATGCTTCTGTTCGTACACATGCAGAGTTTCCTCAGTGGTTCAAGAAACAAGTAAGTGTCATATAACTTAGCAAACAATATTTTAAGCTTAATTACTAATTGAAAAGTAGTTATTTAATATGACTTATAAATTTGTAGGTGTATCAGCAACCATTAACTGTGCTAAATCAACACTTAAGAGATTTGGCGTATAAGCCCTATAGCAGTGTTAGATCATGGCATACATACTTTGTTAATAGGTACAAATTCTACATAGATGAATGGAACGTTGGCAAAAATACCATTAATAGCGGGGTTGTGGTACAGGGTGAACGTACTGGTGATTTTTATGGAGTCATAAAACACATATACGAGTTACGATACAATACTACTACTTATCCTAAAAATTAGAATTATTTTATTGTAAGTGGTTTGATCCATCGAAGACGGGCTCAAAAGTGGATCCCAAGTATGGCACTATGGACATTCGCATGGATAGAAAATATCAACAATTTGATCCGTTTATCATTGCTCACAATGCCAAACTAGTTTACTACGTCCCTTATCCAACAATGCGAACGGACAAACGAGGTTGGTGTGTTCCTATCACTACCAAACCTAGGGGTCGCATAAAAATCAATAATGCATAGGATGATATACCCTTCCAGACAGATGAATCATCACATGTCAATGAAGTAATTGAGGTCGAGTGTATTATTGGCATGTTGGGATCTGCTGATGATGGGGAAGAAGTGGCCATTGCTATTCCGTGGGTATCGATGAATGCATCATCAGAGCAGGAAATCCAAAGTGATGACTCAATGCTAGAAGAAGATGAGTCAGACTTACAATCAGATGATGATACCGAGTCTGAATAGGAATTTTACTGTTAAGTTATAGTATCATGTATTTTGTCTATTTGTTTATGCATTTAAATGTAATCCTTTTGTAATGTTGTTATATTTTAAAATTTTGCTTATTAGATTATTCCGCAATATCATCGTTTGATTTATTACTTTTACATTGACTTATAATTGTGATAAAAAAATAGATATGTCAGCATCAGGAAGAGAGCCGCCCCGCCCCCCACCGCCTAGCCGTGATAAGGGGAAGGGGAAGGCTAAGCGAGGACGATACACCATTAAATCCCAGGTGCTTGCCCGCCTCGGTGTAGGTTCCTCTCCACCCATCGCACCCACTCCAGTGGCACCTACAGGAGGATCCCCCGACCGTTCTACACCCTCTCCCACTCATTCTACACCCTCTCCGACCCATACTATACCATCCCCTACCCATACCACACCATCCCCGACCCACACTACCCCATCCTCCACACATATTCCACCAACTCGCTTTGGCCCACGAGGCTCATTGACCGGCTACTCGCCCACACCCACACCCACACCCAACACCACTATCATCAGGTGCATATGCCACACAGCCAGCAGGATTATCATTCATGCTGACTCCTGGTGTGCCAGCACAACCAGACCCTACCATTCCATCTTCATCATCCGCGGCCGCATATGAACACGGCACGAATATTCCATCCATAACTTCCGGCCAGCACTCGGTCGCGCCAGAGAACTTGCCTGAGTGGGCCAGGATTCCCAGAGCTGAGGATTGATCTTGGGTCACACCTGTTTCTGGATCGTAAGAAATTTTTAACTTTGACTATTTTATATTTATCCAATAAGTATATATTTGTAGATTGTCATATTGTTGAATTAATCAATTTTTAAATCTTTCAGCTTCATCCCATCGAAAGTGGGATCGAAGAACGTTACATACACCCTCAAGGCGCAATATCATCACTTCTGGCCATCATGGGGGAGGATACCGAAGGATGACCGGGATCGTATCTTCAAACGATTCGGGGTAACTTGTTTATTTTTCCTTGTATTTTTATATTTTTATTTTTCACGCATTTTTTATATTTTTAATTTTTTTGTATAATGGTATTGATATTTCTTCTTTGTTAACAGGCCCTTGTGCGCTAGTTACCAGAGCATTTTGCACAGATACGGGCCATATTTGATTACAGAGTGTCTAATCGACTGAGGGACATGATCAAGAAGGCGAGGGAAAGTCGGAAGCGCCCATATTACATCGGCCCCAAAATTTGGGCCCAGCTTTGTGCGTACTGGGACACTCTAGAGTACAAGGCGAAGTGTGAGCAAGCAAAGAGAAATTGGGCTTTAGAGAAGGGTGGGAGCATGCACACTGGTGGCTCGATTAGTCATATGCAGTATGCCATTAACATGGTATGCACAAATAAATAATAGTATATTTGTATTTTTATTAAAAATTTATTTTATAATTATTCTTTGTCGGTTGCAGGTAGGACAGCTTGACCACTCGGTTGATGTCCCTACTGTGTTTGAGCAAACACATATTCGCGCAGACACTGGCGAGTTTGTTGATGAGAGGTTGAGGCAGACGGTGGTGAGCTAATTAAAGTATCTTTTTACATTTAGTGTATCTTTTCATTATTATAGTCTAATAATATAATTTTTTTAATGTATTGACGCAGGCAGAGTACAATGTCAGGTTCAGTCAGGTAGCTTCTGAGGCTATCTCCTGTTATGGTTCCTCGGATCCCTCCCAGCTGGACCCCGCCGAGGTCGATCGACTACAGACCCAGGTCTGGATGGAAGTGGCGGGCGAGAAGAAGAAGGGTCACCTTTACGTTACGGTGACTATGGCTCGTTCCATCACTCGAGCCTCGATGTCGAGCTTAACCATTCGGGAGCCTACATCCTCCGGTTCACAAGACACGAAGGAGGTGCGACAGCTGAGGCAGGAGGTGCAGGAGTAGAGGCAGACTGTAGAGCGTATGCAGCAGCTTGCAGAGCTCATGCAGCAGAATGCAGAGCTCATGCAGCAGCAAATGGATACTTGGTCTACGGTGATGACCTCTCTGCTCGATTTGCATCCACCAGAGAGGCGCAGCGCTCTACAGGGGGTCATCCATGCCAGTCAGCCCTCCACTACTTCTACCATGCCACCATTGCAGTCGCATGATGCCAATGTGACTCATGCGCCACAACATGATGGTTAGCTGACGCCGGTGAACTCCCCCCTACAGGATGACGATTACTGTTATTATGATGATGATGATTAGGATTGTTTTATATTGACTTGTGTTTTCTATACAGACGGATATTTATGTATGGAATATTTATGTTATCTTAAATTTAATTGCTTTTTTAATTATTTGTAATTTCTATTATGTTGATCTAATATAATAATATAATAAATTAATTATAATAAAATAAAAAATGTAATATTTTAAATCAAAAAGAATTACTAATTTAACAAAAATAAATATGTCGGAAATACTGGTTACTGATGGAAAAATCTGTCGGAAATGTTACCGAAGGAAAAATCTGTCGGTAATTTTCCGACGGACTCGGCTCATCCGTCGAAAATCGTTTCCTACGAGCCAGATACCGATGGATTTGGTCTTTCGGAAACGTGCATTACCGACGGATTTTTTGCTTTTCCGATGGGTTTTGGCCGTCGGTAATCCCAGATTTTTTGTAGTGAAACAAAGGTGAAACACATGTTGAAATCACAGACAGTCATGACATTAGTCGTAGTATAACCTTTTCTTCCAATATAAGACGTCTGAAGATGAGGGGTGTAACACCCCCATGGGCATTACTTTGTAACACGTGCGGGAATAAATTAAAAAGTAATTCGCCGGTTGCTTTCGGATAATAATATTTTCTTAAGTTGTAATCATGTCTCAAAATGGTGATAAAATTTTTTGTACCTTTTTTTTCCTTTTTCGACAACTACAAAACAACGTAAGTATAACCGTATATGGATATATATATATATATATATATATATATATATATATATATATATGACATCATAGAACTATACTGCATCATATTGTTTTCACACTTAGACCTTTATAAGTATAGGTCCTTATTGAAAAACAACAGCATACCATAAACAAAATCTAAGCTGGTCACAACTATAAGACAGACATAATAATAACAGAAACATCGGCATGCTCCGAACTAAGGGAACTTCTTCTTATAGTCGTCAGATCCCTTGAGTGGTTCATCTGTACTCCCCAACTTAAGACACAACAAAGGAAATCCAAATACAGCAATGCAAGAGTGAGAAACCAATATATGGAATTAACTCGATAACTACATGCATGACACAAAAGAAAACATATAAACATATTCATTTCCATAAATAAACAAGTAGTCTATCACTGGGTTGCATACCCGATCACAACCTTTTAAAAATAATGCATGAACACTTCAATATTCAGGCTCTAATTTAATACCTAATCTCTGGAGACCCCAACACCAAATAAATGAGTTGATCACGCTCGATTGCCAAGTACAGGTATTTTAGGCACAATGTGGAATGGAATACCATACGGCACCATACATAACAACGTAGCACGGAATACCTTATCTATCAAGGCATCGTACATAACAACGTAGCATGAAATACCTTATTTATTAAGGCATCATACATAACAACGTAGCACGAATACCTTATCTTTAAGACATCACACATAGGACGTGGCATGAATACCC
Source organism: Sophora flavescens (assembly GCA_030762895.1). Classification (NCBI taxonomy): domain Eukaryota; kingdom Viridiplantae; phylum Streptophyta; class Magnoliopsida; order Fabales; family Fabaceae; genus Sophora; species Sophora flavescens. The sequence goes on from CM061063.1 coordinate 213,135,552, forward strand.
TATCATTTAGGTATCGTACATAGAACATGGGCACGTCTGCCAGTGCATGAATGTAAAACATTTTATTCTCATCACTTTTCTGTGTTCATTCTTCTTTTGTCGAAGCTCAAGATGGCTTACGACTATTCGTAATTTTTAACGTGATATATTTCTCAACATTAACACAGGACACGAAGTCCGAATTCTCAATCACAAAACCTTAGACCTTGCAATCAGTCTTAGATTTGTGGTGATAGAAAACAATATTCACTATTAACAACGTTCATCACAACGTGTAACAACCTTACAACGTGTAACAACATAACACGGATCAAAGATCTTCGTGCTTTTATTTAAGAACGCCAGTATCACAACGTCTCGGTTACTAGGTTTACTTTTTAACGTTAACACTGTTTTCGTTCGATGAAACACAAAATCAAAACAAAACTTCCGAAACTTATCCAAGTTGTCGGAAATAATCCGTTGTATAAAACTATTTTACAGAAAATACGTTTACGTTGGAAATTCATTTAACAAAATTATCAAAATCACTTGAAATTCATTTTATTTCCTGAAATCAATATTTTGAACTTGAAAATATTGCTTTGATACAAATTCTGTTTTAACTAATATTACCATTTTTAGTAATCCTGTCGTAAATATTATCGGAATTGTCCGACGTTTGATATTTTAAAAACGTTTTAAGTCCAATTATGTTTTTCTAGTAAAATAATTTTTCCAACAACATAATAAAATTATTTTTGAAATTTATTTTCTTAAAATAACATTTTCTAATATTTAGAAATTTCTTACGTATAAACTAGCAGTGCAAAAATATTTTCACGGTTACATCCTCACTATGACTCACAAAACACTCTTATGCTGTTAAATTATTAAAATAATAATATTTTCCAATGTTTCTCATTTTTCTCAAATACTATTTTCCATCAATATTATATTCCAATATTTCTCTATTAAACATTGAATATAATTTTTTTAAAGCTTCTTAAAGCTTTTATCTTTTTAATTTATTGTGCACTGACCATTGTCAGGCTTCTCAAATCTCAAACAACATTCAATAAAAACATCATAGTAATATTCCCAGGTAGATCATGCATCATACCATTATAATATATAATTGCAGATAAACACTTAAATGTAAATAAATAACCCAGATATAAACAAAACAACTTCAACCAAATAAATCAAGCACCACAGATAAATATATAGACCTACCACAGATAGCACGTAGTCATCGGATAAATACCTCTGGCAATCCCCTCTTACCTCTTGAAGAGCTTAAACTTTCGATTAAGACTTTTACACGAATCCTGAAACCGTCAACGCACGTATACGATACGATTATTTATCCTTCAACGAACCACAATCAACCAATCAAAATCAAACAAATACAATCACCTAAACACTAAGGTTAGGTCACAGCCTCAATAGGGTTTTGTGACTAAAATTTCTAAAAATGCTTAAGTATTTGGATTTATGATCCTTTAATACTTAAGTCTTAAGACAAGTGGTTAACATAAAAGATTGAATCAAAATTTCCAAGTTCCTCAATGTATAAATTAGGCCAAGGCACAAAATTTGGGTTAGAGATTTCAAAATTTCACATACTCTTAGATCCATGACCTTAGAGTAATGTAGAGTTAAGATAAACTATCATAAGTTGAAAAATGAAACAAAATATTCCAACTCCTGAAGAATATAATTTCGGCCATGAACAAAATAATGGCTTAGAGGTTTTATTTTTATTCAACAACCATGGATTCAACATATATATATGAACTATAAGGATTGAATCAAGCAAAACTAGTTTGAAAAAAATGAACAAAGTCCTCCCCCACAATAAACTAGGGTTCGGCCTCATCAAGTTAAATAGGCACGAAATTTTATTTTGGTGCACACTCTTGGATCTTGAATATAGAGAGGATAATAAGATCATAGAAATTGGTTTCAGTTTAAAAGGATTTTTCTATGATTTTCTATGAATTTTCAAAGTTCTAGATCTAAGAATTGAAAAATATGATCATGGCTTCAAAACACAAAAATAATTGAATAACATGATGATGATTGAGTGAGCAGAGTATGGTATACTTATTGGAAATGAAAAATGGGCAAGGAATCAAGCACTTCCTTCACAAATCTAGGCTATGGAACTTAAGTTTTTTAATGGAAAATGGAGAAACTTTAATGAAGATGATGAACATTGCCTTAAATAGAAGTGAAATGGACTCCCAAAGGAGGCTTGGGATGTGGGGTTTCAAGGGGTATAATGGTCCAAGCATAAATTTTTAGTGACAAAAGAGTAATCTTACAAAATGGTATTTTTGTGATATAAAGATGACTTAAGGACAAAATGGTAATTTTGCCTAAGGTAATCATGAAAATTATGTGGTTGAGATTGAAGGAGAGGTGGCTGATTTGTGTCCACAAATTGTGGGGCAAACTTGTCATTTCAATGAAAGTTCAAGGGTAAAATGGTCCAATGGCAAAATGGTCTTTACACTATTTTAAAGAAATATCTAGATTTTTGATTAAATGTAATCATGACCTTGGAGACTCACCCATATGACTCACCACCCTAGGTCCAAGATGTCTCAGCATCCTATGTTGGTTTTGTCTCTGTACGTCCGTTCTCGACTCCGTCGATTACCCGATTTAGGGTTTTATGCCCGAATCGAGTATAATAACATATTTATTTTGAAAATTTTCAAAATAACCTATATAATTGTAAATGAGATATAAAATCTATTCATTTCGTTCTCGGGTCAAAACTAGGTTTTTTGATCAGTAAAATCTTACCGTTAGTAAAAACGTAGACCGGGTTCCGTCTGAATTTTCAACCAAAAATTTCACCGTATACTTATAAAAATAAGTATGATATTAATATGACTTTGGTTTTCCCAAAATCATTTTCTAAGTTTCAGATAGAAATATAAACGTTTAATTATATTTATACCAATCTTAGAAAGCGGAAAAATCGGGGTGTTACATTACTATCCCACTAAAAAAAATTTCATCCCCGAAATTTCGTGACTCAGGGCTAGACAGGATTTCCCTAATCCCAAGGTCTTACTTTCACATGAAGGTAAGTAATTGTAGAAGAACTTTGTCAAAGGAAGACATGAATGTTTAGTATGTAAAAGATTCTTTAATATGTTCGTGAGTGTAAAAATGCATAGCTAATACATGTTTACAACCATGACTCTAATAAAGTTCCTTCTTTCACAAGGATTTCCCTATGGATTAGGAACTCACAAAACGAATAGTTCCTAACCTTAAGGATATTTCTTCTTTGAATAAGAAATTTCTGAAATAACATTTTAAAATGCCAATAGTCCGACAAAATTCAGACTGAATCACTTTTACGAAAAGTAAAAGTGACTAGTTGAATAATTGGAGTTTTGAAACAATCACATCAAATGACAAAGAAGAAATAGGCTAACTCAAATATTTCACACAATCTATTCGAATTGAAAGAATGCGTTGAGTCTGAATTAAAAGTATAGTTAAAAGATTATCGTCGTAGTTTGAAGTCTCAGTTCCTCTCACGTTATAAACTCTACCCGTAGTCGTCGGTTTATTAGTGCTAGTGTTATTGACAGTAGGTCCACGCCTTGGAGCATTGAATTCCCTCGACAAATGTCCCACTTGATCACAATTAAAGGACTTCATTCCCCTCACTGGGCTTTTATCAGTCATATGATTTGGGTCTCCACATTTGTAACACCTCCTAACTTGACCTCGGTTTTGGTTCTATTGACCTCCACTTCCCGACTCAGAATTATTAGAACGATGTTGTTGCTGATTCTGGTTATTTCCTGGTGGTCGGAAATAAGGTTTATTCTGCACTTGTTTTCCTTTTTGGTTTTGGAATTGACCTATTGACGTAGTCGGTCCTCCTACAGTTCCTATGTTGTCTCTTTCTTTCCTCATCAGCTCTATTTTTCTACACTTCTCGACTAAGACTTGGAAATTCCGAATTTTTAATGGTAGTACTGATTCTTTAATCTCGATATGCAGTCCCCCCCCCCCCTCCCCGAAACGCTCACACTTCCTGTCCTCGTCTGGATTGTTCTGGAAAAAACGAAATACTTGGCAAGCGATTCAGACCCTGCTACGTATTCTCCGACAGTTAAATCTCTCTAATGAAGTCGCAAAAATTCTTTCTCATTCTCAGCTCGTGCACTTTGATAAATATGCTTGATAAGGGACCTTCTAAAGTATTACAAAAGGGTAAAAAGGTAGTTGAAAGTTTGGGAAAAGAATCAGAAAAAAAAATTTATTCTCTTGAGCTGAAAAATCTCCCCTTCTCCAAATAAAAGAAAAACAAAAGAAAAATAAAAATAAATAGAGAAGGGGATGACAAAAAAGAAATGAGAAATAAAAAGAAAAAGAAAGAAAAGAAAGGTGGAAAAATAAATTGAAAACCCAAGAAGGTATTTTAGAAGGTCATGTTTTGCAAATGCTTGATGTTTATGTAACCTTTTGAAATGTCCTTTTCTTGTTATCCCCACCTAACGATTAATCCCATGGCCACGTTACAACCAAAGAAAAGACCTCTTGATTCTAATTTGTTTTCATTAATAAAGTAGAGATTTGGTTGATAGTCAAGCCTATGGTAGGATTCATTCCTTGAGGAAAATTGAGCGAATTGTCTTATTCCCCTAAACACAGGAGTGGTGAGGAAAGAGAACCAAGCAAATGAACAAGCTTGGGGTGAGCTTCAAGTGAGAAAGAGTGCCCAAATCAGTGAGAATATGAGTCTAAGGAACCTAAGCCTCTAATTGGACTTGAATTGATTGTCTCTTGCTGAATTGTTTGATTTGCCTATTGCTTGGATTATATGCTCGGGTTCTTAGTTCACTATCCATGTTCTATTTATTCTTCTGGCCTTAGTGATTGCTTGAGGACAAGCAATTGAATAAGCTTGGGGTGATTTGATAGTGTGATTTTACATCATATTTTCTATATACTTTTGCATGCATTTTGCATATAGATTAGGCATTATTTAGTTGATTTAGTTAGATTTTCCCTTGGAACGGGTGAAGCGGTGTCTTGGTGTTGTTTTGCAGGAATTCAATGTAAAAATGATCAAAATCAGCCATGGTGGAGCTTGGATGAAATAGAGCTTGAAAAGTGAAGAATATGAGCCAAACAGAGCCCATCACGGCCTGGCCGTGATGACCATCACGGCCGTGATCAGCGAGAGAAGAAGGCAAAAGTCGGGAAGGCGTCACGGCCGCCCTGCGTGCGGACATCACGGCCGTGACCTACCAGAAATTCAAGTTTCGCATCGCGAATCCAGGTCTCGCCTCGCGAGAGTTAAAAAGTGAAATTACGCCCACTACAGAACGCGTCACGGCCAGCCCGTGATGGCCATCACGGCCGTGACGCGCAACAGACCTATAAATAAGAACGCGTGACGAGGCGGCGGGGAGTTTTTGGGGTCCATTTGAAGGCATTTGGAGGCTGCAGCTGGGCTAGGGTTTCAACCCTAGAAGGGAGCCAAGAGGGATTGCTTTGAAGAAGAAGGAAAGCTCACATGGAGCCTCTTCTCTCCTCTTCCTTCCTATTTCTCTGGTTTGGTTTTCTTTGTTTTATGAGTAGTTAAATCCCTGTGTTGGGATTAGATGTAATCAAACTTATGTTTATGTATTTATCTTGACTGATTAATCTATGTTCATGTCTTCATATTAGTGATTAATTTTCTGTGCTTAATGCTTGTTGTGGCTAGCACCCCCATGACTTGATTTGTGTTTTGGTATGCAATGGGAACGTTCGTATCATAACCGGAACTGAATTTAATCACCTAGTAAGCCTTGTATCTAGGAATGGAACTAGGTTTATTAGTAATCACATGATCCCTAATCTTAATGCAAATTCATTAATCTAGGCCACCTAAGGAATTAGGGTCTATTAGTGGGTTTAGGCTCTTGCCATCCGAGGAATCGGGGTTTGAGTATTTTAGTGGATTGATTTTAATATCTGAAGCATGAATGGGAGGTATCTAGTCCTGATAGTACATGAGTTAGAGGTTTGGTGAAGTCTAGTCCCAACATATCCTTTCTGCACTCCAAGTGTTTGTCAAAAGTCCCCAAAAAGACAAAAAGATTTTATTCCTTTTCTTTTGCTTGTTTTGAAGTCTCTGTTTAGTCTAGATAGTTGCTGAGTTTGTGAATTGGTACTTGACATCCAATCCCCGTGGATACGATAAACCGGTCTTACCACCGTATTACTTGCACGACTGGGTATACTTGCCCAGATTCGTCCGTGTCACGCATCATACTGTTTTCACACTTAGACCTTTATAAGTATAGGTCCTTATTGAAAAACAACAACATACCATAAACAAAACCTAAGCTGGTCACACCTATAAGACAGACATAATAGTAACAGAGAAACATCGGCATGCTCAACTAAGGGAACTTACTCCCATAGTCATCAGATCCCTTGAGTGGTTCATCTGTACTCCCCAACATAAGACACAACAAAGAAAATCCAAATACAACAATGCAAGAGTGAGAAACCAATATATGGATTTAACTCGATAAATACATGCACGACACAAAATAAAACATATAAACATATTCATTTCCATAAATAAACAAGTAGTTTATCACTGGGTTGCATACCCTATCACAGTCTTTTAAAAATAATGCATGAACACTTCAATATTCAGGCTCTAATTTAAAACCTAATCTCTGGAGACCCCAACACCAAATAAATGAGTTGATCACGCTCGATTGCCAGGTACATGTATTTTAGGCACAACGTGGCATTGAATACCATACGGCATCATATATAACAACGTAGCATGGAATACCTTATCTATCATGGCACCGTACATAACAACGTAGCACGAAATACCTTATTTATTAAGGCACCGTACATAACAACGTAGCACGAATACCCTATCTTTAAGGCATCATATGTAACACCCTATTTTTCATAAATAAGCTTACTGCATTTATATATATTATATATATGTTTGCATATGCTTGTTAGGTTGTTTTTGATGTCTAAGTTCATGTTTGGGAAAGTTTAGCCTTAAAAAGGTTCAACCCTTTTAGAGTCCCAGTAACCTGTTTCACCATTTTGGCCATATCCTGAGTTCTAGTTGTCCGATCGAGGTGATCTTTGTGGCGTTGGAAATCTAAGATAATTATCTACAAGTCTTATTTTTAGTGTTTTTGCCAAATCGATTATCTAGGTGGTCTCGTAAGGCATTATTTCAGTGCCCCGTGCTTGCGAGTTAAGCACGGTCGTGCTCAACAGGGAGCAAGGCCGTGCTCAGGTATCAGAGTCTATAAATAGATAAGTTTCGTGAGGGTTACGAGTCAAACCCTATTTTGGCACTTTGGGAAGCTTTTGTGGGGCAAAAACCTCTTTTCTCTTCCTCCCCTTGAGCCCCTTTGATGACTTGGTTTTCTTGCTTTAATTTTGGGAGGTCTTGGTTGGTATGTACCAATCATAGAAGGTAATGGTTCTTCCCCCTTTGGTTTCATTTTCTTGTTTATGAATTGGGAACTAATTGGTTAACCTTTTGTTTGACCAAGGCTTGGAAAGCTAGTCTAGCCGCTTGAGGGAAACGCGTTGGTTCTTCGTTTAGGTTGCCAGTTGGCTTTCGTTAGTTGGAATCTTCATACCAGGTATGGGGAGAAGGGTAGTGTATATCATAGGCATTGTGGGTAGTGTAAGGTAAAGGGGTTCCCATAACCCGGATTTGTTATGTTTGATGATATGACTAATATGTTGGTTGATTTGCTATGATAATAGGTTTCATTGTTAATATGTTGTCTTACATGCCCATGTTCATAATATGTTCTTAATGGTTATCTTCATTCTTGTTAATATGAACATGATGTTGTGTTGTTGGTTATTGGCATGATTATGTTGGATGATTGTTGAGATATAACTGTTGAATACTGATTGATTCCTGATGTTGTTGGTTATGTTGGTTGAATGGTTGATGTCATGACTATGCTGATGCTATGATTGAGTTGATGAGGATGTGGGATCTGGAAAATATGTTGTTAAAATGTATCAGGATTAATGGACTTAATCATTGAAATAATTGGCTAAGAACTGTGTTTGAACTCTGCCCAAAACAGCACTGTTATGCATTGAGCACGGCTGTGCTGAACAGGGTGCATGCCCATGCTCCCAGTTTGAATTCTGGAAAATGGTCGTGCATTAAACATGGTCGTGCAGCAGAGGAGCATGATCGTGCTATTGAGCACGATCGTGCCTAATAGCAAGCATGCCCGTGCTTCACTTATGTGACCAGCACGATCGTGGAGCAGCGCACCCGTGCTCCCCTACAGACCAGAGATGGAATTAAGGACTTTTAAGGGGTTTTTAACCCCAATTCCCCAATGATGAAGAGATAACACAATCAATTAATGTGATGGATTAGATAACTCGGTCAATGATTAACAAAGGTGATTAAGATGATGAGATGGTGAGGTGTTGAGTTTGATAAGCCGGTACCCGTTGGGTTACCGCATGCTGATGAGTTGTGCCATGGTGCTTTTTGGCCAAGGGAGCCTTGACCCCGTGGTTTGGGTCTAAGGTGTTGTTGATGTTGTACCTTGGCATCCAAGAGTTTGCTACAAGGGGGCCTTGACCCGGTTGGGTTTAAGGTGTTGTGGTAGATTCCGCTGCGGTCGATTCTGCTGGTTAAAGGATTTACGGTAGATTCCGCTATTATCTTCGGTTGATTCAGTTGGAGCTAAGGTGGTGGTGGTTGCCATTATTTGTTGTTGTGCCATATGCATAGAGCATTGGAGTTGTTGTTGTTGGGGGATGTTCGACATAGGGGAGGTCGCCCGAGAGTACGGCAATCTGGCCATCCACGGTAGGAGTAGATTCTCCTTGCACCCCCGTGATGAGGCATCCGTTGGTTTGATGCGTTGGCTATCCGAGGAGTAGATTCTCCGGTGTTGAGTCAATTCTCAATGTGGATATTTAACCCCGAAGTCATTCATCCTAAGTTAGCTTGGATCCACATGCATAGATGAAGTAGTGTTGCATTGCACTGCATAGCATACTTGATTGATGATGTTGATATATATATCTATATATATATATATATATATATATATATATATATATATATATATATATATGCTGATGTATGTTATGGTGATGCTATACTGTTAGTTTTACCTTGCTTCCTATCTCCATGCCATATATGTTTACATGATTCTTACTCCCCGTTGTTTGTTTGTTTGTTTGGCCAGATCGGCACCTTGCAGAGAATGGCGAGCAGTCAGGATAGGAGTGATTCTGAGGAGCCACCACTCATAGTTAGGGTTTTTCCCTTTCAGTTAGTTAGTTAGTTTCAATTGTATTCCGTGGATGTTTTCCGAAATGGTTATACCCGCTTTGAGCCGTCACATCGAGGTTAGGTTTTCTTTATGGTTTATGTTTAAGTTTTAATTGTTATTAACTTGTTTTATTTACCGCAAGTTTTGAGAACTAGTTCATGTGGGACCTTTCTACCCATAGAAAAAAAAATTATTTTATTCAGTTAATACATGATTGGTTTTATATCTTTGTCCTTTAAATGCTTTATAACATGTGGGGTAGCAGAGTGTCACATCATACATAGGACGTGGCATGAATACCCTATCATTAAGGCATCATACATAGAATGTGGGCACGTCTGCCAATGCATGCATGTAAAACATTTTATTCTCATCACTTTTCTTTGTGTTCGTTCTTCTTTTGTCGAAGCTCAAGATGGCTTACGACTATTCGTAATTTTTAACGTGATAGATTTCTCAACATTAACATAGGACATGAAGTCTGAATTCTCAATCACAAAACCTTAGACCTTGCAATCAGTCTTAGGTTCGTGGTGATAGAAAACAATATTCACTATTAACAACGTTCATCACAACATGCAACAACTTTACAACGTAACACGGATCGAAGATCTTCGTGCTTTTATTTAAGAACGCCAGTATCACAACGTCTCAGATACTAGGTTTACCTTTTAATGTTAACACTGTTTTCGTTCGGTGAAACACAAAATCAAAACAAAACTTCCGAAACTTATCCAAGTTGTTGGAAATAACCCGTTGTATAAAACTATTTTACAGAAAATACGTTTACGTTGGAAATTCATTTTACAAAATCATCAAATCACTTGAAATTCATTTTCTTTCATAAAATCAAAATTTTGAACTTGAAAATATTGCTTTAACTAATATTACCGTTTTTAGTAATCCTACCGTTAATATTATGGCAATTGTCCGACGTTTGACGTTTTAAAAATGTTTTAAGTCCAATTATGACTTTTATAGTAAAATAATTTTTCCAACACCATAATAAAATTATTTTTGAAATTTATTTTCTTAAAATAACATTTTCTAATATTTAGAAATTTCTTACGTATAAACTAGCAGTGCAAAAATATTTTTACGGTTACATCCTCACCACGACTCAAAAAACACTCTTACGCTGTTAAATTATTAAAATAATAATATTTTCCAACATTTTCTCATTTTTCTCAAATACTATTTTCTATCAATATTATATTCCAATATTTCTCCATTAAACATGGAATATAATTTTTTTAAAAGCTTTTTAAAGCTTTTATCTATTTAATTGATTGTGCATTAACCACTGTCAGGCTTCTCAAATCTCAAACAACATTTGATAACAACATCATAGTCATATTCCCAGGCAGATCATGCATCACAACATTATAATATATAATTGCAGATAAACACTTAAATGCAAATAAATAACCCAGATATAAACAAAACAACTTCAACCAAATAAATCAAGCACCACAGATAAATATATAGACCAATCACAGATAGCACGTAGCCATTAAATAAATCCCTCAGACAATCCCCTCTTACCTCTCGAAGAGCTTAAACTTCCGATTAAGACTTTGACATGAATCTGGAAACCGTCAACGCACGTACACGATGCGATTCTTTATCCTTCAACGAACCACAATCAACCATTCAAAATCAAACAAATACAATCACCTAAACACCAAGGTTAGGTCACGGCGGGCCTCAATAGGGTTTTGTGACTAAAAATGCTTAAGTCTTTGGATTTATGATCCTTTAATACTTAAGTCTTAAGACAAGTGATTAACATAAAAGATTGAATCAAAACTTCCAAGTTCCTCAGTGTATAAATTCGGACAAGGCACAAAAATTGGGTTAGAGATTTCAAAATTTCACATACTCTTAGATCCATAACCTTAGAGTAGTGTAGAGTTAAGATAAACTACCATAAGTTGAAAAATGAAAAAAAAATCTTCCAACTCTTGAAGAATATAATTTCGGCCATGAACAAAATAATGGCTTAGAGGTTTTATTTTTATTCAACAACCATGGATTCAATATATATATGAACTATAAGGATTGAATCAAGTAAAAATGGTTTGAAAAAAATGAACAAAGTCCTCCCCCACAATAAACTAGGGTTTGGCCTCATCAAGTTAAATAGGCACGAAATTTTATTTTGATGCACACTCTTGGATCTTAAATGTAGAGAGGATAATAAGATCATAGAAATTGGTTTCACTTTAAAAGGGATTTTCTATGATTTTCTATGAATTTTCAAAGTTCTAGATCTAAGAATTAAAAAATATGATCATGGCTTCAAAACACAAAAATAATTGAAGAAAATGATGATGATTGAGTGATAGGAGTATGGTATACCTCTTGGAAATGAAAAATGTGCAAGGAATCAAGCATTTCCTTCACAAATCTAGGCTATGGAACTTAAGCTTTTTAATGGAAAATGGAGGAACTTTGATGAATATGATTAACATTGCCTTAAATAGAAGTGAAACGGGCTCCCAAATAAGGCTTGGGCCATGGGATTTCAAGGGGTATAAGGGTCCAAGCATAAATTTTTAGGGACAAAAGAGTAATCTTACAAAATGGCATTTTTGTGATATAAAGATGACTTAAGGACAAAATGGTAATTTTGCCTAAGGTAATCATGAAAATTATGTGGTTGAGATTGAAGGAGAGGTGACTGATTTGTGTCCACCAATTATGGGGTAAACTTGTCATTTCAATGAAAGTTCAAGGGTAAAATGGTTCAAAGGCAAAATGGTCTTTACACTATTTTAAAGAAATATCCAGATTTTTGTTTAAATGTAATCATGGCTTTGGTGACTCACCCATATGACTCACCACCCTAGGTGGCAAGATGTCTCATCATTCGATTTCGGGTTTTGCCTCTGCACATCCGTTCTCCACTCCGTCGATTACCCGATTTAGGGTTTTACGCCCGAATCGAGTATAATAACCTATTTATTTTGAAAATTTTCAAAATAACATATATAGTTGGAAATGAGATATAAAATCTATTCATTTCGTTCTTGGGTCAAAATTAGGTTTTTTGATCAGTAAAATCTTACCGTCAAGAAAACGCAGAGTAGGGTTAAAGTCTGAATTTTCAACCAAAAATTTCACCGTATACTTATAAAAATAAGTTTGATATGAATATGACTTTGGTTTTCCCAAAATCATTTTCTAAGTTTCAGATAAAAATATAAACATTTATTTATATTTATACCGATCTTAGAAAGTAGAAAAATCGAGGAGTTACAAGGGGGAACACAAACCCGTATATGAGTACCATCTATGGCACCAATACAATCCTTAAAATAAGGGTAATATCTGCTATCAGTCCTAATCTCATTAGGAATATCTCTAAATGATGAATCAACGGGTTGTAACACCACGAATATTTTTCTGCATTCTAAGATCGATATAAGTATAAATAAACGTTTATATTTTTATCTGAAACTTAGAAAATTATTTTGGGAAAACCATATTCATATTCATATCATACTTATACTTATTTTTATATGTATACGGTTAAATTTTGGGTTAAAAATTCAGACGGAAATCGGTCTGCGTTTTCACTGACAGTAAGATTTTACTGATCAGAAAACCTAATTTTGACCCGAGAACGAAATGAATAGATTTTATATCTCATTTCCAACGATATAGGTTATTTTGACAATTTTCAACATAAATAGGTTATTATACTCAATTCTGTTGTAAAAACCTAAATCGGGTAATCGACGAAGTCGAGAATGGAAGTGCAGAGACAAAATCCGACATCGGATGTTGAGACCTCTTGCCACCTAGGATGGTGAGTCATATGGATGAGTCACCCATGTCATGATTACATTTAACAAAAATCTAGATATTTCTTTAAACTAGTGTAAAGACCATTTTGCCCTTGGACCATTTTACCCTTGAATTTTCATTGAAATGTCAAGTTTGTCCCCACAATTTGTGGACACAAATATGCCACATCTTCACTCATTTCTCACCACATGTTAGTCATGATGGCTTTTAGGAGGATTTTACTAGTTTGTCCTTAATGTTGGTTTTAACTACAAAAAGGCTATTGTACAAGATTACTATTTTGCCCCTAAAACTTTGTGCTTTGGACACTTTACTCCCTCAATTCCCACGGCCCCAAGCCTCCATGAGAGCCCATCCCACCTCTATAAAAGGCATGTTCATCATCTTCATTAAACTTTGTCCATTTTTCTCTTAAAAACTCTTAAGACATAGCCTTGATTTTGTGAGAAAGTGTTCGATTCCTTGCCCATTTCTCATTTCCAAGAGGTATACCATGCTCTAATTACTCAATCATCATCATGTTCTTCATTCATTTTTGTGATTTGAAGTCTTGATCATATTTTTCAATTCCTAGATCTAGAACTTTGAAAATTCATAGAAATTCATAGAAAAATCCTTTTAAAGTGAAACCAATTTCTATGATCTTAGTATCCTCTCTATATTTAAGATCGAAGAGGATGCATTCAACAAAAATTTCTTTCCCATTTAACTTGATGAGGTCGAACCCTAGTTGATTGTGGGGGAGGACTTTGTTCATTTTTTTAAAACTAGTCTTGCTTGATTCAATCTTATAACTTATATATGTATTGAATCCATGATTATTGAATCAAAAAGAAACCTCTAAACCATTTTGTTTCTCATGGCCTAAATTATTTTCATGAGTAGTTGAAAGATTTTGTTTCATTTTTCAACTTATGATAATTTGTCTTAACTCTACACTACTCTAAGGTCGTGGATCTAAGAATATGTGAAATTTTGAGATCTCTAGCTAATTTATCTAGCCATGGCTGAAACTAGGGTTTTGAAGGGTTGGAGTATTTTATTTCAACCTTTTTAAGTTAATCATTGGTTTAGGGTTTTAAGTGATCAAGGTTCACTAATCCAAAAGCTTAGGATTTTTAGAAATTTTTAGCCAATTAAACACCTCATGGCCGAACCTATCATATAGGTGTATTTAGTGTTTGATTGATAATTATTTGTTGTGTTTTGTTTAAGGATAAATTGTTGTGTGAATTGTGTACGTGTTTTGCGAAGATCGGACACTTGACAAAATTTCGATTCAAAAAGGAAAAGTCTTCAAGAGGTAAGGGGAGTACTTGAGGTATTTTTTTGATAGTTGTATGTAATTTGTTTGTAGTCTGTATATTTTATTTGGTGTATGTATTTTTTTACGTAAATAGATTTCTCTGCTTTTAATTACTTGATTATCTGCATTTAATTGTTATTATAGTTTATTGCATGTCATTAATTGTGCTATATTCTATATTATTCACATGATTGTTATTGATGTGGTTTGTGGATTGTAAAGCCTGACAGTGGTCAGTGCTCACTTAATAATGAGGTTAAAAGTGTTAAAAAACTTTTTACAGGATAATGAGTTTTAATTTATGAGAAATAGTAATATAATATTACTTAAGTATTTTGGTTGGTTGAAAATAATATTATTTTAATGATTTAATAGCGTAAGAGTGTTCTATGAGTCACAGTGGGGACATAACCGTGAAAATATTTTAGTACTTCTAGTTTTTACGTAAGAAATTTCTAAATATTAGAAAATATTATTTTAAGAAAATAAGTTTCAAAAATAATTTTATTATGATGTTGGAAAAATTATTTTAGCTAGAAAAGTCATCTTTGGACTTAAAAACGTTTTTAAAACGTCAAACGTCGGGCAATTCCGATAATATAAGTATTATTAAAAACGGTAATATTAGTTAAACACAGAATTTGTCTCACAGCAATGTTTTTAGGATCAAAATATTGATTTTTGAAAGAAAATGAATTTCAAGTGATTTTGATGATTTTATAAAACGAATTTCGAAGGCAAAAGGATTTTCGGTAAAGTTGATTTATGCAATGGGTTATTTCCGACTTGGATAAGTTGAGGAAATTTTGGTTTTGGAATTGTGTTTCACAAAGCGAAAATGCTTTTTAGATTGAAAAACGAACCGAGCTACCGAGACATCGGGATCTAGTGTTCTATGATATGGGCCAGGGGTCCGAAAGGTGAAGTAGGGACTAGATGTCCTATAAAAAGTGATTTTGATTTTTGTGCGCTAAAATCTACGAATCTAAATCTGGTACATCGGTCTAGATTTCATGATTTGTACATTTTTGACTTGTCTGTTTGATTGGAAAGTTTGTTAAACCTAAATGTTTTACATGCATTTTACATTTTACTACAGTAAATGTGCTTAAATGTTTTATGCATGGTACCTTGGTAGGTATCCATGTTATGGGATACATTTCACCTTTGGGTGAAATGAATGGGGGTCTAGGAAAGGCCAGGCTAATTACGACTCGGGATCTCGGATATTACTCATATTTTATAGACCGAGTTAATTACGACTATCGTTGGATGTTCTTGTGAACTACTTACGATGATGGTTGGAGCTTGTATCCTGCTGAGTTATTTACTTAAATAGTTGGAACTCAGAACCTTGACAGGCCAAATCATTTGAAACTTGCCTTATCTGGCAATGTTTATATTCTACCTTATTTGGCAATGAGAGCCTGATCAGCTCATTTATTTGGTGTTGGAAGCTCCGGAGATTAGGTACAAAAGTTAGTTGATGAATATTGAAGTGTCACGGTTTTAAAACAACATAGATTGTCGGGTGTGAAACCCTTTGCTAAATAGAATGTTTACTGTTGAATATACATGTTAAATGCCATTTGAGTGTCGTGCATATGGTTATCGTTTTAAAATCCATATATTGGAACTCACCCTTGCATATACATGTTCTTCTGTCTTGATGTTGTACCTTGGTACACGGGTGCAGATGTTGCAAAAGAGTTCCTTAAGTCATTTGGAGACTTAAATCTGGATTGCGGGAAGAGATGTGATCATAGGGATGATCACGAGGTCTTATCAGTGAGTGTCTTGTAGAGCGACCAGCTTAGGATTTTCTTTGGGTGGTATGTTTTGAGAAAGTTTGTATAGGTGTTCTATCAAAAGATAGAAGAGCACTATACTGAATCCTATCCTATCAAAAGATAGAAGAGCACTAAACTGAGTTCTTTGCATCAGACTGCCATGGACTACTAACGAATGTGAAAGGAATAGAGACAGTTATGATAGTATAAGTGTTTAGACTACATGAGCAGAGGGTAGAGGACAATATCATAATTTGAGGATGATTTGTTAGTTATGTGTGTTTACTGTCTCGACATTTATTGTATGATATACTATGAATCTTTTTCCGCTTTTTGATGATAGAACTGTTTCTTATTCCCTATATCTTTTCTGCGTGTTGTATTTTATTTACGATGTGATCGCTTAAAAGACCCGATGGAGGAACCAATTCTTTGAGGAGTTAGATGGAACTCCTTACGAACCGAGATCTTTGGAGGTCAGTTGTGATTCATGGCGATTAGAGTATAGACATTATGGCCGGGTGTCTAAGGAGTCTTTATATTTCCGCTCGGTATGTCTCAGTAGTGAAGTTTATACCGTGAGGGATCCCATCGAGAGAGGTACCCTTAACAGTGTTTTGGTTTTGTAATAAATAAGCATGTGTGTAATTATATATTACAACTTTGGTGTGTTTTATATTTGTAGAAGTTATATGATTATTAATTAAGTTTTAATTTTTACGTATTTTCAACAGTAAGCGCGCAATTAAGTAAATAAATATTAAGGTTTTAATGTAATAATACGATGGGGCACAACGGGGTGTCTCAATGTATAACTACAAAAAATAAAATTTAACTACTAGAATAATGTCAGTTAAAGCCTTTAATTAAATTATAAAAATTTCTGGGTGTTACAAAATATTACCATATAATAAATATTAAATATTAAATTATATATATAAATTTTAAAATATAGTAATTGGTTTGGTTTGATTCGGTTCGGATACGGGCATCAAAAAATCCAAACCAATTTAATTAGTTTGGTTCAAATTTTCAGGTTCATCGAGTTATTGATCCGGGTCTTACAGCCGAACATATTCGTCATTTTCGAATTATCTTATATAAATAGTTATGTATTAAACCCCGAAATGATTTTTTCTTTTTTATTTCAAATATTTTACCCTTTTCATAATTTTATAATAACATTAAATATTAAATTTATTATTATATACTCAATCTATTATCTATATCACTTAATAATCCAAATTTACATATGAACCAGTTTAGTGCACAACCTTCTTAGAATAGATTTGTTTTATATTTTAATAGAATTGATTTAGATAAAATTGATTTTAAAAGAATTATTTTAAAAAAATTGATGTGTTTGATATATTTCAAAATTGTGTTTAGAAAATTTGATTTTATTGAGTGATAAAATTAAATCATTTTTGATATGTAAATATAGAAAATTTTGTGAGTTCAACAGTTACAATAAATTATATTTAGCCAAAAAAAAATTACTTATCTCAAAATCAATCTCACTTACCTAAAATTGATTTTATTCTACGAAATATTCAAATAAAAAAATCCGAATATTGGTCATTATCATGCACATACACTTATAATTTCATAAAAAAATAGAAGGATTGATTTTTTTACACAAAATAAGGACATCATAAGGTGTTATTTTACCGTGTATGTTCGAGAAGCATGTACATAAAAAAGATAAAAAATAAGTGAGAGATAGAAATAAATATATATAGTGTCATATATTATATCCAAAATTTATGTTCAAATAACATAAAATTGATCACCCATTAAAGTAGTTTTTTTTCTTTTTCTTTTTACCTCTTTGGCCCAAACCTTCTCTGGGCTAACAACATTCTATCGCTTAAATGCTTCTTTCAAATCGTAGGGTTTCCCTAAGCTAGAACCCTCTGCCGCAGTGCCGCATGTGGAGTTTGCAGAAAGCTAAGCTACAAGAGCGTTATTTCTTCTGCTAACATTCACAAAAGATAGATTCTCAAACATACAAACATTCTTTTATTATAAATGATGACGAGGAATGCATGAATGATGCTTCATTCTTCTCTGACCGGTACTATATATGCTTCATTCATTCTTTCATCGTTTATTACATATACTTTTCTTTTCTTGGCATATTTTCTGTTTAAAATTATTGTGATGTCTTGTCTTCATTCTTGAGCGAGGCAGCATGGATTATTGTTGTAGATCTGGTTAGATGGAAGTTTTTGAAGATCTCTTATGCTTTCTATTTCTCCGCCTTCTCTGTAGTGCTTTTGCTCTATAGTGGCCAGAAGCACAACTGTGATTTCCTAAATTTCACATCTTTAACTAAATTATTTAATAATCATAATTATGAAAATAATATCTATTTTACTTTATTGCTTGCAAATAGCTTTTTTTTTAAAATTTATTGTTTTTAGTTTGATCATCATTAGTGTGATTTGTCTTTTAAAGTAAATTTATAAAAATAACAAAATAAATTATGTGCATATTGTAATCAAATTGAGTATGTAGGAATTTAATATATTTAATGATAAAAATAAAAACAGTATGTTCTTAAACTTATTTCCTTATTTTAAATGATTTTTTTTTTAATTTGATTCATACTTTCTCTTCTATTTTTTCTTTGTGGTTAGTGACTTGTTATATACGTATGCTGTATTCAGGACAGAGGTGCTTTTTCCACCGTAAGAGATGAGAAACATTTCATTCATCGGTTTTCGACTATGATCGATTCTTTGCCTCCGAGTCATAGTTCTCTCGGATCAACGGTTCCTAGAAGGAAACCAAGTACCAGAATTTTGAGCTCCTCCGTACCTTTACCTCATCGAACAATTCCTCGGCCCCAAGGTCAGGATCTTGATTCTGTGAATGTTACTCACAGCCACATTATTCACTCACACTGGGACAAACTCTTTCCCTTATTGCCCACTCTCACCCCATTCAGGGTCAAACACATTCTCCTCAAGCTCCAAAAGGACCATGTGCTTTCCTTCAAATTTTTCAATTGGGTTCACAAACACAAACCCACTTCCCTTACTCTCGAAACCCATTCCATAATCCTCCACATTCTCACCAAAAATCGCAGATTCAGAACCAGTGAATCCATTCTGAGGAAAATCCTCGTTTCGGGTTCTGTAGACTTGCCTTCTAAGCTGTTAGAAGCATTGCTGTACTCTTATCGTCTGTGTGACTCTTCGCCAAGTGTTTTTGACTCTCTTTTCAAGACCTTTGCTCACATGAAGAAGCTCAGGAACGCCACTGACACTTTCGGTCGAATGAAGGAATATGGATTTTTCCCCACTGTTGAATCCTGCAATGCATATCTAAGTTCTCTGCTTGAATTGCAGAGAGCAGATATAGTTTTGGCATTCTATCGTGAAATGCGTCGTGATTGCATTTCACCCAATGTGTACACTCTAAATATGGTTATTTGTGCTTACTGTAAATTAGGGGAACTGCAGAAGGCTGCTGAGATGTTAGAGAAGATGAAGGAAATGGGTTTGAGTCCAACTGTTGTGTCCTTTAATACATTGATTTCAGGGTATTGTAACAAGGGTCTCCTTGGCTTGGCCATGAAGATTTATTCCTTGATGGAAAAAAATGGGGTCCAGCCAAATGTGGTTACTTTTAACACGCTTATCAATGGGTTTTGTAAGGTGAGGAAGCTGCATGAAGCAAATAAGATTTTCACTTCGATGAAGGTCTGCAATGTGGCTCCCAATACTGTAACCTATAATACTTTGATAAATGGATATAGTCAAGTTGGTAATAGTGAAATGGGCAGTCGTCTTTATGAGGAGATGGCAAGAAATGAGGTTAAGGCTGATATCCTGACTTATAATGCCTTGATTTTGGGGTTGTGCAAGGATGGGAAGACAAAGAAAGCTGCATATCTGGTTAAAGAACTTGATAAGGAGAACTTGGTTCCCAATGTGTGTACCTTTTCTGCCCTTATTACTGGGCAGTGTATAATAAGGAACTCCGAGCGTGCCTTTCTTCTTTATAAAAGCATGATAAGGAGTGGTTGTAGTCCAAATAAGCATATTTTCCAAATGTTGATATTTGCCTTTTGCAAGAATGAAGACTTCGATGGAGCTGTGCAAGTCTTGAGGGACATGTTGGACAGAGTTATAACTCCTGATTTCAGTATTTTATCTGAGCTCTGTAGTGGACTATGCAAGTGTGGAAGAAATCAGCTGGCATTGATGTTACATAGTGAGATGGAAGATAGGCATTTATTGCCAGAAGGTTTTGACAAAGAAAACATAGCCATCACCCATCCAGAAAATGAGACAGCCAGACAGGTAATTGAACTTGTCAGGTTATTTGCCTATGTTCTATGACTTCTGAGGCCGTCCATTACATGCTTATTACTGTTCCATTTCTTACACAAAACTCAAGTTTCACTGAAAAGAATGCTTCATCAAATCCAGCATAATAGATACATATTTTTAAATTGATTTATATTTGCTCCAATTGCTTCAGTTGTTATTCATCAGTCATTACTATGCAATAATTATGATTCTACATCCAAAAAAAAAAAAAATGCGTATGCTGTATTTTGTCTGGAAATTTATATGATTTTGAAAATTCCAATTTGTGACTTTACATCTCTATTTGTTTTGCATCCTAGATTACCCTCTGTCATAAAACTTTTAATAACCTTTGTTGAAAGGTAACCAGTCCCACTAGGTGTATGTTTTCTAGAGACACTAACGTCCGTTTATTTTAGATTTTGATAAAATTGATTTTGAAAGAATTGATTTTGGAAAAATCAAGGTTAAAAAAATTGATTGTATTTGGTAACAATATTTTAATAGTGGGTTTAGAAGAATTGATTTTGTTTGGATGATAAAATAAAATCACTTTTGAAGTGTAACTATGTAGAATTTTGTGGGGCCTACATCTAGAATCAATTATTTTCAACGGAAAAGCTGGAAATTTTTGCTTCCACAAAATTCAGTTTTGACCCACCAAGAATCAATTATTTCCAACGGAATTTCATAAACAAACGCATGAATAATACCTAGATGCATGAACGATGACCTCAAACTGAAAAAAAAAGTGTCGTTTGCGTTGAGAACATTCTCAACCAAACAGGCACTAAAATGTCAAACGTGATTCTAATAAATAATCAATTCTATCAGAAGCAGCTTGGAGTAGCTTCTACTTTTGGATTGAAAAATTACACTAAATTTTATATCAAACTTGCTTTTAAAATAAAAACATCAAAACATAAATCACTTTACTTCAAATTCAATTATACTAAATCAATTCTACAAAATCAATTGCATCCAAAATGTTTGTCAAACACTCATCCAAACGCATACCGGAGAGGTTATACTAGCGTCTCCTTGAGGTTGAATTATCCTTTTCCATTTAAATAAATGCACTTCACCTTTATGAGTGCCTCCTCAAGGAATGAGTGGTCTTCACTTATTCCAAGTGATATGAGTAAGTATTAGATAAAATGAGCAAATGTGGGATGCATTACATGATCCGAAGGAACGTAGGGTTACTCCTTAGTCCTTACAATATGGTGAAAATCTTCTCTGAGTCTAAGAGCAATAGTTAGTGTATAGCATCCGCCATCCGGAAAAGAACAGTTTGTAGGATTTAATAGCAAAGTTTTCGTGATTGTTTGTAGGATTTAGAACCCGTTTGTTTGTTTGTTTTTTTTGCTAAAAAAATCATTTTTTTTAAATCATAAAACCCTTTTTTTTTTTTTAGTATGTTTGTTTTTGCTTCTAAAAATAATCAGAAGAAAAAAAAAATCAGTTTTGGGGTTAAAATGAAAACCAACTTTGAGTTGCTTCTCATTTTGTTGATATGCGGTAGAAGATAGAGAAACTGAGTAAAAACGCGGAAGTGCAACTTTCAAGTTTTTTCATAACAAAATTATCCCTAATGATTTTTTAAAATTACATCTTCTATCCTTGACCTATTTCATACAGTCACTGTTTTATTAGTGCAAAATATGCTTTTAACATCGGAGATTCTACATCGGTTTCTCAAAAACCGATGTGTAAAACGAGGCGGTGTCATTTTTTAAATTAAAAACAAAGGATTCCACATCGGTTTCAAAAATAACCGATGTGCGAATATTTTCCACATCGGTTATATTTTAACCAATGTCTAAAACTAAAACAAAAAAAATTAAAATTTTTATCTTTCCACATCGGTTCTTATAGAACCGATGTCTAATATATAGATTAACCACGTCGGTTGTATTATAACCGATGTATAAAATTTTAAAAAAAATTAGAATTTAAAATTTTTATCTTTCCACATCGGTTCCTATTGAACCGATGTCTAATATAAATTAACCACATCAGTTAATATATAACCGATGTAATAAATTTAAAAAAATGAAATTTTAAATTAAATCGTAAGTTTCTACATCGGTTAATATGGAAACGATGTGAAATATGACTAATCACATCGGTTTTTGGACAACCGATGTGTAATATTTAACAAAACCCTACTTTTTGTTTCTATTTTCATTCCCTCCATCTGTTCCGCGCCCTCTTCCATGCCTTTGTTTTTCATTCCCTCCCTCGTTTTGTGCTCGTCACTTCTTCCCCATCTCTCTCACTGCTCTGCGCTCGTCGTCCCTACTGCTTCGCCGTCGCCTCCCATCTCTGTCTCTCCCTGCTGCTCGCCGGTCTCCGCTGCTTCTGCTTCTCCCTCCATTCTTGTACGCTAGACCGCGTCCTCCGCTGTCACCTCAGCCTCGAAGCCCCTTCGCTTGCTCCGCCGCTTCGTGTCGTGACCCTGTAGCCTTCGCTTGCTCCGCCGCTTCCTGTAGCCTCGAAGCCCACTATCCAACGCTTACTCCACTTGCTCCGCCGTTTGCTCTGCTTGCTCCGCCGCTTAGTCATCTCAGGTAATGCACCTCTTATACCATGTTTCCAAGGAATCTGAGCATTGGGAAAGTACAATGGAAGCTTCTTCAACCCATTTCGATTTTTTGACTAAATTTTCTCATTTCAGGGTTGTGCAAAGGGCTTGTTGTGAGTCTTGGTTAGTGGTCACATTTGTGGTTCAAGCTTTCCCTTCAACTGTTACCTATCTTGCCCTCATTCCTTGCAAGGTACAATATTTACATTGAACCTTAACTTTGGTCGGTAATGGTTTTTCCATTTTTTGGTTTTGGATAAAAGTAAATGAATTGGAAGTTGTTGATTTTTTGTTGATTGGGATTGAAGAATCATGAATGCCGAGTTATTTTTTTTATCCAATGCTATGTGGGATTTGTTATAAGTTTGGTGTGCGCTTAAAAACCTATTCAAAACTACAGTGATGAGTTTTCTTCATGTTATGTAAAACTTTTTCATGAATATTTTTGCCCTCTTTTGAGGGTGTGGTAATTATTACCTATTGCTTTGTGGTTTTTGATTATCAGGGGTGTTATTAGTCTCTTTGTTTGTATCTGACTTTGATTATTTGAGTCTAACTGGTGGTTGAATTTTCGATGTTCAAATTATGGAACTCTTTACTTATCCTACAACTCTTCAAAGATGACTATTAATTGTCAATGCCTTTAGACATTTATTTTGTTATTATTTTCAGTTTGTGACTTAAAAAAGTAGCTGGTATATTAACTATTGCTTATTTTGATTTTTGTTTGCTTTGAATTAGGGATTGGAGTGTTTTATTAATTTTCTTAATGTTAATTAATTAGTAAAGCCTTAGTTTCCCTTTTGAGATGCAATACTAATGCGCACACGTGTACGTGCTTAATGTACCGCTCATTGTATTGGATCTTGAATTGTCCAAAGTTGGACAGTTTGGGAAAAAACTTTTTCTTCATTCAGTTAAAATAGTTATTCATTGATTCTAATGTTATATACTTGATGAAAGTTCGGATTGATACATTTCCTTTCGTTCTCCGGGTGCATACTTTATCGTGGTGGATGTCATCGCGTTCAAGTCGTGTACGTCGGAGACCGAAGGGAAATCTTTGTCGAAATTTCGTCAGTATGAGCATGAGACTTAAGAATGACGTAGCAGAATGTTGAAAAAGTTTCTTCTCGAATGGGATAGGGTCATACCCTGTCATAAGAAGTGGTTGATGAATATGTTGGACTAAGTACGAAGTTATTGGTTTAGTCATGGATCGCGGTTGGATGAATGCTACACAGACAAGTGATGAGTATGTGAATGGAGTGGAAGATTTTCTACAGTTTGCAAAAACAAATGCTCATGATAGTGGTAACAAAAGGTTTTATTGTCCTTGTGTTAACTGTTTGAATGAGAGACGACTAGAAGCTGAGGAGATACGTGATCATCTTATTTGTGAGGGGATTTGCAAGAGTTATACAACATGGATATGTCATGGTGAATCGTTAGACAGGCCGAGGGTGTCGGATAGAGAGGAAGTTGATGACGTGGAAATGGACGATGGACTAGAGGACATGATCTGTGATGTTGGGAAAGAGTCTTTTCGGCCCGCACATGTGTATGATACTTTGTGCAGT
The DNA here is from genome assembly GCA_030762895.1 of Sophora flavescens. Lineage (NCBI taxonomy): Eukaryota > Viridiplantae > Streptophyta > Magnoliopsida > Fabales > Fabaceae > Sophora > Sophora flavescens. The sequence goes on from CM061063.1 coordinate 213,160,276, forward strand.
GATGCGGAAGTGGTTTTGTATCCGGGGTGCACTAATTTCACACGGTTATCAGCGGTGTTAAGATTGTTCAGTGTGAAAAAAAGAAATGGGTGGAGTGATAAAAGCTTTACTGAATTGCTTGAGTTGTTGAAAGACATGCTTCCAGAAGGTAACACATTGCCATCTCGAAACTATGAGGCGAAGAAGATATTGTGTCCGATGGGTATGGAGTATAAGATAATACACGCTTGCCCCAATGATTGCATATTGTATAGGAAAGAGTTTGAAGAAATGCACGAGTGCCCCAGGTGTGGGGTATCACGCTACAAAGTGAAGGATGATGATTCTAGTTGTGATGTGGTCACCAAAGGTCCTCCTGCGAAGGTTTTATGGTATCTTCCAGTGATTCCACGGTTCAAGAGATTGTTTTCTAATGTAAATGACGCAAAGAACATTAGATGGCATGCATATGAGAGGAAGTGTGATGGACAGCTTCGCCATCTGGCCGATTCTTTGCAATGGAAGAGAATTGATAGTTTGTTTCCGGATTTCGGCAATGAGCCCGGAAACCTCAGGCTTGGACTTGCTACCGATGGAATGAATCCATATGGAAACTTAAGTAGTATTCATAGTTCATGGCCTGTTCTCCTGGTAATTTACAACCTGTCTCCTTGGTTGTGCATGAAGCGCAAATACATTATGTTAAGTATGATGATTTCGGGTCCTAAACTGCCAGGAAATGATATTGATGTTTATCTAAGTCCCTTTATTGAAGACTTGAGAATGTTGTGGGATGAAGGCGTTGATGTGATCAATGGGTATTGCCGTGAGACATTCAGATTGCGTGCCATGTTATTTTGCACCATCAATGACTTTCCAGCATACGGGAACCTGTGTGGGTATAGTGTTAAGGGGCATAAATCATGTCCAATATGTGAAGAAGGCACATGTTACCATCAACTGCAACATGGAAGGAAGAAAGTTTACCTTGGGCATCAGAGATTTCTCCGACGTAATCATCCTTATCATAGATTGAAAAAAGCTTTCAATGGACTTCCGGAGAATGAAATTGCTCCGGTGGTCTTGACTGAAGAGCAAGTTTATGAAAGGGTGAACAACACTAATGTTATCTATGGGAAGATCCAGAAGAAGGCTACAGAGAAGACAATATGGAAGAAGAGGTCGATCTTCTTTGATCTTCCATACTGGTGCAAGCTTGATGTAAGACATTGTATTGATGTGATGCGTGTGGAGAAAAATGTGTGACAGTTTAATCGGAACGCTTCTCAACATTCAAGGCAAGACAAAGGATGGTGTGAATGCTCGTCTGGATCTAGTTGTGATGGGTATGCGAGAGCAGTTAGCTTCACATAAAGTGGGGGATAAGAAGACTTATTTGCCCCTAGCATGTCATACTTTATCAAAAAAAGAGAAAAGAAGTTTCTGTGAATGTCTACGGGGAGTCAAAGTGCCACAGGGTTACTCTTCAAATATCAAAAGACTTGTCTCAATGAAATATCTCAAATTAGTTGGCTTAAAGTCTCATGATGCAACAACTACTACCGGTGGCCATTCGTGACATCTTGCCTAAAAAAGTCAGACATGCCATTACTAGGTTATGCTTATTCTTCAATACTATATGTAGCAAGGTCATTGACACTAAAAAGTTGGATGACTTGGAAAATGAGGCAACCATTATCATGTGCCAATTGGAGATGTATTTTCCACCTTCATTTTTTGACATCATGGTTCATTTGATTGTTCATCTAGTGAGGGAGATTAGATTGTGCGGCCCGTTTATTTAAGGTGGATGTTCCCGGTTGAGCGATCCATGAAGACCTTGAAAGGATATATGAAGAATCCACACCGTCCCGAAGCATCTATTATTGAAAGGTATGTTGCAGAATAAGCTATTGAGTTTTGTACAGACTACATGTCAGAAGCGGAACCTGTAGGGCTTAGAAGTCTCAAATCACGAAGGAAGATATGATGGTAAGGGTACACGAGGTATCACTGTTAAGAGCATGGATTGGGAGGAAGTGCTTCAAGCACATTTGTATATATTGAATAACACCGATGAGGTTGAACCATACTTATGTGAGCACAAAAGCATCATCAATGAAACTTACCCTAGAATGAATGAAAAATAGTGTTTGAACAAGCATAACAAGACTTTCTTGAAAGGTTTAAAAAAAATTTGCAAAGGATGGTATTGCTTCTGATACATTAAAATGGCAAGCACAGGGGCCTAACTTTGATGTCATGCTGGAGTGGGTACAATATCAATAAGTTTTCCTTCTATACAAAGTCCCAGGATGGCAAAAGTACTATGCAAAACAGTGGGGTTATGGTCGTCGCTGAGTCCATGCATTTCTCTAGTTCGAAAGATAAAAACCCTGTTATGGCATCCGTTTCATACTTTGGAATCATTGAAGAGATATGGGAGGTTGATTACACGAAGTTTAGAGTACTCTTTTAAATGTCGGTGGTAAGCGATAACAATGGTGTGCAAACGGATGAGTTAGGATTAAAATTGGTGGACCTTAATAATGTAGGTAATAAAGAAGAGCCTTTCATCATGGCATCCCAAGCAAAACAAGTGTTTTATATCTGTGATCCTTCTAACAAAAGGTGGTCAGTGGTTCTCCAGGGAAAAAACATGTATAATGGTAGTGAGGGAAATCAAGATTCAACTCTTGATATTTCTGATACTCCTTCTTTCTCAACATGGGTGCCTAATTTCAATGAGGAAAATGAAGTGGATGATGTACATGTTACTCGTAATGATCACCACGAAGGGTTATGAGAGAACTTTACTAATTGACCATAATGTAAGTTTAGTTTGAGTTATGTTTAAAGTCATATTATATGTTTACGTTGATATTTATAAGTTATGTTTACGTACGTTGATCGATATTTATAAGTTATGTTTGATATTTATCCTGACATACACACAAGTTTTTTTTTTGTTTAAACAGGTGTACATGGCTGATCCTGAGGATATCCCTCATTTATGCAGCGGGTCAGAGACCCCGTCTACGGGTAGAAAGGGTAGACGTGCCACACGAATGAGGAATTTGACTGCCAACCATGGTTCAAATCAAAGGATAAGAATAGACTTTGATAATAACCTCAATCCGATTGGGCCATTGGCAGAGCAGTTTAACAGTTTTGTGGCGACCCTTGCTAGAAGCAGGCCTAGTATACTTATTGATAATTGGAAAGATGTACGGGCGGACGTGAAGGATCGGATATGGGAGAGTATTCTGGTATCTATACTTTTATGTCATGTGTTTGTCTGTATCTACTTTATTTTAATCTTATTAATATCATACAGTAATTCGTTGATTCTTTTGGTGTTAATGTAGCTCACCTTTGACATACCAGATACGATGGATATGAAGAAGCGTTTGATAAAGTATGCTGGTGAGCGTTGGAGGGCTTTTAAGGTCGACCTGGGCAGATACTATGTATTCAATCCAACATATGAAAAGAACCCACTTGAGGTGTACCCGTTTCTTGACCAGGTGACGTGGGATCGCTTTGTTCAGAGCCGACATAATCCCCGCTTTCAGGTTAACTTATTTGATTTGTCTCTAAATTTATGTAATTTCATTAATTTTATTTACTTATGTAATTTAATTGTCTTTTATTTATAACAGGAGAAGAGAAAAAAGGAGCAGGAAAACCAAAGCAAGAATGTCTACCCCCATGTACTGTCTCGTGGGGATATAAAAAACTTGGTCAGATAATGGTGGAAGAGGAAAAGAAAGCATTTCATGAAGCAGCATCTCGGGCGGATCCTAACGTTGAAAATCGTCCAGAAGTTGTTGATCCACCTCCACCCCCACCCCCACATCATCGTAAATGGAAGAGGGCCCGACAAAGAAAAACGGGACAATATACATCTGAGGAGGCCCGTCAAGTACCTGAGAAGATTGTAAGTATAGTTTGAATTGTAATTGTCATTTTAACATTGTTACCGAATTGTAATGTGACCTGATATTTTATATGTTATAGGATGCCTTGGACGAGCAGGTAACCCAAGAAACCTTTGTTCCTAGAGGACGCGATGATATCTTAGCTGCTACCATCGGTAAACCAGACCATCCGGGCCGTGTCATTGGTGTTGGATGGGGCGTTGGCATTCGCCAATACCATGGTTCATCTTCACACCAATGCCACAGGGATGTTGATGCAGATAGAGCATGGCTAAAACAGGAGATTGCAGTTGAGCTTAGACAGGAGATGGCCGAAGCGGTTGCCCCCGGTAGCAATATTGACTTCTATGTCCCAGAGATGATGGCGGTGTCCAACCCTCTGTCCATGTGAGCACTAAGGGCTCATGTGATCCTCCTCATCGACCTGAAAATGATGATGATGGTGATGATGATGATGATGGCGACCACGATAGGTGTGAGTCGTATGTTGATGATCATCATGATCGCCGCTAATGGCATTCGGGAGGGCACATAATAACCTCGGTAATACCATACACCATCGTTTATTCACCGGATGATCGGTGAGGTCGTTGTTGAGATTATTCGAGATGCCTTGATGTTCAAGTCCCTGTGCCCTGCCCGAGGAGGTTCAAGCGGTGGGTCGGGCCCCGGTAACTTCATCCCCTGGCCAAGAAGACTGGTCAGCTTTCTTGTTGCATCTGAGGTATCCAGTTAGTTGTGTTTTTCTATATTCATAGTTGAAATTATTTATTATTATTTAAAGATAATGTTTTATTTTTATTTGTTTTAGGATGTTGGAAATGATATTCTGCCTAAAAGGTCGGATCCAGGAACACCAGAGATGTCTGCTCTTGCCAAGGTATTCATTTGACTATTTAATTAATTACGAAAGAAATAACTTATCTGTGATTACTAATATATATCTTTGTTGTTTATGGGATCGACAAAGGGGCACATGGTGATGTTTTTAAACTTCTGGCTATACAGGTTGTGACCATGGAGAATGATGCAGCTTTGGTAAGGTTGGAACATGATGCCAGTCCAGGTGACGAACTGTATATCCCAAAGAAGGAACTTATGGAGATTGTACTCGATAAAGAAATGGCTAGTTCTGCACACCTATCGTTATGGTGCATGTAAGTACATTTTATTTATAAGTTAAGTATTTAAATTTTAAATACTATGATAATTAACATGTTTTTTCAATATATTAGGTATCTTCATCGTATGTTAGTTGATTAGGGTAACCTCACCCTTTATGGGTTCATTGACCCCATGTTCATTCAGGGTGATGTTCTCCTAGCATCAGAAGACCCAGTCACCACCATACGTGATATACTTGCCCGAGACGATCATCAATTCTACCTTGCGCCTTATCTAAATAAGTAAGTATCAGTTATTTAATTATAACTATATATGACTTAGTCACTAATTGTTCCGCAAATACAGCAAGCATTGGCAACTGTTGATCTTGTACCCTAGGATGAATGTCGTGGTCTTCTTCTGCTCGATGGGAAATAAGTCGACGAATGAACTGGAGATGATCATGGAAATGTAAGCATTAAAATACTTTATAATCAGTAATACAGTTGTTTTAATTATCTGTAATCTATTAGATATACTTTAATTAATGTTTATTTTGTCATGATAGTTCTATTAATGCAAACCACATGTTGCGTGGTGAAAGACGTCGCGCAATTAGATGGATTATTCCTAACGTAATATATTTATTAGTTCAAACGCTTCAAATGCAGTGGGTATAATTATTGATTTCTATTTAATTCCTCATATTCTAATTGGGTTTCATTTGTACGTTGTTCCGTATACAACGTGGATCATGGAAATGTGGATACTATGTGATGAAGTGAATGTTCGAAATCATCTCCTTCAGGATCACTGAAAGATGGCAAGAGGTAAATGTTAATTGGTAACAATTAGAAGTAACAGTTATAAATTCGTTATATGTTTTATGTTAGTTTATTACTTAAAAGATATAATCTTTTGTCCAATTAAACTTGCAGATATTCAACAATCCGACTTCATTATCTGATTCCGACATCAATAACATAAGGAGGCGTTGGGCAACTTTCTTTCTTGAAGTGTACCAACCATAGTTTGTATGTAGTTAGTTTAAAAACTTATCATGAACTAGCTATAGTGTACTTTTGACTGATATATATTATGATATGAAATCTATAATATATCATGTATCTTTTTGGTTTCTAATTATCTTTGTTGTCTAAATGTAATTGAACATATGTATTGTTCGTAATAAATTCAGTATATATTAATTTATTGTACAAAAGTGATTGTGTTGAGAATATTTAGAATATGTTATACTGGTATTGATCTGGATTACTGAAACGGGGGAAAGGAATGATAGAAATGTAAAAAGAGATTTTTTTTAAAAATGAGACTTTTCACATCGGTTATACAAAAACCGATGTGGAATGTTCACTTCTCACATCGATTATATTTAAAACCGACGTGGAAGGTGATATTTCCACATCGGTTTTGTGATAACTCATGGGAAAAATGAACTTTCCATATCGGTTATTTAGAAAATCGCTGTTAAAAGTGTACTTTAGACATCGGTTTTAAAACCGATGTGAAAAGTAACAATAAACAACATCGGTTGTTTCAACATCAGTTTGAAAACCGATGTGAAAAGCCAAAAATAACCGATGTGAAATCTCTTTTTCTGCACTAGTGTGTCCCGTCCCTTCAGTTTCATCACTACCGAATCTGGATAACTACGCTGCACAAGGTGTCGAGGCTCAAACTGCACAAGTTCACCTCATAATTTGGTTAGGTTGGCATTTTGACTTTTCTCTCTCTTATGCTTGCATAATTTTCTCTCGTGGTTCCACTTCTTATGCGTTTTGTTTTATGCCACTTCTCGTGTAGTTTTGTCTCTTGCATCATACTATGAGTTTTTTTATTTTATTTTATAAAATCATATTGTGAGTTTATTGTCTCATGCCTGGTGGCATTACTGTTACGTTTTATTTGCAAGAGACAGCATCCAAGACTTATATTTTAATTACACTTTATTTATATTTTTAATAAAATATCATATGCTTTTACCTTATTTGGTTTATCACTACTATATTATGATGACCATGCATGTACTAGTTTAAATTTTAAGTTATAGTATTTATACGTATTGCAATCATATTAGAATTAGTCACTTTATTTATACTTTGTTAAACTGTATTTTTATTTTTATAAATATTACAATGGCACCCAAAAAGGATGTAAAAGGTTGTGAGGGGGATGGAAGAGTTGTTGCAAAATGGGATGACAAAAAAACCGAGATATTTCTGAAAATTTGTGTTTAGGAAATAGATGCTGGTAATAAGCAAGTATACACTTCAGTAAAGAGGGGTGGAAGAATATGCAGAAAAAGTTTGAAGAGAGATTGTGCTTATGATAAAACACAAAAAAAAAAAAATAGATGGGATGCCTTAAAAAGGGAGTTTTCATCATATGCAAAGTTAGTTGAAAACACTGGAGATGGATGGGATTATGATCTTAAAACCATCAAGGCTAATGATGAATGGTGGGCTACTAACGGCAAGGTACGCTTGGTTTACTAAGTAAATATATTTTTAATTTACATACTTTTGTGATGATTTATTTATAGATTATTTTTCATTTGATTACAGGAGGATCCAAAGATTTTAAAATGGAGGAAAGGTCCCCCTAAATTTGTTGGGGCTGGAAAAATGTTTCAAGGGCACAATAGTTACTGGATTTGTTGTTTTAAAGCCATATCAAGATCCACCACATTATGAAGGAGTAGATGCTCATTCTGAGGATATTGTTGAAGTTTATGAAAATAATGAGGTTGAATGGGATGAAGACGAAGTTGGTAATGAGGTTGATACAAATATAGTGGAATCTTCAAATGTAAATTTAAAGAAGAGGAAGTCCTTAGGAGAAGGAGAGAGGAAAATGGGGCAAGTAGAGAAACTTCCACGATCTCTTGATCGTATCATTGATGGGCTGGATAAGAAGTCAAATACTTCTGCCAATGGATCAAAACTAGAGGACCCTTCTAGTTATGACAAATGTTTGTCAATGTTAGATGAGATTCCAAGCTTAGTACAGGGATCACATCTATACTTTTAGGCTATAAAAATCCTAGCAAAAAAAGAAAATAGGGTAGCATTTGTTCACTTGATGAACAAAAGTGCAGATATGGCCTTTGAATGGCTAAGCACTTTTTATGAGTAGGATACTCCCATCCTACGTGCTTGTTGATGTTATGCTTATTTTATGAATATTTGGACCTATTTAGTTTTTATTACGTTGATGTGACTTTCTTATTTGTCCGTACTTTTTGTGACTTTGGTATTTATTGGATATGTAACAATTGATACCATTTATATCGAACCTTTAATATATTTATTCTCTTGTGTATTAATTGAATTTATATGTTATGACACAGGATGTCCGATAGTTCAGATGAGAGTGATAATAATTCTGAAATGGAAATTGAAGGCCAAAATAATACTACATATCTATATGATATTGCAAAAGTTTTGGCTGCCTTTTTAGTCACAAGTCATGTGTTGAAGTACGTCATCAAAGAAAAGAAGACTACTTCGATTCTCTCAGGTCACATGTGGTATATAGAATTGATATCAGGAAATAAAAATAGGTTTTTTGAACAACTTCGAATGAGAAAACATGTGTTTCGACAATTGGTATGGGATTTAACCAATAACTACGGATTGACAGCTACTAGAAACATCGAAGTAGAAGAAAGTGTTGCTTTATTCTTATATATGATAGGTCAACCAGGCACCTATAGAAATGTCCAAGAACTATTTCAGCACTCAGGTGAGACCATTCATAACCATTTCCATAGAGTTTTAGCTGCTGTATACAAATTGGGAAATCACATAATTAGGCCTGCCGATCCTCTGCACTCTACTTGCTCTTGATATTCAAGATGATGATCGATATTGGCCTTACTTCAAAGATTGCCTTGGGGCAATAGATGGCATTCATATTGCTATACATGTCTCAGCGGATAAGCAGACTCCTTTTTTTCAATAGGAAAGGATATTCTAGCACAAATGTGATGGCTGTGTGTGATTTTAAAATGTGCTTTACATTTGCAAAGTGCGGTTGGGAAGGATCTGTTCAGGATGCAAAAAATTTTATGGATACTCTTCGTAAACCGAATTTACGATTTCCTTATCCTCCTATGGGTCAGTACTATATAACTTTAAATCTTTTATTTTTTATTTTATCTTACATAATAAATATTTTTATAATGATGTATGATGTATTTCCTATTTATGTATAGGTAAATATTACCTTGTTGACTCGAGATATCCCTCATTCAAAGGTTTCCTGGGACCATATAGGAATACGAGGTATCATCTTCCACATTTTAGATTGGCACCAGGTTTCAGATCAAAAAGTGAAATTTTTAATTATTATCATTCTAATCTGAGAAGTATTATTCAAAGAACATTTGGTGTTTGCAAAGCAAGATGGAGAATATTATAAAATATGACAAATTTCAAGTTAGAAACTCAAATTTCTATTATATTGGCATGTTTTGCACTCCACAATTAGAAAATATTGATAGCTTACAAGATGCTGAGCAAAATTTCAATGGTGGGGATGGTAATGAGGTTCCTGATCATGATCGCGATGCATAGCAAGATCCAACACAAGTAGATGTCAGATACATTGAAGAAATAAGAAATGGTATTAGAGACCAATTGCCAAGCCGGATGCGAAATTAGATCTATTTTTATGTATTTGCTTAATATTGACAATGATTGATATGAGTAGTAGTGAGAAATTACAAATTTGTTGAGACATTTTTCATTATGAATATTTTGACTTTGATGAACCATTAATTTGTTTTATTGAATTTTTATATATAGTTCAAATTAATGTATTTATACAATAGCTAACGTATATAATGTTAACACTATGCTATATATACATATCACTAACATGTCTACTACATAATATACTAATGTAATTATAATATTTTAGTCAAAAAAAATGTAATTATAATATTAACACAGCATAATAAAATAAAGTAAAGTCCCATGAGATGGAAAAATGAGATGTGGGTGGATGTTATGTTTTTGACCAGAATTAGATGAAGGATGGCTCTATATATGGCTATGGTATGTTATTTATGCCCCTTATAGTAATTTTACAGAAAAATAATCAATTCTGCATGGTTGGTATCCAAACGAACTCAAAATCATTTTTTTTAAAAAATGATTTTTACTCATATGTAAACAAACACAATTCTGCTTCTGCTTTTCTTTAAAATCACTAAAAATAATCATAAATTATTTTATAACAAACTCATTTATTTTTAATCTTAAACAAACAGGCTCTTAATTAAATGTATAGTGTAATCCCATTACTGTTTACTTTCTCACCATATGTTTCATGCAGAGTGTAATCCCATTACTGTTTACTTTCTCACCATATGTTTCATGCAGACTGCTTAAGTCATTAATGATCAAATTAAGCATATTTTAGTTGTTTTCAAAGAGAATTGTGTTCTTCATAATTGGTGATTGCCCACACATTAAATTAGTAGTTGTCATTGAACATTCATCTTGAATATGGAGATACATTCATCTTGAATATGGTGCTGGGTATGAAACTGTTATCACTAGAAATTAAGTCAATTATAGCCGTTGGAAAGTTCAGCCGTTTGGGTCAAGCAAATCGGAAACCAGTCGATTAGAGTATTGGTAGCCGATGGGAAGATAAGGAAACGATGGATAAATTCGCAAAGAATAAAAGTTTGACGCGGTTATAGGAGATAGTTATGTTAGACTTGTCCGTTCAGAAGTTGATATTGGTAGCCGATTGCACGTGTTAACAGAATTCCTATAAACAAGGGACGCGATGTCAAGTTGGTTAGCTTGATTTTAGGAATTAAGGAGCCGTTGAAGATAGAAGACAATAAGCTATGGTTAGTGGCGGATGATCGTGGAAGGTGATCCTAAATAATAGGGATTTTAATTGGAGGTGATTAGCCGTTATAACCTAAGGTGGCCACTAAGTTAGCAGGCGAAAATTTAGGAGTTGGTGGTCATAAGGATACTTTGCATAGATTGCTTGTAGCCTATAAATACCCATTGTACATCTTGAGTTAAACACATCAATACAATCAAACATTTTTATGCACAAGCTTTATCTTTCCGACCATTTACTGTTTACACGAATTTATTTAAAATTATTTCATCTTCCACACTAAACACTATTTGGAGTAGTTTAGGAACCCACAAGTTAGGAGGCAGAATCCCCCTTCTAACGCTTTCGACTGATTAAAGGAATCGTTGTTATCAAGAATTAGTCGATCCCACGGCTAATTTTACTTCGTCAGATAACAAATCTTGCATGCCAAGTGGGACCAGTGAAGGTGAGCATATTGGGAAGTTTGCCTCTCCTGGTCAAGATTTCAATTGGCACATGCATTTGCGTTCTGGAAAACTAGTGAGCAATATGAATCCGCAACCAAAACCAAAGAATGGAACTGGGAAGAATACTGAAGTGCAGCCTACTTTAGGGATGCCAGTATCCTTTCAATCATCACCAGGTACTCCTGTGGCAAGTAGTGCACCTGTCAGCCACACGACAAGGTCATCAACGGCTGCAGGAGCCGATTCAGGCCAGCCCATGGTGCTAACTACCACGTTCATTAAGAACCGGATTGACTTGGGGCTTAATGAACTCACGAAAGAAATGTCGAAGCAGCTAGCCGAGATCGTACAACCTACGGTACGAAATGAGATTCAGATGGTAGAACTTGGACTTTGATCAACTTAGAATTCAGCTACCTCGGTTGTTCCTGGGCGACCGACTCTTCCTCAAATGAGTCCTCCCGTTGGAGGACATGTTAGATATGGAATGCCACAAGTTCAGGCAGGACTTTCTAATGTGGTCCAGCCGAATGTAGTGTCGCAGGTACCATCTTCAATTCCTCTATATTCTACCATGACAATACCAAATGCTAACCCTGTGAGTTATTACACAGGACGTGATGATTCCCATTCTAATATGTTGCATGGACAGGTTTCGATCACCATAAGACCACCAGGAGCCGTTGGAACGTTGGGCATGCCGTACTTGGAACCTCAAGCCTCAGCTATTGGGACCAGTATCCAGGCAGTCGCGCCGCTTCAAACTCTGTATCCAACCATGGGCTATGGAGGGGCACAGGTCAGGCCGTTTGGCAATTATGTGGGGGAGCAGCCATGGATTATGATTCCACCTCCCGCAGGTAGCTTGTCGTTTGGACAGACTGTGCCAGAACAATCCCCTAATGGTCAACTGGGTTCAACTCCTCAACGAGGAGTTTTGTGCAAGACACCAGGGGAATACTCGAGTGAGCAGACATGGAATTATTTTCCACCTCATACCGGGAATTTACCTAATGTCCAAGGGATGCAATACAAAGTTCCAGAAAGTTACACCAATGAGCAGTCATGGGTGAATAATCCACCTCATGCGAGTAACCTACCCAGGAATACATATACACCAAAGTACGGGTATCAAAGTACATACCCGGGGGCACCTGTATCCTTTGGACAGCCAGTCGTTGGGATAAATGATGAGTGTGATTTCACCTCATTTTCCATGTATATTTCTGCGTGCATTTGCATATAAGTTAGGCCATTTTAGTTTGTTTTTATTAGTTTTTACCTTGGAACGGGTGAAGGTGGTTTCTGTGTGTTGTTTTGTAGAAATTGAAGGAAAACTGTGCATATTTGGCTATAATGAAGCTTAGATGATTTTGGAGCTTAAAAAGAGAAGAATATGAGCCAAACAGAGCCTATCACGGCCTGGACGTGATGACCATCACGGTCGTGATCAAGCAGAGAAGAAGGCAAAAGTCAGAGACTGTCACGGCCTGGCCGTGACAGACATCACGGCCGTGACCAACCAGAAAATGATGGCTCGCGTCGCGAACACTTCTCTCGCCTCGCGAGAGTCAAAAACTTGAAGACACGCCTTGGGCGAAGCGTCACGGCCTGGCCGTGATAGACATCACGGCCGTGACGCGCGACGGATCTATAAATAACAAGACACAATGAGGCAGAAAAAAGGGACTTTTGGCGAGAGGCTTGGAAACCCTAAAGAGGGCTGATGGTTGGGGGAAGGCTAGGACCTTAAAGATGACATCTTCTCTGCTCTTGGATTGGAAGAAGATTGAAGGATTCGTCATGGAGTTTTCTTCCTCTCTTCTCTCTTTCTCTTTTGTAGACATTATCATGTGTAGTTAATTCCCCCATTGTTGGGTTTAGATGTAGCTTTTCTGAACTTGATTGTTAATTGATTTGGTTTCAATGCAAGTTTCTATTTCTTTATGAGTATGTGATTTTGTGCTTAATGCTTTCCTTGGATTAGCTACCCATAGGAATGATATGTTGCTTTGATAGATAACTGAAAGGTTGGTGTTAAGGCATGCTCATGAATCATATGCCAAGTAGTCCAAGAATCTAGACATAGGTGTTGGATGCTTGCAATCTTATAAGTCTTGACTTAATGCAAAATCACAGATTAATCCACCTAAGACATTAGGGTTTGATTTGGGGTTTTAGGCTCAATGCACCTAAGACATTAGGCTTGAGTATTTTAGAAAAGGCTTGATTGACATAATTGAATTAGGACTTGTGTTGTTAGCCATTTCATTGCAATCAAGGGAGGATTAGTGTAGTCTAAACCTGACAATCTCAACCATTTGTAAATTCTGCACTCCAAGTGTTTGTTAAAAGTCCAAAAAGACCAAAAATATTGTATTGCTTTGTTTTCTGTTTTGATCTCTCATACTTTAGTTTAGTCTAGATAGTTGTTGAGTTTGTGAATTGGTAATTGACATCCGATCCCTGTGGATACGATAACCGGTCTCACCACCGTATTACTTGATTGCGACGAGGTGCACTTGCCTTTATATCTAAAAATCACGCAACAAGTTTTTGGCGCCTTTGCCGGGGATCGACTTTGTCAATATCAGTAGTAACAAATGAGACAACTAGTTTAGACATTTTTATTTTATTTTTCTGTATATAATTGATATCTTTCTTTTGTTAGTTTTGTATATATTTGTTTTTGTGTTTCTTTGATCTTGGGCTTAATTGTCTGTGAGGTGAAAAACTGATTAGACAGGATCATGGACTACAATTGCTATCAACCATCTGATGCAGAAATTGAGATATCCGAGCTGCAGCTACGGGCAGATATGCTGCAATTAGCCATAAACATCCAACAAGTGAGTGATGAGCTGTCAAGGGCACAAATCTCTCCTCCACCAATGGTAGGCTATTCTGAATGGGGAAATCAATTTCCCAACACTTCTACTCCATGGTGGGGGAACCCTCCAAACAATACTTGGATTGATCAAGAGGAACATTGGGAATCTTCCACACCTTCATATCAACCACAACCATCTCAATGGTATGATGAGCCATCCCCATTGGAAGTTGCTTGGGAGAACTTCAAATCCGCATTCCCAGTCGAGGTTGAGCAACCTATCCCGGATAGTCGACTTCACTTAGAGGCTGTTTTGGAGAACTTCATGGTAACAACAATGGAAGAATTAAAAAATCAAGAAGACACCATTCGAAGTTTCGGGGTACGTATTGAGAAAATCTCTAACCAACTATCCGGAATGTTAAAAGGGAACTTGATGAATGATGATGAAGGTGATGCAATAAAGTATGATGATGAAGATGATGCCAAAATGGATGATGAGGATGAAGAAGAAGTGGGAGCAACCGAGTCAAGAAGCGAAGAACCTGTTTGTGAGAACATAGTTGCACCACCCCCCATTGAACCCATGACTAAAGAGCTTGAAAGGAAGAGGCAATTGGAGGACATCTATTTCACCATGCTAGAGGAAGATGAAGAACTATTGGACTTAGATGATTCTATTGGTTCCTATGCATGTGTTGATTGTGATGGGAGAAACACTTGTGTGGTGTGTGCTGAGATTTCTGCATATTTGGAAGGTGTTGGATTTGGTGATTCGGTGAATGAAGATTGTGTAGAATCCAAAACAGCACCGGTGATCCTCTCTACTTGCTTGCCACCTCACATTTTAAAGCAGTCAACAATGGAGTTCATGCCTCTGCCTGAGAAACCAGATTTTGGATCTTTAAAAATGCAAGCACCATGGCCAGTCCAAGTGGTTGAACCCCATTTTTATTGGGAAGATTTTGTCGATAAAGGGGTCATCTTTGACCCGAGAGGAATTGAAAAGCGCTTCCCATTTGAAGAAGTCAGCATGAATTTCGAGCGCTCACTTCCACATTTTTGCTGCAAACCGTGGGATCCAGGTGAAGGATCTCACATGGTTAGCATCCCTTGGTCCTTATACCACAGGTTATGGGATCCAGGTGGATGCTTCTTAATGAGTCAAGCTAGTGACGTTAAAGAAGCGCTTATTGGGAGGCAACCCAACTTTTCTTAACCCTTCTCTTTAGTTAGTTTTTGTTTTTGTTTTTGATTTTCAACCTCTTGAATAATTTGAGAAGCTCAAGAGGAAAATAATAAATTGTCAATTGCCAAGTGTTTGAAGGGTAATAAGGAAGGAAGGGAGAGCAAGAAGACAAGGAGAAGAGAAAAAAGGGGCAGAGAAAAAGCAAAGTCAACACCCGCTACCGCCTCGGTAAGCCGTTCCAATTTTTTTTATTTTATTTTGTATTATTTTTTCTCCTCTCTATCTTGATTGTTTACATTGGGGACAATTTAAATTTTTAAGCTTGGGGTAGGGGTATTTTGCATTTTTATGTTGCATGTTGCATTCATATAGTTTTGCATGATCACACAATTAGATTGCCCTTGCTGAATTTTGCATCCGATTGTGAGAACTAAGTGCCAAATAAATTGTGATAGTGAATTGTTGAACCCAATTTGTTATTCTTGTGATATGGCTGCAAATAAAAATGTTTGAGATAATCTTGGATAGTTGATAATTAGCATCTGGTTCTGAGGATTTGTGTTTTTCATTGATTCTGAACTAAAATGTGAGATTTTGAGCCAAAGGGGTACTCACTAAAATTTTACCCCATTCTTTGTGTTAGAGTGTTATTCCTCTTGGTTTGTTATTCTATAGAACTTGACTTGAAACCATTTTGAAGCTTAAAAATTTTTGGAAACATTTTTGAAAATGATTGAGGCAATAGGTATTTTTCTGGCCTTCTGAGCTTTAAATGATGAAATGCTACCCTTAGTTGCCCAATTTTGAGCCTACGAAAGAAAAAAATGCTTTTCTTGGTACCCTGGAATGTTTTTATAAATATGCTTGATAAGGGACCTTCTAAAGTATTACAAAAGGGTGAAAAAGGTAGTTGAAAGTTTGGGATGAAAGAATCAGAAAAAAAATAATTCTCTTGAGTTGAAAAAAAAAATCTCCCCTTCTCCAAATAAAAGAAAAGAAAAAAAAAAGAAAAATAAATAGAGAAGGGGATGACAAAAAGAAAAGTGAGAAATAAAAAGAAAAAGAAAGAAAAGAAAGGTGAAAAAATAAATTAAAAACTCAAGAAGGTATTTTAGAAGGTCATGTTTGCAATGCTTGATGTTTATGTAGCCTTTTGGAATGTCCTTTTCTTGTTATCCCCACCTAACGATTAATCCCATGGCCATGTTACAACCAAAGAAAAGACCTCTTGATTCTAAATTGTTTTCATGAATAAAGTAGAGATTTGGTTGATAGTCAAGCCTATGGTAGGATTCATTCCTTGAGGAAAATTGAGTGAAATGTCTTATCCCCTAAACACTTGAGTGGTGAGGAAGAGAACCAAGCAAATGAACAAGCTTGGGGTGAGCTTCAGGTGAGAAAGAGTGCCCAAATCAATGAGAATATGAGTCTAAGGAACCTAAGCCTCTAATTGGACTTGAATTGATTGTCTCTTGCTGAATTGTTTGAATTGCCTATTGCTTGGATCATTTACTCGAGTTCTTGGTTCACTATCCATGCTTTGACTGTTTATCTCTTCTGGCCTTAGTTTTTGCTTGAGGACAAGCAAAGTCTTAAGCTTGGGGTGATTTGATGAGTGTGATTTCACCTCATTTTCCATGTATATTTCTGCGTGCATTTGCATATAAGTTAGGCCATTTTAGTTTGTTTTTATTAGTTTTTACCTTGGAACGGGTGAAGGTGGTTTCTGTGTGTTGTTTTGCAGAAATTGAAGGAAAACTGTGCATATTTGGCTATAATGAAGCTTGGTTGATTTTGGAGCTTAAAAAGAGAAGAATATGAGCCAAACAGAGCCTATCACGGCCTGGCCGTGATGACCATCACGGCCGTGATCAAGCAGAGAAGAAGGCAAAAGTCAGAGACTGTCACGGCCTGGCCGTGACAGACATCACGGCCGTGACCAACCAGAAAATGATGGCTCGCGTCACGAACACTTCTCTCGCCTCGCGAGAGTCAAAAACTTGAAGACACGCCTTGGACAGAAAGCGTCACGGCCTGGCCGTGATAGACATCACGGCCGTGACGCGCGACGGATCTATAAATAACAGCACAGCAGACAGAAAAAGGGGACTTTTGGCAGAGGCTTGGAAACCCTAAAGAGGGCTGATGGTTGGGGGAAGGCTAGGACCTTAAAGATGACATCTTCTCTGCTCTTGGATTGGAAGAAGATTGAAGGATTCATCATGGAGTTTTCTTCCTCTCTTCTCTCTTTCTCTTTTGTAGACATTATCATGTGTAGTTAATTCCCCCATTGTTGGGTTTAGATGTAGCTTTTCTGAACTTGATTGTTAATTGATTTGGTTTCAATGCAAGTTTCTATTTCTTTATGAGTATGTGATTTTGTGCTTAATGCTTTCCTTGGATTAGCTACCCATAGGAATGATATGTTGCTTTGATAGATAACTGAAAGGTTGGTGTTAAGGCATGCTCATGAATCATATGCCAAGTAGTCCAAGAATCTAGACATAGGTGTTGGATGCTTGCAATCTTATAAGTCTTGACTTAATGCAAAATCACAGATTAATCCACCTAAGACATTAGGGTTTGATTTGGGGTTTTAGGCTCAATGCACCTAAGACATTAGGCTTGAGTATTTTAGAAAAGGCTTGATTGGCATAATTGAATTAGGACTTGTGTTGTTAGCCATTTCATTGCAATCAAGGGAGGATTAGTGTAGTCTAAACCTGACAATCTCAACCATTTGTAAATTCTGCACTCCAAGTGTTTGTTAAAAGTCCAAAAAGACCAAAAATATTGTATTGCTTTGTTTTCTGTTTTGATCTCTCATACTTTAGTTTAGTCTAGATAGTTGTTGAGTTTGTGAATTGGTAATTGACATCCGATCCCTGTGGATACGATAACCGGTCTCACCACCGTATTACTTGATTGCGACGAGGTGCACTTGCCTTTATATCTAAAAATCACGCAACAATGAACCCACCTCAAGGAGTGGCAGCCGATAGCAGGCCTTGTGGCCCTCAGTTGATTGATCCCAACATGATTGTTGAGACTATCAAGAAGTATATTGGTGTTCAGTTGAAGCCGTTAGACAGACCCACCTATAAGAAGCCGTATCCAGAGTGGGTTGACAAGATGATGCCCTTACCGAGGGGTTTTAAATCTCCAGATTTTACAACCTTCTCTGGTGATGACGGAAAGTCCACCATGGAGCATATTGGTCGATTTACGGCTTAGTGTGGGGAAGCCGCCCAGAATGAGTACTTTAAATTGCAGTTGTTCCCTCTTTCCCTGACTGGCACTGCGTTTACATGGTATTCGTCATTACCACCAAATTCAGTTCAGAATTGGGTCGATATGGAGAGATGCTTTCATGACAGGTTCAATAGACCTCAGCCTGATGTGACTGTGGCCGACGTAATGAATCTGAAACAGCTAGTCGATGAACCAGTTGTAGAATTCATAGAGTGGTTGAGGAAATTGAGAAGCCGTTGCAGTGTACAATTCCCAGAATCAGAGTATGCCTCAATGGCCATGAGTAATATGCATCCTCAGTTGAGGGAAAAGTTGGTGGCACAAAGATTCCTAGATTTAGGCCAATTAGCCTCAGTGGCCACTCAGGTAGAACAGTTCATCATTGAGAAGAAACAGAGTAGATCAAGCAGGAATAGGGGCACTCACTTGGTGTCTATTGTGGATACTGAGGGCTCGGATGACATGGTCGATAATTCAGCCGAATCCACGGCTAATATTATGGCAGCCGATAGCCTTAGAGGAAGGCCTTATTCTTGTCCAGCGTTGAGAGCTGCAAAAGGCAAGGATGTAGATACCCAAGAGAAGAAAATAGAGTATTCGTTTGATATATCAAAAGCTGATCAGATACTTGACTATCTTCTCAAGGATAAACAGATTTGATTAGTTGAAGGTCATAGAATTCCACCGGCTGATGAATTGATAGGTAAGAAATATTGCAAATGTCATAATTCCTATAGCCATGCTACTGTGAATTGTGTGGTTTTTAGGAAAGCTATCCAGAAGCAGGTTAAAAACGGCAAGTTCAAACTATCCGATAAGACCGTAGCAGAGATGGGGGTAGATGTTAATCCATTCCCTGACATTGTAATCGACATGGTCTCTTTTTCTGGTGGGTTTGGCACACCATACAAAAGATGGAAACAGCCTACTCAACAGCATTGGAGAGTTAAGACTGCGGTGGAAATACCAAGGGATTCCAATGGATTGGCTGAGGGCCAGAAAGCATCCGTGTTCGAGAGGTTGGGGGCTCCCAATGTGGTAGCTGTTAGGAAGTCAGTGCCTCAGAAGGTTTCAGGGAATGTATCATCCCATAGGCCCAGTGTCTTCAACAGACTGATCCCTTCAGGGAGGAACAACGAGTTTGAAAGATTGAACAGGCAGTTTGCAACACACACAATACACCCTAGGGGGTATCATCAGTATAGGTCCGGGGGCAAAATGCCTAGTCATGAGGAGTCGCTCGGTAAAGAGAGGTTGCCGATAGTGGATGAGGACCCCATTCCAAAAGGTAGACGACACGTAGCCGAAGTAAGCATGGAGGGTGGAATGTCTTCTCTACGGATTGTGGTAAGAAATGAAGAAAGTGCGAGAGCTCAAAGAATGATTAAACCTTTGGGTAAGGTGGAGGAAGGCAAGTGGCACATGAATAAGCAAGCCGAAAGAGACAAGGTTGTTAATATTGGCCCTCAACAGTTGACACGGACATAAAATAGAAGGAAACAACGAAAGAAGTATGTGCAAACAATGAGGATGACATTACAGCTGTTAGCTGAGGCCAAAGCCAAGGATAAGAAGAAAATTCCATCTAGAGGGGTTGATAAGGCACTTAAGGAGGCTTTTTGTTGTCTTCTAGTGGAAGAATTACCAAAGCAAAAGTAAGAAGAATAGAAAGTTGAGGAGTCAGAATGCCAGCTGTTAGACGAGCAGGATAGACAGAACTAACAGGATGAGCATGATGAGAGCATGGAAGCATTAGACGAAGTGAAGTTGATGTAGAGTCCTGAGCATGGAAACATTATCTGTTCATAAGAAAATAGAAAAAACTGGGATGTTATGGCTAAAGGGGAGATTGATATGATGTCATTCTTCAAAGAGTCATTGCTTGACACACTTCTAGCTGAAGAAGCTTCACCATCGACCGAAGTGGACGTTGTTAGCATTTTGACTAATTCTGGGCAAAGAGGAACAACCGAGCGTGCTAGAAGGTGATGTGTGCGCGGAAGAAGTAGAATGGGTTGTTTTATCTGATGAAGCTTTCTTGAGACCGGTGGGTATGACATTCGACAAACCAACAGAAGAGATGACTAAGCACTTGAAACCCTTGTATATCAAGGCACGGTTGAATAGGAAGGAAATCAGCCGAGTGTTTGTGGATGGGGGAGCAGTGTTAAACGTGATGCCTGTCAGTACCGTGCGGAAGCTGGGAAAGACCAGAGAAGACTTGGTTTCAACTAACATGAAGATGACTAACTTCATAGGGGAAGCAACGATTGCTTTAGGAGTCTTGGTAGCCAATGTAACAGTTGGGTCAAAGACTGTTAGTTCTTCTTTCTTCATGGTAGATGCAAAAACTACTTATTCGATACTACTGGGAAGAGATTGGATCCATTCAAGTAAGTGTGTCCCCTCAACTTTACATCAACGACTGATCATGTGGAGTGATAATGGAGTGGAAACAGTGTTGGCAGACAAGAATCTGTTTACAGCAGAGGTAGGAGCAACTGAAGCTCTATTTTATTCCCCTTACATGGAGCCTATTGTTATTAATGAAGATTATGAAGATGGGGCTTGGAAGTATTGTGATCTAACTTCAAGGGGTTTTGAAGTAAAAATGTTGGCTGATTCACAACCCTTGGACATTTTGAATGATTAACAAACCCAAAGTCATAAAAGACCTTCTCCATCGGCTAGCCATGTTTACAACTAAAAGTAAGATCGAGGAAACAGGGTTGGCCGAATGAGAAATGCAGAATGAAGTAGAGAAATATACCGGGGGGTAAGGTTAAGATGAAAAATAAATACAGGCCCCAGTACACAAAAAGATGCCAACATTTGAAGCACAAGATCCAATGATTGCAGTGAACTTGGGTTCGAATGACGAGCCAAAAATGACTAAGGTTAGTGGTTATTGAATTGTTAGCCGAGTCTGATAGAATCAGGTTGGTCGAGCTCATTCGGCAGTATAAGGACTGCCTGGCATGGGATTACAGTGAAACGCCTGGTTTGTCCAGGCAGTTAGTTGAGCATCGGCTACCGATTAAAGAGGGATATAAGCCCTACAAGCAACCAGCTAGGAGATTTAATCCAGATTTGCTTCCTAAAATCAAAGCAGAAATGGATATCCAATATTGTTCCAGTATTCAAGAAAAATGGTAAACTGAGGATTTGCATTGATTACCGGAACCTGAACTTGGCAACGCCCAAAGATGAATATGTCATGCCTATAGCCGACATGCTTGTTGATGTTGTAGCCTCCAATGGGATCCTTACAGTAATGGACGGCTACTCAGGTTATAATCAAATTTATATAGCCGAGGAAGACGTCTATAAAACTGTTTTCCGATGCCCAGGGTCGATTGGAATATTTGAATGTGTAGTCATACCGTTTGGATTAAAAATGCTGGGGCTACATATCATAGGGCCATGAATGCTATTTTCCATGATTTAATTAGAAAGAATATGGAGGTGTATATAGATGATGTGATGGTCAAATCTATTAATTTTGAAGAACACCTTCGTGACTTGGAAATGGCATTTCAGAGAATGAGGTTTCATGGATTAAAGATGAATCCAGAGAAGCGTTCATTTGGAGTCTCGGCCAGTAATTTCTTGGGCTTTTTGGTACACCAACATGGCATTGAAATAGACCAGAACAAGGCAAAGGCAGTGTTAGAGGCATCACCTCCCAGAAATAAGAAGGAGTTGCAGAGTCTAATAGGGAAAATAAATTTCCTTAGAAGATTTATAGCTAATTCGGCTGGAAAGATGAAAGCCTTTTCTCCACTACTTAAATTGAAGAATGCCGAGGAGTTTGCATGGGGAGTAAAACATCAGGATGCATTCTTTAGCGAGTCCTCCAGTTTTGATGCCTCCCATGCCAGGAAAACCCTTGAAGTTGTATATATCGACTGTGGAAGGATCCATCGGTTGCCTTCTGGCACAGGAAGCCGGTGATGGTACGGAAAGAGCCATCTGTTATCTTATTCGATTGTTGAATTTAGCCGAATGTAGATATACTCCTATCGAAAAATTATGTTTGTATTTATTCCATGCTTGTACAAATCTTGAATATTATTTGTTGCCAAAAGAAGTATTAGTTTTGTGCAAAATTGATATTATTAAATATTTGCTTAATAGGCCTGTCTTGCAAGGCAGATTAATGAAGTGGGCCATTAAGTTAAGTGCATATGCGTTGACATATGTGCCGTCTAAAGCTATGAAGGGACAAGCCATAGCCGATTTCGTGGCTCAACACCCCTCAATTGAGGTGGTGGATCCTTTCGAAGAGATTAATCAATGTATTAATCTTCAACCATTGGTTTTGGCATTTGATGGGTCAAAGACCAAGTAGCAGGAGCTAGAGTTACACTTATAAGCCCCACTGGGCAAAATTGGAAATTCATGAGTCAGCTGCAGTCTAATTGCTCAAATAATCAGACCGAATATGAAGCTTTGATTATGGGAATTAGAATCCTGGCATCCATGAAGGCCCAATATGTCCAGATCATGGGCGATTCACAGTTAGTAGTCAAGCAATTAACAGGTGAATATATGGGTAATAGCCATAAAATACTGGAATACTACGAAACCGCTAGCTCATTGTTAAAAGCATTTGCCTATGTGGTAATAATGCATGTTCCCAGAGAAGAAAATGATGCGGCTAATGACCTCGCCCAACACGCATCTGGTTACAAAAAGATAAAATCCTTAGGTAGCTCTAAAGAAGTAATGGCTATTGAAGATCATCCAGCCGAAGATTGGAGGATTGAACTTATCAGGTACTTTAGAGATTCCTCGATCAAGGTAGACTACAAAGTAAGACAGAGCACTGGAATATTCAATGCTTGATGGAGAATTAGTAAGAAGAGGGATCGATGGAGTATATCTCAGATGCGTAGGGAATGAAGAGGCCTTAAGAGTAATGGGGGAAATTCATGAAGGAATTTGTGGAGCTCACAAGGCAGGACCAGTTATGAAATGGACATTGCATCGGATGGGATATTTCTGGCCTACTATGACGACTGATTATTACAAGTATGCCAAAGGATGTAAAGCTTGTCAAAAACATGGTCGTCACTCAAAGAGTGCCAGTCGAGGAAGTGCATGCTATAGTCAAACCGTGGCCTTTCAAGGGTTGGGCAATGGATTTAATTGGGAAGATATATCCTGCATCGAGTAAACGGCATGCCTTTATTATTTTGGCAATGGATTACTTCACAAAATGGGTGGAGGCGCAGCCGATGGTCAATGTGACTCAGCAGGATGTTATTACATTCATCAAACAACATATCATTCATAGATATGGTATCCCTGAAACCATTACAACCGATCAAGGAACTATGTTTACAGGTGAAAAGATGGTGGCCTTTGCCCAGGAATATGGTATAAAGTTACTCCATTCATCCCCATATTATACCCAGGATAATGGGCAAGCAGAGGCTACCAATAAAATATTAATAGCCATGATCAAGAAGACCCTAGAGGATAATCCAAGAAAATGGCATGAGGCACTTTCGGAAGTGTTGTGGGCTTATAGGAACTCTAAGTCAACGGCTACAAGCGTAACCCCTTATCGACTGACTTTTAGCCAAGATGTTGTGCTACCTTTGGAGATCAATGTGAAATCTTTTAGGGTGGCCAGGCAACATGGTTTGATACCGGACGGTTATCAACAAGCCATGTTGATGGAGTTAGAGTCAGTCGATGAAGATAGATTAATGGCCCTGGACAACATTCGGCGAAATAAGCAGAAGGTTGCTAAGGCTTACAACAAACATGTTAAGAGTAAGCAGTTTGCCGAAGGAGACTTGGTTTGGAAAACCATCCTTTCAGTTGGGAGTAAAGATCCCAAGTATGGGAAGTGGTCACCAAATTGGGAAGGGCCTTTTATTATTGGTCAAGTCGGTAGTATAGGTGCTTATCGGCTAATTAATATGCAAGGTGAAGGATTGAGTAGGAACATTAATGAAAAGTATTTAAAGTCATATTATCCTTCGATCTGGGAATGAGTAGTTGCAGAATGTTGGCCACAAGTCAGTCAAGTAGCTTTCTAATAATAAGATAATGAAAAAGGACTAAGAAGGATTACTAAGAAAGGTACAATGGCTACTGCGATCCCTAAATTATTTAGCGGGGTCGGCCGATGGATCTTGAGTAGTTGCAGGAAGTTCTTCTGGTTGTGCAGCTGGAGGAAGGTCATCAGAAGTGCTAGGTGCAGCATCTTCGACTGTGAGGTAGCCTTCGGCTGTGATTTCTTCATCAACTGTCTTCACCACTTCTTCGGCTGCGAGGGTTGATTTAGGAATTGTTGAAGCGTCAACTTCAGTCACAATGGTAGTAATGATGGCATCAACCGATGCAAACACGGAAGTGGTAAGGTATGGGGCTGAAATCTCTAGCATAGGGGCAGGAATAGTCGAAGTGCCAAGTGGAGGAGTAGGAACGGTCTTGGCTTCCATGAACAATGTCTTTAAAGCTACCCAAGAAGATTTGGCCATCGAAATTCCTTTTTCTGCAGTGGCCAAGTCCCCTTCCATGGTGATTCGTTGTTGAGCAAGAAGGGTGATCTCCTAATCGAGCACGGTGGACTGATGGTATAATTGGACTCTGGTTTTGGCATTCGAATGGAGCTTTTATTCTCTTGCTTTTAGTCGAGGCTCAGTATCAACTATCTCTTTGTTAAGTCTTTCGTGTTCAGACGTGAGAAAATCAAGTCTGTCAACTAACCTTTTATTCTCGGTCGTGTCAGTTTCTCTCTCGGATTGAACTGAACGGAACGTTGTCAATAATTGAAGTTTTCGAGCCTCCAGCTCAAAAAGGTGACAAAGGTTGTTGAAGGCTTTCTCATGACGTTGGGAATGGGCAATACTCATAGTGAATGTCCCCAATCCTTGCCGATATATTGTGGAGAATGATCTTCTGAGATTCTGGGAATTGTGGATTTTGGATTATCTTTGAGAAAGACAGTCGTAGCTTGGTAACGATGGCTTCATCGGAAGGGACTTCTTGCTCCAATTGTTGTTCAATTTTGGAAAGTTGTTCGTCTATTGGAGAGGAAGGAGCAGAGGTGGCCAATGAAGTAGATGCTTCAAAGTATTGAAGGAGAATGTCGTATGGGACCTCGCATTATGGTTAAGCAATTGGAGTTGAATGTTGAATGGTTGCCTCAGCTTGATCTTCAGCAGGTTGAAGGCTGGTGCTACTGGAGTGGTTGGGAAGCTGGTAGTCCTCTCATGAATAGGTGATAGGGAAGTCGTGTCCGGAAAAATGGACTAGAAATAGCAGAGTAAATGTTGACTGAGTTAAGTCTATAAGAAATATAAAACTGCAAGGGCGAGGAAAAGAACTTACTTCAACAACTTGCCGAGGAGTTCGCTTTTTCAGCTAACGATTCACTGAAGGAGAAGCCTTAGAGGCCTGTTTCTTGTTTTTCTGAGGAAGAAGAAAGGGATAAATATTCATGTTTCAGCTTGATGAAATTTCAGTCTAAGAAAAGAAATATCTTAGCCGATCCTCTCGTTCCTTTCTTGGCTTTCTTGGGAGCAACTTCTGTAGGACTCCGAATAGTTATCCCTTGGGACCGTGTTCTCTTCTTGACATATGAAAGAGGAGTATTATCAACATCTAGGTCAATGATTCTCTCTTCTACATTCAAGCACTTTAGCAAAAAAAAAAATGGAGTTTAAAAAAAAACTAGAGAAAATGACAAAGTCGTTAGAAGTCCTGAGAAAGGTGCTGAGTTACCTCGTGCCTGCAAAGAGGAAGATGGTGGTCGAGAGGAAACAGGTAGCACAACAAGGGGTGTAGGAGACCTATCATCTGGCATGTCATCAATTAAACAGTTGACCCAATTGGTGGTTGAGTTATTGAAAATCTTGTCAGTAACAGACGGGCACCGGTTGAGAAAAGCCGAGGTGGTGCCTGGTTGTCGATGAAAGATTTTATATCGGAAAGCAGATAATCTATCCACGATATCAGAGAATTGATCTCCAACTTCTTGCTCGTCAAACGTAGGTCGAGAGTAGGGAAAGGCAGGCTCAAAGAAAGAGAGCGGAATGTGCTGAAGCAGTCCAAATTACCTGGCAAAGCACTGGGGGTTGTAACATTCTTGTGAAAAATTGTTGTTTCTGGATTTGGCTTTGATGCCAGTGAGAAGGTTTCGGGCCATTAGAACGTTTGCCCAGTCGAATACGATTACGCCACGAGTGGTTTGACGGGCAGTGCTTTCATACGAAGTGAAAATCCAAGACGGCCCGGTTCCTGTAGAGATGGTCGTATGAAACTCTTAAGGTATCCGTTGAAGAGAAAGGAGGGTGTTCACCACTTCGACAGTCGAGCCATAAGAAGGGGTGAATGTAATCAATCTCTCGGCTACTATAGAGAGGTTGCGAGAAGGTGGAATTGGATTCTCGATTTGAGCCACGAATTCTGGAAAGTAGTGTAGGATCCAGAGTTACAAGAACCATAATGTGTAAGACTCAATGACTTAGAGATTTTGATATATGTCAAATACAATTTAATGTGTGTGCAAGTGTTTTAGTGTCAGATTGCAAAGACGGGTATCAAGCTGTGATCAACAAGTTCATTAAGAAAATTCAAGGAAAATATTCAAGGAAGAACTTGAAGGAATCAAGGAGCTGCATGTAGAAATCAAAATAGCAAAGTCAAAGATCAAAGGATCATCAAGACCAAGCTTAAAGGAGAATTTTATATTTAAGTCTTAGATGATTTGTAAGATAAAGAAATCTCTTAGTAACAAAATAGCTCAACTAAAAAGATGCATGAAGAAAATCAATTTTCATAACCTGCATTAAAAGGAATAAGTTTTTTTTAATGAAAATGATTTGTGGAAATAAGAAAATTATTTGTCAGGTACAGCCATGTAATCAATGGATGTATGTCTGCTACTGTAACTGACAAATGAATTTAAGGTTCTTGATTCAATACTTAAATGTATTGAATGGGTGTACTGATGGATTAACCAAGTTCAAGATTTTGAGAAACTATCAGAACTATCAGTATGAAATTGGTTAATACAGCCCTGTACTCAACCCCTGTTCAAGAACCAGAATCAAGAAAACAGAGTCTATTATCAGACCCAAATCTGTTTTAATTGATCCCAACGATTATAGCTTGTTTTCTATATATAGAGGGATCAAAGGAACACTTTTAACAACAAACAGATCAGAAATTTTACAAAATCAATTTTGAGAGATCAATTGTGAAAATCATTCATCTTCTTGCTTGAGCTTCATTGTGAAAAAGAGTGTTTCAATTCTCATAAGAACTTCAATTTGTACATCTGCCTATTGAGAGTTAGGAATCAATTTTTCGTTCTATTTGATTGTAAAGAAAGAGGGAGTCTCTCTGTGTAATTATGGTGAGGTATCCCTAAGAAAGAACATTGAGGCTCTTCACAAGAGTGAGGTATCTTGAGTTGAAGGAGTGCTCCGTGGTGTAAAGGTTTTTCAAGCTACCTAGCTAAAGCTTGTTGTGTTAGTGTGTGAAAACCCACAGGTAGAGTGGGGACTGGATGTAGGTCACAGTGGTGGTGACTGAACCAGGATAAATCTGGTTGTGTGGTATCTCTAAACTCAAACTCTTTAATTTCTGTCTTGCGCATATAACTGTGATCTTGCTGTTCTAAGTTTTCAATTGATATCAGTTCTTGATCTGTTTAATATGAATTAAAACTAGAGTATTACTGCAATCAATCTTGAGTTATTAATTGTTCAAAACTGAGTTGATTAAAACTGTTCTTGATCACTGAAACTGATATATTGTAACTTCAGTTCTTGACTGATTAAGGCTTGTATCTAATACCTGTACGACCCCAAACTAAACTTCTTTTTGTTTGATTCAATCACTGTTTGATTCAATCACTAAAGCGACAGAAGCACTCGTCCACACAAGTGACAAGCGCTCGTCCACTAAAGTGACAGAAGCGCTCGTCCACACAAGTGATAGAAGCACTCGTCCACACAAGTGACAGAAGCACTCGTCCACTAAAGTGACATAAGCACTGATTTATCTTTCTGAACTGATTCACCTCATCACCTTCTATTCAAAATTTCATAAAAAGCCCTTCACTGTTTTTGTAAAAGATCCTGAGGCAACTCTGGTTTGAAAAGTAAAGTTTTTGAAAAGGAAGAATTTTTGAAAACTCAATTCACCCCCCTCTTGAGTCTTTGAAGCCAAAACAACATAATGGGCGAGGAATATTTTCAGTTTTCTCTTGATTCTTCAGTCGTTCCACGTATATGAACAAGATCCGTAGAGCAGACCGGGGAAAAGAGGGCCAAGAGCCAATTCTTGCCCAGAGGTGATAAGTTGGACATAATTGAGGACTTCGGCTACTATTTGTTCTGAATTGGTGCAGATAAAATATCTACACATCCAGTACAGCAAAAATGCATGGTGTTCAAGATCGGTTACCTCCCCTGAAGAATTGGTGTTGGCAGAGATGAAATTGTTGTAATAACAGTGGGGTTTGGAGTTCTTGATTCCTGAAATGGGCTCGATTGCCTCAGAGAAAGCGGGAACTTCATTGTCGTGAAGGGGAAGCCCGGTGATAGCCGCGACATCGAGTAAAGTAGGGCTCATCATACCACAGGGGAAGACGAAGCCGTTGATGGAGGTATTCCAAAAGCCACATAAGCCAAAGATGAGGTCAGAGTTTAGAGGGATATCATGGGGTGACAGCATTATCAAATGATAGATGCCCCAAGATTTCCAATCTTCGCTCTTGGCCGCTGTTATCCGTTCGAGCCATGTGAGATAGGATGGAGAATGGTTGGGGCAAGTCTGGAAGCTAGAAGTCTTTTTGTCCATGGTGAACCAGCTGGATGCAATTGGTAAGGCAAATAAACTTGGGTAAAGAATGTTATCCAAGAACAATTTGCCTTCGTTTTGATCTTCGGTAGAAGGGTTCAAGGTCATGGATTTCTCAATATGATAAAGAGTACCCCTTGCTTGTTCAGAAGAAGAAGTTGCCGAAGACATTTGCTGAAGGGCAATGGAGGCTGAATCATTGGAAGCATTAGGGCCATAGGAAAGGTTTTCAGGGTTTTGAGAATCGGATGCGGAAGACATGTTGGAAGGAAGGTTTGAGAAAGGATTGCAGATGAAAGATAGCAAGAAGATGGTCGCAAGAAGGTAAAGTAAGAGAGAAGAAAGCGCTCGACTGAATATATAAAAGAGGTAAGTGATTGAAGGAAACTAGTCGTTGGAAAGAAGTAAAGTGACTGGCTAGTGCGGATTAAATGTGGGTGCGACGCTCAAGATGGAAGTAGTTATATCATTCTATCTTCATTCCAATCAGATAGAAGATATAAGGGGGCAAATGTTATCACTAGAAATTAAGTCAATTATAGCCGTTGAAAAGTTCAGTCGTTTGGGCCAAGCAAATCGGAAGCCAGTCGATTAGAGTATTGCTAGCCGATGGAAAGATAAGGAAACGGTTGATAAATTCGCAAAGAATAAAAGGTTGACGCGGTTATAGGAGGTAGTTATGTTAGACTTGTCCGTTCAGAAGTTGATATTGGTAGTCGATTGCACGTGTTAATAGAATTCCTATAAACAAGGGACGTGATGTCAAGTTGGTTAGCTTGATTTTAGGAAGAAAAGAGCCGTTGAAGATAGAAGACAACAAGCTAGCGGTTAATGGCGGATGATCGTGGAAGGTGATCCAAAATAATAGGGATTTTAACTGAAGGTGATTAGCCGTTGTAACCTAAGGTGGTCACTAAGTTAGCAGGCGAAAATTTAGGAGTTAGTGGTCATAAGGATACTTTGCATAGATTGTTTGTAGCCTATAAATACCCATTGTACATCTTGAGTTAAACACATCAATACAATCAAACATTTTTATGCACAAGCTTTATCTCTCCGTCCATTTACTGTCCACGTGAATTTATTTAAAATTATTTCATCTTCCACACTAAGCACTCTTTGGAGTAGTTAAGGAACCTACAAGTTAGGAGGCAGAATCCCCCTTCTAATGCTTTCAACTGATTAAGGGAATCGTTGTTATCAAGAATTAGTCGATCCCACGGCTAATACATACAAAATCTTGAACATAGTATTGATCTTGTTTTGTTCTTGTTGTTTTCCTTCCAAAATGAATTATCGGTATCCCAATAAGCATTTCATAAGACTAACTTCAGAGTCTTTACCAGAATTTGACCAAAATCTCGTCGTTCCATGGATATATTTCTTGAATACTTTGTTAATTTGTTGTTTTCTTCGCAAGAAGAGTTTGTGAACTTTTTTTATGAGCGAGTATGGGAAATGATTATGATCTGAAATTGATATTGATATTTCATTCTTTCTTACTATTGTTTTTTTTTAACTGCAACATCCATAGAAATGGCCATTCGAAATATTGAGGCAAAAGATGAAGTGGAACTGTTGTTTGAAATGGTATGTAATTTTCTTTCTTATTATTTTTTTTTTACTATTATTGCATACATAATCTTCATTCCTTCTGCAGGATATCCAGGACACGTGAATTTATGGCAGCAATTGGGGAAAAAATGGACATACAGGGTATATGTTGGGCTCAGAAGGAGTTTACTCTTAAACAACTCGGGAATGCGAAGTTAAAGCAATACATGAATACTGAATGTATTTGGATCATGGCAACAGGCCAACCGTATAGTATGATCACTACTTATTTAGTGAAATTATTATTTATTTGGATTTTTGTTTTGTTTTTAAATGATATATGCTCTTGTGTACAGCCATGTAAGCCCATAGAAGATGGAGGAAAACTATTATAATTTCTATCAATACATGACTCGTGTGACGCCAATGATACAATCAAACTTAGTAATTCTCTACTTTTTAATCACTTGTGTCAAGTTTGTTTGTTATATAATACATCATTAATATGAAACCTGATCAACTCTAATGTGTCATTTGCATAATCAAAACATGATTTATTCGATGACGAAACATGACATGTATGTTGCTTCAGGTCGCGGAATAAATCATTGGCCAGCATTATCACTAACGAGCACTCCAGTCTTCGTCCACCCCACTCCACACGCAGCACATCGGCGCAGCCCCAAGTCGCACAAGGTAAGTCACCTCATTTCTCTTTTTGTTTCACTGTGTCAACATCTCTATTGCTTGGTTTGTGGGATTGGCTTTGAGGGATAGGGTTATGACTATGCTTTGAATAAGTTCGGTTTGGTTTGGGGGTTAGTGGTTTGATTTACCGTGTCAAATATGTTGAATTCAATTTCAATTCAGTAAGATCTGCAGTTTTATGAAGT
Source organism: Sophora flavescens (assembly GCA_030762895.1). NCBI lineage: Eukaryota > Viridiplantae > Streptophyta > Magnoliopsida > Fabales > Fabaceae > Sophora > Sophora flavescens. The sequence goes on from CM061063.1 coordinate 213,192,189, forward strand.
AAAACAATCCTAGACCTCAGGAATCTCCTGCTTGCTGCCCCCCAAATCATATCAATATCTTTTTTTGTGGTCAGTGACATGGTGTATGCCTTTGCTCTATTATGTTCGGAAAGTTCTGTGATTCTGAAATTTTGGACACTAAAAAACTATCATTTTAAGTTTTTCTTTTTTTTGAAGAAGTTTAAAAACTACCTCAGATTATTGTAAATCTAAGTAAATATAGACATTTCTCAGTAGCTGTCATTTTTGCTCCAATTAGTGGATGTTTGGAACATCCTCAAATTCAAAATGGAAACTCTGCCTTCTTTCTGCATTCTGTCAATTTTTAGTGAAACAAATCCTCATGTATTCATGTATGGCACTAGAGGTGATTGAGGAGTTTCGGAAGGTGACAATTGTATTTGGTTTTGAATGTTTAAGTTATTCCCTGCCTGGTGGAATAATCTGTTTCAGGATCATTGCGACAACTACAATACATTGTTTTTTTAATTGCTGTCTGCCCTTTGTTATGTTTGATTTCTTTCTGGATTGAATGATGTCCTGTTTTTGTGTGTGTTTTTGGTGCGTCCAGGTTGTTTTGATACTCAGAATTTAGTAACTTTATCCACTTTACTAAGAAGTTAGGTACACTTGTTTGTTATGGAAAATGACTAGTAAAATTCAGGCTACCATCAACAAGTTTTATCTGGATATAAGGGCCTCCTTAAAAACCCCAAATAGTAAAGAGACAGAGAGATTAATGTGACCTTTTTAAAATCTCTATATAATAGACAACATGAGTTTGCTATATGTATTGATGTTTACAGTTTCATAAAACAATAACAACCAATCTTTGCTCTCATCCGTCACATCCCGGATATTATATGAAGAAAATAAAATTTTCTTCATTAATACATTTAGCTTCTTAGCATAATCTTGCCAACAAGCAATTATAATTTAGTTGCCTTTGGGATTTTAGTTTAAGTTTTGGGGGTTAGGGTTTAAAACATTTGAATTTGGGCTTTTTAGGCTGTGAGAGATTTAGAGAAATTGAGTGTGTTGTGATGGAATTAAACCTCAATGACACTTCTGAGTTAACTGTGTATTTGAGCTCATTGACGAAATCCAAGTTTTTGGTATTTTTGTAAATATAATTATAATTTGTGGGTTGTTGACAAAAAATGTTTATAAAAGGAAATAAAAAACGATGAAGAGGAAGGGAATCTATGAAGGCACGAACAAGGATTGTCATATGGAGACACCAACTGATACATAGGAAATCTATTAAGGTCCTACACATAATTTACTAGAGGAAAAGGTTAATTCATGGATTTAGTTGGCTGGGTTCATGTGAGAACAATGTTTTAATGTTATTATTATTGTTGAATTTAGAGTACCATCTCTTTGATCACATTGACCTTGATTTTTTATTTATCATAATTAACATCTTTCTCGGTGATAGTTGTGATTTATGTTGCTATTTTTTGACCTTGGCTTGCTAGTTGATTAACCAATTTTATTGGGTTGTTTTGCTTTTGATATATGAGTTTGGGTCCTAATGTGCAAGGTCTTATTTTGCTCATGACAAAGTCCTGATTGTATGCGAATAACAAGAATTTTCTTGTTAGTTAGAAGTAGTTATAATTTGACAAATAGGTGATGAAATTTTATGCATAATAAAACAACAGAGACAGAGTTTCTGAAATGTATTCTCTTTCTTTTTCTTAATAAAGTATGTGTAACCAAAAAGCGTGAAAGGCTAATGTGCAAAAATTGTTTTCCTGAACGAATTGTCACCAGTACTTAGCAGAATTTTAATGATTATGAACCCGGTAAGTTCCAAGAGTTCCCCTCTGTTCTAAACTCTCAAACAACAACCAGAACAGCCTCTGATTACACACCTTTCTATTAGGGTAGTATAAGTTTATAATCTATATTCATGAAGTCTCTTAGTAATTCTATTGAGCTTGATTTTCTTTCTATAACTAACACAAGAGGTGTTTTTTTTGTCAGGGTTACCGCACCTTGGCTAGCGTGCGGCAAATTATGTTGAAACTATTATGAAGGTGTTTGTATGGTAACTTCAAATTTTGAAAGAATATAAGAGGGCCTTTGGGTCACAACTCCCTTGATTTTTCTTTGACTTGCTGATTAAACAAGAAGGGATTTGGGCTGCTATTTGATTTATGCTTGAAGGGATTTTAAGAATTTTGTTCTTTCATATTAGTTGGAGAGTGACTCTTAGACAATGACAATGTTTTAATTTCTAGAATGGTAGGTGATGTCGTCGCGCCGCGGAGGACGCGCTCTCGTGCGTATTCGGCAAGTGTACCGGACTGCCGTCAAGTAATAAAAGATATCGAACCCACAGAGACTGTGTTCCCGAATCACAATTAATTTCGAATCGATTGAATCTGAACTGTATGAAAGGGTTTTGTAAAAAGGGTTTTTGAATTTGAATTTAAATGATAAACAAACAGAAAACAAATGTTTTTGGAGTTTTCGATTTAAATGGATTCCTAGGGATTTGGGTTACCTTTGAGGTTGTTTATGTTGCTAATCTGATTTACCTTTGTTGATTACCGAAATTGCCTTGAAGGCGAGTTTATCCTCTAATAGCTTAAGCTCCCTCTCGGGTTACAAAAGCCGTGCCCAATTGACCCGACCCCTACTCTCGTGGTAGTCGATCCCAGATTGGACCCTTTGCGTTCCGTGACAACTCGTTGCTCCTCGAGGGACGGCTTCTAACTCTCGTGATTTCAGTCCCAAGTCTGACTTCTATAGGTCCGACACCTAAGTTCACCGCTAGGTTCCTCCTTATAATGTCTAAGTCATGCAAATAACCTAAGTTCGCCGCTAGGTTCCTCCTTAGATCATTCACATCTCACAAACTAGTGGCTGACGGGCTTTACGAGTGAAACACCCTAGAAATCCTAAGTTCACCGCTAGGTTCCTCCTTAGAACGTCTATGTCACGCAAATAACGGTTGCCGAAATTTATGAGTGATTTACACACTAGAAATCAGATCTAAAGCAAATCGTAATTAACAAAGAGTTTACATCAAATTTACATCATAAACAAACTTGGGCAGAGCCCTAATCCCTAGAAACTATGCTACTACTCACGCCTTGCCATGGAGATGACAAGCATGATTACAAATAGCATGAAAATACAAAAATCAGAGAAGAGAAGAGAAGAGGAGAAGAGAGATCTAAGCCTAGAGTAGTAGCCCCTAATGTCTTGTGTCGTGTTTTCTGTATCTGATGCCTTGGTCCATATTTATAGAAATGGGGAAGTTAGAGTCCCAAACCAACTCAAAATCTGATCTATTTCGGTTTCTTCAGGTCCAAGTAATGCGCGTCACGGCCGTGATGGCCATCACGGCCAGGCCGTGACGGTCTCTGCCTCTGCCAATTCTGGAAAATTCAATTTCTCGCGACGCGAGCCCTCAGCTTCATGGCCCGTGAAGAATATCACGGCTAGGCCGTGATGTGCTCTGACTTGTGGTGGTTTTGGGTCACGGCCGTGATGGCTATCACGGCCAGGCCGTGATGCACTCGACTTGACCTTTCTTCTTTTTCAGTTTTGCTCGATCATGGCCGTGATGGGCATCACGGCTAGGCCGTGATGGGCTCTGTTTGGCTCATTTTCTTCAGTTTTAAAGCTCCATCTACATCCAAACTTCATCATGGTTGATCTTGAGCAATTTACCCTTGATATCTGCAAAACAACACACGAAAACCGCCTTACCCGTTCCAAAGGAAAATTAACCTAAAATCTAATAAAAATATGCCTAAACTACATGAAAATGCATGCAAAATGATGGACAAAGATGAGGTGGAATCACACTCATCAAATCACCCCAAGCTTAAAACTTTGCTTGTCCTCAAGCAATTACTCAGGCTATAAGATAAATCAATCAAAGCGTGGATAGTGAACTAAAAACCCTAGAAGCTAATCCAAGTGATAGGCATTTTTAATAAGCACTCAAGAGATAATCAAGTTCAAGTCCAATTAGAAGCTTAGGTTCTTCAAGTTCATGTCCTCACTGATTTGGGCACTCATCTCACCTCACTCAAGTGTTTTAGGGTTTATGACAATTCACTCCATTTCCTCAAGTAAAGTATTTTACCATAGGCTTGACTATTAACCAAATCTCTACTTTATTTAAGAAAACACTTAAGAATCAAGAGGTCTTTTCCTTTGGTTGTAATGTGGCCATGGGATTTATTGTTAGGTGGGAGAATCAAAGAAAAGGGAATTTCAAGAAGGCTAGACAGATTATCAAACATTACAAAGTATGACACCTTCTAAAATACCTTTTGGGGGCTTTGATTTACTTTTTCCACCTTTCTTCTTCTTCTTTTTTTTCTTTTTTTTTTCTTTTTTTTTTTTTCATTTCTCACTTTCTTTGTCATCCCCTTCTCCATTTTTTTCTGTTTATTTCATTTTTACTTGTTTGGAGAAGGGGAGCTTTTTAGCTCAAGAGAAATATTTTCATCCCATTTTTTTTTTCAACTACCATTTTGCCCTTTTTGTAATACTTTAAAAGGTGTCATACCAAGCATTATTTATCAAATTAATTCATGGTACCAAGAAAAGTATTTTTTTTCTTTAGGCTCAAAATTGGGCAACTAAGGGGTAGCATTTATCATTCAAAGCTCGGGAGGCCGGAAAAATACCTAGTGCCTCAATCATTTCCAAAATTGCTTTCAGAAATTTTTAAGTTTTGAAATGGTTTCAAGTCAAGTTCTAGAAAATACAGTCCATGAGGAATTAAATCACTCTATCACAAGAAATGGGGTAGATTTAGTGAATACCCCCTTTTGGCTCAAAATCTTACATTTAGTAGTTCAAAAATCAGTGAGGTACACAAGTCTAAGGAACCACATGCTAATTATCAACTATCAAATGATTATCTCAAGAATTTTTATTTTTAGCCATATCACAAGAATAATGAAAAATTGGGTTCAAAATTCACTATCTCAATTCATTTGGCTCCAAGTTCTCACATTCGGATGCATGTTCTAAGTGAGGGGCAATCTAGAGAATGTGATCATACCAATCTATGCCTATGAGAATGCCATATGAATGCAACAATGCAAATGCAAAAATAAATAGATACCCCTACCCCAAGCTTGATTACTTACATTGTCTCCAATGTAAATAATCAAGTCGGAGAGAGGAGAAAAATGGAACAAACTTACCGAGTCGGTAGCGGGTGTTGGCTTCACATTCCAGTCAAAACTTGGGTAGGAATTTTATCACGGCAGTGAGGCTTATCACGGGCAGGCCGTGATCAATTCTGATCCTCAGGAGTTGCCCTGTCACGGCCGTGATCTACATCACGGCTAGGCCGTGATGCTCTCTGATCTTGGCATCCTACTCATCACGCCCGTGATGGTTGTCACGGCTAGGCCGTGATCCTTTCTGTGCTCTTGTTTATTTTCATCACGGCCGTGACCACTGTCACGGCTAGGGCGTGATGGCTTCTGACTTTATCTTTTTTTATGCTCTTCTTCTCTTTCTCAACCTGAAAACACTAGACAAACCTATTAATGACATTTTTGCCTCTTGATCTTCTCAAATTATTCAAGAGGTTAATTCAAAAACAAAAGGAAAAAGGGAAAGAAAACTTGGGTTGCCTCCCAAGAAGCGCTTATTTATGGTCTTAAGCTTGACCATACTTCCTTCAATCAACCGGGGTCGGCTGTGCGGAGAAGTGCAGCACACTTTTCTTCCAAGGAGCTCCTTCAAATAGCCGTTTCTGCTCATACGGCTAATAACGCTCCGCTTCGCTCTTTTTCTCGGAGCTTCCTAGCCTTCCTTCCTCCCGCGGAAGTTTTGTTTCGGTATGGATGAAAGAACTCCAATTCCATCACTGCTGGGTGCATCATTAGCCTTGCATATCTTTAGGGTTGCTTCCATGCTAAGTTCTTTCTCTACCGCTGGAGACGTTACATCAATTCTGCACACATAGCTCTCAAAAGGAGGGTTGTTACAAGAGTTAATCAACTGAAAATTTACCCTACCTTCCTCTACATTTAGAGAGAGTTTGCCATTCCTTACGTCTATTACCGCTCCAGCGGTTGCCAAGAATGGCCTTCCTAAAATGATGGGGAATTTAGAATTCCCTTTCATGTCCAATACCAGGAAGTCGGTAGGGATGAGAATTTTCCCTACCTTTACAGGAACATTCTCTAGTATGCCTAGAGGAGTCCTAGTTGAGCCATCCGCAAATTGTAAGGGGAATTTAAATGGTCTCAACTCTTTGCTTCCCAACCTTTCCATGATAGTGAAGGACATCAAGCTCGTGCTAGCCCCTAAGTCACATAAGGCTGGGTCTATTTCCACCTTTTCAATCGAGCAAGCGATGGAGAAACTACCTGGGTCTTTCAGTTTAGTAGGCATTTTAGTCTCTACATCTACTTGCTTTTTCCTAACCAACCTCTGTGGGAAAGGTATCGGGGGTTGGTACGGTGGTGGAGGGACATATTTCGGTTCTGGCTCTTCTTTTTCGCTCGTGTCCTCCTCCGGTTCCACGTCCATTTCAGCTACCCCCACCCCAAGCTTATCATCCCTCAAGTGTATGACATTGCAATGCTCATTGGGATTTGCTTGGGTTGCCCGGGAATGCACCCTTAGGTCTCGAGTACGTCTTTGGCTTGTTGGGCAATCCGGGTTTCTAGCATCTTGTTATGAGTTGCTAAGTTGTCTACCTTAGATGCTAGATCCTTTATCGCCTCACTCACTCGCTTCCTTCCTTGTTGTCTAAACTCCTCATTTTGTTTTGTCTCGAGTTTCGACAAAACTTTCAAATAAAGTCTCGAGTTTAGATCTTTGTACCGAGGGTACCCGGTGCTGCTCTCTTATTACCTTGACCTTCTTGGAACTCATGGTTGAGCGTGTTCTTGTAGTTGCCGTAGGAGAGGTAAGGGTTGTTCCTTCTTTGGTTGTAGGGATTTGGGGGAGCATAGTTGGGCAGCTTCGGGTTCGTATCATAGTAGTTGTTACAAGAGTTCACTTGTTCACCCGAGCCCCGGATCCATGTGGGCATCCCATCATGTCATGTCCCCGCATTCCACAAATCTCACAAACAAGGTTAGTAGCACCTAATGCACTCACATTAGCTCTTTCCAGCCGATCAAAACGTTTATTAAGTGAGTCTATCTTTGACATAATAAGATCTGTGCTATTTACCTCAAACTTACCCCCCGAAATCTTGTTCGGGTTATTACCTCTTTCGGATCCCCATTGGTGGTAGTTGGTGGCGACATTCTCGATGATGTTGAATGCCTCAGTGAGAGGCCTATTCATAAACGCTCCACCGGCTGCAGAATCTAGTGACACCTTCGAAGAGTAATCCAATCCGTTATAGAAGGTGTGCACTATTAACCACCTCTCGAGTCCGTGATGTGGGCACGACTCCAGCAGTCCCTTGTATCGATCCCAAGCTTCCGATAATGATTCTCCGTCTTTCTGGAAGAAGCCGGTGATCTGGGTTCTTATGTAGGCCGTCTTGGATGGAGGGAAGAATTTCTCCAAGAACGCCTGCTCCAATTGGTCCCAAGTGGTCAAAGTGTTAGCGGGGATTTGCTTTAGTCAGGCCTTCGCCTTTCCAATGAGAGATGAGGGGAACAGTCTCAAACGTACAACATCGACTGAGGCTCCATTAATCCTGATTGCGTCGGTGAACTCCAAGAATGTTTCTATATGGTCAGTAGGGTCCTCCGAAGGCAATCCTCCGAATTGATGTTGCCTAATCATGTTGATTAGCATAGGTGGTATGGTATAGTTTTCCGCCTCAATCTCTGGCCTTGCAATCCCAGTTCGCAAGCCTCTCGCATTTGGGGCTGCGTAGTCCTTCAAAGGCTTTGTATCCGGTTGATTCGCCATGAGTGGAGCGGGACTCAACCTTTCTCCCTCTCTTTGTAGTCTTCTACGTCTGTGGAAGGTCCTCTCGATTTCCGGATCAATCTCACTAAGGCTCCCAAGACTTAGGGATCTTTGCATATAACACACAGAGAGATGGATACAATAGAAGGAAAAGAAATTTTTTTTGATTGATTTTTTTTTTTAATATTTCAGAAATAAAAATCAAATAAAAAGAAAAGGGTCCAGAAAATCAATTTAAAAACTAATTAAAATTCGAAAAGGCACAGTCCCCGGCAACGGCGCCAAAAACTTGATGTCGTCGCGCCGCGGAGGACGCGCTCTCGTGCGTATCCGGCAAGTGTACCGGACTGCCGTCAAGTAATAAAAGATATCGAACCCACAGAGACTGTGTTCCCGAATCACAATTAATTTCGAATCGATTGAATCTGAACTGTATGAAAGGGTTTTGTAAAAAGGGTTTTTGAATTTGAATTTAAATGATAAACAAACAGAAAACAAATGTTTTTGGGGTTTTCGATTTAAATGGATTCCTAGGGATTTGGGTTACCTTTGAGGTTGTTTATGTTGCTAATCTGATTTACCTTTGTTGATTACCGAAATTGCCTTGAAGGCGAGTTTATCCTCTAATAGCTTAAGCTCCCTCTCGGGTTACAAAAGCCGTGCCCAATTGACCCGACCCCTACTCTCGTGGTAGTCGATCCCAGATTGGACCCTTTGCTTTCTGTGACAACTCGTTGCTCCTCGAGGGACGGCTTCTAACTCTCGTGATTTCAGTCCCAAGTCTGACTTCTATAGGTCCGACACCTAAGTTCACCGCTAGGTTCCTCCTTATAATGTCTAAGTCATGCAAATAACCTAAGTTCACCGCTAGGTTCCTCCTTAGATCATTCACATCTCACAAACTAGTGGCTGCCGGGCTTTACGAGTGAAACACCCTAGAAATCCTAAGTTCACCGCTAGGTTCCTCCTTAGAACGTCTATGTCACGCAAATAACTGTTTCAGTAATTTAAGAGTGATTTACACACTAGAAATCAGATCTAAAGCAAATCGTAATTAACAAAGAGTTTACATCAAATTTACATCATAAACAAACTTGGGCAGAGCCCTAATCCCTAGAAACTATGCTACTACTCACGCCTTGCCATGGAGATGACAAGCATGATTACAAATAGCATGAAAATACAAAAATCAGAGAAGAGAAGAGGAGAGGAGAAGAGAGATCTAAGCCTAGAGTAGTAGCCCCTAATGTCTTGTGTCGTGTTTTCTGTATCTGATGCCTTGGTCCATATTTATAGAAATGGGGAAGTTAGAGTCCCAAACCAACTCAAAATCTGATCTATTTCGGTTTCTTCAGGTCCAAGTAATGCGCATCACGGCCGTGATGGCCATCACGGCCAGGCCGTGACGGTCTCTGCCTCTGCCAATTCTGGAAAATTCAATTTCTCGCGACGCGAGCCCTCAGCTTCATGGCCCGTGAAGAATATCACGGCTAGGCCGTGATGTGCTCTGACTTGTGGTGGTTTTGGGTCACGGCCGTGATGGCTATCACGGCCGGCCGCGTGACGCACTCGACTTGACCTTTCTTCTTTTTTCAGTTTTGCTCGATCATGGCTGTGATGGGCATCACGGCTAGGCCGTGATGGGCTCTGTTTGGCTCATTTTCTTCAGTTTTAAAGCTCCATCTTCATCCAAACTTCATCATGGTTGATCTTGAGCAATTTACCCTTGATATCTGCAAAACAACACACGAAAACCGCTTTACCCGTTCCAAAGGAAAATTAACCTAAAATCTAATAAAAATATGCCTAAACTACATGAAAATGCATGCAAAATGATGGACAAAGATGAGGTGGAATCACACTCATCAGTAGGTTAGTTTTATGTCTTGTATGTCTAGATTTAGTACTACAACTCAATTATGCCAAGCAATGTTAGGAAGCTGACTTGTCTAAATGCTTTGGTGGCTGTTTACACGTGGTGGGGAGTTCCTTTTATGCAGATGATGTGAGCAGCTACATGGTTTTTGAATTTGATGGCACATTTAATAATACTTTTGGCTTGTAAAAAAAAATTTGGAGTGTTCTAATTTGCCCTTGTGTACAACTCGACAGGAAAGTGCACATCAACCAATTCTAGAAGGAAGTTCTAACCCTTCAACTAATGATCCCATACCAAATGAATTTGTGCAAACACCTCAGAGTGAGACAGGCGATAATTTGGAGGCAACAACACAAACGGGGGCAGATAGGCTTAAAAGTGTGGTATGACAACATTTTAAAAAGACTAAAGTAAATGGAGGAGATAAGGCTCAATGTAATTATTGCGAGAAATTGCTTGGTGGAAAATCAAAAAATAGAACCAAGCACTTGGACCAACACATGGAGACGTGTTCATTGCAAGATTGCCATGAGAGGGAATAAAGGGCAAACATTTCTTATGGCTAAGGTCTTGCAAGATAAGCAGGAGTACTGGGACTTGTGATGTTGAAAATGAAAGGAAAGAGCTTGCAAATGCATTTATTATGCATGAATATATCCACTCTTAATAGTGGACCATCTTGGTTTTGAGAGATACGGCTGCTCTCCAACCATGATTTCCGTTCCTTCTAGAAACACTAAAAAATGAGAAACTCAAAGTGTATGATATTGAGAGATCAACGACTTTAAAGATATTTGTGAAGCACGTATGAATCTCAATTAGTTAGCTTGATCTGTTAGTTTTTCCTTAGTTAGTTATGTGATATCAATTCTTTGTAGTGGCACGTGTGCAAGTTGTAACCACTGTAACTGATTTTAGTTAGTTAGTTTGGGATTGATATGGAAGCCATAACAATAGGAAAGCTAGGAGTCTATATAAGGCTGATCATATAAGAAAGTACCGTAAGATTGCAAATTCACCAATTTGCTGTATACTCGTAACCTGAAACAGAAAGTGATCATCAATAATATTGACTCAGTGTAGATGTAGGAGTCTGGACCTCAGCTCTGAACCACGATAATATTATTGTCTCTTTTCTTTACCTTTCTTTCAATTTTCTTTCTTTATTGCTTCTGTTTTTTGTTACTGTTCTGTCCTGCAACATTTCTTCATATAAGTAAAAAGGTTTCTCATTGTCTTTGTTCACAACAATTGGTATCAATAGCTAGATTCGAAGCTGTTTCCGTGATGGCTACCAAATTTGAGATTGACAAATTTACGGGTGAAAATGACTTTAGCCTTTGGAGGATCAAGATGCAAGCTCTTCTTGTTCATCAAGGGCTTGATGATGCTTTAGGAGGGGCTGCAAGACTCCCTTCTACCTTGTCAGAAAAAGAGAAGAAAGATCTTCTCGGTAAAGCTCATAGTACAATTATCTTGTCACTAGGAGATGAAGTCTTGAGGGAAGTTTCTGAAGAAAAGACAGCAGCAACGGTTTGGCTCAAATTAAAGAGTCTCTATATGACCAAATCACTCACCAATAAGCTGTATTTGAAGAAGAGGTTGCATCAACTCAAAATGGAGGAAGGTACATCTATCAAAGAATGCATCTACTTGTTCAATAAAGCAATTCTTGATCTAAAGAGTGTAGATGTGAAGATTGATGATGAAGATCAGGCTATAATACTACTGTGTTCACTGCCTCCATCTTTTGAAAACTTGGTAGACACCATGATGTTTGGCAGAGAAACTCTCACTTTGGAGGAGGTCAAGGCTTCCTTGAATTCTCGGGAACTAAAGAAGAAGATTATAGAGAACAAACGGAATGGAAATGATGCAGAAGGTCTGTTTGTCAGAGGTAGATCAGACAAGAAAGAAGGACAAAGCAAGAACAAACACAGATCAAAGTCTAAGGTGAAAAAGAACTGCTATTATTGCCATAAGGATGGGCACTATAGAAAGGAATGTCCAGAAAGGAAAAAGAACGTCAATGCAAAGAATAAAGAGTCAAATGATATAGCAGTTGTTGCAGATGGTTATGAGAGTGCAGAAGTTCTAACAATATCTGCTGAAAACTATAATGATGAGTGGATTTTAGATTCAGGGTGTTCATTTCACATGACCCCTAATCGAGAATGGTTTGATTCATATAATGAAGTTGATAGTGGAAAAGTTCTAATGGGAAACAACATGGCATGCAAAGTTGTTGGTATTGGAACTGTGAAAATCCAATTGGTTGGAGAATCAACAAAGATCCTTTCAAATGTAAGACATGTACCTGACCTAAAAAGGAATTTAATTTCCTTGGGAATGTTAGATCAAGCCGGATGCTCTTTCAAAGGTGAAGGTGGAGTCTTGAAGATATGTAAAGGATCTTTGTAGATCATGAAAGGCTTGAGGAGGAATGGTTTGTACAGGTTGCAAGGTAAAACCCTCTCTAACTCTACTAGTCTAGTTTCTGTTTCCAGTTCAATTTGTACAAAGCTTTGGCATCTTAGACTAAGACATTTGAGTGAAAGAGGGTTGGAGGAATTACATAGGCACGGGCTAATTGGTAGAGGGAACTTAGAGAAGTTAGAATTCTGTGAACACAGTGTCTATGGCAAGCAAAAATGTGTTAAGTTTCCTACTGCTGCTCACACTACTAAATCCATAGTAGACTATGTACACTCGGATATATGGGGGCCTGCCAAAGTGCCATCATTGGGAGGGGCCAGATATTTTATAACCTTTATAGATGATTGGTCAAGAAAGGTTTAGGTTTATTTGTTAAAACACAAAAATCAAGCCTTTAAGTCTTTCAAACAGTGGAAATCTCTAGTTGAAAATCAAACAGGGAGGAAGGTTAAGGTTCTTAAGACAGATAATGGCCTAGAATACCTTGAGGGAGAATTCACTGAATTTTGTAAAGACAATGGTATTGCAAGGCACAAAACAGTAAGGATGACACCACAGTAAAATGGTCTTGCTGAGAGAATGAATGGGACTATCTTAGAAAGGGTAAGGTGCATGTTATCCAATGCAAAATTGACCAAGAACTATTGGGGAGAAGCAGTAAATACTGCTTGCTATCTTATATATAGATGTCCCTCCTCAACTATAGGTTTTAAAACACCTGAGGAGATGTGGTTTGGAAAGGCACCTAACTATGAAAACTTCAGGATATTTGGCTGCATTGCATATATACATGTCAATGAGGGAAAACTGGAACCTAGAGCCAAGAAAGGCATTTTTCTTGGCTATCCTGAAGGTGTAAAATGGTATAAAGTAAGGTTAACAGAACCTTCTGGGCCTAGGACAATTATTAGTAGGGATGTGGTCTTCAGGGAAGATTTTGTGCTAGAAAACACTGATGACAAAATTGAGAGTGATCAACAAACATCTAAGGAAGATAATAGTGTAAGTCATCAACAAGTAACTAAGGAAGATCAGGGAATCCACTTTGAGGTGGAGCAATCTGCTGATGTTGAAAAACACATAGAAAAATCAAATTCTACTCTACAACTTAATGATGAATCTTCATCCCAATCTGATGCTGCAGAGACATCATATAATTTGGTAAGAGATAGAGAAAAAAGACAAATTAGAGCACCTCAAAGATTTGGATATGCTGACTTAATAGCTTATGCCTTAGATGTTGAAACTGATTCACAAAGCACAGAACCTAGAAGTTATAAAGAGGTTATTTCTGGATCTGAAAAAGATTAGTGGCAATTAGCAATGAATGAAGAAATTGCCTCTCTTATAAAGAATGACACCTGGGAACTAGTTAAAAAGCCAAATAATCAAAGAATTGTTGGATGTAAATGGATCTATAAGAAGAAACCAGAGGTACAAGGAATAGAAACAAATAGGTTTAAAGCCAGAATAGTGGCCAACGGATTTACCCAAAAGGAAGGAGTTGATTTCAACGAAATCTTCTCTCCTATAGTTAAGCATACAAGCATTCGAATCATACTTGTTCTTGTTGCAGTACATAATTTAGAACTTGAACAAATGGATGTTAAAACTGCTTTTTTACATGGACATCTTGAGGAGAAGATTTATATGAAACAACCTGAGGGATATGAAAAAACTGGAAAGGAACAAATGGTGTGTCTGTTAAAAAGATCCATTTATGGTCTTAAACAATCACCAAGGCAATGGTATAAAATATTTGATTCATTTGTTGTCTCAAATGGTTATACTAGAAGTTCCTTTGATAGTTGTGTGTATTTTAAAAGAACTGATTCAGGTTATTTCATTTATCTTCTCCTATATGTGGATGAAATGTTAATTGCCAGTGCTGATATTAATGCTATTAACCATTTAAAGATTTTGTTAAGTTCATAATTTGAGATGAAAGATCTAGGTGCTGCAAGAAGGATCTTAGGAATGGAAATTGCAAGGAACAAGGCTGAAGGACTACTTTGTCTAAGCCAATCAAACTATGTGAAGAAGCTGCTTGAAAAGTACAATATGCTTGAGGTCAAGGCTGTTTCTACTCCTATTGCTGGCCACTTCAAGCTATCAGTCTCTCAATCTCCTAAGATCGATGAAGATTACAAATACATGAGCAACATACCTTATTCAAATGCAACCAGGAGCTTGATGTATTCTATGGTCTGTACAAGACTAGACCTAGCATATGCAGCAAGTATGGTAAGCAGGTTCATGGCCAATCCAGGGAAAGAACACTGGTTAGCTGTAAAATGGGTTTTCAGATATCTAAAAGGGACTAAGTCTCTTGGCCTTATATATGGCAGAGATGAGGAAAAACTCTTGTCTAGCTTCGTAGATGCTGACTTTGCAGGGGATATAGACAAAAGGAGATCTCAAACTTGATATATTTTCACTTTTTATGGAAATACTATCAGTTAGAAGGAAAGCTTGCAATCAATAGTGGCTTTATCCACTACAGAGTCAAAATATATTGCTTTAACTGAAGTCATTAAAGAAGCTATATGGCTTAAGGGAATTTTTAATGAACTTGAAGGAAAGTCTATACCTATAACAGTTTGGTGTGACAGTCAAAGTGCAATTTGTCTCTCAAAGAACCAAGTGTTCCATGAGAGGACAAAGCACATTGACATTAGGCTCCACTTCATTCGAGATATCATTGCACAAGGAGTAATAGAAGTGAAGAAAGTAGCAGGTGAAGACAATCATGCAGACATGCTAACTAAAGTTGTTCCAGCCACCAAGTTTTTACATTGTATGAACTTGGTGAATATTGGAAACTGTTGAATTCAAGTCTCTGCAAGAGACTGAGGCAAGCTAAGCATAAATTAGAAGATTCAAGGTGGAGAATTGTGAAGCACGTGTGAATCTCAATTAGTTAGCTTGACCTGTTAGTTTTTCCTTAGTTAGTTATGTGATATCAATTCTTTGTAGTGTCACTTGTGCAATTTGTAACCACTGTAACTGATTTTAGTTAGTTTGTTTGGGATTGATATGGAAGTCATAACAATAGGAAAGCTAGGAGTCTATATAAGGCTGATCATATAGGAAAGTACCGTAAGGTTGCAAATTCACCAATTTGTTGTATACTTGTAACCAGAAACAGAAAGTGATCCTCAATAATATTGACTCAGTGTAGATGTAGGAGTCTGGACCTCGACTCTGAACCACGATAATATTCTTGCCTCTTTTCTTTAGCTTTCTTTCAATTTTCTTTCTTTCTTGCTTCTATTTTTTTGTTACTATTCTGTCCTGCAACATTTCTTCATATCAGTAAAAAGGTTTATCATTGCCATTGTTCACAACAATATTATATAGTCTTGAAGGAAGAGTGGCTATTACATCAGACATGAGAACTTCGGGCAATAAAAAAGGGGTATATGGTGGCCACTGCTCATTATATTGATTTATCTTGGACTTTAACACAGTCACATTTCTAATCATATCTTTTATTACATATTGTTTAGATT
Source organism: Sophora flavescens (assembly GCA_030762895.1). Taxonomy (NCBI): domain Eukaryota; kingdom Viridiplantae; phylum Streptophyta; class Magnoliopsida; order Fabales; family Fabaceae; genus Sophora; species Sophora flavescens. The sequence continues at coordinate 213,207,891 of CM061063.1, forward strand.
GTTTATATGATATAGTGGTTGAATGTGAGTCTTGTTATGCTAGGTTCATTTATGTTACCGTTCCTTGCTCAAGTGATAGACTTTGTAATGCATTGGTTGAATGTTTGATGGATTGAAACATTAATACAAAATTATCCACTATCACTTTAGATAATTGTAGCACAAATGACGCTATGATTGACAAAGTTAAAGATAGGTTGCAGTTAAGCACTTTGCTAAAGGATGAGTCCTTACATCACATACGTTGTTGTGCGCATAAATTAAATGTGCTAGTAAAAGATGGGTTGATAGTGTAGCATATTGGACTGCCACTCCTAAAAGGAAGGAAAAGTTTGAGGAGACAGTCGAACAATTATGACTCCCTTGCACTAGAAATTGGGTTTTAGATTGTCTGACTATATGGAATTTCACTTACAAGATGTTTTACATTGTCATTTCATATGAGGATATATTTAGTCGGTTAAGATATGGGTCTCAATACACTTGTTTGACAAACAGTTTGTTAGTAATTGTGTTCAGGACTACTGCACTTTTCAGCATGTTATTTTTTCTGTTTTTGTGTGTCTAATAGTGGCCTGCTTATGGGGCATGGTGTAAGTAGTTAGCCTAATTTATAGGACATGATGCTTAGTGGTTAGTTATGACATGATGCTTAGTGGTTAGTTATTTTTCAAGTCTTTAAATGTATGTACTGCCTTCAATCAAAATGCAGTTCTCTCTTTCCCTAAAAAACTTATATTCCTTCCTTCAAAGTTTTGTGTTTCTGCTGCAACTTTACAAAAACAACAAATTGGTATCTAGAGCCTTCTTCTTAAGGAACCTGTGGGAGTCTGAGATGGATGCAGAAGCTAGTTTTTCACCAATTGCTCCTCCGGTGTTTGATGGAGAAAATTATCACATTTGGGCTGTGAGAATGGAGACCTACCTAGATGCACTTGATCTTTGGGAAGCTGTAGAAAAGGATTACGAAGTTCCTCCTTTCCCAGCCAATCCCACAATGGCCCAGATCAAGAATCACAAGGATAGAAAAACGAGGAAATCAAAAGCTAAGGCGTGTTTGTTTGCTGTTGTTTCATCAACTATCCTCATCCGAATCATGTCACTCAAATCAGCAAAAGCAATCTGGGACTATCTCAATACAGAGTATGAAGGAGATGATAGGATCAGAGGGATGCAAGTGCTGAATTTGATCAGAGATTTTGAACTGCAGAAAATGAAGGAGTCAGAAACCATTAAAGAGTATTCTGAGAAACTTCTAAGCATTGCCAAAAAGGTAAGGTTGCTCGGTTCAGATCTACCCGACTCAAGGATTGTTCAAAAAATCCTAGTAACGGTGCCTGAAAAGTTTGAGGCAACCATTACAACCTTGGAGAACACCAAGGATCTGTCCAATATTACTTTGGCAGAGCTCGTGAATGCTTTACAGGCTCAAGAGCGGAGAAGGGTCATGAGGCAAAGAGGAGTTATTGAAGGAGCACTGCCAGCTAAACATCACGAAGGAGGGAAAATGAGGAAAAAGAAGAACAAGAAGAATTTTGCTACCAGTGGCGATGCTACATCAAGCAGCAATGCTACAACGAGCAATAACAAGAACAAGACCGGAGGTTCTAAGGGAAATTATCCTCCATGCCAACATTGTGGAAAAAAGGGTTATCCTCCTTTCAAATGTTGGAGGAGACCTGATGTAAAATGCAGCAAGTGTAACCAACTTGGTCATGAGGCTGTAATTTGCAAAATTAAAATTCAGTAGCAAGAAGCAGATGCTCAAGTTGCCGATCAAGAGGAGGAAGATCAGCTCTTTGTTGCCACTTTCTTCTCAGGCAATGATTCAAGTGAGAGCTGGTTAATTGACAGTGGTTGCACTAACCATATGACTTATGACAAGGAGCTGTTCGAAGAACTAAGAACCACAGAGACTTCAAAAGTCAGAATTGGTAATGGACAACATATAGCAGTCAAGGGAAAAGGCACCATTGCAATTGCAAGTTGTTCAGGTACAAAACTGATCTCTGATGTTCTTTATGTTCCAGAAATTGACCAAAATCTGTTAAGTGTTGGTCAGTTGATAGAGAAAGGTTTCAAAGTACATTTTGAAGACAAATATTGCTTGATAAAGGATGCATCTGGTCAAGAGATGTTCAAAGTCAAGATGAGAGGAAAGAGTTTCACACTTAATCCATTAGAGGAGGAGCAAGCTGCCTTTCCTACCAAAGAAAGTGTCACAGAGATATGGCATAAGAGGCTCGGTCATTATCATCATCAAGGATTACTACTGCTTCAAACAAAGAAATTAGTGAGAGATTTACCTGTTTTAGAAGATCATCTTCCTCACTGCCAAGTATGTCAATATGGAAAGCAACACAGGAAACCATTTCCAAAAACAGCTTGGAGAGCAACACATAAGCTTCAACTGATCCACACTGATTTAGCAGGACCACAAAGAACACCCTCTCTCAAAGGTAGCCTTTACTATAATGCCTTCATTGATGATTTTACAAGATTTTGCTGGATTTTTTTCTTAAAATTCAAATCAGAAGTAGCTGGAGTGTTTTGGAAGTTCAAGAAAATGGTGGAAAACCAAAGTGGCTGCAACATTCAAGTTCTAAGGTCAAATAATGGAAAAGAATATACCTCAGAAGTATTCAATCTATTTTGCGAGGAAGCAGGCATAGAACACCAGCTTACTGCTCCCTACACTCCTCAACAAAATGGAGTTAGTGAGAGAAGAAATAGATACATACTGGAGATGACAAGATGCATGCTACACGAGAAAAACCTACCAAAGCAATTCTGGGCTGAGGCGACAAATACAACAGTTTTCCTTCAGAATAGGCTTCCCATAAAGGCAGTAAAGAATCAGACACCATTCGAAGCTTGGTATGGATATAAACCATCTCTAAACTTCCTTAAAGTGTTTGGTTGTTTGTGCTTCACCTATGTTCCTCAGGTTAAGCGTGATAAACTAGACAAGAAGGCAATACAAGGCATCTTCATAGGCTACATCACATCATCCAAGGCTTACAAAGTATTTTAGCCACAAACAGGGAATATTGTCGTAAGTAGGGATGTTCACTTTGTGGAAAATGAAGAATGGAACTGGGAGACTTTAAAGGACTCAAACCATGCCTCAAATCAACTAAAGCTAAATCTTCCTGTCATACATGTCGAGGGGCAGAGAAATGAAGATTGGCAAAATGAGATGGTGGATGACATTCCTGTCAGAGGCACTAGATTACTTTTTGATGTTTATCAGAGATGTAACATTGCTGTTTGTGAGCCTGCAGGTTTTGAAGAAGCAAAGCTTGATCAAAACTGGATGGTTGCAATGAAGGAGGAGTGAGGTCCTATGACTAGGTCCAAGACTAAGAGGATGAAGCAAGCTTTACAAGGCCTAATCATAATGATCAAAGAGAAGGAAGACCAACATGCATTAGAGGCTGCTCCAAAATGGGCCACTTTACTCCAACTTGATGAGGTTGATTTCAGTCCAACTTGAAGACTGTTTTGGAAGGCCCAATTCAAAAGACAAGAAGCATTCAAGGGCTGATTAGTGGACTTTATCAATGGACTGATTAGATAATAATTAAAGCTCAATTTTTACCATTTTTATTTGTAATTTTCATAGTTATTTTGGGCACAATTTTCTGGTGACTTTTAGTTTTCCCCTAAGTCCAATAAATGCTTGATAGTAGTTCCATAAGTCATAATAATAGCTGGTGGGAATTTAACACCTTGATTATGCTTACTTTCTAGGTAGTATACATGCATTTGTCAATGTATGTGGTAAATGCATGGTAGTGGGAATTTATTTCTTGTATTTCCTAGTTAGGCTATAAATAGGGAACTCTTGTACTACACAATTCAGATTTTGATGATTAATGAAATTTGAGAGTTTCTTTATTGTGAGAGCTTTTCCTTTTGTTCTTAGTTTAAGAACTTTATAGTGTTGGTTCTACCGGCAGGTCGCGGTTAGGGTCACGCTTCTTTGATAACTCTGGTTCTACCGGCAGGTCGCGGTTAGGGTCAAGTTCCTTGTGTCCTTTGCCTGTTTTCAAGACGGTCCTAAGTGATCTCCTATCATGTACATGATCGAGAAAAACAAGACATGACAGCTTGTTGACAGACCTCATGATAGAAAAGTTATTGGGGTCAAATGGGTGTTCGGAACCAAGCTCAATGCTAATGGCTCCATCAACAAGCACAAGGCGAGGCTCGTGGTTAAAGGCTATGCTCATATTTTTGGAGTGTACTACTCAGATACATTTGCACCAGTGGCCAGGCTAGACACCATCAGGTTGCTACTTGTTGTTGCTGCACAAAAGGACTGGAAAGTGTACCAATTAGATGTTAAATCAACATTTCTAAATGGTTTCTTGCAAGAAGAGATCTATGTTGAGCAACCTGAAGGCTTTGTGAAGAAAGGAGAAGAAGACAAAGTCTATCTCCTCAAGAAGGCCCTCTATGGATTGAAGCAAGCTCCAAGAGCTTAGTACAGCAGAATTGACAGTCATCTGCTAAGTTTGGGCTTTGTGAAAAGCCTATCTGAGTCCACTCTTTACATCAAGCACTGTGAGTCTGATACTCTTGTCATTTCTCTTTATGTTGATGATATTTTGGTGACTGGAAATAATGCAGCTTTAATTTATGAATTTAAGCTGGAAATGATGAAAGTATTTGAGATGACTGATCTTGGACTGATGACTTATTTTCTCGGAATGGAGATCAAGCAAAGTCAAGATGAAGTTTTCATTTGTCAAAAGAAGTATGCAAAAGAAATTCTCAAGAAATTTCATATGGAAGATTGCAAGTCAATGAGCACTCCTATGAATCAAAAGGAAAAGTTGAGCAAGGAAGATGAATCCGAAAAAGTGGATGAGGCACACTTTAGGAGTTTGATTGGGTGCCTGATGTACCTTACAGCAACAAGACCTGACATCTTGGTTGATGTAAGTATTTTATCTCGGTTCATGCACTGTGCAAGTGAAATACACTTGAAGGCTGCTAAGAGAGTGGTTAGATACATCAAAGGCACAATCAACTTTGGCATCAAGTTCAAGAAAAGCAAGGAGTTCAAGTTGTTTGGTTTCTCTGACAGTGACTGGGCAGGATCTACTGATGACATGAAAAGTACCTCAGGATACTGCTTTAGTCTTGGATCAGGAGTTTTTTCATAGAGTTCGTAAAAACAAGAAACAGTAGCTCGATCCACTGCTGAAGGGAATTTGTTTCGCAACCTGTTGTATATCAAGCATTGTGGATGAGGAAGATATTCAGCGATCTTCATCTTGAGCAGAAAGAAGACACTAAGATTTTTGTTGATAATCAAGCTGCAATAGCTATTTCTCACAATCCAATTTTTCACGGGAAAACCAAACATTTCAACATCAAGCTGTTTTTTTTTAGAGATGTGCAGAAGGATGGTGTTGTAACTCTTGTTTATTGCAAAACAGAAGATCAAATAGCTGATGTTTTTACAAAACCCTTGCCAGCTAGCAAGTTCGAGTTCCTGAGAATGAAGCTTGGTGTTTGCAGTCTCTAAAGCAAGGAGGAGTGTTAGTTATTGTGTTTAGGACTGCTGCACTTTTCAGCATGTTATTTTTTCTGTTTTTGTGTGTCTAATAGTGGCCTGCTTATGGGGCATGATCTAAGTAGTTAGCCTAATTTATAGGACATGATGCTTAGTGGTTAGTTATGACATGATGCTTAGTGGTTAGTTATTTTTCAAGTCTTTAAATGTATGTACTGCCTTCAATCAAAATGCAGTTCTCTCTTTCCCTAAAAAACTTCTATTCCTTCCTTCAAAGTTTTCTGTGTTTTTGCTGCAACTTTACAAAAACAACACAGTTTACAATGGAGATTTGCAAAGGATGTTTGTGAAAGATTGAAACTATTCAACCCTATCATTGAAATGATATCTTTATGTTCGAAGATCATGAAATAAAAATAGAACTAACATATAACTTTGTGTTCATAATCTAATAAATAGTGCATAACTTATGGTCATAATTCTCTAGATGATATATACAGGATTGGTATCCTCTCCCGAGTGTCATACTGTCATATTCAACGAATCTCAATCATATATTTATTTTAAACTTTAATTATATATCATCTTAATATAAATTTATTTAATACAGATGTAAGGTTCCTATTCAATCATATTTTTATCACAACTGAAAGTATCATGATATTTGAGAAACAATAAGACTTCACGATATTTTCTTACCATGTGCTACATAACTTTTGACTAATTAATCAGCACTTGCTTGCGCCGTGGGTAGCCCGGGATAGAGGTCTTAATTTCTTATGTCATTGTCAATAGATGTAATGGGAATGAGACCAAGTCAGTCCTCCAATATTGAATTTTTGTCCATTTTTTAGGGCCACTTGTTTATTAAATAATTATTTCTTCTTTATTAGGTCTAAAGGAGGATCAAAGTCACATAAGTACACTATAAGAAATAGAAAACACCAGTAAAGTCATGCCAAAAAGTATTAGCTAATAATAAGTTTGCTATTAGATTATTTTGAACAATTAGACGACAGCAAAATTAAGTATTAGCTAATAAAAATTAAAAACTTGATGAAGTGCAAGTCACAATAAATACAAAGGATTTTTCTGTCCTTCAAAAGTTTTTGGTTGTGAAAAACTCATATATACATTTTAGTTGTGCTAATTTAAGCAGCAAAAATGGCCATTCTTCCCTTCATGGTTGTTATTGCCAAAATACTTCTCTTCATCTCTAAAATATCAACTGCAACAGATACTATTACCAAGTCTCAGTCCCTTCCAGATGGCAAGACCTTGGTTTCAGAGGATGGAACCTTTGAGTTGGGTTTCTTCAATCCTGGTAGTTCCTCAAACCGTTATGTGGGAATCTGGTACAAAAACATCCAAGTTAGAACAGTAGTTTGGGTTGCCAACCGTGAGAGACCAATCAAAGACAACTCCAGCATGTTGGCCATAAGCCAAGAGGGAAACCTTGTGCTTCTCAGCCAGAATAAGTCTATTCTTTGGTCAGCAAACTTGACAACAAAGCCTTTGAGTCCCATTGTGCAGCTCTTGGACAATGGAAATCTAGTACTTAGAGAGGACAAGGACAACAACAACAATGAAGATAATTTCCTCTGGCAGAGCTTTGACTATCCTTCTGATACAGTCTTACCTGATATGAAGTTCGGATGGGATCGAAAAACCGGTCTTAATCGGCGTTTAACTGCTTGGAAGAACTGGGATGATCCATCTCCAGGTGATTTTGTTTTAAGTTTTATACTTGGCAGCAACCCTGAACCTATAATGTGGAAAGGCTCCACTATTTACCATAGGGATGGCCCCTGGAATGGCTTTGGATTTGGTGGTACACCTGCATTAAGAACTAATCCACTTTTTGACTTCAAGTATGTTAACAATTCAGAGGAGGTGTATTACACATTCAGCCTCAAGGATAAGTCAGTGGTTTCAATACTTGTTATGAACCAAACCCTTTCAGCTCGTCAACGCCTTACATGGATTCCAGAAAGCAAAACATGGCAGCTTTACCAATCTGTGCCACAAGACAACTGTGATGCTTATAATCTTTGTGGTGCTTATGGCAATTGCATTGTTGAGGCTTCACCTGTTTGCCAATGTTTAGAGGGATTCCAGCCAAAATCACCCCAGAACTGGAATGCAATGAACTGGGTACAAGGATGTGTGCCAATTAAACCTTGGAGCTGCAATGTCAAAAACATATATAGTTTTAGTAGACTTACTAAGATGAAATTGCCAGATATTGCAAACACTTGGCTTAATGGAAGTATGACACTTGAGGATTGCAAAGCCAAATGCTTGGACAACTGCTCTTGCAAAGCATATGCAAACTTAGATGCCAAGGCTGGTAGTGGCTGTCTTTTATGGTTTGGAGAGCTTATTGATTTGAGACAATTTTCAGGAGTGGGGCAAGATCTATACATTCGTATGCCTGCTTCAGAGAAGGGTGAAGGTTTGGATAATCTTCTTACTGTATTTTATAATTAGTGGGTCATTAGTTTTATCTGGGACTAACTAATGCTTCATTTTTCTTTGTCAAGCTATAAATGGAGATGCAAAAGATGATCATAAGAAAAAGATAACCTTAGTAATTACAATCACCCTTCTATCAGTAGGCATTTTGTTGCTACTTGCACTCCTCTACATATACAGGACCAAGACAAAGTATAGAGGTAAATTCCTTTGGCAGACAGCTTTTGCCTTGCACCAAGTTTTTTCATTAAATGTTTACTGCATTGAACTTTCTAAACAAGTTTGTTATAGGAAAAGTTTCAACAATTACCTTTTCACTTGTTTCACTGGTTGAGGCCTTAGAGGGTGTTCTTACCTTGTTCAACACAGTGCACTTGATCAATCAGAATTTAGTTCACCAGGGTTAAACCCTCCCCACTACAATGCTATTTATGTAACATGTGGTTTGCCATTCTAGACCTTTCAACTTCGAAAATTAAGCTTATAATTGCATACTCATCGTTATGGCATTTAATATTATTAGTTACCATAATGAGAAGGAATAATCACTGTTTAATTTGTTTCTTCTGGAATAGCTATTTTATATGTCTTTGACATGTGTCTTAATGTATACCCCGTTAAAATTTTAATATAGCATTTGATTGTTCAAGAATCGGATAAAAACCAGCACCTCACTTCTTTGCTGGCCATTTTCATCTAAGATCGCACAACAAACTAGTTTTCAATTGGACAGCAAATGATTACAACTTTCAAATCAAAGTTTTGATATTTGCTTTTCTTTTGGCAATGATATTGATCATCAAAGAGGAAACAGAGATAACTTTGCCAACAGAAGAGAAAGATGAAGGAGGACAAGAAGATTTGGAGCTTCCCTTCTTTGATCTTGCTACAATAGCTAATGCCACCAATGGCTTCTCACTTGGAAAGAAGCTTGGCGAAGGTGGTTTTGGGCCTGTATACAAGGTAATATGAAACTTTCCTATTATTAAGACAATAGAAAATCATGTATCTTTAATTCAAATATATTCATTATCGGTTAAATGTTCTCCAACTATGAAATTTAGGGAATACTAGCAGATGGGCAAGAGATTGCTGTCAAAAGACTTTCAATGAGTTCTCAACAGGGATCAAAAGAATTTAAGAATGAAGTTATATTGTGTGCCAAGCTTCAGCACCGGAATCTTGTTAAGGTTATTGGTTGTTGCATTGAAGGAGAGGAGAAAATGCTACTATATGAATATATGCCCAACCGAAGCCTAGATTCATTTCTTTTCGGTCAGTGTCTTTGCTGAGCATCTAGTTAATAAAAGTTATATCTGCTCTTGTTTTGGAAAGAGAACACTACTAACAAAATGGAGATCTTGACAGATTCTACTAAAAGTAAACATTTAGGTTGGTGTAAACGCTCCTACATTATAAATGGAATTGCTCGTGGGCTTCTTTATCTTCATCATGATTCCAGATTAAGGATCATACATAGAGATCTTAAAGCAAGTAATATTTTGTTAGACAACGATATGAATCCAAAAATTTCAGATTTTGGCTTGGCTAGAATGTGCGGAGGTGATCAAATTGAAGGGAATACAAGCAAAATAGTTGGTACATAGTAAGTATGCATTCAATGATGCTAGTTAAAGTTTTATTAGACATTAATCAAAATCTGGCTAACTCATTTGTGATTTGTTCTAGTGGTTATATGGCTCCTGAATATGCTCTTCATGGGCTTTTCTCCATCAAATCAGATGTTTTCAGCTTCGGCATATTATTGCTAGAGATTATAAGTGGAATGAAAAGCAAAGGACTTCCCTATCCAAGCCAAAGTTATAATCTTATTGGGCATGTGAGTAACAAAAATAACTTAAATTTTCCTATAATGAATTGGTTGATGATAACTATTGGTTTAAATTGTTGTAGGCATGGAAGTTGTGGAAGGATGGCATGCCAATGAAATTGGTTGATACTTGTATGGAGGACTCGTGCATTCCATCTGAAGTTTGTCGCTACATCCATGTTGGTCTTTTGTGTGTGCAACAGCATCCTGATGATCGACCAAACATGACATCTGTGGTTGTTATGTTAAGCAGTGAGAACTCTTTGCCTCAACCAAAGGAGCCTGGTTTCTTGATAGAAAAGATGGGAATTGAAAGCGAATCTTCATCAAAGTTGACTTCTTCTTCAGTCAATGAAGTAACTATCTCAATCTTAGATGCCAGATAAACAAACTAGGCCAAACCCTTGTCCATGAGATTTGTTTTTATTATCACTTTAGTCCCTAACAACTTATTTTTATGTACTTGTTTGGGATGTGCCGGAGAATATAACAATCAATTTCAAATAGTTTAATGCTCCCATGAAAAGTATCTCAAAAGTAGTATCAACTAAAGCTGTGTTTGGAAATGCAGTCACCAGCTCCAGAAGCAAGGGGTAGAAGGTACTATTTGTAGCTTCTCAATTATCACGTTAAAACATGATTTAAAGGAATCCATCGGGATTCCAAACACCTACTAAGTACGATATTCCACTTCAGTACTAGAACGAGCAATAAGAGTTTGCTTCTTGCTAAGATAACCAATAGTGGAGTGATGATCAGTGGGATCGCTACCACGATCAGCATTGGAAAAGCTCGAAGAATCAAAGGGGAGTCAACATAGAAATGGAGACCATGAATGACGGTCTTAAACAAGTGTAATCTTGTCCTTAAAGGCTTAAACTTGGTACAATTTGGTCTTGAAACTTCCCAACATGAACGAAATAGTCCTCTGGACTGGTTGCTCACTTAAACTTTAACAAAGATTGCCAGGTTCCAGTCAAGTGTTCATGGGTTTGGGAGGGAAAATGTGCTAGGTTTCCTTTAAAGAAATCATGGATTTCCTTAAAAAAAAATAAAAATAACAACAACAATAGCGTTTTTCTACTTAGGTGAGATCAACTATATGAATCAAACGATGGCATAGTATCCTATCATAAGTTAGGTCTATAAACAAATCATTTACTTTTAAATCATTCTTAATAGTTTTCACCTATGGTTTCTTTTATCTCCGTGACTCTAGCTATTGGGGGGAAAAACTGTCCTTCCAACCCTTAGGTTGTTCAGACAGAGTGAGATGGAGGAAAGTGATGGCCATATGAGCTGCACGTATTCACTTTTCCACCATACACGTGATAGGAATGTGACAATCTTAATCAAAGTTTGGACAAATGTCAATCATAAAAGCCATTTCTTTAATGTTGAAACTTTTCAAAACCATGAAAAGTTTAAGAACTAACTACACATCATGTAATGTTGAAGGGTGTATACTAAAATTTTCCTTAAAAATTTGGAGACACTTAAAACAAGTGACCTGATGAAAGCAAGCAACCTGCCTGCCTGGTTTTAATTTGTAGGGAGAAGAGTCAAAGTTAAGAATGGTTGATTTAAAAAATAGAAATGATTCGAACTATCAATATAATTTTCACTATTACTGCAAACACGGAAATGTAATCCAGGTCAAGACGCAATTAACTTTGAGTAGATCAATAAATTTTCACAAACTCAAATTTGCAGACAGCAAAATAGAAAATAAATGTAATGATTGATTTTGCCACAACGAAATTCAATTCCTAAGGATACTAAAATTACGAGTCAAAGGATTAGACTAGCACCAGTTATAGATGTTCACCCAACCGAATTCAAACCACATGACTTGACAGAGCCGGGAGACCACAAGGCCATCAAGACAATGGCCCTTAGGCCTCATCTTATTTTCACTAATTACTATTGCAAGTATTATTAATTGGAAGTGTAAGCCAAAATCATCATTAATTAAAGATTGAAAGTCGCTCCTTATTGATAGAGAAAATCTAAGAGAAAAATATACACTCATAATTGTATGCATTCAACATGTTTTCCATAATTCATTCCATATTAAATATGGGCAACCATATCAGCACAACTACAAAATTGCCATCATGATGACAACATAAAGAAACACAAAAAAAGAAGGTAAATGGTTAAAGAATATTATTGACAATACCTTTGAAGGTTACTACGTCGTAAAACGTTTTTCAAAATTAAAATTATTTAAATATCATTTAAGATTAACAATATTACAAGATAGTTTGAATGAATTAGTCATATTATCTGTTAAGGGTGAAATATTAGAATTATTTGATTATAAAACTTTGATAAATGATTTCGCATCTCAAAAAGGTAGAAGATTAATTTGAGGATTAATAATTTGTATTACATTAAGTCTCTCTAAAATTTTGCCTAAGGCCCAAAAATTTCTAGACACGGTCCTAGATGAAGACAACGGTAGCTAAATCCAATTATTCATATCTCATAAATCAATTATTCATATCTCATAAATCTTACCAATCTGTATTCTACTAACAAGAAGACGAGGAAACAGGTCTAAGAAAAAACATATTTCCAGGAAATTACGCTAAGTGAAAGAAAACCATCAATTTTTATCCATACTCACATTTCTTACAGCTGCATCTTTAACATCCAGATCCTTGGATACCAAGATAAACTTAACCTTTGTATTAGTCAGATATCCATAGCTGCAAATCACATTATTAAACAAAAATGAAAACTCACGTCCATTTAAAAAAACACACACACACACACACAAAAGAATTTAAACTTTCTGTAAGATTGGAGGGTCCACAAATCTCAAACCATTTGCATAAAACACTAAACGTTGTATATATGATTTTAAAAAAAAATCGAAAAGGAATATATACCCCCGACACAAACCACAAAAAAATCAAAACACTGAAAATTTCATTGGTGGGCCCCAAAATTCCAAACATTTGCATCAAAAACTAAACTTACAGATGAATATTTTAAATAAATATATAATCTAAAATCCATAAAGAATAGAATGCGCTACCCAAAAAAAAGGGAAAACTATTCTCAGTTCTCACTATATTGGAGGGCCCCAAAAATCTCAACCATTTGCATAAAAAACTAAACCTTGTAGACGAATTAAAAATCCTCAAATCCAATAACAATACCTCAAAAAATTTAAAATTTTCACGAAATTGGAGGGTCTGAAAATCTAAACCAGTTGCATCAAAAGCCAATACCAGTAGGTAGATGAATTTTAAAAAAATAAAAATAAACCTAGGTTACCAAAATGAGCACGATTGCATAGGAACGCACCTCGCTCGTCGACCACATCGAGGGAACAATGGATAATGTGGTGAAGCTGGAGAGCATCATCTGCCTCCGTTAAGCTCCGTATGTACAGCGGATTGTTCTGCATTCGATCATCGAAGAAACCAAGATTAAAAAATATATATATATTTGAAGAATTAAGAGAAAATATGAGTTGTTATTCAAATTGACGATAAAAGCATATGGCGACGGAGAGGTTTTGGAAAGCTTGGAAAAAAAAAATTTATGTTTATAATATGTGTTTAAATAATTGATTATTTAGATAATCAATTATAATTAGAATCTATTTTTGTCCGGATATTTTTGTTGAAGAGTGATTTTAAGATAATCTATTTTGTTTGGGTGATAAAAAATAATCATTTTTATATAGTAAATTACGAAAAAGAGTATGAAGTTATTTGTTTATATTAATAATATTTATGTTTTTTAATATTAAAACTTGTTAAAATATTTAATTTTGGTTACTGTAATCTTTTGGTCTTTATACGTGATACTGATTTTCAATTTGGTCCCTATACGTAAAAAGTTATTAATTTGGTCCCTATACATGACACTGGTTTTTAATTTGATCCTCATCGTTAATTGGTCCCTATATAAGAGGACCAAATTGCAAATTATTGTCACATGTAGGGACTAATTCAACAAAATATTTTTGAAATCGGTCCCTACATGTGACAATTATTTTCAAGTTGGTCCCTATATGTGATAATAATTTGTAATTTGGTCCCTCTTATATAGGGACCAATTAGCGGTGAGGACCAAATTGAAAACCAGTATCACGTATAGGGACCAAATTGAGTGTAGTGGGGAAATAATCATAATCCGCTATCAAAAACAGTCATTCAAAGATGATACATGAAAACAGCTGTTTTCTCGTTAAAAAAAAAGAGTTGTTTTGAAAATATAAGCTAAATATCAAACATGTTGGATTAATCATGAAATAGCTTTTAAGATGAAAATTAGCTGAAATTTAGAACATCCATCTTTCCCGAACACCTTCTCAATTTATTTTAAATTAAATAAACAAATAAAACAAAAATGATATTTGTTACAAACACCTAATAACTTATTGATAAAATTAAAAAAAAAAACTAATAACCTGGTTAATGAGCCTATCTTCTTCTTCTTCTTTTTTTTTGAAAGGATTAATGAGCTTATCTTAATTAATGGCATTCAAGTGAATAATTAATAAGTTGGTTTTTTTTTTAAAGGAATTAATAAGTTGGTTAATGATAACAAAATCATGATTAGAGTTTAATTTGTATACACTATCGATGTAAAGTTTTTTTTTTATACTGTCAATCAATCATAAATCATAGTATGAATAATTCTTAAGATGACTTGAATAAGAATAAAATATATTTATACTGACGACTAGAAGCAGACGTTCCTTGATGCCGAAATTTTGTAACTAATCTTTTTAGTATATAAACATTTATACTTTCCTCTGCAACACCCCCACGACAATCACTGTAATGCCACCATGAGCACTCCTTTGTAGCTTCCATGTACAGAAATCTCTCTTGCAACATGCTTCTGGATGGCAGGATGCTAACTTTTTTGCGTCTTTTACTTCTCTTTATTATTATATTATTATTGTTCTTAACTCGTTTTTTGAAGTTTAGGCGTGTTGGGCTTGAGCCACTATGGACCAGGTCCAGGGAGGGTTAAAGAGCATCTGCCTCTCCTGTATCATGTTATTCTCATTAGTCTTTAAATTAGAGTGTTCTAGCTCTTTTATTTGTTTAACTTTATTATCATACGTTATTCTCATAAACTCTTCGTAAATCCTTTCAAACACACCCTAATGCAGGTAAACTTCTCTTTTATATGTTTTATTGTTACTTTGTATTAATATGTTACTTTAAAATTTTAATAAAATTTAATTTCATTCATATGAATTTTAATTATATTATTTTAACTAGTAGTTAATGACTCCCCAAAATTACAGCCAAGATCTGCCATTGCTGACAGCATATAGCATTAAACTCTTTCTTTTTCTCCAGAATATAGCAATTAAACTCAGAGTTATGATTAATGAATAATGATTACAATTTTGAATTAATGATATCAAAATCTTATATAAATGGATAATATTGTTGTAAACAAAACTAATCAACAAGTTCACTTGTTCAACCTTTTGCTTTTAACAAGGAGATTACATAAGGATGTGTTTAGAAGAACTTATAAAGTGTTTATGAGAATAACTTATGATAATAATCCTAAACAAATAGTTTATTAAAATAGTTTATGATTTTTTCATAAACTCTTTTTAGCTTGCTAGAAAAACTTAGAAAAACAAGTTGTTTTTAGCTTATTTGAAAAAGAGCTTAGTGCATAAGCACTTAAATAAGCTATATACCCAAATGCATCCTAAGTGAAGATTATGAGTGTTCATAAATGAATGAACGGTTTAACTTACTTAAATTTAGGTAGATATAATGATATTGGTAATTGATTGATAATCTCATGATTCATTTACTTGAACTCGAAAAGTAATAATATGGACGGATAGTTATAATATGCTATCAATCTGAATATTATGTTGAAATTAAAAAAATTAATATTAAAATTAATATATATTTTAGAATATGTATTTTAAAGAATAAATCAATATAAATATTTTATTAATAATTTAAATATAAAAATCTTATTAAATATACTTAATTGTATAGTATAGGTTCTAAAAGAATGTATGACGTCGAGCTATATTGGAACGTGATGAAATATGAGATTTTGGAGGCTCCAAAATCACTTTTGACCAAAGTTGCCTCTCACAAGCTTTGGTCAAAATTGATTCTAACCTCCCTCACAATGTGATTTTGAGTGTAAACAAACATGTTGGTATAATTCAAAGAAAACCACAATGAGTTTAACTTTCAAAATCTTAGAGCCTGTTTATTTTGTTTTCAGACTCCTGTTTTCATTTTCTCTTTTAAAAAATAATTATAAAATTGTCACATTCTTTTCATTTTGTTTCATAATTTCAAATATTTGTATTAGAAACAATGAAAACATAAAAATGTTATTTTCAATATTTCTTGTACAAATCTTTGAAAACAGAGAACGAAATGAAAATATGGTGACATTTTTGTAATTATTTTTGAAAAACAGGAAATGAAAACAAGAAACTGGAAACAAAACAATCAGACACTTAACTTACTACAATTAGTTTTGAATCGGGATTGAGCCTTAAATACCCCTACATGAAATTCTCATTATAAGGCAATTTATAATTTCATTATAAATATTCTTGGTTAAACTAATTATTTGGTCCCGATCCTATGTGACACTGATTTTGTTTTTTAGTCCTTATACATTAAAAAAAATTGAAATTGATTCTTATATTTACACTTATTTTTAATTTAGTTCTCGTCGCTTATTGATGTTATAGCGTTGTTGGTTGGAGTTAAAGTATATGGATTAAATTCAAAATGATTATCACATGTAAGGATTGAATTCAAATTTTATTTTGGTCCCTCAATGTGACAAGCATTTTCGTTTTGATCCTTATATGTGATAATCATTTTGAAGTTGGTTTATATACTTTAACTCCAAAAAAGGGTGTTATAACACCAATAAACAACGATGACCAAAATAAAAATAATTGTATATATAAAGATCGATTTCAAAGTTTTCTGCGTATAGTAACCAAATTCAAAATCAATAACACGTATAAGAACCAAATGCTTGTTTTAACCAGTATTCTTTGTTAAGATTGGTGACTTGTCCGAAATTGAGTGCCTTCCCTCACCTTTTAACATTTTATCATAAAAAATGAATAATAAAGAAAATTATTATTTATTAGGGACAATCTACGTAAACTGGGTTAAAATTTTTTTACTTGGTTCTACGATACCTCCATCTATGACATTCATGTCCAATTTGCTGATCCTTGCTCATTGTCATTAGTTCTTAGACTACTCTTCACTCTTTGAAACAAGCTGGTGATCAATTCATTAATGCTTTTCAACGACAATCCAACCAATCTGCAATTAGTTAACTCAGTCCCAGATCACTCAACGTCTAGAATATGAGCCAGCGGATGCGACTACCTACACTTGATGATGCACTTAAGTATATTATTTTTTAGGAGACTCGTCTTGGCCTAGACAAAATTCCACAAACTTGCTCTTGCCATTTCTCGTTCGAGGTTACTATATATGACCCAAATTTTTCATTTAGTCTCTATACATAAACAAAAAAAATTAATTTAATCCCCATACATGCGGATGTTACCTAACATGTGATCCCTACCGTTATGCGACGTTGGTCTACCATCTCTAATGGTCTGGATGTAAGGGTTTCTAGAGCATGTAACGACTGGGAAAGGGGTGTAATTGTAATGGTAAATGAAAGTGTAATAGAGTCTGTAACTCTCAAACTCTGAATGGTTTATTGTGACAATATATGCTTTTTGGTCATCCTCATATTTTGCAACTCATAATGGTTGCTGATTCGGTAGCTAAAGAATGATTTTGTAACCTGATAGCAGCAATTAACTTTCAAATCAATCTCAGCCACTAAACTTTTATAACACCTAGTAATTTTGGAAGTATGATAGCAGCAATTAACTTTGATAACAACCCTAGCAATTTTGATTTATAGCTGCAAAGGCGCAAACCCATCTCAGACAACTGTCTCAGCAACTCTGCTCAGTAATTAAACAGTAATTAAATTTGATAAAACAGTAATTAAACCAGTCTCATCCATATGTCTCAGTATTAGCATCTCAGCTCCACATTAAACAGTAATTAACTCCCAGGGAGTGAACTAAACAAAAAATACAGTACGGCATCGTTTCTTACAGCCATCTGGAGTCCTTAACATATTGGCCGTAAGGAATTCTTACATTACCCACAATGTCTAAAGCAACACACAATCAAATAAAGCTATTCATCGAAATAATAATAATAATAATGTAAAAAAAAAAAATGAAACTTCTCCAGAAAACTTTTACTGGTGGTTCTCCTTAATCAGCAAAGCATGTTTCTATGGATGGTTTAGATGTTACAGATTTCCTCCTGGGGTAGTTCAACTAGACGTGCATGCTAATGAGATGCAGTGTTAAAGAGTGCTTACAAGGTGAATTGCCAACTGTGAATCTGATTCAACTTGAAAGTGGAAAGCATAGCTATTTTCAGCCCTTTCAAATAGTTCAAAGCTATGCCAAGATAGATGTTCCTGTACCAAGAGAATTCATGAAACCCATAACCCATTGACCCTTGTCAGCTGTCATCTCTAATGACACCACTATACCTAAGTTTTCACAATAAGGAACAACTGCACTATGGATATTGAGCTTAACATAACCTTGTGGAGGTTTCAAAGAAACAAGGATAACCTTAGGGATTAAAAAAGTAGGTTCTTGGCTGAAAAATACAGTACACTACTTAGCTGTGTAATTGAATCTTGTTGACTGTTGCTCTATTCTGGTAAAGAAGAACATTCTTACTGCATGACTGCATGCTTCAAATCAAAGGCTACACTAATGTCTCACTTCAGAATCCTTTCAAAATACTGATGAACTCCCCCATTCAATCAAGGTTTTGTGAGCATCTGCCTCCCCAAACAGTCTGTTAGGCATTTTAAGGCCAGGTCAAGTCTAGCTCTCATCAGGCACGGATAAATATGAAACCTGACTTTCAGTATCTCAATACAAAGGGCACATGGTGACTAAAGTTAGTCATCCCTGATTCGACGATCTCACTAAGAGTGCAAGATTCACTCTAATCTAATCCTATTATATCATCCAGCATATGAATTTGGACCAGCACATTCCAAACCAAACTACCAAAGCAGTACAAGAGACAATCTGATAGCTTGGGAAAAAAGAATCAACTTATACTGCAACAAATTAAACTCAAAAGTAAACTAGTTACATTACTTTGAGGTTGACCAAGTAGGAATCAGATCATCTATCCACTCTCCCTATCTCAAGTCAACAACAACAATAAACGCTTATCAACTAGATGGGGTTGATTGCATGAATCAAACAATCATAGTTATCGATCCCGGATAGCAGCCGATCCCAAAAACCGCTATAGCGAAATAGCAAGAGCGGACTGCCCGCTATTGCATAGTATATACATACAACAACCAAGCCTTATCCTACTAGGTGGGGTCGGCTACATGGATCATACGGTGCCATAATGTTCTATCATAAATCATGTCAATAGTTAAATCATTGGCCTCCAAACCTTTCTTAATAGTTTCTCCTATAGTTTTTCTTGGCATACCTCTGCTTCTAGCTATTGGATTGCCCTCCACCTGGTCCACTCTCCTTACTACAGAATCTAAAAGTCTCCTCCATACATGCCCAAACCACTTTAGTCGAAATTCAACCATCTTTTCTACAATAGGTGCTACCCTAACTCTCTCTTTAATGCTTTCATTCTTAATCCTATCACGTCTAGTTTTTCCGCTCATCCAGCGCAACATTCTCATCTCTGCTACATTGATTTTACTCTTGTGTTGATTTTTTACCGCCCAACACTCCGTCCCATACAACATCGCGGGTTTAATAGCTGTACGGTAAAATTTTCCCTTTAGCTTAAGAGGTACATTTTTATCACATAGAAAACCCGAAGCCTTCCTCCATTTTGACCACCCTGATTGAATCCGATGGTTTACATCCCCCTCAATTTCTCCGTCATTTTGTATAATAGACCCAAAATATTTAAACCATGTGACTTGTGGTATGTTGTGGTCTCCAAATTAAATATACACATGTAAACGCTAAAAGATAACAAATTATCCAAAATAGCAAACAAACTCATAATTATTAATCATAAGTTATAATTTTAGCCAGACGTACAAATCAATGACAACAAAACCAGGAACAACAGAAAAAAACCAGAATACTGAGACAGGTGCAGGGACGGAAGAAAGAAGAAAAAGAGGACAAAGAAAAGAACAGAGGCACAGGAAAGAAGAAAAGAAGAAAAAAATAGAGCATAAGAAAAGAAGAAAGAAGAAAGAACAAAATTAAAATTAGTGATGAAGAAAGAAGGTGGCCAGAACTACTCTAGGTTGGCTGGAAAAAGACTATGCCAGCGAGAAGCTGGGAGCTGCAAAAAGATGTGCGCAGAAGCTGGACAAAGGAAGAATGAGGTTTAGAGCATTTGCAGAAGTGAGGCAGAGGAAGAAGACGATGAAGGTTATATAACCTAGGTGCGAAATTCCAAAATACCCCCAAATATAACTGTTAGAAGCACATCTGGGGATTGGTAAAATTGGGTTTTACCCCCACTTCACTGGAGCGGTAGCGACTCCTGTGAAATCCCGCTATTCCGGCCCAAAAGCGGGTGCGACGGCTGCTAGGACAAAAATGCGATGCTGTTCTTGCTCCATCGCGGCCAGGGGCTGCTGCGCTCGGCACTGCCACTGTAGCAAGCTATTAAATACCCTACAAACAATACCACTGTGTTCTGTCATAAACCATGTCTTCAAAAGGCCATTTAGATTTAATTCCTTTCCAATGGTTTCACTTATAGTTTTTTTTTGGTCTCCTCCCTCCTTGATCTCTAATTATTGGTCCATCTTCCATTTGATCTATTCTTCTTATTGGTGCTTCCGATGGTTGTCATCTCGCATGACCTAACCACCTAAGTCGAGATAATATCAACTAATCAACTAAGGAAAACAAAAAGACACTTTATTTCAAATGGTGCAGATCATAATTCAGCATGTCAATCCAAGAAATAACCAACTCTTCTTACAAATAAATCAAGAATCTAACACACCACATTGTTAGGCAAATTTAAAACATGCAGGGTTATCTTTCTTTATTAATTCAAAATCCATCTATAAGTTCCCATGACTCTCCTCTTTATTCCATTACCAATGTCTAAAGAGCATAACCATAATCCATAAAACTAAGACACAAGTTATATCTCATCATTGCATGTTCAAAAACATAAAACCCAATAACACATCTAGTTCTCACCCCAATTATCACAATCAACAAAAGGAAAACTAGGGAGCACAGACAGACATATAGTACAAAAAAAAATATCATACACTATTCTTGATTATCTTCCTCCTGGCCAAGAACCTCGCGATCGGCGGCGTCAGCGCGATGGTGATCGGAACTCGAACCGGAAACAGAGCCTTATTGCAGAGCAGAGCGAGCGTGAAAGCGCCGCCAGCAGAGGCGGCGAGCTGGGCAGTTCGGCTCTTGGGCTCCTCCTTCGGCACCGAGGATTCGGCGGTGGGGGAGGCAGATGGGGTGTCTTTGTCGGAGACAGCGCCCATGTGGAACTTCTCGAGGATGGCTTCGACGTCGACGTTGTTCCTGATGGCAACGTAGAGGCCAGAAATGGAAGCTGCGGAGACACTTAAGTGAACCCCAACCGCTACTTTCCCGTATTTTCTGATGAGCTCGCGGAATCGACCTGGAGCCATAGTAGTGCTAGAAAGAAACCAAGAAAATTGAAAATGGTAAGTTTTATGGTGTGTTTGTGTAGTGATATGAATTCAAAGAGAATAAGTTTTTTTCTTCTTTGTGGAATGGGAAGGAGAGGTTTTGAGGTTTGGTTGAATATATTGCAAACGGAGGTGGAGGCCGTGGAGGATTTATCTTTTTTTTACGGATGCGCCACTTCTAGCTTAGGGTTTCTATAGTATTTTACCTTTTAATATTTTCCTCGTTATACATGATACGAATTCTCGATTTACTTCCTATATATAAAAAATTATTAAAATGATCCATATACGTATAAAAAGTCTCCATTTGGTTCCTGCCATATAAAATTTTAGGGACTTATTTAATAATATTTTGTTCATATAGGGACCAAACGGATAATGTATAGGGACCAAATAGATACTTTTTGTACGTATATGAATCATTTTAATAATTTTTTATATATAGGGACCAAATCGAGAATTCATTTCATGTATAGGGACCAAATTATTGCTTTAACCTTACCTTTTTTATGTTTTAATTTTTTTAAGGTTTTTTTTTTATGTTTTATGTTGAAAGGTTTCTATCGTATTACAATAAGCTAAACTAGTTTTTTTTTTTTTTCGGTTTCCCAGAATATCTTTCACGTGCAATTGTGGAGATTAATCTCTCGAGATACTGGATGATATTGAAGGGCTGACATCTCCCAATAATTTACGAAAATAATTTATATCAACATTATAAATTATTTTCATAAATTATTTATATAAATATATTTTCATAAATTATTCTAAATTTCTAATAATAAGCTCTTTATAAATTATTTCAAACACACTCTTACACCCACTTTTCCCATTTTAACTAAGCAATAAACCATAGTCTGTTCAACGAATATAAGTTTGATTAAATTAATGATACTTTCTTTGGTTCAAGAAAGAGAATGAAAAAGCTGCATTATCCTCATGTAATAATGTTGACTTGTCATTTTCCATTAATAATCAACATACTCCTCCAATCCATTGAATCATGGTTCTTAACCAAATGTGTTCACGACTTGGTTCTCAAATAAATATTTTTGAATGGTTTGACAAGGTAGTCATGATTCTTTGCTTTACCAACCGTCATGAGATATGTAATACCACATATGAAGACATAACCTATTTGTGACCAAGTTTTTAGAAGATCGGTTATCATTAACATATCTTACCAGTTTTGACTTTAGTTCCTCGTGGTAAACAAACTCATATTATATTTATCATAGAGGTAACAAAGAACATGCATCATTCTAATGTTTTTGAGTTGGTGAAGCACTAAATCTTGCTAGTAAATTGTTTGTGAAAGCTATATTTAGTCTAGTCTTATTTGCAAGATTCAAAAGTGTTCTAATAGCACTAAGATATGAAATGTCAAGACCAAGAGTTGTGAATATAATTGGAGAATGTGGATATACATTGGTTTTGATAAATGAGAAAAGGCATGACAAAAGGAATGTTTATAGAGAATGTGAATATTCAAAGGAATGTTTATGAAATCAACAATTTGAGCAAATTTACAACTTCATTCTAAACTTTGCAAATTAAAGCTTCAAAATTCAAATCAAAGGAAAATTTAACATTTTAAAGTGTTTGATGCAGTGGAAAGCTGTGATGGAAGTCTATGAAGAAAAGGATGGTCAAGACTTGGAGAATAAGACATTGAAGATCTTTGCAAGCTCAATTCTTATGAAAAATTTATGAGTAAGGCAAAACTTTAACCACACAATGACAGCCTTAAAACTCTTTCAAATCAATCCTAAAATGAGGTCAAGTTAGTAGGAATCAAAACTTCAAGGATTAGAATCATTTAAATTGAAAAATGCATTTTAAAGAGAATACGTTAATGTACTCATCATATACATCACTGTGCATGTGTGAAAAATCAGTTCTCAAGTATTCTGATAAGGACTATATCGATGTACAAAGTACATACATCGATTTACTTAAGAAAACAAAAAGCATTCTTTTGAAAAGCTTTATAAATCGATTTCGAAGGTAAATCAATCATTGTATTAAGGTATTTTGGTGTAACAGCCCGATTTTCGGATATGTTGTGTTGACGGTAAAGATATATTTATTTATATTTTTATCTAAGACTTAAGAAATGATTTTGCAGAAAACAAAATCATATCGAGAACCTACTCTATGGTAGGAAGCTCTGGTTAAAATTTGAGTTTAAAACTCAGACGGAAATCGGTCTGCGTTTTACTGACAGTATAATTTTATATCGGCAGAAAACCCTAATTTGACCCGAAACTGAATTTTGTAGATTTTTTATATGATGTCCGTGAGGAATACTACATTCCAAATTTCTAATCAGAAATAAAATATTATGTTTATTCGGACGAATTTTGGTAAAGTTCGTACGGAAAATAGTTGGTGTTTTCACTAACAGTAAGATTTTAATGATCAGAAAACCTAATTTTAATTCGTAAACAAAATGTTTTATGTTTAAAACATATTTCCAACAAGTTTGGCTATTTTGAAAATTTTCGATCAAAAAACAGACAGAAACCCTAATCGGGAAACCGACGGAGTCGAAAACGGAACTGCAGAGACTGGTCAAGAGATCAGGACAACGAGTCATACATGATGACTCCTGGAGGATGAGTCACCAAGTATTTATGAGCATCAAATGCTAGTAATCATGACTTTTAGATAAAATAACCAAAATACCCCCAAGCTTTCGTAGTTATTAACAAGACACATCTACGCACTCTTAGCCACTCACTTTACATGGTTGTAAACCTCCCACATATCCTCAATTTCGTGCAGCCATATATACTAAACCATACCTATTTCATTTTGCTTTCGTTTCATCATTTTCCTCTCAAAAACAGAAATCGGGTGAATAACGGAGCTGAGTACGAGATTTTGCAAGAACCGCTAATGGATGGGATCAATGAGTCATGGATGACTCATGAGATGTGGCCTAAAATCAGTCACACCACTCAAATAATATGAGCCACGTGAATTTTAACCCTAGTTAGTAACATAACCCTAGTTAAGTTAACACTAGTGGAAAATATACATTAGACGGTAAAGGTTTACGTCAGTTAACCAAAAGCTAGACGTTAAAAAGGAGGCGGTGGCAGTTTTGTAAATATCAGGCTTCATTAATTCAATTTTAACGTCAGTTGTTTTAATGACTGACGTTAAAAGTGAAGTGACTCACTTTTAACGTCAGTTCAATAAAGAACTGACGTTAAAAGTGAACATTTTAACGTCAGTTCGATAAAGAACTGACGTTATAAGTAAGTCTCTTCACTTTTAACGTCAGTCCCTACATCAACAGACGTTAAAAGTTATTTTAATAATTTTTTTTATCTAGTATATGATTCCTTCCGCATTGCCTTCCTCAAAGTTTCAGTTTCACATGAATTGCTTTGATGTTTTGTGTTTCTGTTTTGAAAACTAAAATATATGTGCGAAGTATAAGTTGAATCAATAACCCAAACCGGATCTCACTCATGAAGTGTAATACAGACTGATCGATACAGAAGATTGAAAGGGTTTAAAATCCTATAAAAAGTTACATTGAAGCGATTCATAAGTTAAAATTACATGATTAAAAGATAAAAAATTTCTGCAACATAGCCCTAAAATATAAAAAAGTTTCTGCATCAACATCATTTTCTTCTCAGTCCTGTCATCAGAAACTCCAATGGATGCATCACCTCCCTCACTTGAATTCCAAGATGCAAAGTAAATCCTCAGTCACTAGCAGCGAAAGCAAAGTGAAATGGATCTTTGCATCTTTCTTCTTCAGTGGAGTTCCTTGATGCATCATCTTGAATCCACAATCACTTGCTTCCAAAGCAAAGTGAAAGGGATGACGGGGATGAAATAAAGTGAGAGAATCACATTACGTGATTCACCCAACCTTAATATCCATGCAATGTAATTTACTCAAACTCGAAGTTGTTTGACCATTAAGACAAAGACCTTTGAGTCTAGGAATAGGAAGAAAGAGTGATGAAGTTAATCTCCACTAGCAGAGCCATATTGTGAAGCGGAAAATTAATTAAAAGGAGATGGAAGCTAGGAAGCTATTTATAGGAGCAAAGTGGATGAAGTTACTAAGTTATTCCGATTTTATTGAAAACTTATCTATAAACTTAATGCTCATTAAGAGGATTAGGTACAAAGGTGAATGGGTAAGTAGCACAAGTAGTCAAGGAAATGAATGTTTCCAGAAACTAATAAACCTTTAACGTCCGTTGTGTAATACAACCGACGAAGAAGTTGTGAGTGTTTTTAACGTCGGTTTCTTAATACAACTTACGTTAAATATATGACATTTAACGTCGATTATTACTAACAACTGACGTAATAAGTGTGAGAGTTTTTAACGTCAGTTTATTAAGACAACTGACGTTAAATATATGATCTTCAACGTCAGGTTTTACCAAAAACTGACGTAAAATGTTGTTTTATTTTAATTATAACGTTTACCCCCGCGCGCCTTCTCCATTTCTCTACGTCTTTTCTCTTTTCATCACGCTCAACCCTCACTCTCGCTCTCACTCTCACTCTGCCCTAATCGCGCGCTCATCTCCACCGCAACCACCGCGAGGGCTTCTTCGCCACCACCGTGAGGTACACTCTTAACCCCTAACTCTGTCTTTCCCACTCCTTCTTTGCAATAACTTGACATCTCTCTTTCCCCTGGCCTTCCCGCGCACTAACTCTCCTTGTCCCTCTGCTCTCAGTAACCACATCGAACGTTGGCCACCACTCGAGCTTCCCCCCCACCACCACGCGAGCGCCTATTTCTTGTGAGTCTTTAATTAGGGCACATTTTTTTATTCACGGTTTTGAGTGCATGCATGTTGCTCTGCTGGTTTGAAACTGTAGTCTCAGTAGTTGAAACTTGAAACTGTGAGTTTGAGTTGTTTGGAATGTCTCTATTTTTGGTTTTGAGTGTATGTTGAAACTGTAGTCTCAGTAGTTGTAACTTTAAACCGTGAGATTGAGTTGTTTGGAATGTCTCTATTTTTGGTTTTGAGTGCATGTTGCTCTGCTGGTTGATCTGTCACGGCCGTGATGCTCATCATGGCTAGGCCGTGATCAGTTCTGCCTATGAGGGTCTGGTTCAGTTGGCACGTTACGGCCGTGATGGACATCACTGCCAGGCCGTGACCAGTGCTTGGCAATGTTCAAAAACTATAGTTTTCAATCTCCCGTATTGTCCTTATATTGGATATATAGATGCTTTGTATATCTATAGGACCTATCTAGTTATTTTTATTTATACTTCTGTATTTATTTTGAGTTATAACCTATGTTAATACATACATATTGTTTTTGAACAGGCATACATATGGATCAGTCGGATAGCCCACATGCACGGGAGGACACTGTTGGGGTTTCGCAGGACCCGATCATGCCTACGCCTGCTGATTCTAGTGTAAGTTTACATGCATGTTATATACTATCTTTAGTCCTTCTTGTTAATGTAAGTTTATAATGTTACAACCCTCTATTTTATCATTTTTTTTGTCCATACAGACATCACAGGCTCATAGGAAATGGGGTAGAGGAGCCACCTCGTTGAAGAAACTAGAGAAGGACAGGCAGAGCGGACAGAAGCTTGAGGTGTCCTTCGATGCTAATCTAAATGCCCAGGGACCCCGTGCTAAAGAATTTAATAAGTGGGTGTTTCTACAAGCGAAGCAGCACGTAAGCATCAACTACAACCACTGGAATGACGTTCCACAGAACGTTAAGGATCAGATTTGGGAGGCTATCACGGTATTTTACCTTTACATTCGTTTGATTTACATTATTAGATAATTATCCGAGTTATAATCCATCCAGTTGTTATATATGTATCTAATGTGTAGGTAGCTTGGATTGTGCCAAATGACGAGGATCATCGTCATAAATGTATGAAAATTGCATCAAAGCGTTGGAATGGGTTCAAGCATGATCTTACCAGGTACTATCTATCTGGGAAGAAGCGGCTTGATAAAATATTCTCGGATTATCCCTGGATTGATCAGGATACTTGGGATATGTTTGCCAGGAGTCGACAGGATGAAGAATTTCAGGTTGGTTGATTAAGTTAATTTTGTATGCTTATTATAGATCATTTAACTATATTTAATCATGTGCTTTTGTTTGAATAGGCTAAGGCAAATAAGGGTCGGCAGAATCAGGCGAAGAACGTCCACCGCCACACCATGTCTTAGGGTGGGTACCATACTCGGATCCAGCAGATGATGGCGGATAGGCTGAGGGTGAAGCAGGAAGAGCACTCTGCTAGGATTGAAAGAGGAGAGGTGCCTGAGGGCACACCATCAAGTCCTCCGTCGGACATCGACCGCGAGGATGTCCAGTTAGCCTACGCATGACAAAGGCGGGATCTTTTAAAGCTGATGCCACTCGCGAAGTGGCAGATAAGATTGTAAGTAAATAATTAACTTGATTTCAATTGATATTTGTATAGATACTTGCAACACTTTTCACTTGCAAGTTTTTTCATTTTTTTTCATTGTAGATGGATCTTAAAGCAAAATCCTCCTAGGGCGCATTCGTCCCTTCTGGACGACAGGACGTCTTGATGACTGCTCTAGGCAAGAAAGACCATCCTGGTCAGGTTCTCGGTGTTCCTGGGAACGTGACCATCAAACAATATTATGGCAAGTCTGCTTCACGAAAGCGGGTGGTCAATGAAGCATCAATTTTGGCTGACATTACTCAGCACCTCATGACCAACCCAGATATTACATCACATCTGATGCAAGGCTTAATAGCCAACCCAGAATTCAAGCAGGCGCTTGCCAGAGAGCTTTCCTCCGTCGGTACATCCCAGGACACCGCAAGGCTTGCCAACGCTTCACATGTGAGCACAAAAGAGAGTTTTAGTATGGCACATGTGGAGGACGATGAGTTGGCAGCTAGGGAGCGGGAGTTGGAAGTCCAGCGCCATGAGCATGAGTTGGAAATGAAAAGGCGTGAGCTTGAGTTGGACTCCAAACGACGTGAGCTCGAAATGTTAGCAAAGGTATTTATTCATTATTAATGTCCAAAATAGTCAAATAATTACTTGTGTTTTTTTTAATTATCAAAAACTTATATATTTTATTTTCCTAAACTGAAGGCCAAGTCGACGTCGGTGTCGCTGTCACCTATCACTCGTTTGTTCTCACTTGGTGAGGATTATGCGTATGAGATTTTTGAATGTCCATTGGAGCACGATGGATGGGTGGCACGCCCAGATCAACATAGGATATTTTCCTTCGTTGGTGACGATCTCTGAACGCCGCGAAATAACGTCTGGATGAACAGCAATGTCATCAGTCTCTGGTGCACGTAAGTTAATTTTAATTTTATAACTTATTTATTTTTGGTATTTTTCCATTTAATAATTTATTTTAATTTCAATATATATATTATGTAATTAACATCCACACCTTTTTCATATCTTAGGTATCTCCATCGTCTTCAGCTTGATAAGGGCGTTGCATCAGTTTACGGTTTCTTAGATCCGTCAATCCTTCTGCCCGAGTTCTTTGCTGGAGATGCATTGAGTAAATACATAGGGAAGGTGTTGGGAGACAATCCGAAAGAATTATATCTGGCTCCCTACTGTATGAATGACCATTGGCAGTTGTTGGTACTTCACCCGTCTAGGCATACTGTCATATTCTTCTGCTCTCTCCACCATGATCCGCCACCGAAGGTGGTGGAAGCTGTAAATATGTAAGTAACTAATCTTAAATTTAATTTAAGTTTTAATATCAGTTGTTTTTAGTTTATTACACACATGATAAATGAGTTTGTTAATTGATCGACATGATTATTAGTTTATGATAGCGCGCTGAAGGCGAGTAGCATAAGTTGCACCAACGGGAGAAGTAGGACTTCTAAGGCTAAAGCAAATCCTGTATGGAACATCCTCAAGGTTTGGTAGTTTATTTATCAAATAATTATTATTATAATTACTAATTTATGTGTATATTCAACTGACGTTGAAATTAATTTTGTTGGTAGTCTCGATTTCAACCTCGACAGGTTGGTCGTGCGGCTATTATGTGATGCTTCATATGCTTGAACATAGTCTCCGCATCTATTACGGATGGATGGAAGAAGGTAATATTTAAACAACTTGTTAAATTATATATTATAGTTTTGAAGATGACTTGCATTGATGTTATTGTTATTATTTGAACGTGTCTAGGCATTTATCGACCAATCGCCTATTGAACAAGATGAGTTAAGAGACTTGAGGATGCGCTTCGCCGAATTCTTCTTCAAGTATGCGGCTGAAAAAGGAATTGCCAACATACCTCCGCACTACTTAGATAAATAGTTTTTTTGTTAGACTTTAGAAACTAATTAATAACATGTATATATATATCCTTAGATAGTTTTGTTTTTTAGACATTGGAACTAAAATTTATTTATATATATACATGGGTTTTGGTTTTAAGTCCCCCATTGTTCAATTTTCCTTTGCAATTCTGTAATGTGTGTGATATTGTGTTACTGGGACTGAATGCAGGGATAGCTGAGGGGAGTGATATTTTAAAACTGAATTTAAAAAAAAAAACTTATTAACGTCAGTTGTATCAAACAACTGACGTTAATAGTATTTTATAAAATATACGATGCTCTATTAACGTCGAGTTGTTTATTACAATCGACGTTAAAATTAAACCTTTAAGCCGCGTCTTCTTTAAAACAAGCGGCGTTAGTTTTAACAAAATCAACGTCCGTTGTATTAAAGAACTGACGTTAATAGTTTTATTTTAACGTCGGTTTTGTTAAGGAACTGACGTTAATAGTGTTATATTTAACGTCAGTTCTCAACTGACGTTAAAATAGTAACTATTAACGTCAGCTGTATTTACGTCAGTCAGTATTCTGACGTAAAAAATCAATTTTAACTGACGTAAAAAGCACTTATTGCACTAGTGTAACTATTAACTATGGTTAAGCTTATATTAATTAAATATTCACAAAACACATTAAACCAATTCCTTATAACCAAACAAAGCCTAAATCTAAGCCTATAAAACCCCCCAAACCGTGGCCTCCCTCCCCATCTTCACTCTTCATCTCTTTCATTTCTTTTCTTCACAAAAAACACATAAAACTCCATTTTCTTCTTCAAGAGCTTCAAGTGCTTCCATTGAAGAACTTGACAAGATCATCATCATTTCTCCATTTCCTTCACACACTTGAGGTAACATGATCATCCATGATCATCTCCTCTCTTATTGAATTCATTTTCTTCCTATTTCATGAGTTTTCCATTTCTAGATCTAGAACTTTAAATAATTCAAGAAAATTATAGAAAAATCATCAAAATGTGAAACCAATTTCTATGATCTAGTTATGATCTCTACTTTCATTATCCAAGAGCATGTAATAAAAATCATTTTTCTTCCCTATTATCTATTGATGGCTGAGACCCTCTCAAAAATGAGTTTGATGATTTTGTTCAATTTTTAAAGTGTAATACTTGATTAAAGCTCACTAGTACTTGTATGATTTAAATCCAAGAGCTTAAGTCCAACTAAATTTTCTAACCTATTTTTGTATTTAAGGCCGAAACCCTATCCTAAGTGGTTGGATGATTTTTGTTCCATATTTTCAACTTATAGTAATTTATCCTAGCTATCTAAGACCTAAGTAGTTAGTACCCAAAAGATTAGAATGAGAAAATGATCCTAGCCCTAATTTGAATTGAATGGTCGAATCTAGCATAAAGTGGGTATAGTTGGGTTTGTTTGATTAATTATAGTTATGTTGTTTTGGTTCAAGGTGAAACTATGAAGCTGTGGTGCGATATCGAGGAACGTCGAGTTCGGGATTTTGGTGCTAACTCATATGAGGGAAAGAACCATTCCATCGTCGGAAATCGATAGGTAGTATATTATATAATAATTGTGTAGGGCGACATAAACCCTACTAGTCGTTGAGTAATCGACAAGACCAAAATCACATTGGAAACCTTTTCTGTAAAATCAATAGTGATTCGGGGATTGTAGGTTTATCGACATTAAGTTGATTTTAAGTATTTGATGATGTCTGAATTTATGTTATTGAATTTACTGTGATACGCTGGTTGAGGTATTCCACCTGCATGTGACGTATTATTTTTTGTGTTTGAATATTTTCTGATATTGTGTTATGCATGATCTGCATGGTTTTTAATATTGTGCATAGTGGATTTTAAGCAAAGATATCTGTTATTCGAGAGATTATTGTTGGTTTGGGTGTGAGGATAATGGTGACTTAGAGGTGCCTAACCTAAATGAGTTATTTTAAAGAGGAAGTGTGACATAGAATATATGTTAAGGCTTTGATGGAAGGTTAAGGCACTAATATATTAATAATATGGGTTGGTGAGATTTATGTGTTTGTATTGTTGTTCACAACCGTACATTTGGAATATACGAGGTCAAGAGTTCTCGCTAGACCGTTCCACCTTAGAAATAGGTTGTGCAGCTATAGCGTCATTGAATTTCATTGAGCACCCCCGGGAGTGGAAGGGGTGTGCACCGGGAGCATCGTGCAACTATAGTGTCATTGCTTTGTGTGAGCATTCTCACCATGGAAAAGAATGTGCACCTGGAATTTGGAACATGTCGCTTGAACGATTGACTGACATTCCCCTCGAGGAATGCGTGAAGGAAATGGGAGTGGCCATGTCAGTATAAAAGTCTAGGTGTATGAGATTGGGTAGAGGAGTATACGTAAATTTGAGGATGGTTGTTAGTTATGTGTGTTGATTGTCTGTGACAATTACTGTATAATATGCTATGACTCTTTTCCGCTTTTTGATGATAGAATTGTTTCTTATCCCCTATATTTCTGTATTTTTGTAGGTTACTTTATTAACGTTAGAAGACCTTATGGAGGATTATGTTGCTGAGGAGCTGGACAATACTCTGTATGAAACGAAGGTTGCTGAGGAGTTGGATAGAACTCCTTACGAACCAGAGGTTGGAGGTCGAGCTGTGACCCATGGTGATTAGAGTACAGACATTATGGCCAGTGTGTCTAAGGAGTATTTTTATATTTTCTGCTACGTATGACTGTTGTTAAGTATATGCATGTGAGGGATCCTACTGAGAAGATATGTTATTTAAACTTAAGTTTTAATTTTTACGTATTTTTCATGCTAAGCACGCGATTGAGAAATGAATTAAGAAGACTATTGATCTAATAAAACACCGGGGCACAACAGGGTGTCTCATTTGGCAAGTTCATTGAGTTAGTTTTGTGAAAAACAGGGTCAACCGATGTATTGGACATCTATTCTCGATGTACATGAAGGCTTAATAAATCGATGTACATGTATTAAATTACTAAAAATAGCTTTAATGCATCGATGTAAAAGTAGTATACATTGATGTATACACGATTTGCAACTAAAAATAACATTTTTCTTGAAACAAAATGGAATGAAATCGAATTCAAATGAAATGAAATTTTGTAGTGATGTGCCTGAATTGGTTTAAATTTAAAACACAAAGTATTTCTTGTGAAATTAAATCAAGTGTTGAGATTCAATAAAAATCAAAACGTTATTCTTGAAAAATGTCAGTGGTTATTATCAAATCTCATCGTGTAATGTTTTTCAGTGATTTAAATCTCATCTATGAAGCTTGAAATTGAAAGTGGAGAAATTTTATATGTGGGGCAAGGACTGGATATCAGCCAAGTGGAGATCAAATCGGGATAAATCTGAGTTCGCACTTTTCTAAACCCTTAAACTCTTTAATTTCAATTTAATTTGCTTCATATTAGTAGATTTCTTAGGAACCTACTAGAATACAATACATCATCAATATATAATTTTGTCTTATTGGGCTTTATAGTATTGGCTCTTCTAGAGCTCTTCAATGACATTTGCATAACCGAATATTAAAATTAGTTTCAGATGGTGTTAAATGTAACAAATATATTTGATCATGAAGAATTGTGTGAGTTGATTTAATATCCACCATTCATATGCCATCCTCCATATTGTAATTTTTTTTTTTTGCATTATCTAGTAAGATAAAGATATTTTTAAGGATTGAAAATTACAATAAACAAGAAATATGCAAATCGTTGCTATTTATTAAAAATAAAACTTTACTTAAAGATTTACGTATATGACGAAATCTCGGTAGAAATAACACCTGGACATATTATCAATAAAAACTTTAATAAAAGGTTACTAATGATAAAATATTAAAATAATTTAATAAACTTACCTTAATATTAAGTGTTTCCATCCTCAATCAAATGAATAAGTTTGCCACTAGGATCATAAAAAAAAAAAAATCAAAAACATCAAAACAAACATTCATATGAGACTCATAATCAACATATTCAAAGAAATTCACTTCAATGTGTTTTTCCCCTTTCCTTTTAGGGATGCATTGTAAAGTTCAACTCTCAATTTGGAGTGCGGCATAATCTAGACCAATGGCCGTTTGTCTCACATATATGGCAAATATTATTATCATTTTGCATTTTATTTTTCATTTTAAGATTCCTTCCAGCACCTTTATTTTCAAATTTAGGGAAAGGATAAGCCGATGTCCAATAACATTTTTCTTCCACAATCCCATTTGCACAATGACCTTGTCCGCAGCCTTTAGAAAATTCAACATTCACTTCAGGGAATGTACGATATGGATCATTTTTCATCAACAACTCATTGTTTTGTTCAGCCACAGGTAATTAAGAAATTAATTTAGAATATTTGGTGACTCTCCACTGTCGATATTGTTCTTGCAGGATTACATTCGAGGCATGAAAAATTGAACATGTTTTTTCTAACATATCCTCATCCATAATTTTCACTCCATATAATTTCAATTGAGAGTTAATCATATATTCACTTGCATTTTTGAAATTTTACAACCTTAAGTATAACCAATCATATTGTTGTGGATGAAACAATCTGAAACAATTGAAACAGAACACGGCAGTACCAAGAACACACAGTAGTGCAAGTAATGAACAAATTACAGAACCAAGAAAACTTAAAACAGCAATGCGCTAATACACAGAAGCTTAAGACTGAAAATAATAGAGATAGGGAAGGAGAGAATCACACCAAGATTTACGTGGTTCAGCCGGTGGGGCCTACATCCACAAGGAGAGAGGAAGGGTATTTCACTATGATTGAATTGAGTTACAAGATCATCAAGCTAATTCCAAAAGAGTTCTACCATTTGCCCTTGATTACACCCTGTAAAGAAAACATATTCAAGATCCCAAGCCTACACACTCTAATGCTCACCAAACTCTCGATCCTTCTTGCTTACTCAATGCACAAGTTTTAGAATTATACAAGTATGGCACTATCTCAAATTCTCTCATATACACACTGTTGTCCATAGGCTAGGCCTATGTTTATATAGCGAAAGTCTTCAGCTTCCAAGCCTGCTTGATTACTTGACCATCCAAAGCTGTTGCAACAAAAATCAGTTATAGTTGCAACTGTTATAACTGATTTTCCCTCCAATGGATGCTTTAGCTTGTAACTGAATTTTGAGACACCGACTAACAATTCTCCACCTTGTCTCTAAATCCATTCAATCATAGTTCCATAGCTGGCTCTCTCACCAATCTTCATCTTCTTATTGAAAACCAATCAAGTCCATTGGATATGGGTAGGGACTTGGTTAAGGCATCGGCTGGATTGTCCTCTGTTGAAACCTTCTCAACAAGGATTTCCTTTGCCTCAATTACATCCCTTATAAAATGAAGTTTAATATCAATATGTTTAGATTTATCATGGTAGACTTGATGTTTTGAGAGGTGTATAGCACTTTGGCTATCACAGTAGATGGTAACACAGTCTTGTGTTATGCCAAGTTCACCAACAATTCCTTTTAACCATATTGCTTCCTTCACACCCTCGGTAAGAGCAATAAATTCAGCTTGAGTGGTGGATAGAGCTACAACTGATTGTAAGGTTGACCTCCAACTGATGGCAATACCAAACACAATAAAAACATACCCTGACAGAGATTTTCGAGTGTCAATGTTTCCAGCATAGTCTGAATCCACATAGCCTTTCATCACATCCTCAGCAAGAGTACTTCTTCTTTTGAACAGAAGTCCAGAACTCAAAGTGCCATTTAGATATCTTAGTATCCACTTCATGGCTTTCCAATGGGTTAGTCCAGGGTCAGCCATGAACCTGCTTACCACATTTACTGCATAAGCCAAGTCTGGCCTGCAGCACACCATTCCATACATGATGCTGCCAACAGCATTTGCATATGGAATTGATGTCATCCTTTGCCTTTCCTCTTCTGCTTTAGGCCCTTGTTGCACTGACAATTTATCAAGTTGTCCTAAAGGTGTTCCAACTGGTTTAGACTCATGCATTCTGTATCTTTTAGTTATCCTTTGCATGTATCCTTGTTGAGACAGCAGTAGCTCTCCAGTCTTTCTGTTTCTGGTGATATCCATGCCAAGGATCCTCTTAGCCTCTCGAAGATCTTTCATCTCAAATTCAATCTTCAGTTGATCCTTTATCCTTTTGATTTCTGACCTTTTAGAGCTTGCTAGAAGTATATCATCTACATAGAGGAGTAAGTAGATGATCACTTCTTCATTCTCTTTGAAGGTGTATACACAGCTGTCATAGCTGCTTCTTTGGAAGTTCATCTTCACCATGAAGTCATCAAATCTCTTATTCCATTGCCTAGGATTTTGTTTTAGGCCATATAGAGATTTCTTCAGTAAGCACACCATGTCTTTGCACTTGTCAAATCCTTCAGGTTGATGCATATATATTGTTTCCTCTAAATTTCCATGAAGGAATGCAGTTTTGACATCTAGCTGTTCTAGATCCAGATCAAATTGAGTAACCAGTGCAAGTAAGATCCTTATTGAGCAGTGTTTGACTACAGGAGAAAAGATTTCATTATAGTCAATTCCCTCAATTTGAGAGAACCCTTTTGCCACAAGTCTTGCCTTGAATCTGGCCTTGTTTGCATCCTGAGTATCTTCCTTCATTTTGAAGATCCATTTGCAGCCTACTATCCTTTTGCCCTTTGGTGGATCAACTAGAGTCCAACTCTTGTTTTGTTCAAGGGATTTCATCTCTTCTTCCATTGCCTTCCACCATTCTGCACTGTTTCTGCTTGTTACAGCTTCTGTAAAGTTACTTGGTTCATTTGCTTGAGCTTCCTCTCCAATGCTTAGAGCATAACATATAAGATCTGCTTGACCAAATCTCATTGGGGGAACTATGTTTCTTCTTGCTCTATCTCTGACCAGATTATAATCATTTGCCACTGGTTGAGCTTGTTGCTCCTGTGGTTCTGTTTCATCTTGAGCAGGTTGAGTCATGGTTTTGCTTGTGGAAAGCTCCACCTCAACTTGAGCATTTTCTGATGCAGCTTCAGTTGTAATTAGCGACTGATCCTTTGTTAGCATGGCCATCCTGGTCTCATCAAAGACTACATCTCTACTGATTATGCACTTAGGTTCACCAGGATCTAATTTCCACAGTTTGTATCCTTTGATGCCAGTGGGATAACCAATGAACACACACCTAATTGCCCTTGCTCCAAGTTTATCCTGTTTAACATGAGCAAAGGCCAATGAACCGAATATTCTCAAGTACGAGTAGTCTGCTGGTCTGCCTCTCCATACTTCTATAGGGGTTTTGAACCCTATTGCAGAAGATGGACTCCTATTTATGAGATATGTTGTAGTTACAGCAGCATCACCCCAAAAGCTCTTTGTAAGTCCGGCACTTAATAGCATGCATCTCACTCTTTCCAGGATTGTTCTATTCATCCTCTCTGCCAAGCCATTCTGTTGTGGAGTTCCTGCAACTGTCCTGTGCCTTTGGATACCTGCACTCCTGCAGAATTTACCAAATTGCTCTGAAAGGTATTCCAGGCCATTGTCAGTCCTCAAATATTTCAGTTTAGCACCTGTTTTAGTTTCTGTTTGAGTGTACCAGTGTTTGAATTTTTTAAAGGTATCACTTTTGTTTTTAAGTATATAGATCCAAACCCTTCTAGAGTAATCATCAATAATAGACAGGAAGTAGGAGCCCCCTCCATGAGTCATAGTTCTAGCTGGACCCCAAAGGTCTGAGTGAGCATACTCAAAGATTGATTTTGTAATGTGTTGTCCAATTTTAAAACTAAGTCTATGTGCCTTTCCTAAAGTGCAGTGATCACAGAATTCAAGCTTGTGTACCTTGTCACCATTTAGAAGGTTTTGTTTACTTAGTTCTATCAAGACCTTTTCACTTACATGTCCAAGCCTCATATGCCACAATTTAGTTTTATCATGATAAGTATGACTAGCTACTGCTTCCTGTGCAATAATAGTAGCACCATCTAATATGTATAATCCATTTCTTTTTATGCCTTTAGCTACTGTTCTATCATTCATAGAGATTTTAAGCATACCTTGTTCAATTTTAGTTGTATAGCCTAGGTTATCAAACATGCTTATTGAGAGAAAATTCCTTTTCAGTTCAGGCACATACCTTACTCCTGAGATCACTATCTCATTATCATTGAACATTTTTAAACGAATTGTACCTGATCCTTGAACCTTACATGGCTTATTGTTCCCTAGCAAGACTGCTCCACCATCTTGTAGGCATAGAGACTCAAAATAATCCTTTCTTGGACACATGTGAAAAGTGCATCCAGAGTCAAGCACCCAATCCTTTTCTGATGTTGTCCTTGCCAGCACCAAGACTTCTGCTGACTCATATCCGGAAGATTCATACCCGGATGACACAATGGCAGCATCACCTGACAACTGAGATGACTTTGGTCCTTTATTCTTCCTCTCGGGGTACTCCTTTTTGAAGTGACCTTTCTTGTGGCAGTGGAAACATTTGTATTTGGACTTGTCTTGGTTTCTTGATTTTGATATGTGCTTGCCTTGCCTTCTATTCCTTCTTTCATGTCTGCCTCTTATAATATTCAAACTTTTTGCATTTCCTTCTGCCTTGGCTTCTTGCTTCTTTTGAAATTCCTTTGTCCTTATGGATGATTGCACCTCATCAAGAGTAATTGTTTGATCTCTGCCAAACAGAACTGCATCCTTGAAGTGTTCATAGGAGCTTGGTAAAGCACTCAACAGGATTAGTGCTTTGTCTTCATCATCCATTGTTACCTCAAGGTTCTCAAGATCATCAAGAATCTTGTTATAGTGTGCAATCTGCTCTGCTACAGGTCTGTCTTCACTCATCTTGAATGAGAAGAGTTGTTGCTTAAGGAACAATCGATTTGCCACAGACTTGGTCATGTAGAGAGACTCAAGTTTGTGCCAAAGTGCAGCTGCAATAGGCTCTCTTGCAACCTCTCTCAAGGGTTTGTCTCCAAGGCATAGGATAATTATGCTCCTTGCCTTATCAATCAGCTCCTTCCTTTCTGCTGCAGTAAGGGTTATTGGAAGTGCAGCTTCTCCCTTTAGAGTATCTCCAAGACCTTATTGCACCAGAACAGCTTGCATCTTTATTCTCCATAGGCCAAAGTCATTTGATCCAGAGAATTTTTCTATATCAAACTTGGTTGATCCCATGCTGAAATTTTTCCTGCTTCACCTTGTTCCAATTTCCCACAGACGGTGCCAATTGTTGTGGATGAAATAATCTGAAACAATTGAAACAGAACACAGCAGTACCAAGAACACACAGTAGTGCAAGTAATGAACAAATTACAGAACCAAGAAAACTTAAAATAGCAATGCGCTAATACACAGAAGCTTAAGACTGAAAATAATAGAGATAGGGAAGGAGAGAATCACACCAAGATTTACGTGGTTCAGCCGGTGGGGCCTACATCCACAAGGAGAGAGGAAGGGTATTTCACTATGATTGAATTGAGTTACAAGATCATCAAGCTAATTGCAAAAGAGTTCTACCCTTGGCCCTTGATTACACCCTGTAAAGAAAACATATTCAAGATCCCAAGCCTACACACTCTAATGCTCACCAAACTCTCGATCCTTCTTGCTTACTCAATGCACAAGTTTTAGAATTATACAAGTATGGCACTATCTCAAATTCTCTCATATACACACTGTTGTCCATAGGCTAGGCCTATGTTTATATAGAGAAAGTCTTCAGCTTCCAAGCCTGCTTGATTACTTGACCATCCAAAGCTATTGCAACAGAAATCAGTTATAGTTGCAACTGTTATAACTGATTTTCCTTCCAATGGATGCTTTAGCTTGTAACTGAATTTTGAGACACCAACTAACACATATCAAGTCTTTGGAAGAATCAGTGTTTTTTGTTGTTCATATCTCTCCCAAATTCTTACAAGAATTCGATCTTACAAGAGTATATACATAGAGAATACAAATTCTTATCTTGAAACAAAACACGAAAGATTATAGAGAGATCAACACAATGGGAATATGGACTTAAATAGGAACTAGATATAATCTTCTTATTGATGCTGTTAATAATTCAATGTATTGATAATTTGATAAATTGTGTACAAGGACATACTAACTAGTCCTATTTATACAAATTATGCTATTAATTTAGATCTAAAACAGTAAATATAAATAGGAAATAAATACAAAGAGATCGTAGGATACTCCAAAATATTCCAAGATATGCAGAAGATATTATGGGATATTTTCAAATATCAAATTAAGATAATCATCCACCACTTATTAATATGCGTGTTTACAACAAGTACGTTATAATTATTTTTTAAATATTGTGAACATGTGGTGTTATTTGTTTATATGCATGATGAACGACTAATACCTAGCTACTTCATTGAGCTAGTTAAAAGTAGGTCATTGTAAAGAAAACGTACAAGAGGAAGGATTGATGGAATAATATTGTGTATTCAATTGATTTACAAAAGCTGGTTAAAAAGGATTACAAGTGAGAAACAAAAGGATAAAAGGAAGCTAATCTAAAGGTAACGTACAATCCTATCAATAGCAATAAAAGAAAGAATCATATCATATCCTAATAAATACAATAATATCATATCCTAATAATAAAACAAAATCAGTAACAAAAAAAGGAACATGCTGATTTGTTGTTGAAAACACTCCCCCTCAAGATGGGGTGTGTAAGTTGGATAACCCCATCTTGCTCTTTAGTAGTATGAATTGATCTTTGCCCAAGGACTTGGTAAGCAAATCAACAATTTGATTTATAGAACTGACTTTCATAGCATTAATTAGGTCGAATGAAATTTTTTCACGAACAACATGACAATCAATCTCTATGTGTTTAGTGCATTCGTGAAACACCGGATTTGAGACAATGTGAAGTGCAGACTGGTTGTCATAAAACAATGGTATTGGTTTAGAAGGAGAGAAATCAATATCATTCAAAATATATGATATCCAAGTAATCTCACAAGTTTCATTGGTCATTACTCTGTATTCCGCTTCGGCAGAGGAACAAGAGACCACACTTTGTTTCTTTGTCTTCCAAGAAACTATACTAGGACCGAGAAAAATGCAATAACCTATAGTAGAGCGTCGAGTGGTTGGACAACTAAACCAATCTGAGTCACAGTAGCCTTGAAGAGATAGATCTGAATCAGAAGGAAAGAAAAGACATTGCCCAGGTGTGGTTTTCAGATAGCGAAGAAGGCGAACAGCAACACTCATGTGTGGTTGATGAGGAGCTTGCATGAATTGGCTTAAAATGTTAACAGGATAAGCAATATCAAGGCGTGTTACTGTGAGACAAATTAGACGACCCACGAGACGACGATATGGTGCAGAATCAGTTAGAACAGTACCATCAGAAAGAGATAATTTTAGATTCCATTTCATGGGAAAGTCAACAGGTTTGGTAGCACAAAGACCACTGTTAGATATGATGTCGAGAGCATATTGTCGTTGCGATAAAAATAGACCTTTCTTTGATCTTGAAACTTCAATACCCAAAAAATATTTTAAGCGGCCCATGTCTTTAATTTTGAAATGTTTGTGTAAAAGTTATTTAACCAATCTCAGTAGACGTAAATCTGAACTTGTGAGAACAATGTCATCGACACAGAGAAGCAAAAAAACAGAACCAGATTCACCATGCAAA
Organism: Sophora flavescens; assembly: GCA_030762895.1. NCBI lineage: Eukaryota > Viridiplantae > Streptophyta > Magnoliopsida > Fabales > Fabaceae > Sophora > Sophora flavescens. The sequence continues at coordinate 213,249,522 of CM061063.1, forward strand.
CAAAAAGGAGATGGATCAGCTGTACTATGTGTGAAACCAAAATCAATAAGAACTTCAGGAAATTTGGAATACCAGTTTCGTGATGCTTGTTTAAGACCATATAATGACTTGTTTAACTTACAAACAAGTGGCTCCCCCTGACATCTAAAATCTGGTGGCAATTGCATATAGACATCTTCGTGTAAATCGCCGTGTAAGAATGCATTTTTGACGTCAAGTTGATGAAGAGGCCCATTTTTAGCAACAGCAATAGAGAGAAGAAGCTGAACTGTAAAATTTTTGGTAACAGGAGCAAAAGTATCAAAATAATCAACCCCTTCAATTTGTGTATAACCTTTAGCAACAAATCGCGCTATGTACCGCTCAATTCTTCCATCAGAGTGGCGTTTAATTTTGAAAACCCATCGGCAACCAATCGGTTTCTTACCAGGTGGGAGTGAAACTAAAGACCATGTTTTGTTTTCACATAAAGCATCAATCTCGAACTGCATTGCATTGCGCCATTCCGGAAAGTTCTTAGCCTCAGAGTATGTTTTTGGTTCAGACTCAATAGCAATTGAAGAAAGGAATGAACGATGGGAAAGAGAAACAATGAGAAGATAAAAAATTACAAAGAGGATAAAGATTACTTGGAACAGGGGTTGAAGAAGACGCCTGTGATGAGGTGAGAAAACAAATATAGTCGTCGAGGTATGGAGGCCAATTTCATTGTCGTGGGTTGCGATGGTTTGCTGGTGGAGAAGGTACATAGTCGTGGTTAGGTGGAGACGAAGGCGGTTGGTCTGGAGGTGTGGACGGCGGTGCTGGTTCCAGTGGTGTTGGCGGCGGCACTGGTTCAAGGGATGAGGTGGGTGGTGGCGCTAGTTCAAGGGATGTGGTGGGTGGCGCGGTTTCTAGGTTTGAGGAGGGTGTGGCGGTGGGTATATTGGACAAGGGTGATGATGGCTCAATATGTAGGGGTGATGGCGCAGGATGCTGGTTTGGTGGTGGAGAAGTGTATGTGTGGGAAGTGGGTGTCATATTTTGCTGGGTTGGGGATGAAGGAGGCGTGATGTGGAAATTGGGGGTAATTGCGTGGTGAAGGTAATTGGGGGTGGTGTGTCTTATGGTGGTACAACATAGTGAATGGGAGATAAAAATTGGTGTTTTGTTGGTAGTGGTAAAATTAAGGTGGAATTTTTAGCATTAAGTATTTTGTATGGAAAATTTTGTTCATGAAAAATTGCATCTCTAGTAACATAATTTTTTTTTGAAGATAAATCGAATATTTTGTAACCTTTTTTACCATGAGGGTATCCTAAGAAAACTCCTGGTGAAGCCCAGTTATCAAATTTGTGTTTGATGTATGTGTTACGTGTGACACCCTCTACCCCGATATTATTATAAAACATTTACTTAAAAGAGGTAATATAAAAACATGCATTTATTTCATTAAAATAAAATACTGGGTAAAAGATACCATATTGTAACAACTCAACATGGAAACAACATAAAGGTTTTAAAAAATAAAATAAAACAACATAAACAAAACATAAACATATCTCAACCCCGATGTGACATATAAAGCTGGTATAGCCGTTCCGGAATAAATCCTCGGAATACAACTAAAACTACTAGACTAGAAACAGGGAAATCCTAACTATGAGTGGTGGCTCCTCAGAGTCACTCCTCTCCTGGCTGCTCGCCATCCTCTGCATAAAGCCATAAATGCCAAACAAGAAGACAGAGAACAGGGAGTAAGAAATCATGTAAACACAATGGCATGGAAGTAGTTAAGCAAGATGAACATACACCACAACATGGCGTAGCAGTATACAACATAATATAATATAAATCACATCAACATGTTATCTCAACCAACATATGCTATGCGGTGCAACACTACTCCTCTACTACGTTATGCATGTAGATCCAAACTATCCCAGGAAGGCAACTTCGGAGTTACATATCCACATTGGCCAAAAAACACTAACACCGGCAGTCCACCAAACCATGGGTGAGTCCCTTAGATAACCGACGCATCATAACGTGGAAGCGCCACCGCGAAGGCTCGTGGTTCACCAAACCTTGGGCGAACCACCCGTGACTTGGCCAAATCGCCGTACTCTAGGACGACCTCCCCTATGTTGAACTTCCCCCACTAACAACTTCAACGTATGAATGCATGAGCACAACAACAAACAAGGCAACCACCTCCTTTGCTTGGGCCAATAAGCACCCAAGACTTATCACCATCATCAACATCAATGTCAACACCTTAACCTTTCTGGGTCAAGGCCCCCTTAGCCAAAAAGCACTAAGGTTAATGTTATCAACACCTCGACCAAAAAGCATCGATGCCACTTTGGCCAAAGAGCACCAAAGCTCATCAACGTGCAGTAACCCACCGGGCACCGGCTTAACCTACTTGTTACTCTTATTTATCTTAATAAGTCTTTAATTAAGTTGTCTAACTCTACTTTATTCAATTGGTGCGTTATCATATTATTGGGGACGTTTAGGGTGAAACACCCCTTAATTCCTTTAATCTCAGATTCTGACCAATAGGGGGAGCACAGGCGTGCTCACCCCAGCACGGTCGTGCTGCCACTTAAGTGGAGCACGACCGTGCCCACTGTCTTACACGACCATGCTCAATGAGCGGCCATCTTCCAGAATTTAACTGGGAGCACAGGCGTGCTCCCTGTTCAGCATAACTGTGCTCCTGGGCCAGTCGTACTGTTCTGGGCAGATTCAACTTATGTTCTTGGAGTTTTGGCTCCCTAACACTCTCAAATCAAATCCTAAGGTCCTTTGACTAATCCAGTTGGCATCAATCCTCACCTCTACTAGCAGTTCATGTCTTATGAGTTATTGGGGAAATAATCCCTTAACCATTACATTAATTAAGAGCCCTATTAAATCAATTATAGTCTTATTAACGTATTCAACATTAACCAAAACTCAGCCAATCAACATTCAGCCAACAGATGTATAACAACAGCACATAACAATTCTCATATCATAACCAGATTCAACCAAGTATACATCATTGGGCATATAACATAACAATCATGAGACAATAGGCATATCATTAATCAACTAACACTTATAAAAATTAACTCATACAACAAGGCAGATCATGGCATCAACAACAGTTTAGACATAGTCATAATCAAACATAACATGACATTATTAACAGTTAACAACAAGATATAACGGGGCTATGGGAACCCCTCATCTTACGCTACCCCTTTGCCTAGAGATTACACTATCCTTCTCCCCATACCTGGTATGAAGAATCCGGTAGCGATAACTCAACTGGTTAACCAACGCGTCCCTCCAACGGCTCAGTTAGCTTTCCAAGCCTTGGTCAAACAAAAGGGTCAAACCATTAGTTCCCAATTCTTAATAAAGAAAGGAAACCAAAAGAGGGAAGGACTGTTACCTTACTATGATTGGCACTTAACGCGTGACTCCACTCTCTAAAACATGAACGGAACACCAAATAGCGACTGGGTTCAAAGGGGACGAACGAGAGAGGCTGTCATTACACTTAGGGTTGCCTAAAAGTAGAGGTGTCAATTCGGGCCGGCCCGAAGACGGGCCATCATATTTTCGGGCCGGGCTGGGTCGGGTCGGGTCAATTTAATTATGAGTTAAAAATTTGCTGGCCCAGCCCAACCTACCACGGGCTGCGGGTCAGACGGGATGTCCCACGAGCCAGTCTGTCTTTTCATAAAAAATATTTTTTTTAAAAAAAGTTAATAAAAAATTAATATATTAACGTTGTTTGATAATAGTCACTACATTATAGATTTAAAATACCGGTGGAGGCATCGTTGTCATTGTATCCCTCGTTTCTTTGTTGAAGAATGTCGTAACGTAATAGTTAATAACTGAATTGTTAAGTACAAGTAGACATAAATAGTTATCTACATCCGATTACATGATACATACTAACGTCCCTGTATTAGTTATATCCATGATAGTTTTTGGCAATGTTATGATATTTTTATCTAAAATAGTTGTATCACTTGGCAAACAATAACGTACCTGGGCAAGCAATAGTTAACTATTAGTCTATTATAATATATAACCCAGTATGGCAGTATCTATTATTATCCCTCGGTTATTTTTATCTCTATCACTGGGAAAACACTTGTTGAGAACTCATAAAATAAGCTCTGTGATTAGCACTTCAAGCAACTTACATTTAATATTTTTTGTTTTTAAATTTAATTTAAAATATGTTCGGGCCAGCGGGTTGGCTCAGCCCACCGCGACCCAGTCCATATCAAGTCAATGAATTTTAGGGTCGGGCCGGGTTGGGCCAAAATTATTCTGGGTTGTATTTTCACTAGCTCAGCCCATGTTTTATGTCGGGCTAATCGGGTTAGCCCATCGGGCGGGCCCATTTTGACAGCTCTACCTAAAAGTGCCAAAATAGGGTTTATGGGAAAACCCTCGGTTACTCTTCTGTATTTAAAGGCACAGACCTGAGCATGGTCGTGTTCCTCCTTGAGCACGACCTTGCTCAACTTAGCGCCTACGAGGTGCGGCATGCCCTTGAGCACAGGCGTGCTCAACTTAGCATCAGCAAGACACATTAGCCCAACGAGCATGGTTGTACTTCCTATTAAGCACGGCCGTGCTTGTGACTCAGACAGTCACAAGACACAAGCCTAAGAAAGGGATTTTCCACCTAAAACCCCACTTAGCTCATTCTAAACCTTCCTAACAAACAAGGCATACGTAAAAGAGCTTACAAAAAATCGGGTGTTACAACTCCACCCTTTTTATAAAAATTTCATCCTCGAAATGTCTACTCACCTCGATTGAAAAGGTGCGGATACAACTCCATCATCTTGCTTTCCAGCTCCCACGTAGCACTTTCCTCAGTAGCCCCACTCCAAACGACTTTGACCAAAGGAATCTCCTTGCCTCTTAGCTGCTTGACCCTCCTATCCTCGACTGGAAGAGGTAATACCTCAAAAATCAAGTTCTCTTTTAACTGTATGGCATTAGGGACTATCACGTGACTAGGGTCATGAACGTACTTTCTGAGTTGAGACACATGAAAGACACTATGAAGATTGGATAAAAACGGTGGTAAGGCTATTTGGTAGGTGACTTCGCCGACTTTTTTTAGAATTTGGCAAGGACCAATGAATCTAGGAGTTAGTTTCTTCGCTTTCATCACTCTTCCAACCCCAGTTGTCAGGGTAACTCTTAAGAACACATGGTCACCTTCCTGGAATTCGAGCGCCCTCCTCCTTATGTCATGGTAGCTCTTTTTCCTACTCTGTATCACTTTCATCTTTTCCTGAATCATCCTCACTTTATCCGTGGTTTTTTGAACCACCCGGGGTCCTAACACAACACTATCACCAGGTTCACTCCAACACAAGTGTGTCCTACATCTCCTCCCATAAAGTGCTTCATAAGGCACCATCCCAATACTGGAATAGAAACTATTGTTGTAGGTAAACTCAATCAGGGGCGAGAACATGTCCCAACTACCCAACTGCTCTAGGACACACGCTCTAAGCAAGTCCTCTAAGGACTGGATGGTCCTCTCAGACTGACCATCGGTCTGTGGGTGATAGGTTGAACTTAGCCTAAGCTTGGTTCCTAAAGCCTCTAGCAAACTATTCCAAAACCTAGAGGTAAACCTTGGGTCTCTATCTGAAACTATGCTAGAAAGTACACCATGTAGCCTAACTATCTCTCTGATGTATAGCTTAGCCAACTTTTCCAAAGGGTATTCCATGTTCATAGGGATGAAATGGGCGGACTTAGTCAGTCTATCCACAACGACCCATATAGCCTCAAAATCAGCTGGAGTCCTAGGGAGTCCAGACACAAAATCCATGGAAATACTATCCCATTTCCATTATGGGATACTTGACGGCTGCAACTTACCTGACGGCTTCTGGTGTTCTATCTTAGCCTTTTGGGCACACTAAGCACGCATACACAAACTCAATCACATCTTTCTTCATCCTAGGACACCAAAACATCCTCTTAATATCCTGATACATCTTAGTGGCACCTGGGTGCACACTCAGTCTACTCCTATGTCATTCTTCAAGGATCAACTTTCTAAGCTCCGGGAAGTCTGGTATACAGACTCTATCTTTGAACCTCAAAACTCCATCACTTCTTTCCTTAAAGCTAAGGTTTCTACCCTGAGCGAGCAACTCTCGTTGGTCGGTGTAAGACAAACTGGTCTATCTTCTGACCCTCCCTAACCTGATCCATCAAACTGTTGGCAACCTTCAAGGTTCCAAGCCTAATGCTCTTAGGGGTAACTTCCCAAGCTAAACTCAGGTCTCTAAACTCCTCAATTAGATCCATCTTCCTAACAATCAAAGCGGAGACGTGCAAGGCTTTCCTACTTAGAGCATCTGCCACTACATTGGCTTTCCCTGGGTGGTAGGTTAGATCAAACTCATAATCCTTTAAAAACTCCATCCACCTACGCTGCCTCATATTCAACTCATTTTGATCAAAACGATACTTCAGACTCTTATGATCATTAAAGACCTCAAACTTTGCCCCGTAAAGGTAATGCCTCCAGATCTTTAAGGCAAATACCACAGCTCCTAACTCTAGGTCATGGGTAGGGTAGTTCTTCTCATGGGTTTTCAACTGCCTAGAAGCGTAAGCCACTACCTTACCATCTTACATCAACACTCCTCCTAAACCTTGCTTTGATGCATCACAGAACACTTCGAAAGGTTTACTAGGATCTGACAAAACTAACACTGGTGCTGATGTTAATCAATGCTTAAGGGTTTGGAAACTCTTTTCACACTTAGGGTCCCACTCAAACAACTGTCCCTTCTTGGTGAGACGGGTTAAGGGTAAAGCTAACTTAGAGAAACCTTCTATAAACCTCCTATAGTACCCTGCTAAACCCAAGAAACTCTTAATCTCGGTCACTGACTTCGACACTTCCCACTGGAGCACCATCTCAACCTTAGCCGGGTAAATGACTATCCCACCTTTAGAGACGACGTATCCTAAGAAACTCACCTCCTTTAACCAGAACTCACACTTAGACAACTTAGCATACCACTGCTTTTCCTTAAGGGTCTTCAAGACAACCCTCAAGTGTTCCTCATGTTCCTCCTTGGTCTTGGAGTACACTAAGATGTCATCTATGAAAACCACCACAAACTTATCCAAGTAAGGGTGAAAGGTCTTGTTCATGTAGTCCATGAACACAGAAGGAGCATTGGTCACACCGAAGGGCATAACCAAGTACTCATAGTGACCATAACGGGTCCTAAACGCTGTCTTCGGGATGTCCTCAGAATTAACCCGAATCTGATGGTACCTGGACCTCAAATCTATCTTTGAGAAGACACAAACGCCTATCAACTGGACCATAAGATCATCAATCCTAGTGATGGGATATCGATTCTTAATGGTCACCTTGTTGAGCTATCGATAGTCAACACACAACCTCATACTGGCAACCTTCTTCTTTACTAGCAACACTGTCGCACCCCATGGGGATACGCTAGGCCTAATAAACTGCTTCTGGATAAGATCCTCTATCTGTTTCTTCAACTCAGCTATCTCTAGAGGAGACATTCTATAGGGCGCTACAGATATCGGCCCGGTGTCAGGCACTAAGTCTATGGTGAACTCAACATCTCTCTTAGGGGCAAGTTATAAACATGCCCCGGGAACACTTCAGGAAATTCCCACATGACAGGCACACTTTCGACATCAGGAAAGCTCTCTAATTCCAGGGAAGACAACATCATATACACTTGGGCTTCGTATTTCATCGAAGCTTTAACTTGGTTGGCAGAGAGAAAGGTCGGATTCTTAGACTCCATAGAAGTTCCAAAAACTATAGTTTTATCAAAACAATTCAGAAGGACGTGATTGGAAGATAACCAGTCCATGCCAAGAATGACATCAAGGTCCTTTAAAGGTAGGCATACGAGATTTACAATAAAATTTCTAGCATTAATAGTGATATGACAGTTCTTACATGCATGAGAAGTAAGGACATGTTTATTTGTAGGTGTAGAAACAACCAAATCATACTCAAGGAAAGTAACAGGCAATTTAAGACTCTTGACCCTATCATGTGATATAAACGAGTGCGTAGCACCCGAGTCATACAATACAGTTAAAGGAGTTCTATCAATTAAGCACATACCTTGAATCAAGTCATCAAACTCGGAGGCCTCAGCTCCATTAAGAGTAAAGACTCTTCCAGTAGTCTTCAGTCGATTAGCCTGAGACTGTTGACTCTTGCTAGTACTTGGAGGCTCTGACTTTGCTACTCCACAATCCCGACTGATGTGACCAGACTTGCCACACCTGAAGCAAATGACGTTCGATTCCTTGCACTGGGTGGTGAAATGATCTGGAGCGCCGTACTTACCGCACGTCATGGTTCTAGAGGCGTTGGAGTTACCACCCCTGGACCTATCATGAGAAAACTGTGGCTTCATGTCACTCTGGTTGAAATCCCGGTCGACTGGAGCGTAACCCTGCTTGCCGTTCTCCTTCTGCTCGGTCTTCTTGCTGCCCTGGCTATCTGAATTCCTGAAACTGGCCACTTGGTCTTGTAGGCATCCTCATAGATCCTACACTTGTTCACCAAGGTTGGGAAGACTTTGATCTCCTGATAACTGATCGCATGCTTGATCTCTGGACGAAGGCTGGTGTGCGTCGTGCGTACGCACGTGCGATTCCGGCAAGTGTACCGGATTGTCGCCAAGTAATAAAAGATATCGATCCCACAGAGACTGAGATCTCGAATCACAACTAATTTTCAATTTGGAAAATCCGGACTATATAAAAAGGTTTTGAAAAGGATTTGATATTGGAAATAAGAGATAAAATGTAATCAAGTAAAACAGAAAATAAACAATTTATGGTTTTTTAGATCTAAATGGATTCCTAGGGATTTAGGTTACCAACAAGACCGTTTATGTTGCTATCTCGATTACCCTTGTTAACTATCGAAATTGCCTTGAAGGCGAATTTATCCTCAAATAGCTTAAGCTCCCTCTCGGGTTACAAAAACCGTGCCCAATTGAACCAACCCCTACTCTCGTGGTAGTCGAATTCAGATTGGACCCTTTGCGTTTCGTGACAATTCGTTGATCCTCGAAGGACGGCTTCTAACTCTCGTGATTTCAGTCCTAAGTCTGACTCTATAGATCCGACACCTAAGTTCACCGCTAGGTTCCTCCTTAGAATGTCTGTGACACGCAAACAAGTGGCCACCGAATTTACGAGTGATTCAAACACTAGAAATCAGATCTAAAACAAAATCGTAATTAACAAAGATATTACATCAAATTAACATCATAAACAAAACTTGGGCATAGCCCCAATCCCTAGAAACTAAGCTACTACTTAAGCCTTGTCATGGTGACGACAAGCTTGATTACAAATAACATGAAAACATAAAATCAGAGAAGAAGAGGAAGGAGAAGAGAGATCCTAAAAGTTTGCCTAAGAGTAGCTGCCAAAAGTCCTCCAAGCCTCTGACTTGATCCCATATTTATAGATTTGGGAAGTTTGAATCCCAATCTAACTCAAATTCTGATCCAATTCAGTTGCTTCAAGTCCAAGTAATGCGCGTCACGGCCGTGATGGCCATCACGGCCAGGCCGTGACGGCTTCTTCCTTTGGCACTTCTGTATAATTCAGACTCTCGCGAGGCGAGAGGATTTTCGCGTCGCGAGCCTTGTGATTTAGACCGTAATAGAAATCACGGCTAGGCCGTGACAGATTCTAACTTGTGGGGGTGAAAGGTCACGGCCGTGATGGTCATCACGGCTAGGCCGTGACCGGTTCTGACTTCAGCCTTTCTTCCTTTTCAGTTTTGATCGATCATGGCCATGATGGGCATCACGGCTAGGCCGTGATGGGCTCTGTTTGGCTCATTTTCTTCACTTTTTAAGCTCCATCTTCATCCAAACTCCATCATGGTTGATCTTGAGCATTTTATCCTTGATTTCTGCAAAACAACACCACGAAAACCGCCTTACCCGTTCCAAAGAAAAAATAACCAAAAATCCAATTAAATGTCCCTAAACTACATGAAAATGCATGCAAAATGATAGACAAAGATGAGGTAAAATCACACTCATCAAATCACCCCAAGCTTAAGATTTTGCTTGTCCTCAAGCAATCACTAAGGCTAGAAGATATAAATAATCAATGCACAGATAGTGAATCAAGAACCCGAGAAACTAATCCAAGTGACAGGCACATTCGAATAAATCCCCAAGAGATAATCGATTTCAAGTCCAATTAGAAGCTTAGGTTCGTCAAATTCATATTCTCACTGATTCAGGCACTCGTCTCACCACACTCAAGTGTTCCAGGGTATATGGCAATTTACTCAATTTCCTCAAGGAATGTATTCTACCATAGGCTTGACTATTAACCAAATCTCTACGTTATTAATGAAAACACATAAGAATCAAAAGGTCTTTTACTTTGGTTGTAATGTGGCCATGGGATTTATTGTTAGGTGGGGAGATCAAGAAAAGGAAATTTCAAAAAGGCTAAACAAATTATCAAACTTTGCAAAGCATGACACCTTCTAAAATACCTTTTTTGGGCTTTGATTTACTTTTCCACCTTTCTTTCTTTTTTTAATTTTTATTTCTCACTTTCTTTTGTCATCCCCTTCTCCATTTTTTTTTTGTGTTTATTTCATTTTATTTATTTGGAGAAGGGGAGATTTTTAGCTCAAGAGAAATATTTTCTAACTTTCTCAGTCCATACTTTTTCAAACTACCGTTTTACCCTTTTTTTTGTAATACTTTAAAAGGTGTCATACCAAGCATTATTCCTCAAAACATTTCATGGTACCAAGAAAAGTATTTTAATCTTTTAGGCTCAAAACTGGGCAACTAGGGGGTAGCATTTAATTAATCAAAGCTCAGAAGGCCGGAAAAAAAAAATACCTAGTACCTCAATCATTTTCAAATATGTTTTCAAAAATTTTCAAGTTTCAAAATGGTTTCAAGTCAAGTTCTAGAAAATACAGTCCAAGAGGAATTAAAACACTCTATCACAAGGAATGGGGTAGATTTAGTGAGTACCCCCTTTTTGGCTCAAAATCTTACATTTAGTAGGTCAAAAATCAGTGAGAAATACAAATCTAAGGAACCACATGCTAATTATTAACTATCAAAAGATCATCTCAAGAATTTTTATTTTTAGCCTTATCACAAGAATAAAAAAAAATTGGGTTCAAAAATTCACTATCTCAATTCATTTGGCACCAAGTTCTCACAATTGGATGCATAATCTAAGTGAGGGGTCAATCTAAAGAATGTGACCATGCAAAACTATGCCTATATGAATGCAACATGAAAAATGCAAAATGCAAAAAGATACCCCTACCCCAAGCTTAAAAACTTACATTGTCCCCAATGTAAATAATCAAGTCGGAGAGAGGAGAAAAATGGAACAACTCACCGAGGTGGTAGCGGGTGTTGGCTCACATTCCAGTTAAAAACTTGTTGGAAACTGCATCACAGCCGTGAGGCTCATCACGGGCGGGCCGTGATCAATTCTGGTTTCCTTTATTAGCTCATCACGGCCGTGATGGCTTCTGACTTTATTAGTCCTTGCTCTTTTTGTTCTTCCTTCCTCTTTAACCTGAAAACACTAGACAAATCTATGAATTTATGATTTTTGCCTCTTGATCTTCTCAAATTATTCAAGAGATAAATTCAAAAATAAAAGGAAAAGGGAAAGAAAGCTTGGGTTGCCTCCCAAGAAGCACTTGTTTACGGTCCTAAGCTTGACCAAACTTCCTTCAATCAACCGGGGTCGGCTGGGCGTAGAAGTGCAGGAATACTTCTCTTCCATGGAACTCCTTCGAAGAGACGATTTTGCTCATATGACCAATTACACTTCTGCTTTACTCTTTTCATTCGGACCTTCCTGGCCTTACTTCCTCCCGGCGGAAGTTTTGTTTCCTCATGATCAGCAACTCCAACTCCATCACCATTTGGTGCATCATCAGCCATGCATATCTTCGGAGTTGCTTCCATGTTGAGATCTTCCTTTACCACTGGAGACGTGATATCGATCCTGCACACATGGCTCTCAAAAGGAGGGTTGTTATATGAGTTAGTAAATTCAAAATCGACCCTACCTTCCTCTACATTTAGAGAGAGTTTGTCATTCCTTACATCTATTACTGCTCCAGCGGTGGCCAAGAATGGCCTTCCTAAAATGATGGGGAATTCAAAATTCCCTTTCATATCCAATACCAGGAAATCGGTAGGGATGAAGAATTTCCCTACCTTTACAGGAACGTTCTCTAGTATGCCTAGAGGAGTCCTAGTTGAGCCATCCGCAAATTGTAAGGAGAATTTGAATGGTCTCAACTCATTCGTTCCCAACCTTTCCAAGATAGTGAACGACATCAAGCTCGCACTAGCCCCTAAGTCACATAAGGCTTGGTCGATTTGTACTTGTTTAATTGAGCAAACGATAGAGAAGCTACCTGGGTCTTTCAGTTTAGGAGGCATTTTAGCTTCTATGTCTACTTGCTTTCTCTTGACCAACCTTTGTGGGAAAGGTATCGGGGGTTGGTACGGTGGTGGAGGGACATACTTTGGTTCTGGCTCTTCATCTTTGCTCATGTCCTCCTCCGGTTCCGCATCCTTTTCCCCCACCCCAAGCTTATCATCCCTCAAGTGTATGGCATTACAATGCTCAATGGGATTAGCTTCGGGTTGACCCGGGAACGTACCCTTAGGTCTAGTGTTTGTGCTGTCTTGTTGGGAAATCTGGGTTTCTAGCATCTTGTTATGGATTGCTAAGTTGTCTACCTTAGATGCTAGCTCTTTTATTGCCTCGTTTACTGCCCTGCCTTGCTGTCTAAACTCTTCATTTTGTTTTATTTGGGTTTCAACAAAACTTTCCAATAAAGACTCGAGTTTAGACAGCTGTACCTGAGGATACCCCAGAGCGGGTTTCCTATTACCTTGGCCCTCTTGGAACTCATGGTTCAGAGTGTTGCTGTAGTTGCCGTAGGAGAGGTAAGGGTTGTTCTTCCTTTGGTTGTAGGGATTTGGGGGAGCATAATTGGGCAACTTCGGGTTTGTGTCACAGAAGTTGTGACAAGCGTTCACTTGTTCCCCTGAAGCGCCGGATCCATGAGCAATACCTCGTGGGCACTCCATGATGTCGTGTCCCTGCATTCCACAAATCTCACAAACAAGGTTAGTAGCACCTATTGCACTCACATTAGCCCTTTCAAGCCGATCAAAACATTTATTAAGTGAGTCTATTTTTGACATTATAAGATCAGTGCTATTAACTTCAAACTTACCCCCCGAAATCTTGTTCGGGTTATTACCTCTTTATGAACCCCATTGGTGGTAGTTGGTGGCCACGTTTTCAATGATGTTGAAGGCCTCGGTCAGAGGCCTATTCATAAAGGCTCCACCAGCTGCAGAATCAAGTGACACCTTCGAAGAGTAGTCCAATCCGTTGTAGAAGGTGTGCACTAGTAACCACCTCTCGAGTCCATGGTGTGGGCAAGACTCCAGCAGTCCCTTGTAGCGATCCCAAGCTTCCGATAAGGATTCTCCGTCTTTTTGGAAGAAGCCGGTGATCTGGGTTCGTATATAGGCCGTCTTGGATGGAGGGAAGAATTTCTCCAAGAACGCCTGTTCCAGTTGGTCCCAAGTAGACAAGGTGTTGGCGGGTATTTGCTTTAGCCAAGCCTTTGCTTTTCCAGTAAGAGATGAGGGGAATAACCTTAAGCATATAGCATTGAACGCGCTGTCGCCACGCGCCAAAAAGAACGAGCGTTTTACAAAATAATATAGATAGGGAAGAGTCAACTCGAGTATCGTCTCACAAGGACTCTTAGGTTGCTATTATTAACAAAAAATCAGTTTTGGGGGGTTAGGATTTGGATGCAAATAAGAAAACAAAATAATAACAGAGCAATGAAACAAGGCAATTCGAAGAGATTGTCAAATAGCTAAAAACGATTAATCTATTGTTCTCGATTTCCCAACTATCATAGGTTCATGCAATTTCCAAGCCCCAAGCAGATTCTAATCCCCTCCCTGTTGTAGCAACAATTTACAAGCGAAACCACTACTACAGATACATGTCCCTATTCCCGAATTAAGCAAACGGGGTTAAGCCCTTCGTGAACTAAGCGAACACGAAACGTACACACGCGAATTAAGCAGACGCGATTAATTATAGGAACATAATATCACCGGGAATAAATCAACACAACACAATATACTCCTGAATTAAGTAAACAGAAATATAAAGCATGGCATTGAAAAGGGAAAAGCATACAAAACAGGAAATACAAGAACCTCAAGTGTGGTGGAAATCAATTACAATACATTAATCCTGGGAAATCAGTTCTCCATTACAAACAGAAGAAAAAAAAACTCAAAAGTCTAATGTAAAATAGTGAAAAACTCTGCTCTCTCTGTCTGCTGCGTTTCTGTTTTTATAAGAGGGCCGTGCGTCACGGTCGTGATGCCTGTCACGGGTAGGCCGTGACCGCTTCTGCCAAGGGTGTCCTTTCACATTCTGGTCCGTCACGGCCGTGATTCCTGTCACGGGCAGGCCGTGATACATTCTGACTTTTGGTTTCTCTCTTGTCACGGCCGTGACCTTCATCACGGCTAGGCCGTGATCAATTCTGACTTCCTGGGTTTCCTTATCACGCCCGTGATGTGTATCACGGCTGGGCCGTGATGCTTTCTGACTTTCATGATCTTCTCATCACGGCCGTGACCAGTGTCACGGCCTGGGGGTGATGGCCTCTGCTTCAGATGCACTTCCCCTCTTGCTCTTCTTATTAGCCTGAAAACAACAAAATAGCCATAAGTGCTTTATTTGACTCAAAACTGGCTAAATTAACCTAAAACTACTTAAAGGACTCAAAACATTGCTTGAGGACAATCGAATCTAATTTGGGCAAAAACGGAATATAATTAACACAAAACCCTGGTCATACTAGCCATAAAACTAGATGAGTCAGAGGCTGATCAAAATACCCCAAACTTAAACTTTGCTTGTCCCCAAGCAAACTAAAACTCAAAAATCAAAAAGACTCAAGACCTGGCAAGCCTTAAAAGATTCAATCAACCTTGCACAAATTCAAGCAATACATCAAAATAATTTTTCCTTCAATGTCCCCCCTTTCAAACAAAGCAATCCCCACAATCATTCATTCCAAACATTTGAGAATTTCATCATTCAAGCAATCAGAAATCTAAGCAGGGAATCCAAGTTACACACAAGAGGGAGATCACCAATTTCAAACAACTGCCTTCCTCACAAGGGAGTTTAGTATTTCACTCAATCGCTCATTTTGTGTCTAGGCTAACAACTTTGCACTCAGTTTCACTTTTCAAGAGCACTTCCCATAAATTTGATTTTCATCTCCAAATGATTCCCACAGAAAACATGCATGCAACATCAAAAGGTCTTTTATGGGTTGTAATGGGGCCTGGCTAAGGGTAGGATGTACAAAGGAGCTAGGCTGAAGACCCTAGGAACTAAGAGAGCATGAGCTTTTTGATACATTGAATTTTCCACTCAAGTTCCTTTTTCCATTTTTCATTATGCCTTGGGTGACTACAGCCTCTTTTTTTTTTTTTTTTCTAATACTTTTTTTTTTCAATCCAAACAACATATTACCTTGTAGCCACCCAAAACTTAGTTTCTTGCACCCATTTTCTTGCTAAGATTCCATGCTCTCCTAATCCTAAGATCGGGTTAACATGGTTTTCCAGATTTTAAGCTCATAACATTAAGTTATCAAGAATTAACAGGCTAATCAGGCTCAAAGGGGCTAACTAGGGAGCATGCATTAGGGATGGTTATTTTAGGCTAAGTAGCTATTTACAAAGAAAATGCCTAAATCATTTGAAGCAAACACATAAACATGCAAACCATAAAGAGATTCAAGCAAATTCAGGAAAGTGCAACTTAAAAAGTGATTTTCACACAGTCAAAAACATGTTGGAGGCTCAAAACCTCACCTGGACATTCATGCAAATTGTTTGACAGAGATTCTATCCCTAGTGTGTGCTTCCTATCACCCCAAACTTATCATAAATCATGCCATCATAACGAAATCTCAAAGTTCAGTTTTCAATCACATGGGGATCAAATTTTCAAAAAAAATTCAAATCCTAGGGGGAAAACAGTCAACACATACATGCAATCCATCTATGCAAATTAATCAAATCCATCAAACTTGCCAATACAAGACTCACACAACTCCTGAGCTTCTCAAATTATTCAGGAGCTTTATTGAAAACAAAACAGAAATAAAGCAAGGAAAAGAAAATTAAAAAGGAGCAAGGTTCAGAAAAACTCATTGGGGGGCGGTTCCACCAGGATCCCATTGCTTGTAACATAAGGCCCAAGTGATAGCCAAAGGGTGGGAGTTCATTCCATGCTTCCATAACTTGCAGCCTTGATATGGGAGTGAGTGCTTGACAATTACGGTGACTCCTTCCAGTGCGGCGGATTTCTCACTCCCTCTTGGGTCAAAGATGACCGCTTTTTCAACAAAATCCTCCCAATAAAATTGGGGTTCAACCTCTTGGACTGGCCATGGTGCAAGATCCAGTGGCTTGAACTCCATTACCGGTTGTTCCACAGTGGGAGGTGGTAAACAAGTAGTCAGAGTTCTTGGTGCTGCTTCATTTTCTGCACGTTCTTCATTCACTGCACTAACAAATTCATCACCTGCTAAACCTGCAGAAATCTCAGCACACACCACATAAAGGTTAGTGTTAGTAGAGTCAGTACATATATCACAATAAACTGAATCAGTAAAATTCTGAATGTCTGGAAATTCAGCAATTAGTTCATCCATCCCATTACTCTCAACACATGCATATGAGTTAATTGAATCATCTACTTCCAAAGGTTCTTCATCATCCTCAAGCACGGGGAAGCAGATGTCCTCCTGATCCTCCTGATCCTCATTTTCTATGTTTCCTGAGAAGAATAAACCTGCATAACATTCTATACACAAAGCAGTGTCAGTACAATCAGCACATGCATTAGAATCAGGGGATTCAACACACAGTTCATCAACAGAAGTATTATCAAAATTATCATCAGAAGTATCTTCAAGAATAACTTGTGACTCTATATGTTCTTCAAGGGGATGTGGAGTTTGCAGTTTAGCCAAGGCGGCATCGATAAAAGCATTTCGAGTGTCAAAATCCCGCTGACTTGCCTCCATCCTCTGTTGAAATTCAAGAGTTTGTTGTGCCATCCGTTGATTGTTCTCTTCCATTTGTTGTATCATTTCTTCCAGACTGAGTTGGGCTAGTGTAGGGTCAGGCTGATATTGTAGCTCGCGTGTTGTTTGATTCACCAAAGATGCTATCTCATCCAAGATGCCCTAACCTCCACTATATTGGCTAGAATACTCATTCATTCCAAACATGCCAAAATCATTACTAAACTCATAACCTCCAACAAAATTAGGATAATTTATGCATGGTGGTGGGTTACTAAAATCAGGATAATACAGGCAAGGTGGTGGCTTATAATTAACATTAGGCAAATACTCATACATGTAATTATCCATGGCAAGCAAACAACCAGACAAAGCAGACAAAACTAATTCAGCAAAGCAAAAAAAAAAAATTTTTTTAAATTTTTTTTTTATTTTCTGCTAATAACAACCAAGAGTCCCCGGCAACGGCGCCAATTTTTGAACGCGCTGTCGCCACGCGCCAAAAAGAACGAGCGTTTTAAAAAATAATATAGATAGGGAAGCGACAACTCGAGTATCGTCTCACAAGGACTCTTAGGTTGCTATTATTAACAGAAAATCAGTTTTGGGGGGTTTGGATTGGGATGCAAATAAGAAAACAAAATAATAACAGAGCAATGAAACAAGGCAATTCAAAGAGATTGTCAAATAGCTAAAAACGATTAATCTATTGTTCTCGATTTCCCAACTATCATAGGTTCATGCAATTTCCAAGCCCTAAGTAGATTCTAATCCCCTCCCTGTTGTAGCAACAATTTACAAGCGAAACCACTACTACAGATACATGTCCCTATTCCCGAATTAAGCAAACGGGGTTAAGCCCTTCATGAACTAAGCGGACACGAAACGTACACACGCGAATTAAGCAGACGCGATTAATTATAGGAACATAATATCACCGGGAATAAATCAACACAACACAATATACTCCTGAATTAAGCAAACAGAAATATAAAGCATGGCATTGAAAAGGGAAAAGCGTACAAAACAGGAAATACAAGAACCTCAAGTGTGGTGGAAATCAATTACAATAGATTAATCCTGGGAAATCAGTTCTCCATTACAAGCAGAAGAAAAAAAAAATCAAAAGTCTAATATAAAATAGTGAAAAACTCTGCTCTCTCTGTCTGCTGCGTTTCTGTTTTTATAAGAGGGTCGCGCGTCACGGCCGTGATGCCTGTCACGGGCAGACCGTGACCGCTTCTGCCAAGGGTGTCCTTTCACATTCTGGTCCGTCACGGCCGCGATTCCTGTCACGGGCAGGCCGTGATACATTCTGACTTTTGGTTTCTCTCTTGTCACGGCCGTGACCTTCATCACGGCTAGGCCGTGATCAATTCTGACTTCCTGGGTTTCCTTATCACGCCCGTGATGTGTATCACGGCTGGGCCGTGATGCTTTCTGACTTTCATGATCTTCTCATCACGGCCGTGACCAGTGTCACGGCCTGGGCGTGATGGCCTCTGCTTCAAATGCACTTCCCCTCTTGCTCTTCTTATTAGCCTGAAAACAACAAAATAGCCATAAATGCTTTATTTGACTCAAAACTGGCTAAATTAACCTAAAACTACTTAAAGGACTCAAAACATTGCTTGAGGACAATCGAATCTAATTTGGGCAAAAACGGAATATAATTAACACAAAACCCTGGTCATACTAGCCATAAAACTAGATGAGTCAGAGGATGATCAAGCATCGACCGGGGCACCATGAATCCTAATTGCATCGGTGAACTCCAAGAATGTTTCTACGTGATCAGTCGGGTCCTCCGAGGGCAATCCTCCGAATTGGTGCTGCCTAATCATGTTGATTAGCATAGGCGGTATAGTGTAGTTCTCCGCCTCAATCTCTGGCCTGACAATCCCAGTTTGCAAACCCCTAGCATTTGGGGCTGCGTAGTCCTTCAATGGTTTCGTATCCGGTTGATTCGTCATGAGTGGAACGGGACTCAACCTTTCTCTCTCTCTTTGTAGTCTCCTACGTCTGTGAAAGGTCCTCTCGATTTCTGGATCAACCTCACTAAGGCTCCCAAGACTTAGGGATCTTTGCATATAACACACAGAGAGATGGATACACTAGAAGGAAAGAAATCTTGATTTTTTTTCAAATATAAAAATAAAAGAAAAAGAAAAGGTCCAGAAAATCAATTTAAAAATTAAATTGAGATTCGAAAACGCACAGTCCTCGGCAACGGCGCCAAAAACTTGGTGTGCGTCGTGCGTACGCACGTGCGATTCCAGCAAGTGTACCGGATTGTCGCCAAGTAATAAAAGATATCGATCCCACAGAGACTGAGATCTCGAATCACAACTAATTTTCAATTTGGAAAATCTGGACTGTATAAAAAGGTTTTGAAAAGGATTTGATATTTGAAATAAGAGATAAAATGTAATCAAGTAAAACAGAAAATAAACAATTTATGGTTTTTTAGATCTAAATGGATTCCTAGGGATTTAGGTTACCAACAAGATCGTTTACGTTGCTATCTCGATTACCCTTGTTAACTATCGAAATTGCCTTGAAGGTGAATTTATCCTCAAATAGCTTAAGCTCCCTCTCGGGTTACAAAAACCGTGCCCAATTGAACCAACCCCTACTCTCGTGGTAGTCGAATTCAGATTGGACCCTTTGCGTTTCGTGACAATTCGTTGATCCTCGAAGGACGGCTTCTAACTCTCGTGATTTCAGTCCTAAGTCTGACTCTATAGATCCGACACCTAAGTTCACCGCTAGGTTCCTCCTTAGAATGTCTGTGACACGCAAACAAGTGGCCACCGAATTTACGAGTGATTCAAACACTAGAAATCAGATCTAAAACAAAATCGTAATTAACAAAGATATTACATCAAATTAACATCATAAACAAAACTTGGGCATAGCCCCAATCCCTAGAAACTAAGCTACTACTTAAGCCTTGTCATGGTGACGACAAGCTTGATTACAAATAACATGAAAACATAAAATCAGAGAAGAAGAGGAAGGAGAAGAGAGATCCTAAAAGTTTGCCTAAGAGTAGCTGCCAAAAGTCCTCCAAGCCTCTGACTTGATCCCATATTTATAGATTTGGGAAGTTTGAATCCCAATCTAACTCAAATTCTGATCCAATTCAGTTGCTTCAGGTCCAAGTAATGCGCGTCACGGCCGTGATGGCCATCACGGCCAGGCCGTGACGGTTTCTGCCTTTGGCACTTCTGTAGAATTCAGACTCTCGCGAGGCGAGAGGATTTTCACGTCGCGAGCCTTCAGTTTTAGACCGTAATAGAAATCACGGCTAGGCCGTGACAGATTCTGACTAGTGGGGGTGAAAGGTCACGGCCGTGATGGTCATCACGGCTAGGACGTGACCGGTTCTGACTTCAGTCTTTCTTCCTTTTCAGTTTTGCTCGATCATGACCGTGATGGGCATCACGGCTAGGCCGTGATGGGCTCTGTTTGGCTCATTTTCTTCACTTTTCAAGCTCCTTCTTCATCCAAACTCCATCGTGGTTGATCTTGAGCATTTTATCCTTGATTTCTGCAAAACAACACCACGAAAACCGCCTTACCCGTTCCAAAGGAAAAATAACCAAAAATCCAATTAAATGTCCCTAAACTACATGAAAATGCATGCAAAATGATAGACAAAGATGAGGTGAAATCACACTCATCAAAGGCCATCCTCAAACTTGACGCACTTTGACCGATCATCCACCACGACCTGATAAGGTGTGTAATACCTAGCCAGCTCCTCAAACTTAGACGCATACTCACTCATTGAAAAATTTCCCTGCTTCAGTTCCAAGAATTCCATCTCTTTCTTGTCACATACATCCGCAGGAAAATACTTCTCCAGAAACCTATCTCTGAACACAGCCCAGGTGACTGCTGTACCCTCAGCCGCCATCCTCTGAAGAAAGTTCTCCCACCAGTGCTCAGCCTCCTCAGTGAGAATAAACATGGTGAAGATAACCCGCTGCTGATCATTGCAGTCCATAGCTCTAAAAATCTTCTCGATCTTCCTCATCCACAACAAAGCTCCCTCGGGGACATAAGCTCCTCTAAAAGACGTCGGATTGTTCCACTGGAACTTTTCAAGACCCTGAAACTCAGCTGGTCCTCCGTTGTTGTTGTTCTGAACTTGTCTGATTGCATTGGCAAGGAGTGCCAATGCGTCAACGATTGCCTGATCGTTCCTGCCTCTTCCTACCATGAGTTCTCGTACATGTCCAAAACAACCATCAAATACAGAGAACTTAAGCAGGAAAAGCGATAGGCTCAAAACTTTAAGCATCATTGTTTATAACAAGTATAGATAATTCAAATAGGAGCACACAACAGACACATAACAGACTCATACCACGCCCTGATAGGACAGACCTGCTTTGATACCACTAAAAGTGACACCCTCTACCCCGCATATTATTATAAAACATTTACTTAAAACAGGTAGTATAAAAACATGCATTTATTTCATTAAAATAAAATACTGGGTAAAAGATACCACAATGTAACAACTCAACGCGGAAACAACATAAAGGTTTAAAAAAAATCATAAACAAAACATAAACATATCCCAACCCCGATGTCACATTATAGAGCTGGTATAACCGTTCTAGAATAAATCCTCGGAATACAACTGAAACTACTAGACTAGAAACAGGGAAATCCTAACTATGAGCAGCGGCTCCTCAGAGTCACTCCTCTCCTGGCTGCTCGCCATCCTCTGCATAAAACCATACATGCCAAACAAGAATACAGAGAAAGGGGAGTAAGAAATCATGTAAACACAATGGCATGGAAGTAGTTGAGCAAGATAAACATCATAACATGGCATAGCAGTATACAACATAATTTAATATAAATCACATCAACATGTTATCTCAACCAACTTATGCTATGCGGTTCAACACTACTCCTCTAATCCGTTAAGCATGTAGATGCAAACTATCTCAGGAAGGCAACTTCGGAATTACAAATCCACATTGGCCAAAAAGCACCAACTCCGACAGTCCACCAAACCATGGGTGAACCCCTTGGATAGTCGACGCATCATAACGTGGATGCGCCACCGCGGGGGCTCATGGTTCACCAAACCTTGGGTGAACAACTCGATACTTGGCCAGATCGTCGTACTCTAGGACGACCTCCCCTATGTTGAACTTCCCCCACTAACAACTTCAACGTATGAATGCATGAGCACAAAAACAAACAAGGCAACCACCTCCTTTGCTTGGGCCAATAAGCACCCAAGACTTATCACCATCATCAACATCAACGTCAACACCTTAACCTTTTTGGGTCAAGAGCCCCTTAGCCAAAAAGCACCAAGGTTCAACTTATCAACACCTCGACCAAAAAGCATCGATGTCACTTTGGCCAAAAAGCACCAAAGCTCATCAACGTGCAGTAACCCACCGGGCACCGGCTTAACCAACTTGTTACTCTTATTTATCTTAATTAGTCTTTAATTAAGTTTTCTAACTCTTCTTTATTCAATTAGTGCGTTATCACATTATTGGGGACGTTTGGGGTGAAACACCCCTTAATTTCTTTAATCTCAAATTCTGACCAGTAGGGGGAGCACGGGCGTGCTCACCCCAGCACTCTCGTGCTGCCTCTTAAGTGGTGCACGATCGTGCTCACTGTCCTGCACGGTCGTGCTCAATGCGCGGTAATCTTCCAGAATTTTCAGCACGACCGTGCTCCTGGGCCAGCCGTACTGTTATGGGCATATTCAACTTATGTTCTTGGAGTTTTGGCTCCCTAACGCTCTCAAATCAAATCCTTGGGTCCTTTGACTAATCCAGTTGGCATGAATCCTCACCTCTACTAGCAGTTCATGTCTTATGAGTTATTGGGGAATTAATCCCTTAACCATTAAATTAATTAAGAACCCTATTAAATCAATTAGAGTCTTATTAACCTATTTAACATTAACCAACACTCAACCAATCAACATTCAGCCAACAGATGTATAAAAACAGCACATAACAATTCTAATATCATAACCAAATTCAACCAAATATACATCATTGAGCATATAACATAACAATCATGAGACAATAGGCATACCATTAATCAACTAACACTTATAACAATTAACTCATACAACTAGGAAGATCATGGCATCAACAACAGTTTAGACATAGTCATAATCAAACATAACATGACATTATTAACAGTTAACAACAACATATAACGGGGCCATGGGAACCCCTCATCTTACGCTATCTCCTTGCCTAGAGATTACACTATCCTTCTCCCCATACCTGGTAAAAACTTGGTGGGTTTCCGACAAGTGTACCAGATTCGTCGTTAAGTAATAAAAAGATATCGATCCCACAGAGACCGTGATCTCAAATCACAACTAAATATCAAATCAATTAAACTGGACTATATAAAAAGGATTTTGAAAAGGTTTTGGATTTTGAAATCAGAATCAAGTAGCAATCAAATTCAAAATTGCAATCAATTAAAACAGGAAAGTAAATCAATTTGGGGTTTTTCAAATCTAAAGGAATTCATAGGAATTGGGTTACCAACAAGATTGTTTATGTTACTAAATTGACTACCCCTTGTTAATTATCGAAATTGCTTTGAAGGCAAATTTATCCTAAATTAGTTAATGCTCCCTCTTGGGTTACAAAAACCGTGCCCGATTAAACCAACCCCTACTCTCGTGGTAGTTGAATTTAGATTGAACCCTTTACGCTTTGTGAGAATTCGTTAATCCTCGAAGGACCGCTTCTAACTCTCATGATTTAAGTCCTAAGTCTGATTCTATAGATCCGATACCTAAGTTCACCGCTAGGTTCCTCCTTAGAATATCTACGACATGCAAATAAGTAGACACCGAATTCACGAGTAATTAAAACAATAGAAATCAGATCTAAAGCAAAATCGAAATTAACGAAGGTAAAACATCAATTCACAACATAAAAACAGATCTTGGGCATAGCCTCAATCCCTATAAATAAAGCTACTACTCAAGCATTGCCATGGTGATGACAATCTTGATTAACACCAACATAAAATAAACCCTAAGAGAAGAGGAGAAGAAGAGAGATCCTACAAATTTGCCTAAGGGTAGCAGCCCCCAAAAGTCTGCTTAGTCTCTGCCTAATTGCCCTATTTATAGATTAGGGTAATTTGAATCCTAATCAAATACATCTTCAGATGAAATCAGTTTATTCAGATCCAAATATTGCGCGTCACGGCCGTGACGGATTTTGCCTTGGGCGCTGCTTCACTGATTGGTTTGTCACGGCCGTGATGCTCATCACGGCTAGGCCGTGATCAGTTCTGCCTATGAGGGTCTGGTTCAGCTGACATGTCACGGTCGTGATGGGCATCACGGGCTGGCCGTGACCAGTTCTGACTTTTCCATTCTTTCTTTTAAGCTCTGCTCGATCACGGCCGTGATGGTCATCACGGCTAGGCCGTGATGGTCATCACGGCTAGGCCGTGATGGGCTCTGTTTGGCTAAATTTCTTCACTTTTTAAGCCCCAACTTCATGCAAGCTCCATCATGGCTAATCTTGAGCATTTTAATCCTTAATTTCTGCAAAACAACACCACAAAACCGCCTTACCCGTTCCAAGGTAAAAACTAACAAAAATCAAATTAAATATGCCTAAGCTATATGAAAATGCATGAAAAATGATAAGCAAATATGAGGTGAAATCACACTCATCAAACTACCCCAAGCTTAAGATTTTGCTTGTCCTCAAGCAATAACTAAGGCCAGAACAGATAATCAATCAAAGCATGGACAGTGAATTCCAGAACCCGAGTAACTAATCCAAGCAACATGCATATTCAATAAATATCCAAGAGACAATCAATTTCAAGTCCAATTAGAAGCTTAGGTTTTCTAGATTCATGTCTCTCACTAATTCGGGCACTCTTCTCACCTCACTCAAGTGTTTAAGGGTATATGACAATTCGCTCAATTTCCTCAAAGAAAGTATCCTACCATAAGCTTGACTATTAACCAAATCTCTACTTTATTAATGAAAACACATAAGAATCAAGAGGTCTTTTATTTTGGTTGTAATGGGGCCATGAGATTAATTGTTAGGTGGGGAAATCAAGAGAAGGTAAATTCAAGGAGGGTAAACAAAACACTGCAGAGCATGACAACCTTCTAGAATACCTTTTTGGGCTTTAGTTCACTTTTCCACCTTTCTTTATTTCTTTTTATTTTATTTCTCACTTTCTTTTTGTCACCCCCTTCTCCATTTTTTTATTTTATTTTATTCATGTGGAGAAGGGGAGATTTTCAACTTAAAAATATTTTTTTCTTCTAACTTTCTCATCCCATAATTTATTTTTTTCAAACTACCTTTTTACCCTTTTTGCAATACTTTAGAAGGTGCCATACCAAGCATCATTCATTAAAATAGATCAAGGTACCAAGAAAGGTATTTTATTCTTTTAGGCTCAAAATTGGGCAACTAAGGGGTAGCATTTAATCAATCAAAGCTCAGAAGACCGGAAAAATACCTAGTGCTTCAATCATTTTCAAAAATGTTTTCAAAAATTTTTAAGTTTCAAAACGGTTTCAAGTCAAGTTCTAGAGAATACAATCCAAGAGGAATAAAACACTCAATCACAAAGAATGTGGTAGATTTAGTGAGTACCCCTTTTAGGCTCAAAAATCTCACATTTAGTAGTTTAAAAATCAATGAGAAACACAAGTCTAAGGAACCACATGCTAATTATCAACTATCAAAAGATCATCTCAAGCATTCTTATTTTTAGCCTTATCACAAGAATAAAAAATTGGGTTCAAAATTTCACTGTCTCAATTTATTTGGCACCAAGTTCTCACAATAGGATGCATAATCTAAGCAAAGGCAATCTAATCATGTGATCATGCAAAACTATGCCTATATGAATGCAACATGAAAAATGCAAAAATGCAAAAAATTTCAAAAATACCCATACCCCAAGCTTAAAAACTTACAATGTCCCCAATGTAAATAATCAAGTCGGAGAGAGGAGAAAAATGGAACAACTCACCGATGTGGTAGAGGGTACTGGAAAATGTGTCACGGCCGTGATGCTCATCACGGCTAAGCCGTGATCAATTCTGGTCTATAGGAGCTGGCCTTTCACGGCCGTGACTTTCATCACTGCTAGGCCATAATACACTCTGACTTTATGGTCCTTCTCATCATGCCCGTGATGGATATCACGACTGGGCCGTGATCCTTTCTGATATTCTCTGGTTAGCTAATCACGGCCGTGACCACCATCACGGTCTGGGCATGATGGCTTCTGACTTTATTTTTCTTTGGCCTTTTGCTCTTCCTTCCTTCTTAACTTGAAAACACTTGGTAAAACCATCAATTAGTGATCTTTCTTTTCTTATCTTCTTAAGTTATTCAAAAACAAAATTCAAAAACAAATGGAAAAGGGAAAGAAAACTTGGGTTGCCTCCCAAGAAGCGCTTATTTACGGTCTTAAGCTTGACCATGCTTCTTTTGATCAACCGGGATCGACTGGGCTTGGAAGTGCAAGAACACTTCTCTTCCATGGAAGTCCGTCAAAGAGCCGATTTTGTTCATATGGCCAATTGCGCTTTCGCTTCGCTCTCTTCACTCTGAGCTTCATGGCCTTACTCCCTCCCGGCGGGGGTTTTATTTCCACATGATGAGCAACTCCAACTTCATCACCATTGGGTGCATCATTCGTCATGCAAGTCTTCGGAGTTGCTTCCATGTTACGCTCTTCCTTCACCTCTGGAGACATTATATCGATCCTGCACACGACTCTCAAAAGGAGGGTTGTTATATGAGTTAGTCAAACCAAAATCTACCCCACCTTCTTCTACATTTAAAGAGAGCTTGCCATTTTTTACATCTATTATCGCTCCAGATGTGGCCAAGAATGGCCTTCCTAGAATGATAGGGAATTTAGAATTCCCGTTCATATCCAATACCATGAAGTCGGTAGGAATGAAAAATTTTCCTACCTTTACGGGGACATTCTCTAGTATGCCTAGAGGGGTTTTAGTTGAGCCATCCACAAATTGTAAAGAGAATTTGGATGGACTCAATTTCTCGGCTCCTAACCTCTCAAAGATAGTAAGCGGCATCAAGCTCGCACGAGCCCCTAAGTCACATAAGGCTTGGTCTATTTTCACTTCTCCAATTGAGCAAGCAATAGAGAAATTACCTGGATCTTTTAGTTTAGGAGGCATATTAGTTTTTATCATGGCATTGTGCTCCTCAATTAAGCTCTTAGTTTCTATTCCTACTTGATTTTTCTTGACCAACCTTTGTGGGAAAGGTATTGGGGGTTGGTAAAGTGGTGGAGGGACATACTTTGACTCTATCTCTTCATCTTCGCTCATGTCCTCCTCACATTCCACATCCTTTTCAACCACCCCAAGCTTATCATCCCCCAAGTATATGGCATTACAATGTTCATTGGGATTAACTTCGGGTTGTCCCGGAAACGTACCCTTAGGTCTAGAGTATGTACTAGCTTGTTGGGCAATTTGAGTTTCTAACATCTTATTATGGATGGCTAAGTTATCTACCTTAGATTCTAACTCTTTTATTGCCTCGTTGACTGCCCTACCTTGTTGCCTAAACTCTTCATTTTGTTTTGTTTGAGTTTCAACAAAGTTTTCCAAGAGAGACTAAAGTTTAGACTTTTGTACCTGAGGATACCCCGATGCGGGTTTCCTATTACCTTGGCCTTCCTGGAATTCGTGGTTCAGTGTGTTGTTGTAGTTCCCGTATGAGAGGTAAGGGCTATTCTTCCTTCCTTGGTTTTAAGGATTTGGGGGAGCATAATTTGGTAACTTCGGGTTCGTGTCATAGAAGTTGTGACAAGAGTTCACTTGTTCCCCCGAAGCACCGGATCCATGGGCAAAACCTCGTGGGCACTCCATTATGTCATGTCCCTGCATTCCACAAATCTCACAAACAATGTTAGTAGCACCTATTGAACTCACATTAGCCTTTTCAAGCTGATCAAAATGTTTATTCAGTGAGTCAATTTTAGACATAATGAGATCAGTGCTATTTATTTCAAACTTACCCCCCGAAATCTTTTTCGGGTTATTACCTCTTTCCGAACCCCATTGATGGTAGTTGGTGGCTACGTTTTCAATGATCTTGAATGCTTCGGTCAAAGGTCTATTCATGAAGGCTCCACCAGCTGCGGAGTCAAGTGACACCTTCGAAGAGTAATCCAATCCGTTGTAGAAGGTGTGCACTAACAACCACCTTTCGAGTCCATGATGTAGGCAAGACTCCAGCAATCCCTTGTAGCGATCCCAAGCTTCGGATAAGCATTCTCCGTCCTTTTGGAAGAAGCCGGTGATCTGAGTTCGTAGGTATGCCATCTTGGATGGAGGAAAGAATTTCTCCAAGAATGCCTGCTCCAGTTGGTCCCAAGTCGACAGGGTGTTAGCGGGCACTTGCTTCAGCCAAGCTTTTGCCTTTCCAGTAAGAGAGGGGGGAATAACCTCAAGCGTATAGCATCGACCGGGGCACCATGAATCCTAATTGCATCGGTGAACTCCAAGAATGTCTCCACGTGATCAGTCGGGTCCTCCGAGGGCAATCCTCCGAATTGATGTTGCCTAATCTTGCTAATTAGTATAGGCGGTATAGTGTAGTTCTCCGCCTCGATCTCTGGCCTAGCAATCCCAGTTCACAAACCCCTAGCATTTGGGGCTGCGTAGTCCTTCAGTGGTTTGGTATCCGGAAGTTTCGCCATGAGTGGAATGAGAATCAACCTCTCTCTCTCTCTCACTTTGTAGTCTCCTAAGTCTATGAAAGGTCCTCTCGATTTCGGGGTCAACCTCAATAAGGCTTCCAAGAGTTAGGGATCTTTGCATAAAAGAGAAAAACACAGAGATAGATATTCTAGAAGGAAAAGAGATAAATGAGAATTTTTTATATATAAAAAATTAAGTAAAAAGAAAAAGTCCAGAAAAATCAATTTAAAAATTAAGTTGAGATTCGAGAAAGCACAGTCCCCGGCAACGGCGCCAAAAACTTGGTGGGTTTCCGACAAGTGTACCGGATTCGTCGTCAAGTAATAAAAAGATATCAATCCCACAGAGACCGTGATCTCAAATCACAACTAAATATCAAATCAATTAAACTGGACTATATAAAAAGGATTTTGAAAAGGTTTTGGTTTTTGAAATCGGAATCAAGTAGCAATCAAATTCAAAATTGCAATCAATTAAAACAGGAAAGTAAATCAATTTGGGGGTTTTCAAATCTAAAGGTATTCCTAGGAATTGGGTTACCAACAAGATTGTTTATGTTACTAAATTGACTACCCCTTGTTAATTATCGAAATTGCTTTGAAGGCGAATTTATCCTAAATTAGTTAATGCTCCCTCTCGGGTTACAAAAATTGTGTCCGATTAAACCAACCCCTACTCTCGTGGTAGTTGAATTTAGATTGAACCCTTTACGCTTTGTGACAATTCGTTAATCCTCGAAGGACCGCTTCTAACTCTCGTGATTTAAGTCCTAAGTCTTATTCTATAGATTGGATACCTAAGTTCACCGCTAGGTTCCTCCTTAGAATATCTACGACACGCAAATAAGTGGCCACCGAATTCACGAGTAATTAAAACAATAGAAATCAGATCTAAAGCAAAATCGAAATTAACGAAGGTAAAACAACAATTCACAACATAAAAACAGATCTTGGGCATAGCCCCAATCCCTAGAAATAAAGCTACTACTCAAGCATTTCCATGGTGATGACAAGCTTGATTAACAACAACATAAAATAAACCCTAAGAGAAGAGAAGAAGAAGAAGAAGAAGAAGAAGAAGAAGAGAGATCCTAAAAATTTGCCTAAGTGTAGCAGCCTCCAAAAGTCTGCTTAGTCTCTGCCTAATTGCCCTATTTATAGATTAGGGTAATTTGAATCCTAATCAAATACAAATTCAGATGAAATCAGTTTATTCAGATCCAAATATTGTGCGTCATGGCCGTGATGTCCATCACGGCCAGGCCGTGACGGATTCTGCCTTGGGCGCTGCTTCACTGATTGGTCTGTCACGGCCGTGATGCTCATCACGGCTAGGCCGTGATCAGTTCTGCCTGTAAGGGTCTGGTTCAGCTGACATGCCACGGCCGTGATGGGCATCACGGGCTGGCCGTGACCAGTTCTGACTTTTCCATTCTTTCTTTTAAGCTCTGCTCGATCACGGCCGTGATGGTCATCACGGCTACGCCGTGATGGGCTCTGTTTGGCTCAGTTTCTTCACTTTTTAAGCCCCATCTTCATGCAAGCTCCATCATGGCTAATCTTGAGCATTTTAATCCTTAATTCCTGCAAAACAACACCACAAAACCACCTTACCCGTTCCAAGGTAAAAACTAACAAAAATCAAATTAAATATGCCTAAGCTATATGAAAATGCATGTAAAATGATAAGCAAATATGAGGTGAAATCACACTCATCCATAACTCAACTGGTAAATCAATGCGTCCCTCGAACAACTCAGTTAGCTTTCCAAGCCTTGGTCAAACAAAAGGGTCAAACCATTAGTTCCCAATTCTTAATAAAGAAAGGAAACCAAAAGAGGGAAGGACTATTACCTTACTATGATTGGCACTTAATGCGTGACTCCACTCTCTAAAACACGAACGGAACACCAAACATCGATTGGGTTCAAAGGGGACGAACGAGAGAGGCTGTCGTTACACTTAGGGTTGCCTAAAAGTGCCAAAATAGGGTTTATGGGAAAACCCTCGGTTACTGTTCTGTATTTAAAGGCACAGACCTGAGCACGGTCATGCTCCTCCTTAGCACGACCTTGTTCAACTTAGCACCTACAAGGTGCGTCCTGCTCTTGTGCACGCGCGTGCTCACTGTTGAGCACGGGCGTGCTCAACTTAGCTTCAGCGAGACTCGCTAGTCCAACGATCCCGTGCTCAACTTAGCTTCAACGAGACTCGCTAGTCCAACGGGCACTGTCGTACTTCCTATTCAACACGGTCGTGCTTGTGACTCAGACAGTCACAAGACACAAGCTTAAGAAAGGTATTTTCCACCTAAAACCCCACTTAGATCATTCTAAACCTTCCTAACAAACAAGACATACGTAAAAGAGTTTATACGAAAAACGGGGTGTTATATTGAGACCATATCCTAAACAACCAAAAACCCAAAGATGAGAAAGATTTGGTTTTTTGTTAAATAATATTTCATAAGGTGTATGGCCTTTGAGAACCGTCGTAGGTAAACGGTTAATTAAATAAGTAGCCGTTAATACAAAATCACCCCAAAAATCTATAGGTAAGTTGGATTTAAAATGTAAAGCACGTGCAACGTTTAGGAAGTGTCTATGTTTATGCTCTAGAACACTATTTTGTTGTGGAGTATAAGCACAACTTGATTGTTGTAAAACTCCCAAGTCTTGAAAAAAAGATTGGTTTGAGAGTTAAAAAATTCACGTGCATTACCGGATTGTATTTTTTGAATATGTGTTTGAAATTTTTTTTCAACCATTTTAAAAAATTGAGGGATGATTGTATTGACTTCGCTTTTATGTTGCATATGAAAGACCCATGTACTTCTAGAAAAATCATCAACCATAATAAGAAAACATTTTGCACCAGAGGAGTTAGTTTTATTGTAGGGTCCCTAAACATCAAAATGTACTAATTCAAAACATTTAACAGTAGAAATGCTACTTAAAGGAAATTTCAAACGAGTCTGTTTTGCTAATGGACAAACAGTACAAGGGCATTTATTGGAAAACTTAACGCTAGAATCATATTATTTAATTGTGGAGATATAGTTAGGGTCGGGTGTCCTAAGTGCCAGTGCCATCAATCAAAATGAGAGCCAAATGAAGTAGCGAAGAGTAAGATGGTAGGAGAGTTGCCCATGAGATAAAGACCCCCATGTTGCTCACCCATCACAAAAGTCTTCTTCGTCCTCTAGTCCTGTAAAAAACATGAAGTAGGAGTAAAAGTTACCCAAGAGTTAGTATCAAGAGAAAGTTTGCTCATGGATAAAAGATTAAATTGAAAGGATGGAACATGTAAGACGTTTGGTATTAAAAGACCCGACTTTAAATAAATGGAACCAATATGATGAACTGGGACAAGTTTGTTGTCAGGTAATTTAACAGAAGAGGAGACCTTGGTATATGATTGAAAAAGTGTAAGATCGGATACCATATGATCTGTTGCACCGGAATCTTAAATCCAGAGAAAAGAGTTAAAGGAAACAAAACAATGAGAAGGGGTACCTGCAAAATTTGCTAGAGGCTGAACATTACCAGTCTTAATAAGAGAAAGTAATTGTTGTATTTGAGTCTGAGACAAATTAACCAAAGGCTAAGAATCCGGAGATGTAGCAATAGCAGCAGCAGTTGGATGGCTTTGTGAAGCAGAAGGTCTTGAAATGTTGGCCCTGTATGAGATGTTCAATCGCATAAATATCATTGAAATTTGGTATTACACCACATGCACAAGCCGGAAGTGTGCGATAAGAATCAAGTTCATCTCTATAAGCCTTGAGTTGTGTATAGCAAGCAGCAATAGAGTTGTTACCTTGAGATAGGTTCGAAATGGCACGTCGAATTTCAAAAAATACAAGGGGAATTTTTTTGAATGAATCGAGTAAGAAGATCAAGGCATATATCACGAGAACTTTTGATCCAGAGGATGGAATTTGCAATGGTTGGAATAGTGGAATGAACAAGCCAATATTGAACCATGCTATTGCAATGAACCCAATTAGAGAAATTAGGAGTGTTTGGTTCAGGCTTAAGAATGGTGCCATCATTGAATCCAAGTTTGTTTTTTGCTTCTAGAGCCATGGTGACAGCTCGGCTCCAAGTGGGGTAATTATCACCATCAAGAAGCTTTGTAACCAGGGGTTGTCCTGGTTGATCAGATGAGTGAAGGTAGTATAGGGAGGTGTGGTTAGGAGTATTAATGGCAGCCATGGATGGTCAAAAAATGAAGGATCGAAAAAAGGCTGATACCATGTAAAGAAAACATACATGAGGAAGGATTGATGGAATAATATTGTGTATCAATTGATTTACAAAAGCTGGTTGAAAAGGATTACAAGTGAGAAACAAAAGGCTAAAAGAAGGCTAATCTAAAGGTAACGTACAATCCTATCAAAAGCAATAAAAGAAAGAATCATATCATATCCTAATAAATACAATAATATCATATCTTGATAATAAAACAAAATCAGCAACAAAAAAGGAATGTGCTGATTTGTTGTTGATAACAGTCATCTCTATTGAGGTTAGAGAAGTAGAGAACTAACAAGGATGTTTTTGTGAACTAATATTTAGAAAATAGTATGATTGAGATTCTGACGTGTATGTATAACTATATATCACATGCTCGTCCCCCTGAAAGGAAATAAAGTGGAATGAAAGAAAGGGAAAGGAGAGAAAATGAGTAGAAAAATGAGATGATTTATTTAGTGGTTGGTAGGAGAGAAAATAAACACAACGAGGGGGCAAGAGGATGCAATTTTAGACCAGGTAATAGTGTTGTCATGGTAATGGTTAAGAGCAAAGTTTAGGGGCTTCAATTATCATATTTTTAGTTGGTATACAAATCCATTGGTGTGTTTCTCATCGCAATGGGATGTATGTTAATTGCCCTTAAATACAAGTTGGCGGTGGAATTTGGTTTTTCACAATCTGTGCTGGGCTTTGGGTGATTTTTTGTTGCGTGCTTGGTGCATGATTTCTGCAGCAAGGGTTGTGATGACATTGGGTTTTGGATTTGGTTTGGTATTTCTGTTTTTTTTCTATAGTTGTGTGGTGTTGGGTGTATTTTGTTTTGGGGTTGTATTGTTGTCTGTTTTTTATATGTTTGTTTTGCCACCATACAAGTGGCTGATATGTTGATGGGTTCGGGTACCCCTTGCACCACTTTTAATATTTTTTTTTTTGCATTTCAAAATAAAAGGAGAGAAAATAAAATCAAATAAAATTTAAACTTTTTCTCCTCTTGTTTGATTTTGTAGAATGTGAAAGGAAGGAAAAAAATATTTTTTTGGTGAAAAGGAAAAAATATATTTATGAAACGATACAAATACCCTTAAATGAAAATGAGATGTAATAAGTAAGTCCGGGGTGTATACGTCTTTTTGCCTATTGTTACACCTCCTTTGGTATTACATGACTTTCCATTCTATAGAAATAAAATAAAATAGAAACTATATACCTAACGCTGGTTACTTTCGGAAATTTCTTACAATCTTCCGTATAGTAAAAAATTCGACAGAGTCTCCTCTGTAATTTCAACATTTTAAACAAAACACCTGCTAATGTACTTATATTTATATTCGAAAGAAAAGCTCTCTGAGTCATAAACATCCATATGTATAACTATGCATCATTTATATTACGATCCCTATAACAAGAAGTCATCGATCCTGAGTTCTAACAGTTGGTAAACAAAAATATACAGACATAAGATATACCAAAAACCAAGGTTCAGAAGAGAAGACCACTAAGACAAAAAAAACTTGGCTCTCGATAGCCGAAATATACAAACCCTGTGGAGTTAGCAATACCCATAAACAAAACTACCAAAGACTAATCCGGTCATCTAGAGATGTCCATTAGGGAGACCTCCATGGTCATCCCCATGGTCTGACAGATCAAGCGACACAGCTTCCACAGTCTCAGCCTCCACTGGCTCTATCCCATTATCAAGAGGTTGGTACTCAGGTACCTCACCCTCAGGCTCCTCTGGATCCTCCTCTGCAGGATCCTCCTCAGCAGGGTCAGTCTCAGGAAGCTCTTCGGCAACCATGATGTCCTCGTCGTCTTCATCCCCTCCATAGATGATAATAGGAGCAAGGGGTGGCGACTCTGGTGCTCCTCCAGGTGCAGCCTGCTGTGGTGGTGGCCGATGGTATGTGTTACTGGACTCGACCAAGTGACGCAGAAAAGTCTAGATAGGATGTAGCGGAACCTCAACGGTCTTCACCCTTTGAGTGCACGATGTAATACCCTCATCTATACCCTTTGTGGACAGCAGTGGCCCCGTGTAAGACGAGCTACGAGCTCCAGGGTGGATAACCCATGCGCCAGCATCCTCTCGAAAGTCAAAGTTGTGGGCCAGATAGCCCGAGTGGATCATATGATGCAGGAGGTCCATCTAAACATATAAAATACCACAACAGAGAACAAGAACAAGGAAAAATATAAAGGTGAGTTACCAATATATGAGTTTAAAACATAACAGTCATATATTTAACATCATAAACAAATTAAAATATAATGATAACCAATCACAGATTAATAGTTATAAGTATCTCATGTATTTTTAAAACAAGAGTATTTTATCACTTATCTCTTAACACTTCAATATTCACTTTCTAAACTTTCAAATCTCCGGAGATCCTAACTTCCCTTCTTCGAGCATGGTAGGTCACGATATGCCTATAACACAATTGTTTCGCATTGGTTGGCCTCTCGAATGGGTCCTTGATGAGTGTGATTACACCTCATATTTCTTTATCATATTGCATGCATTTTCATATAGTTTAGGCATTTTTAATTTGATTTTTGTTAGTTTTTACCTTGGAAAGGGTAAGGCGGTTTTGTGGTGTTGTTGTGCAGGAATTGAAGATTAAAATGTTCAAGATCAACCATGATGGAGCTTCATTAAGATGGAGCTTCAAAAGCAAGAAAACTAAGCCAAACAGAGGCCATCACAGCCTAGCCGTGACAACCATCATGGCCCTGATCGAGCAAGGCGGAAAAGAAAAGAACAAAAAAGTCAGAACCTGTCACGGCCGTGACAGGCCATCAGTGCCAAGTTTTCCAAGACAGAATCTGTCACGGCCTGGCCGTGACAGGCATCACGGTCATGACGCACAATATCTGGAATTTTAAAACCTGATTTGATTTGATTTTATAATTGCTTGGGATTCAAGTTAACCTACTCTATAAATAGGGCAATTAGGCTCGAAAATAGTAAGGGTTGGTGATAAGCCTCTGGCTCACCTAGTTTTATGGCTAGTATGACCAGGGTTTTGTGCAAATTATATCGTATTTTCACCCAAATTAGATTAGATTGTCCTCAAGCAAGGTTTTGAGTCTCTAGAGTAGTTTTAAGTTAATTTAGCTAGTTTTAAGTCAAAATAATACACTTATGGTTATTTCCTTGTTTTCAGGTTAAGTAGAAGTTGAGAAAATAAAGAGCAGGGGATTCGCCCCGCGAAGGACATGCTCGCCACACGACCCCGAAGCCTGACTGTTCCAAGAAAATGCTAAGTCTCTGGTTCGCCTCGCGAAGAAGGTCTCGCCCCGCGAGTATTGCAACCCTGAAAAAGTCAGAGACGATCACGGCTTGCCCGTGTTGAAGGTCATGGCCGTAGCAGTTTTGAAGTTGAAGAGTTTCGCCTCGCGAGTCTGGAAGTCAGAGAGCATCACGGTTAGGCCCTGATGGCCATAACGGGCGTAAGGAGAAGACTCTTCAGATCCTCGCCTCGCGAGCAAGCACTTCGCCTCGCGAGAATGCCAAAGGTTACTGACTCTTCATGAAATTCGCCTCGCGAATGTGTGCTCGCCTCGCGAGCTAGCTGAATTCAGAATTTGTATAAAAGGCTGTTCTGAACATTTTGTAAAGACTTTTTGCTTCTCCATTTTTTCTGTTTTACGTTTTTCTCTGTGTGATTTCGTTTGTGTTATGGAGAACTAAGTTTATAGGATTGATCTATTGTAATTGATTTCCATACACTTGAGGTTCTTGTATTTTCCTGTTTTGTATGCTTTTCCCTCTTCAATGCCATGCTTTGTATTTCTGTTTGCTTAATTCAGGAGTATACTGTATTGTGTTGATTTATTTCTAGAGATATCATGTTCCTATAATTAATCGCATCTGCTTAATTTGCGTGTGTACATTTCGTGTTTGCTTAGTTCACGAAGGGCTTAACCCCGTTTGCTTAATTCGGGAATAGGGACATGTATCTGTAGTAGTGGTTTTGCTTGTAAATTGCTACTACAACCAGGAGGGGATTAGAATCTGCGTAGGGCTTGGAAATTACATGAACCTATGATAGTTAGGAAATTGAGAACAATAGATCAATCTGTTTTTGACTATTTGATAACCTCCTTAAACTGCTTGTTTTCAATTACTCTGTTTTTTATTATTCTGTTTTCTTTGATTAAATCTCAATCCAAACCCCCCCAAAAAAACTTATTTTTGTGGAAAATAACATCTTAAGAGTCCTTGAGAGACGACATCCGAGTTGTCGCCCTAAACTACATTTTCAAACCCGCTCGTCCTTTTTGGCGCGTGCGCGACAGCGTGACCAAAAATTGGCGCCGTTGCCGAGGACTCTTGTTTTGTTATTTTCGCATTTTATTTTCTGTTTTTTCTCTTTTATTTTTGTTTTTGTTTTGAATTAGTCTGGCTACTAGATCTAACTGCCCTGAACTGTGTGAATTTGATCCTGAGATAGAAAGAACATTGCATACACTCCGTAGAGAATTTCGGGCTAGTTCTAGTAGTGATTCTAATTCCAAGTCTGTTTTTGAAAACATGGGAGACCAAAGGACTTTGAGGCAGCTTGCTGCCCCTGATGTGAATTACAATGGTTTGTGCATTGCTTATCCTGGTGCTGACACCCCTTTTGAGTTAAAATCTGGGCTAATCCATTTGTTGCCAAGATTTAATGGTCTTGCAGGTGAAGATCCACACAAGCACTTGAAGGAGTTCCAAGTTGTCTGCTCCACAACTTTGAGGCCAGAAGGAGTAACTGAGGATCATATCAAGTTGAAGGCTTTTCCGTTCTCACTACAGGGAGCTGCAAAAGATTGGCTATTATACCTTGAGCCGAATTCCATTACCACATGGAATGACTTGAAGAAGCTCTTCCTAGAGAAATATTTTCCTGCCTCCAGAGCCGCCTCAATCAGGAAAGAAATCTGTGGAATTAGGCAAGGAAATGAGTCACTAGCTGAGTATTGGGAGAGGTTCAAGCAGTTGACATCTAGTTGCCCCCAGCATCAAATTTCTGAACAGCTTCTCATCCAATATTTTTATGAAGGACTACTGCCAATGGATAGGAATATTTTGGATGCTGCTAGTGGGGGAGCATTGGTTGACAAGACTCCATCTGCTGCAAAGCAACTCATTGAGAACATGTCATTGAATTCTCAGCAATTCACCACCAGAAGAAATTCTGTTGAGACTAGAGGTGTACATGAGATCCGCACTTCTTCTTCCAGCCATGACCGTGATGATAGAATTGATAGGCTCACTTCCTTGGTAGAGAAATTGGCAATGGATAGGGGTCAGCCTGCGGTTTTGTGTGGCATGTGCAGTTCTCCTGAGCACCCATATGAAGCATGCCCCATTTTGCAAGGAGGATCAGTTGCTGAATCACCTCAAGCCTTTGTCGTCCATTCGTATAATCAGGGCAATAACCAGAACAGATACAGCACTCCAGACCTTTCAACAAATAGGTATCATCCCAGCTGGAGTAATCATCCTAATCTGAGGTATGGGAACTCATCCAAACAGAGACCAATGGCACCTCAGAATCCTCCTCCAGTGGCCACTTCTGCACCTTCCGGACCTTCAGTAGATGACATGCTCAAACAAATAGCTGCACAAATGGCTGCACAAAATCTACAGTTTCAGCAGCAAATGGGACAGATTCAGGCCTCACAGGCACAGTTTCAGCAGCAAACAAATGCCAGCATTAAAAGTTTGGAGACACAGCTTGGACAGATGGCCACAGACATGAATAACATACAGCAAGGTCAAAGATCCAGTCAGCTACCAGCACAACCAGTGATAAATCCCAATGCCTCCAACCCTAATGTGAGTGCCATATCTCTGAGATCGGGAAAAGTTGTTGAGGCCACTTCTGGAAAGGATGAAGAAACTGTTGAGGTTACTCCTGAGCCTACTGTTGAGGTTACTCATGAGCCCATGGTTAAAGTTGAAGCTGAGAAAGTGTATAGACCACCCATTCCATTCCCACATAGATTGCAGAAAAATAAGAAGGGTGGTGGTGAAAATAAGGAGAAGGAGATTCTTGATGTTTTCAGAAAAGTAGTTGTAAATATTCCTCTCCTAGATGTGATCAAGCAAGTGCCCAGATATGCCAAGTTTTTGAAGGAACTATGCACCAACAAGAGGAAGATGAAGACTAATGAGAGGGTTGACTTGGGAATGAATGTCTCAGCACTTATCCAGTCTAAGCCAGAATGAGTTGTTGCTTTAACCCCTACTCAGGCACTGCCACAGAAGTGCAAGGATCCAGGCACCTTCACTATTCCATGCACTATTGGGGACAAGAAGTTTGAGAACTGCATGTTGGACTTGGGAGCATCAATCAATGTCATGCCTACCTCCATCTTTAACAACCTTGATCTTGGGCCATTGCAGGTATCTGGTCTTACCATCCGGTTGGCTAACAGGACCAAGGTGCCGACCCATGGGAATGGTAGAGGATGTGCTAGTGCAAGTTGATGATTTGATATTCCCTGCGGACTTCTATATCCTAGACATGGCAGGAGAGACTCGATCCCAGTAGATCACCTATAATCTTGGGCAGACCATTCATGATGACATCCAAGACCAAGATTGATGTTTATGATGGGACTATGTCTATGGAGTTTGGTGGTATTGTGGCCCAGTTCAAGATCTTTGATGCTATGAAACACCCAGTAGAGGAGCACTCTGTATTCCACTTAGAGTTGCTTTCTGAGCTTATTGAGGATACACATGATGACTTTATTTCTGATTTTCCTCTTATTTCTGGTTTTGATGATGTATATACTTGTACTAACTGTACTAACACTAACCCATGTTCTGTGTGTTCTGAGTTTTTGGATTCAACCTTGCAGGGTGAGGATGATAGTGATAGTGATAATGAGAGTGAAGCTGTCTTTTCAGCAGAAGTCCTTGACCCCATGGCACCATCTGTTGAGCAGCCACCTTCTTTGGAACTCAAACCACTTCCTGAGAACCTGAAGTATGCCTACTTGGGGAGGAATGCAACATTGCCAGTCATCATTTCCTCCAGCCTCAACTCTGATCAGGAAGCCAAGCTTTTAGAGGTTCTGAAGAAATACAAGAAGGCTATTGGGTGGACATTGGCCGATATTCCAGGAATTAGCCCCTCCAGATGCATGCACAGAATTTTATTGGAGGATGGGGCTAAGCCAGTCAGACAGGCCCAAAGGCGACTTAACCCACTGATTCTGGATGTGGTAAAGAAAGAGGTGACTAAGCTTCTACAGGCAGGTATTATCTACCCCATCTCTGATAGTACTTGGGTAAGTCCGGTGCAAGTTGTACCAAAGAAGTCTGGTCTAACAGTAGTTAGGAATGAAAATAATGAACTTGTGCCTACTAGAGTCCAGAATAGCTGGCGAGTTTGTATAGACTATAGGAAGCTAAACCAGGCCACCAGAAAGGATCATTTTCCTTTGCCGTTCATAGATCAGATGCTGGATCGGCTGGCTGGTCAGTCCCATTATTGTTTTCTAGATGGCTTTTCCGGGTATTTCCATATTCATATTGCCCCTGAGGATCAGGAAAAGACCACCTTCACGTGCCCCTTCGGTACGTTTGCTTATAGGAGGATGCCATTTGGCCTCTGTAATGCTCCTGGCACCTTTCAAAGATGCATGCTTAGTATTTTCTCTGATTTTATTGAAAATTGCATAGAGGTGTTCATGGATGATTTTACTGTGTATGGCTCCTCTTTTGATGCTTGTTTGCATAGTCTAAGTCTAGTTCTACAAAGATGCATTGATACTGATTTGATTTTGAATTATGAGAAATGTCACTTCATGGTAGAACAGGGGATAGTTTTGGGTCATGTAATTTCCAAAGAGGGTATTTCTGTAAATCCTGCAAAAATAAATGTGATTTCTTCATTGCCTTACCCATTTTGCGTACGCGAGATCCGTTCCTTTCTTGGACATGCAGGTTTCTA
Source organism: Sophora flavescens (assembly GCA_030762895.1). Classification (NCBI taxonomy): domain Eukaryota; kingdom Viridiplantae; phylum Streptophyta; class Magnoliopsida; order Fabales; family Fabaceae; genus Sophora; species Sophora flavescens. The sequence goes on from CM061063.1 coordinate 213,290,735, forward strand.
CAGGCGCTTTATAAAGGACTTCAGCAAGATAGCATTGCCATTGTCAAATCTGCTGAAGAATGATGCCCTGTTCCAGTTTGATGAAAAGTGCAAGGAATCATTTGACTATCTGAAGAAAGCGTTGACTTCTACCCCTGTCATCCAGCCCCAGTTGGACACTCCCTTTTGAACCGATGTGTGATGCTTCAAATTTTCTTTGTGGGAGCAGTTCTGGCACAAAGGGTGGGCAAGGTTGCCCATGTAATTCACTATGCTTCTAGGACCCTAGATGCTGCACAGGCAAATTACACAACCACTGAGAAAGAGCTGCTAGCTATTGTATTTGCACTTGATAAGTTTAGGTCTTATTTGCTAGGTTCTAGGGTATTTGTTTTCATGACCATGCAGCTTTGAAATATCTGTTGAAAAAGCCAGAAGCTAAGCCAAGACTGATCAGGTGGATGCTTTTGCTCCAAGAATTCAATGTGGAGATAAAGGATAAAAGAGGAGCTGAAAATTTGGTAGCAGATCATTTGAGCAGGATAGCAAGGGATGAGGATATTTTTCCCATCCAAGATGATTTCCCTGATGAGAGACTGTTACATATGTATGGGGTAACCCCCTGGTTTGCTGACATTGTAAATTTTCTAGTTGCTGGTGTTGTTCCTGCAGGTACAAGTAGACATAAGTTCCACAAGCTGAAGAGCGATGCAAAGTATTATGTGTGGGATGACCCCTATCTGTGGAAGTTTTGCAGTGACCAGGTTATTCGGAGGTGTGTCCCCGATCATGAGACGGAGTCCATCCTGCATTTCTCACATGCCTCTCCAGTTGGAGGACACTTTGGACCTCAGAGGACAGCAAGAAAAGTCCTGGACTCCGGGTTCTACTGGCCCACAATTTTTAGGGATTCATATGAGGTATACAAGAATTGTAAAGAATGTCAAATAACAGGCCCTGCAATCACTCGTAGGAGTGAGATGCCTCAACAGCCAATGCTTTATTGTGAGGTCTTTGATGTGTAGGGGATGGACTTCATGGGTCCTTTCCCTCCGTCTTTTGGTTTTGTATATATTTTGTTGGCTGTAGATTATGTTTCAAAGTGGGTGGAAGCAATCCCCACTAGGACTAACGATGCTCAGATTGTTTCCAAATTTGTTAGGTCCAACATTTTTTGCAGGTTTGGCATACCCAAGGCCATCATCAGTGACCAGGGCACACATTTTTGCAACAGAACCATGGAGGCCTTACTCAGGAAATATGGGGTTGTACATAGAGTGTCTACTGCTTACCATCCCCAAACCAATGGCCAGGCAGAAATATCAAACAGGGAGATTAAGCAAATTCTAGAGAAGATGGTGCAGCCAAACAGAAGGGAATGGAGCCGCCGTCTGGAAGACGCACTGTGGGCCCAGAGGACTGCTTTTAAGACACCTATAGGAATGTCCCCCTTCCGGCTTGTATTTGGCAAGGCATGTCACCTCCCGGTGGAAGTTTGAGCATATAGCATATTGGGCAGTAAAGAGTTGTAACTTGGACATGAAGAAATCTGGTGTTGAAAGAAAACTGCAGTTGCAGCAACTTGAGGAGCTTAGGCTTGAAGCCTATGAAAGCTCCAGGATGTATAAAGAGAGAACAAAACTTTTTCATGATAGAATGATTGTTAGGAAAGAATTTTTTGTGGGTCAGAAAGTCTTATTGTTTAATTCACTTTGAGATTGATGGTCAGGAAGCTTAGGTCTAAATGGGATGGCCCTTTTGTTGTGACTAATGTGTTTCCTTATGGTGCAGTGGAGATTCAAAGTACAGGTACCAACAAAACCTTCAAGGTTAATGGGCAAAGGTTGAAGCCATTCCATGGTGTGGATGCTGGTGACCCTGCGGATGCTAATGTTGAGGAGCTATCTTTGGATGCTCCAACCTACACTGATACTTGATCAGGGAGTTTCTTTTCCTTTCCCTCACTCTGATTGTATAATTCTGTTGTTCATTGGGGACAATGCATGATTTAAGTGTGGGGGAGGGAACTAGTTGTAGTTTTTCTTTTCTTTGAATAAATTTTTCTTTTCTTTGAATAAAGCTCCTGAATAATTTGAGAAGCTCAGGAGCATTTGTGTGTTAAGTTTTTAGTTGGCAAGTTTGCTAGATTTTGATTGATGTTGCACAGATTGCTTGCATGATTGATATGTGATGATTCCCCCTAGGCTGAAAAAAATTTTTGATGTTGAAAAGTGATTCCCATGTGAAATTGAAAACTGAACTTTGGGATTTTGTTATGATGGCATGATTTATGACAAGTTTGGGGTGATAGGAAGCACACACTAGGGATAGAATCTCTTTCAAACAATTTGCATGAATGTCCAGGTGAGGTTTTGAGCCTCCAGCATGTTTTAAACTGTGTGAAAATCACTTTCAAGTTGCACTTCCCTGGATTTGATTGAATCTCTTTTTGGTTTGCATGATTATATGTTTGCTTCATATGATTTAGGCATTTTCTTTGTAAATAGATACTTAGCCTAAAATAAACCATTCCTAATGCATGTTCCCTAGTTAGCCCCATTGAGCCTATTAGCCTGTTAGTTCTTGATAACCTAATGTTATAAGCCCAAAAGTCTGGAAAACCATGTTAACCCGATCTTAGGATTATGAGAGCATGTAATCTTAGAATGGGTGCAAGAAATTAAGTTTGGGGTGGCTGCAAGGTGTAATATGTTGTTGGGATTGAGAAAAAAATATATAAAAAACAAAAAGAAAAAAAAAGAAAAAAAAGTTGGAGCCAAAGGCTTGTGAAAGAAAAAGTGTACAAATGTTGAAAAAAAAAGGGAAATAAAAATACAAAAATGCAAAAAAAAAAAAAAAGCTATTGGAAATAAAAAGGGCTGTAGCCACCCAGAAGTGTAAAGAAAAAAAATAAAGAAAGGAACTTGAGTGAATTTCAAAAGTGTAAATATAGTTCATGCTCTCTTAGTTCCTAGGGTCTTCAGCTTAGTTCCTTTTGTATATCCTACCCTTAGCCAGGCCCCATTACAACCTATGAAAGACCTTCTGATGTTGCATGCATGTTTTCTGTGGGAACCATTTTGAGATGAAAATCAAAATTTTTGGGAAGTGTTCTTGAAAAGTGAAACTGAGTGCAAGTTGTTAGCCTGACACAAACTGAGTGATTGAGTGATATACTAAATACCCTTGTGAGGAAGGCAGTTGTTTGGATTTGGTGATCTCCCTCTTGTGTGTGACTTAGATCCCCTGCTTAGATTGATGATTTTTTTCATGATGAAATTCTCAAATGTTTAGAATAAATGAATGTGGGGATTGCTTTGTTTGAAAAAGGGGGAAACAATGAAGAAAACTGTTTTGATGAAGTTGCTTGAATTTGTGCAATGTTGATTGGATCTTTTAAGCTTGCCAGGTCTTGAGTCTTTTTGATTTTTTGAGTCTTAGTTTGCTTGGGGACAAGCAAAGTTTTAGTTTGGGGTATTTTGATAAGCCTCTGGCTCACCTAGTTTTATGGCTAGTATGACCAGGGTTTTGTGCAAATTATATCGTATTTTCACCCAAATTAGATTAGATTGTCCTCAAGCAAGGTTTTGAGTCTCTAGAGTAGTTTTAAGTTAATTTAGCTAGTTTTAAGTCAAAATAATACACTTATGGTTATTTCCTTGTTTTCAGGTTAAGTAGAAGTTGAGAAAATAAAGAGCAGGGGATTCGCCCCGCGAAGGACATGCTCGCCACGTGACCCCGAAGCCTGACTGTTCCAAGAAAATGCTAAGTCTCTGGTTCGCCTCGCGAAGAAGGTCTCGCCCCGCGAGTATTGCAACCCTGAAAAAGTCAGAGACGATCACGGCTTGCCCGTGTTGAAGGTCATGGCCGTAGCAGTTTTGAAGTTGAAGAGTTTCGCCTCGCGAGAATCCATTCGCCTCGCGAGTCTGGAAGTCAGAGAGCATCACGGTTAGGCCCTGATGGCCATAACGGGCGTAAGGAGAAGACTCTTCAGATCCTCGCCTCGCGAGCAAGCACTTCGCCTCGCGAGAATGCCAAAGGTTACCGACTCTTCATGAAATTCGCCTCGCGAATGTGTGCTCGCCTCGCGAGCTAGCTGAATTCAAAATTTGTATAAAAGGCTGTTCTGAACATTTTGTAAAGACTTTTTGCTTCTCCATTTTTTCTGTTTTACGTTTTTCTCTGTGTGATTTCGTTTGTGTTATGGAGAACTAAGTTTCTAGGATTGATCTATTGTAATTGATTTCCATACACTTGAGGTTCTTGTATTTTCCTGTTTTGTATGCTTTTCCCTCTTCAATGACATGCTTTGTATTTCTGTTTGCTTAATTCAGGAGTATACTGTATTGTGTTGATTTATTTCTGGTGATATCATGTTCCTATAATTAATCGCATCTGCTTAATTTGCGTGTGTACATTTCGTGTTCGCTTAGTTCACGAAGGGCTTAACCCCGTTTGCTTAATTCGGGAATAGGGACATGTATCTGTAGTAGTGGTTTCGCTTGTAAATTGCTACTACAACCAGGAGGGGATTAGAATCTGCGTAGGGCTTGGAAATTACATGAACCTATGATAGTTAGGAAATTGAGAACAATAGATCAATCTGTTTTTGGCTATTTGATAACCTCCTTAAACTGCTTGTTTTCGATTACTCTGTTTTTTATTATTCTGTTTTCTTTGATTAAATCTCAATCCAAACCCCCCCAAAAAAACTTATTTTTGTGGAAAATAACATCTTAAGAGTCCTTGAGAGACGACATCCGAGTTGTCGCCCTAAACTACATTTTCAAACCCACTCGTCCTTTTTGGCGCGTGCGTGACAGCGCGACCAGTTGGTTTAATCGGGCACGGTTCTTGTATCCCGAGAGGGAACATTAACTTAATTAGGATAAATTCACCTTCAAAGCAAATTTCGATAATTAACAAGAGGGGTAGTCAATTTAGTAACATGAGCAATCTTGTTGGTAACCCAATTCACGGAAATCTCTTTTGATTTGAAAACCCCCAGATTTGATTTACTTTCCTATTTTATTCTTGATTTCGTTTTAGATATTTGATTTGTTAGTTAATCTTTTAAAAAAACCAAATCTTTTCCAAATCTTTTTTCTAGTCCAGTTTAATTGATTTAATAATTTATAGTTATTTAATATCACGGTCCCTGTGGATTCGATCTTTTTATTACTTGACGACGAAGCCGTTCGCTTGCGGATTCGCGCCCCATCAAGTTTTTGGTGTTGTTGCTGGGGACTGTGCTTTCTTGAATTTCAATTTAATTTTTAAATTGATTTTTTCTGTACATTTTTTTTATTTATTTTCTTTTTCTTTTTCTAGTGTATCTACCTCTCTCTTTGCAGGAATTTTTCTCTCTTATGCGAAGATCCCAAAGTCTCGGAAATCTTATTGAACTGGGATGGCTAGGCCAGAAGTTGAGGCGGAGAACTACACTATACCGCCTCTGTTAATTGGCATGATTAGGCAAAATCAATTTGGAGGATTACCCTCGGAGGACCCGAGTGATCATGTGGAGACATCCTTGGAGTTCACCGATGCAATAAGAATTCATGGTGCCCCAATTGATGCTATTCGCTTGAGGTTATTCCCCTCCTCTCTGACTGGAAAGGCAAAATCTTGGTTGAATCAAGTACCCACTAATACTTTGTCAACTTGGGACCAACTGGAACATGCATTCTTGGAGAAGTTCTTCCCTCCATCCAAGACTGCTTACCTACGAACTCAGATCACCGGCTTCTTCCAAAATGACGGAGAATGCTTATCCGAAGCTTGGGATCGTTACAAAGGATTGCTAGAGTCTTGCCCACATCATGGGCTCGAGAGGTGGTTGTTAGTGCATACCTTCTACAACGGATTGGATTACTCTTCGAAGGTGTCACTTGACTCCGCAGCTGGTGGAGCCTTTATGAATAGACCTCTGACTGAAGCATTCAATATCATTGAAAATGTAGCCACCAACTATCACCAATGGGGTTCAGAAAGAGGTAATAACTCGAAAAAGCTTTCGGGGGGTAAGTTTGAAATGAATAGCACTGATCTAATTATGTCTAAATTTGACTCTTTGAATAAACGCTTTGATAAGCTTGAATAATGTGAGTTCAATAGGTGCTACTAATTTTGTTTGTGAGATTTGTGGGATGCAGGGACATGACATAATGGAGTGCCCACATGGTATTGCCCCTGGATCCGGTGCTTCGGGGGAACAAGTGAACTCTTGTCACAACTTCTATGACACGAACCCGAAGTTGCCAAATTATGCTCCTCCAATCCTTACAACCAAGTGAGGAAGAATAATCCTTATCTCTCCAGGAAGGCCAAGGTAATAGGAAACCCGCATCGGGGTATCCTCAGGTACAAAAGTCTAAACTTGAGTCTCTTTTGGAAAATTTTGTTGAAACTCAAACAAAGCAAAAAGAAGAGTTTAGGCAACAAGGTAGGGCAGTTAATGAGGCAATAAAAGAGTTAACATCTAAGGTAGATAACTTAGCCATCCATAATAAGATGTTAGAAACTCAGATTGCCTAACAAGCTAGTACATATTCTAGAACTAAGGGTACGTTTCCAGGACAACCCGAAGTTAATCCCAATAAGCACTGTAATGCTATATACTTAAGGGATGATAAGCTTGGGGTAGTCGAAAAGGATGTGGAATGTGAGGAGGACATGAGTGAACAAGAAGAGATAGAGCCAAAGTATGTCCCTCCACCACCTTACTAACCCCCAATACCTTTCCCACAAAGGTTGGTCAAGAAAAAGAAAGTAGAAAAAGAAACTAAGAGCTTAATTGAGGAGCATGATACCATTATAAAAACTAATATGCCTCCTAAACTAAAAGATCCATGAAGTTTCTCTATTGCTTGCTCAATTGGAGAATTAAAAATAGACCAAGCCTTATGTGACTTAGGGGCTAGTGCGAGTTTGATGCCACATACCATCTTTGAGAGGTTAGGAACCAAGGAATTGAGTCCATCCAAGTTCTCTTTACAATTTGCGGATGGCTCAACTAAAACTCCTCTAGGCATACTAGAGAATGTTCCCATAAAGGTAGGGAAAATTTTCATTCCTACCGATTTCATGGTGTTGGATATGAACGGGAATTCTAAATTCCCTATCATTCTAGGAAGGCCATTTATGGCCACAGCTGGAGCAATAATAGATGTAAAAAATGGTAAGCTCTCTTTAAATGTAAAGGAAGGTAGGGTGGAATTTGATTTGACTAACTCATATAACAACCCTTCTTTTGAGAGTCATGTGTACAGGATTGAAATAATTCCTCCAAAGGTGAGGGAAGAGCTTAACATGGAAGCAACTCCGAAACTTTGCATGACAAATGATGCACCAAATAATGATGAAATCGGAGATGCTCAACATGTGGAGTTAAAACTTCCGCTGGGAGGAAGTAAGGCCATGAAACTCAGAGTGAAAAGAGCAAAGCGAAAGTGCATGTGGCCATATTAAAAAAATAGGCTCTTTGAAGGACTTTCTTGGAAGAGAGGTGTTCTTTCACTTCCATGCCCAGCTGATCCCGGTTGATCCAAGCGAGTATGGTCAAGCTTAAGACCGTAAATAAGCGCTTCTTGGGAGGCAACCCAAGATTTCTTTCTCTTTTTAATTTGTTTTTGAATTTTGTTTTTGAATAATTTGAGAAGATTAAGAGAAGAAAGATCACAAATTGATGGTTTTGTCAAGTATTTTCAGGTTATGATTGCATGAAGAGCAAAAAGGCAAGGAAAAATGAAGTAAGAGGAGATCATGGCCTGCCCCTGATATCCATCATGGCCATGATGTAAGACCAGAATTGATCATGCCCAGGCCGTGACAGGGGTCACGACCGTGATTAGCCAACAGCTAAAGATCAGAAAGGAATACGGCCCAACCGTGATAGCCCTCACGGGCGTGATGAGAAGGACCCAGAAGATCAGAATGTATCACGACCTAGCTGAGATGGAAGTCACGGTCGTGACAGGTCAGCTCCAACAGATCAAAATCTAGAACCGCCCAGCCGTCATGTATATCACGCCCGTGATGGGGACTCGCTTGACACCAGAACTGGTCACGGCCTAGCCGTGATGAACGTCACGGTCGTGACACGTCTTCCAGTAGCTCTTTGACTGGCATGTGAGCCAACACCCTCCACCACCTCGGTGAGTTGTTCCATTTTTCTCCTCTCTTAGACTTGATTATTTACATTGGGGACAATGTAAGTTTTTAAGCTTGGGGTAGGGGTATTATTTTTGGTTTTATTTTTTGCATTTTTATTCATGTTGCATTCATATAGGCATAGTTTTGCATAATCACATGATTAGATTGCCCCTTGCTTAGAGTATGCATCCAATTGTGAGAACTTTGTGCCAAATGAATTGAGACAGTGATTTTTTGAACCAAATTTTTGTATTCTTGTGATAGGCTAAAAATAAAAATGCTTGATATGATCTTCTGATAGTTGATAATTAGCATGTGGTTCCTTAGATTTGTGTTTCTCATTGATTTTAAACTACTAAATGTGAGATTTTTTTAGCCTAAAAGGGGTACTCACTAAATCCACCCCATTCCTTGTGATTGAATGTTTTATTCCTCTTGGGTTGTGTTCTCTATAACTTGACTTGAAACCGTTTTGAAACTTAAAAATTTCTGAAAACATATTAGAAAATGATTGAGGCACTAGGTATTTTTTTGGCCTTCTAAGCTTTGACTGATTAAATGCTACCCCTTAGTTGCTCAGTTTTGAGCCTAAAAGAATATCATACTTTTCTTGGTACCTTGATTTATTTTGATGAACGATGCTTGGTATGACACCTTTTAAAGTATTGCAAAAAGGGCAAAAAGGTAGTTTGAAAAATAAAATTATGGGATGAAAAAGTTAGAAAAATATTTCTCATAAGTTGGAAATCTCCCTTCTCCAAATTTAAAAAATAAAATAAAATAAACAAAAAACAATGGAGAAGGAGATGAGAAATAGAAAGTGAGAAATAAAAGAAAAAGAAAAAAAGAAAGGTGGAAAAGTGAATGAAAGCCCAAAACGGTATTTTAGAAGGTTGTCATACTTTGCATTGTTTGATATTTTGTTTAGCCTTCTTGAATTTCCCCTTTCTTGATTTCCCCACCTAACAATTAATCCCATGGCCCCATTACAACCAAAATAAAAGACCTCTTGATTCTTATGTGTTTTCATTAATAAAGTAGAGATTTGGTTAATAGTCAAGCTTATGGTAGAATACCTTCCTTGAGGAAATTGAACGAATTGTCATATACCCTTAAACACTTGAGTGAGGTGAGAAAAGCGTCCGAATTAGTAAGAGATATGAATTTAGGGAACCTAAGCTTCTAATTGGACTTGAAATTGATTGTCTCTTGGCTTCTTATTGGATATTCATGTTACTTGGATTTATTACTCGGGTTCTTGGTTCACTGTCCATACTCTGATTGTTGATCTTGTCTGGCCTTGGTTATTGCTTGATGACAAGCAAAATCTTAAGCTTGGGGTAGTTTGATGAGTGTGATTACACCTCATATTTCTTTATCATATTACATGCATTTTCATGTAGTTTAGGCATTTTAATTTGATTTTTTTTAGTTTTTACCTTGAAACGGGTAAGGCGTTTTTGTGGTGTTATTGTGTAGGAATTGAAGATTAAAATGTTCAAGATCAACCATGATGGAGCTTGCATTAAGATGGATCTTGAAAAGCAATAAAACTGGGCCAAACAAAGGCCATCACGGCCTAGCCGTGACAGCCATCACGGCCATGATCAAGCAAGGCCGAAAAGAAAAGAACGAAAAAGTCAGAACCTGTCACGGCCGTGACAGGCCATCAGTGCCAAGTTTTACAAGAAAGAATCTGTCACGGCCTGGCCGTGACAGGCATCACGGCTGTGACGCACAATATCTGGAATTTTAAAACCCGATTTGATCTGATTTTGTAATTTCTTGGGATTCAAGTTAACCTACTCTATAAATAGGGCAATTAGGCTCGAAAATAGGGATCCCCTTGGGCTACTACCTTAGGCAAAAACTAGGATTTCTCTTCTTCTCAATTTCTTCTCTTAGGTTTTCTTTTTAATCTTTTGTTAATCAAGCTTGCTATGAACATGGCAATGCTTGAATAGCCTTTTTATTTCTAGGAATTGGGGCTATGCCCAAGACTTGTTTTATGTTATGAATTGACGTTTTACTTCTTGTTAATTTCAATTTGCTTTCGATTTAATTCCTATTGCATGAATTACTTGTGAATTTGGTGCGCACTTATTTGCATGTCATAGATACTCTAAGGAGGAACCTAGCGGTGAACTTAGGTATTAGATCTATAGGAATCAAACTTAGGACTTAAATCACGAGAGTTTGAAGCGGTCCTTCGAGTTGTCATAAAGTTTAAAGGGTTCGATTTAAATTCAATTACCACGAGAGTAGGGGTTGTTTAATCGGGCACAGTTCTTGTATCCCGAGAGGGAACATTAACTTAATTAGGATAAATTCACCTTCAAAGAAAATTTCGATAATTAACAAGAGGGGTAGTCAATTTAGTAACATGAGCAGTCTTGTTGGTAACCCAATTCCTGAAAATCTCTTTTGATTTGAAAACCCCCAGATTTGATTTACTTTCCTATTTTGTTCTTGATTTCGTTTTTAGATATTTGATTTGTTAGTTAATCTTTTAAAAAACCACATCTTTTACAAATCTTTTTTTTCTAGTCCAGTTTAATTGATTTAATAATTGATAGTTATTTAAGTTCCCGGTCCCTGTGGATTCGATCTTTTTATTACTTGACGATGAAGTCGTTCGCTTGCGGATTTGCGCCCCATCAGTCCTTTCCCCAATTGTTTAAGGGTATCGTTTCTCCCAAATATATATATAGTTGTTCCCACAGTAATTCAACATATTATAAAACATCATAGGAAGTTCATAACATTAAGTATATAACTACTAGGAACTCCTCAGGTCGACTCCTTTTACCTCAGGAATCGTACAGGCCTCCACTTCCTCAGAATAGTCTCAAATAACCAACTACTTAGAGATTCCTTCACAAATCAATAGAGTACAAGTTAAAATTCGAAGATATCCTATTAATCCTTTTAGGGGTGATTTTCAGCCAACACTAGGAAAATGAGCTAGGAATTTTTGTTGAACTTAAGCTCCTAGATCTTGATCATATAGGTCCTAGGGAGCTTAAATCAAGAATTGGAAAAATGAAACAAAATCACTCATCCTCTCTCAATCTCAGTTTCGGCCTCATGGGTAGGGGTTTGGGGTTCCAACTTTTTTTTCTCTAACAACAACAATATACATCATAGAAGCATGAGGTGAGTTTGGTTTCATGTACTTGGATCATTATAAGCAACAAAGATTCAATTTTCATGAAAGTGAAAAATGGATTTCAAACTAACATGATCATGAAAATAGGTATGATGAACATAAAGAGAAAAAGAAGATTGAGGTTATGAGTTTACCTTAGACTTAGGAAGATTGAAGATGTTGATGATGGAAGAACTTGGTTGAGCTCCAATGATAACTTAATGGCTAAGTTTGGCAAGTAGAAAGAAGAGAAAATTGATAGTGTTTGGGGTGGGGGGGGGGGGCGCTCGGTTTGGGGTTTTATAGAGGGGGGAGGAAAGACAAATTTTTATTAAGGTGTGTTTGGCAAAACTAATTAGGATTAATAGGTTTTTAGGTAGTATAATAATATATTTAAGTGTAATTATGAGACAAAAGTTATAATATGACAAATTTTCATGAGTCCCATCAACCACCTTTATCATCTCTGCTCCACATTATCTCTGCACCACACCTTGTTCTGTTATTTACCCGACTCAAATTTCCTCTGCGTGCCTTCATTAAATATTTCGCCCGCATATAATATTTTATTTTCGAGTGAAAATTCTGAAATGACTCCTATCACTTGAGATCAGAGTAAAAGTCATTGATTTTTCGTTCACGAGTCAAAATTAGGTTATCTGATCAGTAAATTCTTACTGACAATGATAACATAGACCGGGTTTCGTCTAAGTTCCAAACCTAAAATTTAACTGGAATCTTATTATATCTAATAGAATTCAGAAATGATGTTGTTACAGTCAAAATCACATTCTAGATTTCGGATAAAAATATCCACATCTAAATATATCAACAGATATAAGAAAACGATAAAAATTGGGGTGTTACATTACTACCCCACTAAAAAAAATTCGTCCTCGAAATTACGCACCTGGAAAAAGTTCAGGATATTGTAATTTCATGTTGTCCTCAGTCTCCCAAGTCGTCTATCCAGTTGTATCATTCCAAATAACCTTGCTAAAGAGAATTGTTTATCCTTGAGTTGCTTAATCATTCTATCTTCGATTCGTACAGGTGATGCTTCATAAGATAAGTTTTCTTTTAATTGTACTTCATCGGGTTCGATTATATGCGATGGATCAGGAATATACTTCCTAAGTTGTGAGACATGGAATACATCATGAATGTTTGAAAGAAAAGGAAGCAAAGCAATTTGATAATCTACTGGACCAATATGATGAAGAATTTGATATGGTCCAATGAATTTCAGATTGAGTTTCTTGGACTTTAGGACTCTACCTACCCCAGTCGTGGGTAATGAATCTCAGGAATACGTGTTCACCTTCTTGAAATTCGAGAGGTCGCCTTCTCCGATCTGAGTAACTCTGTTGCCTGCTTTGAGTTTCTTTCATCCGCTCACGGATTTGTTTAACTTTTTTCGACGTTAGATGCACGATTTCAGGACCAAGAATCACGCTTTCTCCATCTTGGTACCAACACAAGGGTGTCTAGCACTTTCGCCCATACAAAGCCTCATTAGGAGCCATCCCTATACTTGCGTGAAAACTGTTGTTGTACGTAAATTCAATCAGTGGCAAGAGATCATCCCACCCTCCACGATGATCTAGGACACACATCCTCAACAAATCTTCTAGTGATTGAATTGTTCTCTCTGTTTGTCCATCTGTTTGAGGATGATATGCTAAGCTTAATCGCAATTTGGTTCCTAATGCTTGTTGCAAACTTCCCCAGAAACGTGAAGCGAACTTCGGATCTCGATCTGAAACGATACTCGAAGGCACTCCATATAGTCTAATTATTTCCTTGATTTAAACACTGTTAACTTCTCCACAGTGAAATTTGTTTTGACAGGCAAGAAATGGGCTGATTTCGTTAACCTGTCCATGATTACCCAAATCAAGTCAAACCCTTTGGAAGTTCTAGGTTAACTTACTACAAAATCCATTGATATATTGTCCCACCTCCATTTTAGTACATCCAACGATGTAAGCATTCCTCCGGGTCTTTGATGTTCTATTTTTGCTTTTTGACAAGTCAGGAACGATGCTACATATTCTGCAACTTACTTTTTCATGCCTAGCCACCAAAACCTTTGTTTCAAGTCTTGATACATCTTTGTTGATCCAGGATGAAGACTTAGCTTACTTTTGTGTGACTTTTCCAGAATCATTTTCTTCATCTCCGGATTGTCTAGTACACAAATCCTTCCCTTGCACCTTAAAATTTGATCTGATCCTAAGCTGAACTCGGTCGTTTTTCCTTTCTTCCATCAAGTCTTTCTTCTCCCGGATGAACGCATCCACAACTTGTTGTTCTCGTATTTCTTCCATTAGTCCACTAGAAATTTTAATCATTCCTAAACTGATTTTATCTCGGCTTACTTCCATAATCAAATTGAGATCACGGAACTTCCCAATCAGTTCAAGCTTTTTCACCATCATAGTTGAGATATGAATGGCCTTTCGACTCAGTGCATCTGCTACCACGTTCGCTTTTCCTGGATTATACTGCAACGTGAAGTCACAATCTTTCAAGATTTCCATCCACCGTCTCTGCCTCAGGTTCAGCTCTTTTTGGTCAAACAGGTACTTCAAACTTTTGAGGTCACTAAAAACATCAAACTTTGCTCCATAGAGATGATGTCTCCACATTTTCAGTGCAAAAACCACGGCAGCTAATTCTAGGTCATGCGTCGAATAATTCCTCTCATGAGTCTTCAGTTGACGTGACGCATACGCTACAACCTTCCGATGTTGCATCAACACACAACCTAAGCCTTGATGTGAAGCATCACAATAGACTTCGTAAGGTTCATTTGGTTCAGGAAGTATTAATATAGGCGAAGTCGTCAGTCGTTCTTTTATTCTTCGAAAGCTTTCCTTGCACTTCTCAGTCCATATGAAAGGTTGGTCTTTCTTTGTGAGTTGAGTTAAAGGTGCTACTAACTTCGAAAAACCTTCTATAAATCTTCGATAATAGCCCGCTAATCCAACAAAGCTTCGAATTTCCGTCACCGTCTTTGGTCATTCCCAAGAAAGTACAGCTTCCACTTTCGCAGGATCTACTGCAGTTCCTTCTTTAGTAATCACGTGCCCCAAGAATTTCACTTCATCCAGCCAAAATTCGCATTTAAAAAGTTTTGCGTACAAAACCTTCTCACGCAGAATTTGTAAAACTTGTCGCAAATTTTCTTCATGTTCCTCATAACGCTTTGAGTAGATGAGAATATCATCAATAAACACTACGACGAACCTATCAAGAAACGGACTAAAAATATGATTCATGTAGTCCATAAAAACAGCAGGTGCATTCGTCACTCCAAAAGGCATTACGAGATACTCATAATGTCCATAACGAGTTCTGAACGCAGTCTTGGGTATATCTTCTGTCTTTACCCGTATTTCATGGTAACCCGTCCTTAGATCAATCTTTGAGAATACCATAGCTCCTCTCAATTGATCCATCAGATCGTCAATGCCCGGTAAAGGATATTTGTTCTTGATTGTCACCTTGTTGAGTTGTCGGAAATCCATGCAGAGTCTCAAACCTCCGTCTTTCTTCCTTACCAGCAACACCGGTGCTCCCCACGGGGATACACTCGGTCGTATGGATTGCTTTGGTAAAAGATCCTCAAGTTGAGCCTTCAATTCCACAAGTTCCTTTGGTGACATTCGGTATGGAGCGATAGAAATCGGACCGGTTCCTGGAACTAAATCGATGGAGAATTCGATATCTTGAATTGGTGGCAAACCCGGGACATCGTCCGGAAAAACATCTGGAAACTCTTTTACTACCGGCACAGTACTCAAATCGATCCCCCCTCGATTTCTAAACTAGATAAAAACAGGCATTCCTGATCTCTTTCTTTCGAAGAGGTTCTTACTTGGTTGGTAGAGAAAAATCCAGAAATCTCAGGATCAGGAAAAACTAAAGTTTTCTGAGCACAGTCAAACAGGATATGGTTGGAAGATAACAAATCCATGCCTAAAATTACATCTAACTGTATTAAAGGCAAGCATATCAAATTCACAAGAAAATGTCTATCCTAAATGATAATATGACAGTTTAGACATATTGAGTTTACAATAACTGGTTCAGCAGTAGGAGTTGAAACAATTAAATCATATGACATGGAAGAAACAGGCAATTCTAAATGTCTCACACTATCCATCGAAATAAAAGAGTGTGTTGCACCCGAATCAAACGGTACAGTTAAAAGATTACCTGCTATATCACAATTACCTTGTATCAAATCATCAGATTGTGAAGCCTTAGCACCGCACATGGTATAAACCCTTCCCTTAGTCGTTGGGTTGTTGGTTCTAGCATTGTTGGAAACTGGTGCAGACCTATGAGCATTACAGTCTCTGGATATGTGTCACATCTGTCCACAATTGAAGCATTGTATCCCTTTCAATGCACAGTCATTGGTAGTACGATTGGTTCTCCCACACTTGTAGCATTTCTGAAGATTGCCTTGACCTTGATATCTCTGGCTCCCACTCCCAGATGCAGCAGCAACTGGACGGTACGAATGTTGATTCTAGTTGTTTCCGGGTGATCTATAGTATGGTTTCCTCTGAGCTTGCTTTCCTCATTGATCTTGGAACTGGGTTTTGAATCTGGAGGGTCCTCCGACATTTCCTTGACTGTCTTTTTCCTTCTTCATCTGTTCAATTTTCCGACTCATTTCCACCAGAGCTTGACAATTCCTTATCTACAATGGTAAAACAAAGTCCGTGATTTCAAACCTCAAGCCAGCCTCAAATCTCTCGCATTTCCAGCTTTCATTGGGTTGTGCTTGAAAGAATCAGAAGTACTTAGCAAGCGACTCGAACCTCGCTGCATACCCCCTACAGATCGAGACATTTGTTTTCGACCCAAGAACTCTTGTCCTTTTCTCAATCCTAGCACTTTGAGGAAAATATTTTTCCAAAAAGGCCTCACGGAAGACATTCCAAGTAATCTCCTGCTGGTTAGCAAGCAGCAGCTATTTGGGTCCCTTCCACCAGTATTTGGCATCTCCTAACAATAAGAAGGTTGCATACGGAACCTTGACTTCTTCTTGAGTATGAATTAACTCAAAAAATTTCTCCAATTCTTCTATCCATAAATCTGCCTTGTCAGGACCAGTCTCTCCATGAAATTGGGGTGGATTCTGACGTTTGAAAGCCGTTAGTCCCTTTCCTTCAGCAGCAGCTTGAGTCTGAGCATTCATCGCAGTAGTTTGAAGAGCAATAGCAGCAACAACACTTGCCATCGCTTGCGCTACATAATCAGGTACATTAATATCTTCATAGTGTTCCTCAAATTCACTTTGTCCAACTATTCGGCCACCTCCACGGCCTCTTCCACGACCGCGACCACATCCACATCCACCTTCGATTTCCATAACTGACCTATAATATGCAATCAGTTAAATCCCAACTTGAAATTGAGATATATTCTCACTTAACGACACCCATTACTTCAAGAAGTGATTTATACAGGTCTTGTTCAGAGATTTACACAACTTAAACATAACGGACCTATTCCCAAAGATTCCCGAAAGACTCGACCATCTCTGATACCACTAATGTAACATCTCCTTTGGTATTACACGACTTTCCATTCTATAGAAATAAAATAAAATAGAAAGTATATACTGAAAGCTGGTTACTTTCGGAAATTACTTACAATCTTGTGTATAGTAAAAAATTCGACAAAGTCTCCTCTATAATTTCAACATTCTAAACAAAACACCTGCTAATGTACTTATATTTACATTTGAAAGAAAAGCTCTCCCAGACATAAACATCCATATGTATAACTATGCATCATTTATATTACGATCCTATAACCAGAAGTCATCGATCCTGAGTTCTAACAGTTGGTAAATAAAAATATACAGACATAAGATGTACCAAAAACCAGGGTTCGGCAGAGAAGACCACTAACACAAAAAAAAAAAAAAAAAAACTTGGTTCTCGATAGCCGAAATATACAAACCTTGTGGAGTTAGCACTACCCATAAACCAAACTACCAAAGACTAATCTGGTCATATAGAGATGTCCATTAGGGAGACCTCCGTGGTCATCCCCATGGTCCGATAGATCAGGTGACACAGCTCCCATAGCCTCAGCCTCCACTGGCTCTATCCCATTATCAAGAGGTTGGTACTCTAGTGCATCAACCTCAGGCTCCTCTGGATCCTCCTCTGCACGATCCTCCTCAGCAGGGTCAACCTCAGGAAGCTCTTCGGCAACCATGATATCCTCGTCGTCTTCCTCCCCTCCATAGATGATAATAGGAGCAGGGAGTGGTGACTCTGGTGCTCCTCCAAGTGCAGCCGGCTGATGGTATGTGTTACCAGACTCGACCAAGTGACGCAGAAAAGTCCATATAGGAGGTAGTGGAACCTCCACGGTCTTCACCCTTTAAGTGCACGATGTAATACCCTCCTTTGTACCCTTTGAGGACAGCAGTGGCCCCGTGTAAGATGCGCTACGGGCCCCGGGGTGGATAACCCATGCGCCGGTGTCCTCTCGAAAATCAAAGTCGTGGGCCAGATAGCCCGAGTGGATCATGTGATGCAGGGGGTCCATCTAAACATATAAAATAAAATACCACAACAGAGAACAAGAACAAGGGAAAATATAAAGGTGAGTTACCAATATATGAGTTTATAACATAGCAGTCATATATTTAACATCATAAACACATTAAAATATAATGATAACAAATCATAGAGTAATAGTTATAAGTATCTCGAGTATTTTTAGAACAAGAGTATTTTATCACTTATGTCTTAACACTTAAATATTCACTTTCTAAACTTTCAAATCTCCAGAGGTCCTAACTTCCCTTCTTCGAGTATGGTAGGTCACGATATGCCTATAACACAATTGTTTCGCGTTGAGTGGCCTCTATAATGGGTCATTTCCCCAATTGTTCTAGGGCATCGTATCTCCCCTACATAATATTTGGATAGTTCCCTATCGAGTATATTCAAGCAGGGTAATCGATTTCCACAACAAGAGGTTGCAAAGCCCCGAGCATTTCGTGGAGTTCGAGCCCGAATGTCCCTAAAGACCCAAAGACCCAAAAATATGCCTTTGGTCCGTAACTATCAAATTTGTCAGTTCACTCCGTGTGAAACTGTAGCTTGACAGCACGTCTGCCAGAAACATATTTCATACATTAATTAATCTTTTAAAATCAACTTCGAATTTTAAAGATATTATCAAAGGCTTTTGAATCTCTTTCTCAAACGAACACTAGTCCGACGTCTCGGAAATTTAGGTTCTTCATACTAGGAACACTAGCCCGGCTTTACCGGCACTCCGAATCCAACCCTACACCTCAGTCATCCGAATTCAGCCCGGGTTTATAGCACGGTATTCTAGGTCATTTCCTTTTTCTCTTTCCAAAGAAAACCAATCTCATTTTTTTCTTGTCACTTTCCTGAGTTCATACACATTTTAATAAAATAAAGTTTCTGCTCACATGCCATGACTAACATCATGTCTCAACCAGTCAACAATTCATAACACAGACAACGACAGTAATTCAACAAATTATAAAACATCATAGGAAGTTCAAAACATTAAGTATATAACTACTAGGAACTCCTCAAGCTGACTCCCTTTACCTTAGAAAATCGAGTTTCTTGTCTTGGAAGGAATCGTACAGGCCTCTGCTTCCTCAGAACAGTCTAAAATAACCAACTACTCAGAGATTCCTTCACAAATCAATCGAGTACAAGTTAAAATTCGAAGATATCCTATTAATCCTCTTAGGGGTGATTTTCGGCCAACACTAGGAAAATGAGCTAGGAATTTTTGTTGAACTTAAGCTCTTAGAGCTTGATCATATAGGTCCTAGGGAGCTTAAATCAAGTGTTAGAATTGGAAAAATGAAACAAAATCACTCATCCTCTCTCAACCTCAGTTTCGGCCTCAGGGTAGGGGTTTGGGGTTCCAATTTTTTCTCTCTCTAACAACAACAATATACATCATAGGAGCATGAGGTGAGTTTGGTTTCATGTGCTTGGATCATTATAAGCAACAAAGATTCAAGTTTCATGAAAGTGAAAAATGGATTTCAAACTAACATGATCATGAAAATGGGTATTATGAGCATAAAGAGAAAACGAAGATTGAGGTTATGAGTTTACCTTAGACTTAGGAAGATTGAAGATGATGATGATGGAAGAACTTGGTTGAGCTCCAATGATAACTTAATGGCTAAGTTTGGCAAGAAGAAAGAAGAGAAAATTGAGTGTGCGGGGGGGGGGGTTGGGGTTTTATAGAGGGGGGAGGAAAGACAAATTTTTATTAAGGTGTGTTTGGCAAAACTAATTAGGATTAATAGGTTTTTAGGTAGTATAATAATATATTTAAGTGTAATTATGAGACAAAAGTTATAATATGACATTTTCGTGAGTCTCATCAATCACCTTTATTATCTCTACTACACATTATCTCTACACGACATCTCGTTCTGTTATTTACCCGTCTCAAATTTCCTTTGCGTGCCTTCATTAAATATTTCGCTCGCATATAATTTTTTATTTTCGAGTGAAAATTCCGAAATGACTCATATCACTTGAGATCAGAGTAAAAGTCATTGATTTTTCGTTCACGAGTCAAAATTAGGTTCTCTAATCAGTAAATTCTTACTGACAGTGAGAACACAGACCGGGTTTCGTCTGAGTTCCAAACCTAAAATTTAACTGGAACCTTATTCTATCTAATATAATTCAGAAATGATTTTGTTTCAGCCAAAATCACTTTATAGATTTCGGATAAAAATATTCACATTTAAATATATCAACAGATATAAAAAAGCGATGAAAATTGGGGTGTTACACCTATCATGACTCTCTCCATAATGTTATCCTCCCAAAGTGGGGGAATAACTTTTTCACATGGAGTCCACCCCCTTTTTTCTTTCTACCTTTTTTTTTTTTTGCATGGAACCAAACGAGGGGAAATCAACTTAATTTTTCTCCTATTTTCCTTCCACTCTTGTTCTTTCTTTCACTTTATACTCTTCTAAACGAAGTGTAAATGTTCAAAAATAAGTTTTCCTTTTATGCAATGAAATTGCTACAAAGCTTGATTTTCCACACAATTGGATGACTTTGGTGCCTTTGTATATATCGGGAGCCAAATCATAATAACATATACTCCCTATTCATAGCACCTCTGCATGTTAATAAGGCGATGTAATTTAATCTAGCAAGTATCAATGCAACTGAGAATCGAGGCACACAATGCATATTCGATCAAAAGCATATGTTTAGCATTAAACATTAACACATGGAATCTAGTAGATGGATATAAAGGAAAATACAAAACAAGTGGATTGAATTGGAAATGGAAGACTAAACCCTTTCGACTCAAACTGGTTAAGCTTGTGTGTGATCGAATATCAAGTTAATTCAATGGTAACTTTAAAATAGTTACTCCAAATTATCACATTTCATTGTGTGTGTGAGTATGTGTTGCGGGTAATTACATGTACCCAAATCCATGGACATGTCTATTTAGTGGGGAATTACCCTAAATATCATGAATAATTTTTGTGGATACCCACGAAACTCGAGCACAACACTCTAACTGTTGGACTGCATGAACACACCTACCCTCAACCATGGTTCACAACCACAAGTGGTTGACGAGGAAGGATTGCAACTATTTGAAGGATGCAAAAGCAAAAGGTAGGACATATCTTCGTAACAGTGAAGTGCTGCTACCTTCCATTGCTATCCAATAACATGGTCCATTTCTCAATTTTTTTATGGAAGCTGCTACCTACACATCTTCCATCCACCTCCACACTTTTAATTTTGATGCATGAAACTACCATTTTGCCCCTATAAGTTTCAAAATCCATTTATCTCCTTCCTCTCTCTTATTCTTGGTCGGTTCACACCACACCCCCCACACCTCTGCCTCTTGTTCCTCTTCGCTTCACACCCGCTCTTCTCATCCACACACACCCCTTCCTCTCTTCATCTTATTCACATTCTAGGAACTGAGCACTGGTACAGAACCACACACTAGCAAGCTCTCACTCCATTTGGTAAAATACGGTAACCAAAAGCTTATCTTCATCGAATTCACATACTTGTTCCCAAAAAACAATCCAGGACTCACCATATCTTCCAAAATGGATTTGATAGAGTAAAAATATCCAAATTCAGTCTAAAAACTAAAAAAAATAAAAGGGTGCATTTAGCAGTTCAGATGAAAGATTAGAGAAACCCGCCACAATATATTCAAGCATCAAAGTTACAAAGTTCTGGGGAATAAGCTCTCATCCTCTTAGATTCACAGAAACAAGTGAAGGAAGCAATTAAAAGTGTGGAGTGGAAAATAAATCAGAAAAGAGAAAATATCAATGACTTGAAACGAATTCAATAAAAATATAATCTTTTCTATGAAAAAGAAAATGGGTGGATGAAAATTACAGAAAGAAAAAAGAGGCAAACGAGAGATGTGGGGAGAGTTTTGTTATTAGCAACTGTGGAGGGAGATGACTGAGAGGAAGGGATGCGGAAGTTGAGAGAGAAGAGGGTAAAAAATTAGAATAAATATATTTTTTACTATTAAGGATATTTTGATAATAATATTTTTTTTTAAAATGTGTGGGGATGAATGATGCATGTGTGGCAGTGTAGTGTAGATAGCAGTATCCTTTTTTGATTTAATTAAAAAACATTATGTCATTTTTATACTAGTTAGTGGGCTGTCTGTGATCTAATGGACCAAAAACCCGTTTGAACTTTATGTTAGGTGGACCAATTGTATAAACCCGCATTTAAATGGAGAAATATTTTGTCTGATCCTAATATGAATGGACTATGAGATTTACCAAAAATAAAATAAAAATATGAATGGACTATGAGTTACGTACTTGAATTGCAACTATATGTCGCGATCGTCCCATTCGGATACTGCAAAAAAAAAGGTAAAAAATAGATGAGTCGTCACCAATATTTTATTTGAGAAAAAAATATTGGAAAAACCATTTATTTAAGGTAAACTGGACTTAAAAAAAATAGAGATAAGTCCAGGAGTCGGTTACGAGTAGGGAAGGTGTTAGCACCCCACATCACCTGTTTAAAAAAAAAGGTGCCTCAAAATAATTGTGCAAATAAAATTTAACAACCTTTAAATATTTATTTTACCCAAAAATATTTAAAGAAAGAATTATCTTTAATTTTTAATATTTTAAATTTTTATTAATTTTTACATTTTTAAATTTATTGTTTATAAATACTAAATGAGGTTGAACAAGGCACATGAGTCCACAAGGCATCCTCAAATCTAAGGGACTGAACATGGCACCGTATCCATAGAGCATCCCTAAAAATAGACAAGTTTTATTTATTATAATTATATTTTATATTTCGTATTATATTGATTTTTGCATTTTTAAAATTTATTGTTTATAGAACCTAAATGAGGTTGAACATGGCACATGAGTTTACAGGGTAACCTCAAATCTAAGGGACTGAACATGGCACCATGTCCATAGAGCATCCCTAAAGATAGACAAGTTTAATTATTTTGATTAATTATTTTAACATAAAAAGAGACACAAAAAAAGAGGAAATTTAGTTTTGACTTGACAAGATGATTTATCTTGCTCCTACGTATTCTCGAGTGCGATGGGAAACTCAAAGCCACGTAGTTCTTTTGAAAAAGGCTTGATTTGTCGGTTGATTCTAATTTTTTGAAAAAAAAGATTTTTATTATTTTTTAAAAGGTTTGATTTTTATAAAAAGGTTTGATTTTTTTAAAAATATTTTTTATTTTATTTTTTTTATAAAAGAAGATTTTTATTTTTTTATAAAAGGTTTGATTTTTAGAAGGTTTGATTTTTTTTTTAAAAAGATTTTTCATTAAGAACCACCAAACTATTTTTTTTATAAAAGAAGATTTTTATTTTTTTTTATAAAAGGTTTGATTTTCAAAATGGTTTGATTTTTTTTTTTTTGAAAAAAATATTTTTTCATTAAGAACCACCAAACTGATTTTTTAAAAAGATTTTTTAATTTTTTTTTATAAAAGAAGATTTTTTTTATAAAAGGTTTGATTTTTAAAAAGGTTTGATTTATTTATTTTTTTTGAAAAAAAGAATTTTTCATTAAGAACCACCAAACTTATTTTTTAAAAAGATTTTTATTTTTATAAAAGAAGATTTTTTTTAATAAAAGGTTTGATTTTTTTTTTGAAAAAATATTTTTTCATTAAGAACCACCAAACTATTTTTTAAAAAGATTTATTTTATTTTATTTTATAAAAGAACGTTTTTATTATTATTTTTTTATAAAAGGTTTGATTTTTTTAGAAAAAAGATTTTTTCATTAAGAACCACCAAACTTCTCTCCTTAAAAAAAGAAATGATTTTTTTATTTTTAATTTTCTTTTGAAAAGGATTTTATTTTGTCTTTGTTAAGAAACAAAGAGGAAATTTTTTATTTTTTTGTTTTTGTTTTTTGTTTTTATATATATTTTGGAAAGGATTTTTTAGATCTAGGTTTCCCTTTTAATTTTTATCCTTGGCCCAAGTTCTAATGGATCAACATAAAACAAGCAACATAAAAAAAAAACCAATGGACCACATGCAACACAAGCCCAAACCATTAGACCCTAAAAACTCAAATAACTAATAAATATAATACCAAGTTAAAAGAAGAAAAATAACAACAGAGGGAGCCTCCTCTGACATTACCAACAGATTTGAAGTGAGGGGAACCAACGTTGGTGGATGGTTGAAGGGACACGACGGCGGTGGAGGGAGGACTGGAGGTGGTCGGCGTCTGGTGGCTTGATCCGCGGCGGCGAGCGATCGTGCAGGGAGGTCGACGACTAGGGCGGTGGTTCAGGTCCCTGGAGGTGGCGCGACCTGAGATGGAGCAGCGAGAGGGAGGCCGCGATGACGGTTCCGAGGCAGATCGCGGTGGTGGTGGGCTGAGGCGGAGGTGAAGGACGAAGCCGGTGGTCCGAGCGGAGCTGGTGGCGGTCGGCATCCGGTGCTGAGCTCGTGGGTCTGGTGGTGGTTGTGAGTGGTGAAGGTCTGTTATGTTCCTTTTTTGTTATTTGTTTAGATTTTATGTTGATTTTTGATTTGGGGTGAAATGAGGAAGAAGAGGATGGTTGGTTGAAAATGGTGGTGAAGATGAAGATGGTATGGTGAAGCTGATGGGTCAGAGAAGAGAATGTTGTATGTGTTTTTTTTTTCTTTCACTCTCCCTTCTCTGTTTGATGTCTCTGTGATTCAGTATTTTCGTTGCCTCCTTACTACTGTAGCAGCAGTGTATATATATATACTGGGATCACTGTGAGATAATGCCAAAATTTGTTGTTGCTCTGTTGAGAGGCAAGGACTGAGTGCTCCCACTACTCTGCTGGGTTGGTGCAAGGGGCAGAGGTGGTACACCATCATTTTAAGGAAAAAGCATAAGAAAACAAAAATGGGGAAATACAACAAAGTTGATTCATACCTTAAAGAAATTTTCTTATTTTATAAAACAGAAAGCATCTCTGGTTTTTTTTTTTTTTTTTTCCTTTTTTTTAATTTGGATCATTTGGATAATGGGCTTGTAACAACAAAATAAAATTGGGCTACATCTAATTCTATCAAAAACATTTTCAGTTTTTTTTTTCATTTTTATATTTTTTAATTTTTGTTTTCAAAAATATTAATTAAGAGAAAAAATACCCGGACAAAATTAGGCGTTCACAGCTGCCCCTCTTTACTTATTTCTTATTAGATAGTAGGTGTAATCGTAGTTAACCTATTATCGTTATAAAAAACGAGTAAAGACATAAACTCCAATTTTCGCCGGGATACGTAGGCAAGCAAAAGGACCCGTGACTACAAAGTGATTTCTTGTAAAGATCTAGTGGGTTGGATTGCCCACTGTGGTCTACACATGAAAAGCTTGCAGGGTGGATTGCCTGCTAAGCTTAAAAACAATTATAAAGAGCTTACGGGGTGGATTGCCCGTTAGAAGCCCGAACAGAAAGATAGAATAGCTTACGGGGTGGATCGCCTGTCAGAAGCTCGAACAGAAAGATAAAACACGGGGTGGATTGCCCGTCATAAACTCGAACAAAAAGATAAAATGAGCTCACGGAGTGGATTGCCCGCCAAAAGCTCGAACAGAAAGATAAAAGTGAGCTCACGGGGTGGATTGCCCGTCAGAAGCTCGGACAGAAAGATAAAATAGCTTACGGGGTGGATTGCCCGTCAAAAGCCTGAACAGAAAGATAAAAATGAGCTCACGGGGTGGATTGCCCGTAGAAACTCGAACATAAACATAAAAGAGTTCACGGGGTGGATTGCCCGTCAAAAGTTCGAACAGAAAGATAAAAGTGAGCTCACGGGGTGGATTGCCCGTCAGAAACTCGAACAAAATGATAAAATTAGCTCACGGGGTGGATTGCCCGTCAAAAGCACGAACAGAAAACATAAAAGAGCTTACGGGGTGAATTGCCCGTCATAAGCTTGGTTATGAGGCCAGATAGACAAATGCAATGCATGAGTGTTGGTTTTACTCATTGATGGAATGACAATGTATGAGATGGCTTTCATGATTGATGAAAACTCAAATAACTATCTTTCAATTCAACACACAATGAACGATGATGATGAAAACCCTTATTATACTTTTGTTCGATGTAAGATATACTTTTGATGAAAAAATATTTCTTCTTTGCTGTTTCTTTTTCATTATTGGATCCTTGACCCCTTAAAAGTGTCGATCACAGTCAATCTTGAGGATGAACTAAAACAAGGCCCATCTTTTTGGGGAGGGATATCTTGCACTTTTTTTTTCTGATGTTGATGATAATCATCCTAGTGGTTGATTCTTGATATTCATTCCTTTCTTCAGTGCCCTTCATCGGGGAACCATCGTGCCCCCCATGACCTTTTGAGGCTTTCTAAGGAATTCTAACTGCTTAAAAAACCATTACTTGTTTTACATTTCAGTATATACTTATCAGGATGAATGCGTACACACAAATGACAAAAGTTATGAGAAAGGGACCAAGGTAGCGAAACAAAATAAAGGAAGTCAATATCATTATTTTGGACTGAAAATGTATACAAAGCAGGTATTACAATGGAGTATGGGATTGCAAAAAGTTTAGGGAGTGGAATCACATCTCCTTAAGTGACATCTCTTCCCATGACTAGTGTTAGTATCTCTCATACCATCTCGACTGCTCATTAATCCTCATCTGAGCGTGCTATCTGCTCCAGTCTTCATCATCTAGCCCACTGATTTCCCTAGTTCATCGGCTTGACGACACTTCCATTGTTATGTTTTTATTTTTTTGAACCCTAACTTTTGCCTACACCGCCTTTTCAGGTTTTCAGCCTAGCGGGTTGCTCTAACTTTTGCCTAGACTGACTTTTGAGATTTTCAGTCTAGCGAGCTTTTCTTTTTTCATTTTTCACTTTTTCTTTTCTTTTCTTCTTCTTGGGAAGTGTGTCCAAGCATAATACTTTTTTACTGCATCTGAGTTTACAGGGAGTGGAAGATCTTCCCCATCCGTCCTAGTGAGAATTAAAGCCCCTCTAGATAATGCCTTTTTCACTACGTAAGGTCCGTCGTATTTCGGGGTCCACTTCCCTCGATGATCCTTTTGGATTGGTAGGATCTTTTTGAGCACTAGATCACCTTCCCGAAACTGCCGGGGGTGTACTTTCTTCTCGTAAGTTCTCATCAACCTTTTCTGGTACAATTGACCGTGACACAGTGCTGCTAATCTCTTCTCTTCGATGAGGTTCGATTGGTCTAGTCGATCCTGAACCCACTCATCTTCTTCCAGTTCTGCTTCTCTCAGTACCCTTAATGAGGGGATATCTACTTCAATCGGGAGCACTACCTCCATCCCATACAGTAAAGAATATGGCGTTGCCCCTGTCGAGGTGCGAATAGAGGTACGATAGCCGTGCAAAGTAAAAGGTAACATCTCGTGCCAATCTTTATACGTCACTACCATCTTTTGGACAATCTTCTTGATATTTTTATTAGCGGCCTCAACTGCCCCGTTCATCTTTGGGCGGTACTGGGAGGAATTGTGATGCTTTATCTTGAAGTTTTCGCACATCTCCTTCATCATCTTGTTGTTCAAGTTGGTCGCATTATCAGTGTTAATCTCACTCGGCAACCCATAACAACAAATTAATTCTCTTTTTACAAATTTGATCACGACATTCCTAGTCACATTGGCATATGATGCAGACTCAACCCACTTTGTGAAATAATCAATGGCAACAAGAATGAAGCAATGCCCATTTGAGGCTTTTGGTTCGATTGGCCCGATCACATCCATTCCTCACATTGAGAACGGCTAGGGTGCCGACATGACATTCAAGAGAGCTGGCGGCGCATGAACCTTATCAGCATATATTTGACACTTATGGCACTCCTTCGCATAATTAAAGCAATCAGCCTCCATTGTCAACCAGTATTGGCCAGCCCTCAAGATTTTCCTGTCCATTGCATGACCGCTCGCATGTGTTCCAAAAGATCCTTCATGTACCTCCTCAATTATCCGTTTAGCTTCTTTTGCGTCAACGCACCTCAACAACACTATGTCATGATTTCTTTTGTAGAGAATACCTCCATCTAAATAGAAACCCATTGCAAGTCTTCTTAGAGTTCTTTTGTCATTTTCTGAAGTGGCCGGAGGGTATTCCCTTCTTTGGATGAAGCATTTGATGTCATGGTACCACGGTTTTTGATCAGACTCTTCCTCTATCACTTGAAAATATGCAGGATGATCACGACTTTCCATTTTGATGAGTGGTAGGTTCCTCTCGTCACTTACTTTGAACATCGAGGACAAGGTAGACAGCGCGTCAGCTAATTGGTTATCTTCTCGGGGAATATGATGAAATGTGACTTCATCAAACTGCTTAATCAAACCTTTGTTGTAATCATGGTACGGGATTAACTTGGCATCTCGGGTTTCCCATTCCCCTCTTAGCTGGTGGATGACTAATGCAGAGTCCCCATATACCTCCAGTATCCTTGCCTTTGATTCTATCGTTTCCAGGATCCCGAGCGCACAAGCTTCATATTCGGCTATATTGTTTGTACAATCAAAGCAAAGCCTTGCAGTGACAGGGAAATAATCATTTTCCAGTGAGATTAGTATTGCCCCAATTCCATGTCCCAATGCATTAGAAGCTCCGTCACATAACAAGGTCCACTTTTCTTTTTCTGGTGATTGCTCGCGATCAAACAAAGCCATTATATCTTCATCTGGGAAATCACATTGCATCGATCCATAATCTTCTACTAGCTGATTGGCTAGATATTCTGTAAGAGCACTCCCTTTTATTGCTTTTTGGGTGACATAGACAATGTCATATTCTGATAGCAGGACTTGCCAACGAACAGTTCTTCCAGTCAGAGCAGGCTTATCAAAGATATACTTGATCGGGTCCATTTTGGACACCAACCAGGTAGTGTAACACAACATGTAATGCCTCAAACGGCAAGCCGCCCAAGCCAAGGCACAGCAAGTGCGTTCTAGCAGTGAGTAGTTGGCTTTGCAACTGGTGAATTTCTTACTTAGATAATAGATGGCATGTTCCTTCCTTCCTGACTCATCGTGTTGCCCCAATACGCAACCCATCAATTCATCTAGCACAGTCAAATAAATGATGAGAGGTCTTCCCGGCACTGGGGGAACCAAGACCGGAGGCTCCTGTAGGTGTTGTTTGATCTTCTTAAAGGCTTTTTGACAATCTTCATTCCATGTCACAGCTTGATTTTTGCACAGCAATTTAAAGATTGGTTCACATGTCGCGGTTAGTTGGAGATGAACCGGGTAATGTAGTTCAATCTTCCTAAAAACCCATGAACTTCCTTCTCCGTTTGAGGTGTTGGCATGTCGATGATTGCTTGAACCTTTTCAGGATCAACCTCTATTCATCTTTGACTAACAATGAATCCCAGAAGCTTGCCTGATTTCACTCCAAAAGTGCATTTGGCTGGATTCAATCAGAGCTTAAACTTTCTTAACCGCTCAAAAAGTTTATGCAGATTATCAACATGGTCATCTTCGGATCTGGACTTGGAGATCATGTCATCTACATAAACTTCTATCTCCTTATGCATCATGTCATGGAATAAAGCCACCATAGCCTGCTGATATGTTGGCCCAGCATTTTTCAAGTCAAAAGGCATGACCCTGTAGCAAAAGGTTCCCCATAAAGTGACAAATGTAGTTTTCTCCATATCTTCAGGTGCCATCTTGATCTGATTGTATCCCGAGAATCCATCCATGAAAGAGAATAATGCATGTTGAGCAGTATTATCTACAAGAACATCAATGTGAAGCAGAGGAAAGTCATCTTTTGGGCTAGCTCTGTTCAGATCTCGATAGTCAACACACATTCGAACCTTTCCATCTTTCTTGGGAACATGAACGATGTTAGCAACCCATTGAGGGTACTTTACAACTTCTAGGAAACCTGCATCCAGTTGTTTCTTGACCTCCTCCTTGATCTTTAGAGACATTTCTGCTTTCATCCTTCGTAGCTTCTGCTTTACTGGAGGACACTCCGGCTTTAATGGCAATTTGTGTTCTGCTACTCTGGGGTCTAACCCTGGCATGTCTTGGTACGACCATGCGAAAACATCTTTATAATCCATCAACAACCTGATCAACCTGCTTCGCTCCTTTTCTTTCAGGGAAAGGCCAATCTTGACCTTTTTTTTATCATCTTTGGTTCCCAAATTGATTAGTTCACTCGGCTCTTCAAGGGGCCGAATTTCCCTGGCTTCTTGTTCTACCAACCTCAATAGTTCAGGAGGGACTTCCCCGTCATCATCAACAACCTCGTCAGTATGATCAATGTGATAGTCAAAATTGTACGTTGAATTACTAACAATGTCATTTTCAAGAGAGTCACTTTTAGATCTACATTTTGATAGTTATCAGGGAAAGATGAATGAATAAAGGTTAAAAATGGGAAACTCCATTTATTTGTGAGGAACGATGAATAAAAGTGAAAGTAAAAAAAAAGAGATAAGAACATAAAGATATTGAATGCATGCATTTATTGATAAGTCATACTGAAACGGAAACAAGTAAGCCCATTACAACAAAATTCCTAAAGCCTTGGGCAGAGCTAAATGATAAGCATTACAGAATTATTTTGAAAAAAACTCTATGGTCCTGGGGAACTCGACGACCTCCCAATTGTTGAGCTCTGTATCCGGAGGGCATGGATACACCAGATTGACACCATGATCGGCGGGATAATCATCTTCAACAGCTGCTGCTTGGTCCAGGAATGCGAACCCCACACTCCGTAAGCTTTGTCGAATGTCACAAATGGGAACCCTTTCAGCCTCATATTCACGATTTTCCAGCCGAGCCAACCTCTTTCTTTTCTTCTCTTCTATAACCCTCATCTTATCGGCCTTAGTGGGTTTGTATCCCAACCCAAACCTGTCCTTGTTTTCAGTGAGCGTGAGGACGTCAGAAACACCTTGCTTGTCCTTCCCCAAACCGTTTCCAGATCGGTACCCTCCCTCGAGCATAACCTTGGCCATCATAATGGATGCTTTAGATGACTGATGTTTCATGAATGGAGCACTATCCCCAACATAAGTAGCATTGGCAATCTCAAGTTACTGGAAAGTGGTCTCGAGAGCTTCTTCGGCAGCTTCAATGTAAGGGGTCGTTAATAGCTTACTCACTAACATATCTTCCCCTCCATAAACAATTATCAACTTACTATCAACAATGAACTTCACTTTCTGGTGTAATGTGGAAGGTATAGCTCCAGAAGAATGGATCCATGGTCGTCCTAGGAGACAACTGTACATTGGTGTAATGTCCATTACTTGGAAGAGTACCTCGAAGGTGCAAGGACCAACCTGAATGGGCAATTCAATTTCCCCCATGACTTCCCTCCGTGTACCATCAAAAGCCCTTACAATCATTGTACTTGGCTTCATATGAATTCCATCGAACGGCAACTTTGCCAGTGTTGACTTTGGCATTACATTCAAAGAAGAGCCATTATCAATGAGGACCCTGGCCATGACATGACTCGACACTTCACAGAAATGTGTAACGCCTTGTTGTGCCCTATTCCTTCAGCTGGAATTTCATCATCAGTGAAAGTGACATAATTATCAGAAACGATGTTACCCACGATGTTATCGAGCTTGTCAATTGTGATGTCATGAGAGACATGAACTTGATTCAACACCATCATCAGTACTCTCCTGTGTGGCTCAGAGTTCATCAATAGAGACAAAAGAGATATCCGAGCCGGAGTTCGATTTAATTGATCCACAACCCTGTATTCACTCTGCTTGATGAACTTTAAGAATTCGCCGACTTCTTCATCAGATACCTCCTTTTTATTCTCACCCCCGTTTGCTTCCTTGTCATCTAAAATTCCTTCCACCTTCTCTTTCCCCTTGCGATACTTTCCTTCCTTTTCTGTTTCCTCCCTTTGCAATACCTCTGGAGTGTAAATGCGACCACTCCTAGTCATTCCACCAATTCCTGAAATGTTGATAACCACAGTAGTCCCGTCGGAAGGATTGGGTTGAACCTGCATCTCATATTTCCATGGTACCGCTTTGGTGCCCTTGTAAGGGAAAGGACTTGGAACTCGGATGACGATTGGTGTTGGCCCACTTGGAACCGGCAAAGGTTTCTTCTCAGTATAGTATATCACCACTGGTTTCGGAGTGACTTGCTCAGGAACTGGTTGAGGATTAACCACAACAGTAAAAGGGGTTATCTTAATTGGGGTTAGGGAAATTGTAGATTCAGTAACCATATTAATGCCATACTCATTTGATTCACAACCAATTAAGATAATCTTCATATCCATTAACTGTTGCACAACTTGCCGAAACTCTACACGGTCTTCAATCAAATGCCTTATATTCCAGTCGAAGTCACACCTTATCTCTTCATCGAGAGACTTTTCTTCCATGATTGGGATTTGGATCAATCCGCATTTGCACATCTTTCTGAAAATAACTCTCATAGGAGTCCTAACATCGGCCACTTTACTCTTGAGAGTATGTTCCAAGAAGCTTTAGATGGCATTGACTCTCGAACCCCCATGATTTGGCATAGGACCCTGTGCCACATTTGGAGCATCCTTCTGAAAGCTCAACCATTTGGCATTAATCAGGTCTTGCACCTTAAACTTCAAAGCTTTACAATTCTCGGTGGAATGACATGTGGCCCCATTGTGATACTCACATTGAGCGTTTGGGTCATACCACTTTGGATAAGGAGGGTCTATGCACTGGCTTTCTTTCCGAGTTATACAGTGGTCTTTTTGGCTGGTGTTTGGGTTTGGATTTAGGGGTTGAACAATTCGAGGTGGCATGGTAGGGTGTGTTTGAGGCTGAGAAGGGTATGATAGTCGATAAGGAGCCATCTGTTGAGGATTTGGAAATTGTGAGGTGGCAGCGATGTATGGCTGGTTGACTTGGTGATATGGAGGTGGTTGGTAATATGGGGCATATTGGGCTTGGAAGGCGGGTGTTTGGTTTGGTTTAAATTGGTTCAGTTTCTTTTGTTCAAAGGTTACTGCATGTGTTTCTCCCTCCTTTTTTTTTCACAAACGGGGCTTTCTTTGGGTCATTTGCTAATGAAGTCTCAGTGATTTTGCCAGTCCTCATTCCACTTTCGATTCTTTCACCGATAATGACCATGTCAGAAAAGTTCGATGACACGCTTCCAATCATTCTATCATAGAAAAGCGACTGGAGTGTATCAATGAACATTTCCACAATTTCTTTCTCGGCTAATGGAGGCTCTACCTGAGCAGCCAGTTCCCTCCATCGTTGTGCATACTCCTTGAAAGTCTATGTGTCTCTCTTTGCCATATTTTGGAGTTGCATCCTATCGGGAGCCATGTCAATATTGTACTTGTATTGCTTTAGGAATGCATCTGCTAGATCTTTGAAGGATCGGACGTGGGCTCGTTCGAGATGCATGTACCAATTTGAAGCTGCCCCAGTTAAACTATCTTGGAAGAAGTGAATCAAGATCTTATCATCTTGAGCGTATGATGTCATCTTCCTTACATACATGGTCAAATGGTTTTTGGGACAAGTGGTTCCCCGATATTTGTCGAAATCGGGTACCTTAAATTTTGGTGGAATTACAAAATTTGGCACCAGGCAAAGCTTCGAGGCATCCCGAAGACCATAACTATTTACCCCTTCGATGGCCCGCAGTCTCTCATCTAACATTTCCAACTTTTCTTTAGATTGGGAATCCCCTCCCGACTGATTCACTAGAGTTTCACAATACATATTCTGGGGAAAGGGGTATGGCATGTAGGAGGATCTGAAGTTTGGCATCAGTTGAGTCCCCT
This sequence comes from Sophora flavescens, assembly GCA_030762895.1. NCBI lineage: Eukaryota > Viridiplantae > Streptophyta > Magnoliopsida > Fabales > Fabaceae > Sophora > Sophora flavescens. The sequence continues at coordinate 213,324,406 of CM061063.1, forward strand.
GGGGTCCATAATGTAGGGTGTATTGTGGATTTTTTGGATTGGCAGAAAGTGTCACTGTCGGGGTTTTACCATCTGTAGGGTTGACAGTTTGTGTTTGCGGCATCTCGACAACATCGGTGGGGGATTGTGTCTGAGAATTATGTTCAGAGTTTTGGATGCCATCTTGTGGGCTGGGGGACGTTGGTGGAACAAATCCACGAGTTAAGCCCTATGGTGGATTGTTCGCGTCAAATGAAAGATGAGTTTGGTTGCTTGGATAAACAGTGAGAGGCATCATGACCCCTGGTTGGTTGTAGCCTTGAATAGGAACCTGAGCAAAACCAAGCAGTATAAGAGGTGTGGCCGGATGTCCTTCGTTTGAGGCTGGAGGGTTCCCCTCTGTGTTCTTTTCCTTCTACATTGCTTATAGGATCTCCGTCATCTTAGTCATTTGATCCATGATTTGACTGACTTCATCCCTGATCTCTTGGACTTCTTCTAGTTCTTCCGCCATGGCTCTTGTCTGTGATAGAGTGTGATAAGGGTGTCTTGGAGTAATTGTTCAAAAACCACATTGTTTTATTTAATAAAAGTAAGAACAAATGAATAATATCAAAAGAAAGAGCAAAAACCAATTAAACTCCATTTTTTTGACAGGAAGACCGTCACATACACTTATAGCAAGAATACTCATCCTGCAATCAAATCTAGTGGTATAATTCCCTCTAGCTTGACTGCAGTTGATGTCAAGTCCAAGGGGTAATTCACTCCTCGATAGACCACATCTGTACTAGCAATGTTATTGTTTGACGATATCCATATTTTTACGCAGAAAACACATCGTTTTTAGGGTAAAAATATAGTTGCTGAAGTATCTAAGGGAGAATTCACTCCTCGACAGATATCATCTAGAAAAAGAGAGAGCATTCCACAAAAAATTGATGAAAACTTCCATTTCATTAGATGAATATTGCAATACAAACATGAGTCTTTGATCAAATAGAAAAACAATACATCGAGAGTTTTCATATTTATAAATCCATCTTCGGGGACCGCAAAATACTATGTCAAGAGCTTCATCTTCTTTTTCCTGAATCCCTTTGCAAGCTTCCCAAAATGCTTGAAGAACTCAGTCACCTCTGGTGGTATCTGGAGGAAAGGGTTCTTGTAAACCTGAATTGATACTTCTTCAAATCGCTCCACCAACTGGGAAGTATGATATTGAAGTTTACCAATCATGTCTTCATATTTTCTTCTCCATGCTTCCCTTTCATACATTACATCCCTCCTAACCAATTTCCATCCCTTTACCCAATCTGCATGACGTTGAGCTTCTCCTCTTTCAGTTTCTTGTATTTTGGTCCTGAGCCAATTTTCCCTCGCATTAGCTTCCGCTAATAATTCGCGATACTTGGCAGCTTCTTTCCATCCTCGATCAGAGTAAAGTTCGGTTTGCACCAAGGATTCTTGTAGAGATTCAACTCTCTCCTTTAGTATCTGTATTGTTTCGACATGAATCCCTACATCCCACTCAAGCTCTTCTTTCTTCTTTAGAATTCTGACTAGCGTGTTTTCTTGACACTCCACCTTTGCTTGCAACTCTTGAATCACTACTTCTTTTTCCTTTGTTGCCCTTTTCATGCGACTTGGGGCTTCGTAGGAATCGGCATATTCATTTCTCAAATTCTCGATCTGTAAATTCAGTTTTTACACCTGGCTTTGGAGTTTGACAATAGTTACTTTTGCAACTTGGTTCTTTTCATCCAAAACCCCCATCTGAGCTTTTAGAACTTCAATTTTTTTTTCAACATTTGATCTTTTGTAAGAGGATTGTTTTCAGCACTGGGTGGGGGTTCCGGTTTTGAAGGACACCCCCTTCTTGCCTCTCTCCATGCTTCATATCTTTTTGTTCGAGCTATGATCCGCCTTCCTAACTCATCACGCCCTTTTATGTGAATATTGTTCCATGCCGACCTTATTGCCATTGTTTGACTCTTGATGCTTTCACATTCTTGATATAGGAAATACGCTCCGCCAAGCGGCTCTTTTGGGGGTTCATCATGTGTCCACCTGAGTTGGCACATTACTAGAGCTGGTGAATATGACACACATCCTCTGGGTCCCATCAATGGGACATTCGAGAAACTTCCACAACTGAATATAACTGAATCTTCATTGTACCATGGGCACATCCATCTAAATGAACGTGAGTCGACTTGATCAAACTCTTGTTTCCATTCATATAGCTTGCATGACTTTAGCGGCATACGAATGAATCCTTTTAATGGATCATCTGTTCTATCAATTTTGTTACCAGTATACAAGTGAGTCATAATCCAAACTTATAACATTGGTGCACAACATCGCAAATTTCCTTGTTGATTCTGATGACAAACTTGTAGTGAGAGAAAAGTTTCAGCTAAGATAGCAAGGACTAAATTCACCCCATATTCCTCAACTCTGTAGAAGACGTCCATAGCTGATCGATCGATCATATCCGGAATAAAGGGAAAAAGCACTAGTCCGTAGATAAGGAAAGCCAACAACCTATTAAAAGCAACACATCGTTGTTGTTGAGCCAACTCCCTAAGGTAACCTTCCAAGAATCGCCTCTTCAAGCCCTTAGTGTTTCCTTTTTTCACTTTATCCAATTGTTCTGGTTTAAGTTCCAACAGACTTGCTATCTTCCCATCTGCCACATATTGTCCATAATACAAATAGACACGTTATTCCTTTTGGATAGGCAATCTCAACATGTAAGCATACTCCTCTATGGTCGGAGTTATATCCAAGTCAGGCAATTTAAAACATCTCAAAGTTGAGTTCCAATACTGAGCAAATGCACTTAGAGCGGAGGCATCCACCGGAATACATAATAGATCTAGTATCCTCCCGTACTTGTTGTTAAAGTTTGAACGTGCCTTTTCTGACATTTGCTGACTAATTTCCCATAAGCTCCGAACATCATTGAGTGTCACGTCGATCTTGATGCTCTTCTTGGAACTGCTTGCATTGCTAGTACTCTTTCCGATGCTAGGTCCTTCCATTCTTTGCTATAAGATTAATACTAAGGTCTTCCTATCAAGAAACACAAATAAAGAAAAAAATTAGAAATGGAACAAAAAAATGCCCTACATGCTTCATGTTGCATGAGCCCTGGTAGGGTTGGTAACCCTATGTCGGGTATGCTATCAATGCACTACCTTCACTATGACATGCCGCTTATTAGAAGTGCAATAATATTCGGACATGTCATTCGGGCTTGGAGCGACGATGTGTCGTCCCCTTTTTTCTTTTTTAGAAAACTTCATAGTAAATATGTATGTGCATGACAATTTATGTTTATGATGCCAGGAAAAAAAGGAGAGAGAGAAAGAGTATGCTCCCTTTGTCCTAAATTAGGTAAAACTTAGGGTTGGACAAACCTGAGGTAATGACTCTAAACAGGTTGGCTACTAAGTTTGCTCTATTAGTGAAAATCAGGTAGGGTCTAGACTTCTAAAAGCTGTGGTTCCTAGATTGCCCCTATCCCGAAAGTAAGGATCCGATTCATGAATCTAATCACAAGTAGGGATAAACCCTCTCAATATGACCATCCCATGACATCAGGTACAACCTGAGTGGTGAATCAACAAATATCAAAGAGGTACAAGACCTCTTCAATGACAATGTCGAGACACCGCCTAATCCTTGAGTTTTGAGCAAGCTCGGGTATAGAGCCAAAAGTGTGTGCAATATGTGATAGTGATGTGTGTGATGGGAGCACACAAACCTTCACAAAAACCTACTAAAATAAACTACCCCAAACCTGCAAAAAGAACAAACAACACAAACACAATAGTTCTCTACCCTAAGGTTGCAAGAATATACAAAAGCAGTTATGAAAGCGTAAGAAAAAGAAATAAAACAAAAAAAGGGTAAAACAAATATTTTCAAAGCTATAAAAAATCAAATTGCACAACCCACTATGTTAGGCTTAACTCTCAAAAATGCCCAGTGGAGTCGCCAGCTATCGCGACCGTCCCGTCCGGACACCACGAAAAAGAAAGGTAAAAAACAGAGGAGTCGCCACCAATATTTTATTTGGGAAGAAAACATTGGAAAAACCATTTATTTAAGGTAAACTGGTCTTAAAAAAAAGAGAGAGAGATGAGTCTGGGAGTCGGTTACGAGTAGGGAAGGTGTTAGCACCCCACATCGCCCGTTTAAAAAAAAGGTACCTCAAGTTAATTGTGAAAAAAAAATTAACAACTTTTAAATATTTATTTTATCCAAAAATATTTAAAGAAAGAATTGTAACACCCTAGTTTTTTTACACCTATGATTAATTATTTTATTTGGATGTTTAAGTTTATTTTATTATGTGGTTCAGTTTGAGTAATTAAATTACTCTTTTCAAATTATTTTATTGGGTGCGTTAGCACTGACTTATTTCAGTGAATGCACGCTTACTAGACAATAATTTACGTTATTGTCACTATTATTACCAGTACAGAAAAATATTTTAAATAATATGGTTAAGAGAAAAATTTTTTCATATTCTCATTCTATTTAATTTTAGAGTTAAAAATATCTTGGTTTGACATTTATTGGAGATTAAATTTTGGACCGAGTATTTTCTTAGTTGATCAGTTCAACTATTAATCTTTACTCTAATTTGAATTTCGAAATCATATATTTATCAATCTTTATTTTTAGATTCCAAAAAGTAAAAACATATTTATTTTAGGCTTAATATTTATCACTCATTTTGTACCCACTAGTACAAAAATCATAAATTCTCTCTCCTCTCCCCCGTGATGACCCGTAACCCTTTCTTTCTCTCTTTCTTTCTTTCCTTCTTTTTCTTCTTCTTTCTCTTTTCTTTCTCTGCTGCTGCTTCCTCTCCCTCCCTAAACTCCATGTCTCACCTCTTTCCCTTCACTCTTATCTTCTTCTCTCTAAAGGAGCGCCGCCGCCAGCCACAGCCTGAGCACGTCCAGCCGCGCACCACTGTCAGGGAGATCGCCGTCACGGTCGTGTGACCCAGCTCCTCCTTGCCGTGCGTTGTGGTGCGCGTCGCCGTGAGCACGTCGTCCTCCAACCGTCCAACAACGTGAAGTCGCGCGCCGCTGCCATTGGAGAGTCGCTCGACCGCTGCTTGACACGGAGGAGAAGACCAGCACGCTGGTCTGTTTTGCTTCGTCACTGCGTGGCTGTTCCCGCCGGAGTAGCCGCCACAGCCGCCGCGCCTGAGGTCCTAGTAGCCACCACTTCTCTTCCTTCCTCCTTGGGTGAGTGAAACCTCATCTATTTTACTTCTCTTTCAAAACCCCCAAATTGATTTTGAAACCCTAACCCTAACCCTTTGATTTCAGATTTTAATCTTGAAATTTAAGGTTGTTTTATGTGTGAATTTGTGTTTCCCTAAACCAAATTCATTATTCTGATTTTTTCCTAAATTTTAATAAGGAGCCCTAAACCCCCAATTTGATTTTTATTTGAATTTGGGTATGTTTTTGTGAAATTAATTATGATTTAGTGCAATTAGGACTCTTAATGGATGATTTCCAAAGTTCTTTTTCACGATCTTTTAATCAAAACAAAGTTTCCTTAAAGGGTATTGGGAAGCGTGAGCTTCAAACATGATTTTCTTTAAAAAAAATATATAACCTTGTTTGGTAATTAGATTAAGTGTTTAGATAAAGTTAGAATGTGTGTTTGATCATGTGAAATTGATTTCTTGATTTTTGGTTGTTGCGTGTTGTTGGATTCCCTCTCTGAGACGTTTGACACGGCTTATCTTTGCTTGATGGAGTAGATAGTTACACTCTTGGAGCTAATGTGAGTATTAAGACGAGGATCCTTTACTTGTCTTCAAAGGTAAGGGGAGTTTGCCTGCAGGGATATTCAATAAGCTGTATGCATGTGTGTATGTGTTTAATTGGATATTTACATGTTGATTGAGCTTACTTGATTATCTAATGTACTTGAATTGTTATGCTATTATCTCGATGTTGAATCGTACTTGTTCTAAATGTTATAATGCATATATGTGATAGAATCGCTTTCATTGTGATATTAGCATTGAAGCGATAATATGTCTTCTTTGTTGATTGAAAGTTTCTTAAGCCGGACTTGTTTCTGTGCTTTCAACCGTTTTAAGGATTAAAAACCTTAATAAGCTTTGAAGATGAAGGGATTGGTGTTCTTTTCCAAAAGCTCATTAACTTAAAGTACTTGTTTTAAAAGTTGAAATGGTTTTGGTGAACTATTGTTATACAAGAGAAAAATCCTTTTCGAGCTATGTGTCTTCAAGTGAAAACTTTCAAGATTATTTGGCAATATCCTATTGGGGGAAATATTTCAAAGATAAAAGAATTTCAAAGATGCTTTATAAAAAGATTTTCAAAGAAAAGGCTTTTCCTAAATATTTTAGAAACTTTTCGATAACCTGGATAGGTTATCGAGGATTTGGTTTTGAATTTGTTTTTCATTGCGAACGAAAAATAAGTACTTAAGAAAGAGAATCTAGTACGCGAGGCGTCGCCTCTAGTATTCGGTGATGCGCACGTGATCTTGGATCAGTGTTAATTCGGGACTACGAGTCCTGGTTATGATGTTATGGATCGAGAGTCCAATTCTAGAAATTGAGGACAGTTCGTTTCCGATTTCGTTGTGATGGACTTAGGTCCTAATCACGCTTGTGTTGGGTGTGTATTCTAACAGCGTGTGATGAACATGATTAAAGGTGAAGGTTGTTTTCTACGACCACAACCCTTGGCTGCGCCACGGTCTTGGGCATTGTGATTGAGCATTCGGACTATGAGTCCTATGCTTACGAGTTTTTCAAGTGATGGGAAATGATGATTTAAGTCGTTAGCTTTGAGCAATGACGGTGAAAAGAATGAACACCAAGAAATCCTTTTAAATAAAATATTTTCTCATGTGCATTTCCCAGCGCAGGCGTGCCTTATTATCGTTGTTCTTAAATTGGACAATGAGGCGGTGTATTATCGTTGTGCTTAGCTAGCCAATGAGGCGGTGTATTATCGTTGTGCTTAGCTAGCCAATGAGACGGTGTATCGAGACCGATCAACTCATTTGAAGGTTGTTGGGATCTCCAGGAGATTAAGTTAGAGCACGATATTGAAGTGTCATGCATATTTTCAAAAGATTGGATTGTGCGGGTTTGAGACCCTTTGATATAACCTTGTTATGTTATGTATATGCATGATTTAACCGCTTATATGATTATGTGATGTATGTATCATATATATGGTTGTTGTGTGATATATCCATTTGTCGGTATCTCACCCTTACAAACATATCGGGTTTCTTCCGGTTTGCTATTGTACCACGGGTATTTTTAGTACAGATGGTGCAGAGGAGTCTCCCTAAGTCACTCAGAGACTTAGATCTGGTGGTTTGATGAAGTACTTAATTGTGGGGTGATCATGTGAGTTTTCCTCAGGAATAACTTTTAGAATGACCAGCTTAGGGTTTTGAGACTTAGATTATTTTGATAAGTATGGATGAGTATGGCTCAGAGAGCCTTTATTTTAAAATGGAATGTTTATGGCTCTGAGAGCATATATTTTGAATGAAAATTTAAGCTGTTTTCTTTGGTCTTGTAAAGCTTATGGTTATAACTATTATTTTTATATATTGCTGTCTGGTTGAATTTGGTGTAATTGAAATTCTGGAGTGAAAATGTAATTATTTTAGCAAGTGTTCTTTTACCTGGGATGTCCGAATTACAGAGGAGACTCTGTCGAAATTTTCGTAAAATATTAACTTTTATTCAAGTATATTCTTTAAATTAAATAGGCTTGCCATACTATGATAGTAAGTCCGTGTGCCGATCAAGGCTTAGGAGTCGTGACAAAAGTTTTATACTCAATTTCAGACACTTATGTACTTATATAAATTATTTTCCGAAAGCACCAGCAAATTATCTTTTAATTTAAATTCCGCATGTGTTACGTAAGTAATGCCCCAAGGGGGGTGTTACAAGAATTATCTTTAATTTTTAATATTTTAAATTTTTATTAATTTTTACATTTTTAAATTTATTGTTTATAAAAAGTAAATGAGGTTGAACATAGCACATGAGTCCACAGGGCATTCTCAAATCTAAGGGATTGAACATGGCACCGTATCCATAGAGCATCCCTAAAAATAGACAAGTTTTATTTATTCTAATTATATTTTCTATTTCGTATTATATTGATTTTTTCATTTTTAAAATTTATTGTTTATAGAACCTAAATGAGGTTGAACATGGCACATGAGTCCACAGGGCAACCTCAAATCTAAGGGACTGAACATGGCACCATGTCCATAGAGAATCCCTAAAGATAGACAAGTTTAATTATTTTGATTAATTATTTTAACATAAAAAGAGACACAAAAAAAGGGGAAATTTAGTTTTGGCTTGACAAGATGATTTATCTTGCTCCTACATATTCTCGGGTGCGATGAGAAACTCAAAACCACGTAATTCTTTTGAAAAGGGCTTGATTTGTTGGTTGATTCTAATTTTTTGAAAAAAAGATTTTTATTATTTTTATAAAAGGTTTGATTTTTATAAAAAGGTTTGATTTTTATAAAAAGGTTTGATTTTTTTTAAAAAGATTTTTTTATTTTATTTTTTTATAAAAAAAGTTTTTTATTTTTTTATAAAAGGTTTGATTTTTTTGAAAAAAAGTTTTTTCATTAAGAACCACCAAACTGATTTTTTAAAAAGTTTTTTTATTTTTTTTATAAAAGAAGTTTTTTTTTTATCAAAGGTTTGGTTTTTATTTTTTTGAAAAAAAGATTTTTTCATTAAGAACCACCAAACTGATTTTTTAAAATGATTTTTTATTTTTTTTATAAAAGGTTTGATTTTTAAAAAGGTTTGATTTTTTTTTGGAAAAAAGATTTTTTCATTAAGAACCACCAAACTATTTTTTTTTAAAAGATTTTTTATTTTTTATTTATTAAAGGTTTGAATTTTTTTTTGAAAAAAAAATTCAATAAGAACCACCAAACTGATTTTTTAAAATGTTTTTTTTTATAAAATAGGTTTTTTACTTTTTTTTATAAAAGGTTTGATTTTTAAAAAGGTTTGATTTTTTTTGAAAAAAGATTTTTTCATTAAGAACCACCAAACTTCTCCCCTTAAAAAAAGAAATGATTTTTTTATTTTTAATTTTCTTTTGAAAAGGATTTTATTTTTGTCTTTGTTAAGAAACAAAGAGGAAATTTTTTATTTTTATGTTTTTTTTATATATATTTTTTGGAAAGGATTTTTTAGATCTAGGTTTCCCTTTTAATTTTTATCCTTGGCCCAAGTTCTAATGGATCAACAAAAAACAAACAACATAAAAAAAACAAATGGACCACATGCAACACAAGCCCAAACCATTAGACCCTAAAAACCCTAATAACTAATAAATATAATACCAAGTTAAAAGAAGAAAAATAACAACAGAGGGAGCCTCCTCTAACATTACCAACAGATTTGAAGTGAGGGGAACCAAGGTTGGTGGATGGTTGAAGGGACACGACGGCGACGGAGGGAGGACTGGCGGTGGTCGGCATCCGGTGGCTTGATCCGCGATGGCTAGCGTTCGTGCAGGGAGGTCGACGACTGGGGCGGTGGTTCAGGTCCCTGGAGGTGGCGCGACCTGAGGTGGAGCAGCAAGAGGGAGGCCGCGATGGCGGTTCCGAGGCAGATCGCGGTGGTGGTGGGCTGAGACGGAGGTGAGGGACGAAGCCGGCGGTCCGAGCGGAGCTGGTGGCGGTTGGCGTCCGGTGCTGAGCTCGTGGGTCTGGTGGTGGTTGTGAGTGGTGAAGGTCTGTTATGTTCCTTTTTTGTTATTTGTTTAGATTTTATGTTGATTTTTGATTTGGGGTGAAATGAGGAAGAAGAGGATGGTTGGGTGAAAATGGTGGTGAAGATGAAGATGGTATGGTGAAGCTGATGGGTCAGAGAAGAGAATGTTGTATGTTTTTTTTTTCTTTCACTCTCCCTTCTCTGTTTGATGTCTATATGATTCAGTATTTTCGTCGCCCCCTTTACTACAGTAGCAATAGTGTATATATATTAGGATCACTATGAGATAATGCCAAAACTTGTTGTTGCTCTGTTGAGAGGCAAGGACTGAGTGCTCCCACTACTCTGCTGGGTTGGTGCTAGGGGCAGAGGTGGTACACCACCATTTTAAGGAAAAAGCATAAGAAAACAAAAATGGGGAAATAAAACAAAGTTGATTCATACCTTAAAGAAATTTTCTTATTTTATAAAACAGAAAGCATCTTTGGTTTTGTTTTGTTTTTGTTTTTTTGATTTTTTTTTTTTTTTGATTTTTTTTTTGATTTGGATCATTTGGATAATGGGCTTGTAACAACAAAATAAAATTGGGCCACATCTAATTCTATCAAAAACATTTTTAGTTTTTTTTTTCATTTTTATATTTTTTATTTTTGTTTTCAAAAATATTAATTAAGAGAAAAAATACCCGGACAAAATTAGGCATTCACACTATATACTCAGCTTTATGCCCAATTAATGGTGGCAACATTACTGAGAAATGAGAGCAATAACTAATTAAGTTTTTGAACAAGGAAATCATGAGATGAAATGAAGAATGCCTTCCAGTTCCCACATTTTTAAAATAGTTGTTTTCCACCAATGGAACTCTATTTTTCATCAAATAGAATTTCACTTTCTACATATTATTATTTTGTCACCTGAAACATTTGAAAATTGAGCAAAGGATTTTCCAAGCGGTCCATTTGCACAATGGAATTGAAATTGTAGTTTAGAACGTTAATTTCAATTCCAAGTCAGTCAAAATTAATATTGGTTTAGAATCAAAAAAAATATGTTTGGATTGTTCAAAATACTAGAGCATATAATTATAATTCTAAATTCATTTCCCTATAATTGATAATGACGACAGTGGTGGTGGTGGTCGCAACTACAATGACGATGGCGTGGGCAAAGGTAGCAATAGCGATGGTGGCAACAGTGGCAACGGTCCATTTGCTGGATGGAATTGGAATTGTGGTTTAGAATGTTAATTTCAGTTTCAATTCAATCATAATTGGTAATGTTTTAAAATCATAAATTTTATGTTTGGATTGTACAAAATATATTAGAATTATAATTCTAACTTCAATTCCCTGTAATTGATAGTGATGATGGTGGTCAGAACAACAATGACGATGATAGTGGTGACAACGATAGTGGTAAAAATAGCGATGGTGGCAATAGTGGCAACGACGACGATTTTGTTGTGTTATTCTACTTATGATGTCCCTCAATATGTGTGAAATTGACATTTGTTATGGTGAAACCGTGAAAGATTATAAGAAGGGTTTCATACTTTCAGTTAATTATATTTTAATTCCATCTATTAGAATAATGATTCTAGTAAAGACTTTCAAATATTATTATAATAATAATAATAATAATAATAATAATAATAATAATAATAATAATAATAATTAAAATTTCAAATCTTAATTTCAATTACAAGCCCAATTTCAAAATCAATTCCACTTTTCAAAATATGCACAAAAAGAAAGGTAAATCTGATTACCTAAAATTGATTTTGAAAAAGCATATGATAGAGTAGACTGTAATTTTCTCTAAACTACCCTCACTGAATTTGGATTTCTCGTTCATACTATTAATTTGATAATGAGTTGCATCACTTCAACTACTGTAACCTTGAAGTGGAATAGTAAGAAATTGGAGGGTTTCTCTCCTAATAGAGGCCTTAGGCAGGGAGCCGATCCAATGTCTCCCTACCTCTTTGTGTAATGTATGGAGAAATTAGTTTTATTGAACCAAGAGAAAGTGCATGATAGACAATGGCTTCCTATTAAAGTATCTCCCAATGGTCCTGCTATTTCACACCTTTTCTTTGCAGATAATTGCCTTCTTTTCACCAAGTCTCTTCAACATTCACCTACTCCATTCAGTCAATTCAGCTTTCTATCCGGTTCCATCGATCTCCCGATTATAAATTCCGATCGTATTTCCTTAAAAGATTTCGTCCGAAAAATAATATTATATTATTTATAAATGAAAATTTTCAAAATTATGGGAATTATTGTAAACATGTTAGGAATTCTAACTATTTCGTTTACGAGTCAAAATTTGGTTTCCTGATGAGTGAAGACTTAGACCGAGTTTTGTCTGTATTTTCAACCGAAATTTTAACTGTAGCTTCCTACGATAAGAAAGATTATGAAAATAATTTTGGTTTACTAAAAATTATTTCTCGTATTTAAAATAATAAACACACATATGAATACATATACCCTGATTGTAAAGAAGCAGAAAAAATCGGGGTGTTACATGTGGCCTCAGGTATGAAGGTCAGTGTCCAAAAGTCTAGATTCTTGCCTTCCAAGAATATTCCCAGAAGTAAGGATGAGAAGTTTGAATCTGTTATTTGCTTCCACCATACTTACAACATTGGCAGATATCTAGGCTTTCCTCTTCTATCTGGTAGGATCAAGAAATCTGATTTTGCCTATATTCATGATAGAATAAACAGTAGATTGGCAGGTTGGAAAATGAAACTTCTGAGCAAAGCTGGTCAGGTAACTTTAGCAAAGTCAGTTATATCCTCTATGCCAATTTATACAATGCAAAACATATGGCTTCCTACAGGAACTTGTACCAACATAGATGCCTATGTCAGAAAGTTCATTTGGGGTGGCAACTCATGTCACTGGGTCAATTGGAACCAGATCACTCAAACTAAGAGCAAAGGAGGGCTTGGAATTCACAAGGCTAGAGAAACAAACATTGCTCTTGTGGGGCATGTTTGGGATATGATTCATAACCAAGATAAACTTTGGGTTTAGATGTTGATAACAAAATACCCGGGATTTCATTTCAGAATTGGTGCTGGTGCATGTAACAGGCTGTTTTTAATTACGTTGTTTTAACAGTAAAAATATATTTATTTATATTTTTATTTGAGACTTAGGAAATGATTTTGGAGAAAACAAAATGATATCTAGAACTTACTCTATGATAGGAAGCTCTGGTTAAAATTTGGGTTTAAAACTCAGACGAAAACCGGTCTGCGTTTTTAACTGACAGTATAATTTTATACTGACAGAAAACCCTAATTTGACCCGAAAACTTAAATTTGTAGACTTTTTATATTTTTTCCATTAGTAATTCTACTTTCCAAATTTCTGATCAGAAATAAAATATAATGTGTATTCGGGCGAATTTTGGCGAAAGTTCGAACGGAAAACAGTCGGATTTTCACTGACAGTAAGATTTTAATGATCAGAAAACCTAATTTTTACTCGTGAACAAAATGGTTTATATTTAAATCATATTTTCAACGAGTTTGGTTAGTTTAAAAATTTTCAGTCGAAAAAGAAATATTACGCTTTTATACGAGCGTAAAACCCTAATCGGGGAACCGACGGAGTCGAGAAGGGAGGTGCAGAGACAAAACCTTACATCGGAGGAGCTGAGTCATGGGGTGGGTTACCACCATGACTCACCAAGCATTTATTAAGCATTAAATGTAAATTTAGGTGAAATGAGCAAAATACCCTTTTAGCTTAACCAAACCAAGGTTAAGTTAGATTTTAACCATGGTCAAGGAACCTTGGTTAGTTTATGTGGTCCAAAATCAGCCACACCCTCCGTTAAATGTGAGCCACATATTAATTAGCAAGGTAACCTTAGTTAAGTTAATTATTAACTATGGTTAAGCTTATATTAATTAAATATCCCTAAAAGCTATTAATCTAAACTCAACAAACCAAACAAGGCATAAGATTACTCCTATATATTTCCCCCAACCCGTGGCCTCCCTCACCATTTCACTCATATTCTTCATCTTCTTCATTTCTTCACCAAAAACACTTAAACACCACTTTCATTCTTCAAGAGCTCCAAGTGATTCCATTACAAAGCTTGCCAAGATCATCATCTATTCTTCTTCTACTTTCCTAACTTGAGGTAACATGTTCATCTCATCTCTTGTTTAAGATTTTGTTCTTCATATTTCATAGTTTTCCATTTCTAGATCTACAACTTGTAATAATTCTAGAAAATTGTAGAAAAATCATAAAAATGTGAAACCAATTTCTATGATCTAGATATGATCCCTACTTTTATTATCCAAAAGCATGTGATCAAAGTCATTTTCCTTCCATATTAACCATTCTTGGCCGAACCTAGGTGAGAAAGTGAGTGTGAAGTTTTTGTGTCATTACTCAATTCTAACACTTGTATCATGCTCTCTAATACCTATATGGTTATAATCTAAGAGCTTAACTTCAACAAAGATTCCTATCCTAATTTTATGGTGTTGGCCGAAAATCTAGGGTTTAGGAGTTTATATATTTTGTTAATTTAATGAATTCTAATGATTGGTTAATACTTTTAAGTATCTATGTAATCTAAAACCAATAGCTTGAATCAAAATGAATTTCCTAGCATGTTTTACTAAGTAAGGCCGAAACTTAATTAAAAGGGAGATTAAATTATTTTGTTAATATTTCCAAGTTATGATAATTTATCTAAGTTATCTAAGACTATAGGAACTAGAATCCAAAATCTTGGAATGAGAAAAGAATCCTAACCCTATTTTGAATTAGGAGGCCGAAACCTAGCTAGTTAGGTTAAGAGTGATTTTGTTGATTAATTATAGTTGTATTGTTTGGTTGAAGGAGAAACTGTTAAACTGCGGTGTGATAACGAGGATAGTCGAAGTCGGAATTCCGGTGCTAACTCGGGTGGGGGAAAGAATCAACCTATCTTCGGAATCGATAAGTAGTAGTTTATATGATAATTGTGTAGGGCGACCTAAACCCTACTAGTAGTCGAGTAATCGACAAGACCAAAATCCCATTGGAAACCTTTTCTGTTAAACCAATGGTGATTCGGGGATTGTAGGTTTATCGACGTTAGAATGATTTTATCTTATCTGAGGTTAATTGAATTTATGATTATTATTGAATTGCTTATGTGATATATTGTGGTGTTGGAATATTTTCTGATGTTATGTTATGCATGATCTGCCTGGTTGTTAATATTGTGCTTAGTGGATTTTATGCCAAGATATATATGTTGTTCGAGAGATAGTTGTTTGTTGTGGGTGTGAGAATGATGTTGACTAAGAGGTACCTAACCTAGATGATGTATTTTCATGCGGTATGGTGACCTAGAATATGTGTTGAGTTCTAGTGGAAGGTTAAGGCACTAGGACGTTGTTAAAATGGGTTGGTGAGATCGATTCACGTGTATTGGTAATATAATACACAAGGTCGGTATTGTTGTTCACAACCGTGTATTGGTAATATAATACACGAGGTCAAGAGTTATCGCTAGAACGTTCCACCTTAGAAATAGGTTGTGCAGCTATAGTGTCATTGAATTTCATTGAGCACCCCGTGGAGTGGACGGGGTGTGCACCGGGAGCATCGTGCAACTATAGTGTCATGCTTTGCATGAGCGTTCTCACCATGGAAGAGAATGTGCATCGGGAATTTGGAACCTGCCGCTTGAACAATTGACTGACATTTCCCGAGAGGAATGCGTGAAAGAAATCAGTGGTGGTCATGTCAGTATGAAAGTCTAGTTGTACGAGTTTGGGGTAGAGGATGATACATTAAATTGAGGATGCTTTGTTAGTTAGGTTTTGGATGATGTTATGTCTGTGACAATTACTGTATAATTTACTATTACTCTTTTCCGCTTTTAATGATAGAACTGCTTCTTATCCCCTATATTTTTGTATTCTTGTGGGTTACTTTACTTACATTAGAAGACCCGATGGAGGATTATGTTGCTGTGGAGCTGGACGGAGCTCTGTATGAAACGAAGGTTGTTGAGGAGTTGGATGGAACTCCTTACGAACCAGATGCTGGAGGTCGAACCGTGATCTAGGGCGATTAAGGTATAGATAGTATGGCCAGTGTGTCTAAGAAGGAGTATTTTTTTATATGTCTCCGCTAAGTATGGCGTTTATTTTAAGTTTATGCCTGTGAGGGATCCTACTGAGAGGATACCCTCAACAGTGTTTTGGTAATGTAATAAATAAACCAGTGTGTATTTATATATTACAACCTTGGTGTGTTTAATTTGCAGAAGTTATATGATTGTTTAAATAAAGTTTTAATTTTTACGCACTTTTCACACTAAGCGCACGATTAAGGAATTAATTAATAAGGTTTTAAGCTAATAAAACTTCGGGCACAACGGGATGTCTCAGTGCAGCCTCCCTTTGGTATGATATGTTTTTTGTGGAAGGTAAAATCTGTGAAATGATTCCCTTTGTGGATATTCAAGATATCAATTTTCAATTGAAGGATATTTGGCATGATGAGACTTGGTACTTTGACAAACTAGCAACTATTTTGCCTTTGGATATACAGCAGAAGATTACAGCTTTGTTCATTAACTCTGCAACAGAGGATAAACTGATTTGGGGGCCCTCAAACACTAGTTTATATACCTCTAAAACTGCTTAGCTCTGGTTAACAAAGCCTGCTAATGATAATCATGTTACTGAGGAGCATTGAATTGGATCTAGAAAATGAAGATTCCAGAGAACTTGAAATTTTTCATCTGGTTAGCTAGCCATGGTAGTCTTCCTTCTAACAGATTTCGGATGGATCATCACCTAACTAATGATGCGTCATGTCAAATATGTGGTCTGTATCATGAAACCGCTATGAACATCCTAAGGGACTGCTCGAAATCTAGGAGGATCTAGTCTCTTCTGAATTTTAACCAGCCTAGCTTCTTCAGTTTTGCTAATTTCTATGACTGGTTCCGGGACAACTTAAATGGGCCTTATAGTTCTGTCTTTGTGGTCACCTGTTGGCAACTTTGGAGAGTTAGAAATGCTCAGGTTTTTACAGATAGCAAGTGGGAGGATTGACACATTCTAAGTAAAGTTCACTATCTTCTAGATAATATTTAGTAGGCTTTTGGCACTCAGATTAGCACCAAACAAATTTGTGAAGTTACATGGAACTGTCATGGGGAGCATGTGCTTAAACTAAATGTTAATGGCAGCAGTCTTGGTAATCCTAGCCGGTCGGTTTTGGAGGCTTAATAGAAACAACCTTGGAGAATGGATTTTGGGGTTCTCAGGTTCTTGCGGCACTTCTAACAACCTTAATGATGAGATTTTAGCAAGAGCAAATGGACTTAAACTTGCATGGAGAGCTGGATATAGAAATATCATCTGTGAATCAGATTCCAAAACTCCTTTGGATTTGATTAATGGAGAGATTACTAGTTTTCATCCTTATGCTCCTCTGATTCAGCATATCCAGAGATTCAAATCTCTGTCATGAACCTTGTGCTATCAACATGTGCTTAGAGAAGGGAGTGTCTGTGCATATTGAGACACCCCGTTGTGCCCCATTGTGTTATTAGATTAAAACCTCATTATTTAATTACTTAGTCGCGCGCTTAACTTGAAAATACGTTAAAATTAAAAACTTAAGTTAATAAGCATATAACTTTGGATAATTAAAAACAACACACCATATTTATAATGCGACTACACACATGTTTTTAAACATAATACAAAACACTGTTGAGGGTATCCTCTCAGTAGGATCCCTCACATGCATATACTTAAATAAAAGTTATACGTATTGGAAACATATAAAAATACTTCTTAGACACACTGGCCATACTATCTATACTCTAATCACCATGGGTCACAGCTCGACCTCCTGCCTCTGGTTCGTAAGGAGTTCCATCCAACTCCTCAGTAACCTCCGTTTCATACAAAGTTCCGTCCAGCTCATCAGCAACATATTCCTCCATCGGGTCTTCTAACGTAAATAAAGTAGACACACGAAAATACAGAAATATAAGGGATAAGAAGCAATTCTATCATCAAAAATCGGAAAAGAATCATAGTATATAACATAACAAAAGTCACAGACAAACATTACTCTAAATCAACCATCATCCATAATTCAATATATATCATCCTCTACCCTCAACTCATGCAACCTAACACTTTATACTGACGTGGCCACTACCAATTCCATCACACATTCCTCGTTGGGAATGTCAGTCGGTTGTTCAAGCGACAGGTTCCAAATTCCCGGTGCACATTCTCTTCCATGGTGAGAATGCTCACACAAAGCAATGACATTATAGCTGCACAATTATTCCGGTGCACACCCTGTCCACTCCCGAGGGTGCTCATGAAATTCATTGACACTATAGTTGCACAGCCTATATCTAAGGTGGAACGGTCTAGAGATAACTCCTGACCTCATGTATTCCAAATACATGGTTGTGAACAACAATGCAAACACATGAATCTCACTGACCCACATTAACAACATCCTAATGCCTTAACCTTCCATCAAAGCCTCAACACATGTTCTATGTCACACCTCCTTTTTAAAATAAATCATTTAGGTTAGGCACCTCTAAGTTACCATTATTCTCACACCCAAACCAACAACACCCGAACTATACATATCTTCGCTTAATAATCAACTAAGCACCATATTAAAAACCAGGCAGATCATGCATAACACAATATCAGGAAATATTCAAACACCAAAAATAATACGTCACATGCAATAGAATACCTCAACCAGTGTATCACAATAAATTCAATAACATAAAGTCAGACGTCATCAAATACTTAAAATCAACCTAATGTCAATAAACCTACAATCCCCGAATCACCATTGGTTTTATAGAAAATGTTTCCAATGTGATTTTGGTCTTGTCGATTACTCGACTACTAGTAGGGTTTCGGTCGCCCTACACAATTATTATAGAATATACTGCTTATCGATTCCGACGGTAGAATGATTCTTTCCCCCGCCTGAGTTATCACCGGAATCCCGAATCTGACGTTCCTCATTATCACACCATAGCTTAACAGTTTCACCTTAAACCAAACAACATAATAGGGGTGCAATGGGTCAGTTTGGTTCGGTTTGCGACGAAAAAAATGTCCGAACCAATCAAATTTGATCGGTTTGGTTTGGTTCGGTTTTCTTTGTTTTTTACTACAAAACCCAAACCAACCAAACCGATGAAGTTCGATTTGGTTTAGATCGGGTGATCGGGTCACCTATTAAAAATGGAAAAAAAAAACAAAAACAAAATAAAATACACTAACCAGTACTAAACAATAAACTAGGTCCCTGAGTCCCTCACTCCCTCAACCACTCCGTTGCTGCCATTTCTTTCCGGTTCATCTTCATCTCTACTCCAATCTTCATCTTCGTGTCTGGTTCATCTCCATATCTGCTCCATATTCATCTTCGTCTTTGCTTTATCTCCATCTCTGCTTCATCTTCATCTCCGTCTCTGCTTCATCAAACCTCTTCATGTTCGGCGCAACCTCGATGGAGAATGGAAGCACGACGGCGGAGAAGTGCGACGAAGAAGCACTGAAGGTGAACCACAAATAAGAAGCAGTGAAGCACGACGGTGGAGGAGGATCATCGAAGGTGAATTGCGAACACGAAGCTGTGAAGCATCGAAGGTGAATCGCAAACACGAAGCAGTGAAGCAGGACGCCGATGTGGTCACGACTTGGCTGTATGCGGTGGCGGCGAAGCCCTTGGTGACTAGGTCCAAGGCGCTGACGATAGTGAGAGTGACGCTGAGTCACTGAAATGTCGAAGCAGTGAGGCACAAAAGACTTGCTAAGCTAGTAATTATGTCAGGAAATTAGGATTTGGGGAAATTTCTTTACTTAGGTTAGGATAAGTTTAGGTTAATCATAGTAATTATTTAAAAAAAATAAAAATTATGTACCATCGGTTCGGTTTGGTTCTCATTGGATCTGAAAGACAAAATCCAATACCCGAACCAATGATGATTGGTTCTCATCGGTTCGGTTCGGTTTTTTACCCGAACCAATCATATTCAGTTTTTTCGGATTGGTTCGGTTCAGTTAGATCGGGTTGGTCGGGTTGACCTGGTCCACTTTTACCCCTACAACATAATCAACAAATTACTCAACAAAACCAACTATGCTAGGTTCAGTCATTCAATTCCAATTAGGGCTAGGATCATTTTCTCATTCTAATATTTTGGACACTAACTACTTAGGTCTTAGATAGTCAGGATAAAATGCTATAAATTGAAAATATGAACTAAAAATGATCCAACCTCTTCGAGTAAGTTTCGGCCAACATAGAGAAAATAGGTTGAAAATTTCCTTTTGGTTCAAGCTCTTGAATTTAGATAATATACATACTAGAGAGCTTAAATCAAGCATTAGATTTCAAAAATGAAACAAAAACACTAAACCCCTTTTCTAACACAGTTTCGGCCCACTCAAGCTGTAACATCCAAAAATTCTAACATAATTAATTTGAAAAAAAAAAGATAAATAAAATAATAATAGTACTATTAAGTTATTAAAAAGTATAGTGCAAATAAAATATAAATAAAAGATTTAGTGTAAAGAAGTGATGGTATAAGGATTTATTGAAATTTATTAACTATTATAAAGAATGCAAAATTATATATATATATATATATATATATATATATATATATATATATATATATAAATATATAAATATATATATAAGAATTATAAAACAAGGGCGTTAAGCCCAAGGCAATTCTTAATTTTAACCAAAAAAAAGAGAGAGAATTATAAAACCTAAATCTTATGCGTTAGTTGACTTGTCAGGCATATATATAAATTCGGTCACTGTGCATACGGGCCAGTAGCACCGCAACACAGCGAGTTTACATGTTTCCTTCTTTGGCAGTACAAGCACACTAACAGGCAGGTCAATTAACGTCAGCAGTGATAAGAAATATTTTTAACGAAGCTGTAGGTTTTATCATATATAATTTTTGGGAGCTTTTGGAGGCCTTCGAGAAGTGAGTAACAGTACTTTTTGCGAACACTTTCCATGGTATATTTATGTGTTTACGGTGATTTTAAAATTGATGAACTCATATTTCAATTCATTGTTTTGCTTACAAAATTTAAGTGACTGTATTCCACATTTGTATGTGTGTGGAAGGGTTTACCTTATAGTTTTTTTTTTGGAATTTGAATTGAATATATGATTGATATCACCAACCTAAATTTTAAAATCGGGGGTTTTCAATTAAAACAAAAATCTATTAAATTGAGTATTTACTCTTGTTATTGATGGCATGAAATACATGATTGATATTTGTACTAGTTGAACGATATGCTTGATGACATATGTTATGTCTTGATGTTCGTGACTGTCATAGTGTAGTTATAAAAATACTTGAAGACATGATATGAGTCTATTTGGTATGCATGATAAGATTAAATATTTAATTTGTGGTAAATGAGTTGCTACGTGTATGAGACATGAAATTTATGCCTTGTGATGAGTTGTATGATGTTTTCCGCAATACCACCTATGATAGGGGTATCGAAGAGTAATACCGCCTTAATGGGGTATCGAAAGTAACATCGCCATGTGATTGGGATGTCGAAAATGAGTCATACTACCTAAGAAGGGGTATTGAAAAGTAACACCGCCACAGGTTGGGGTGTCGAAAAAGGAGAAATACCACCATGTGCACATGGGAGGTATCGAAATGGAAATGTCTCCGACAGGAGGGTGACATCGAAACACTCCTCGTGAGTAGGGGTGGGCAATGGGACGCCATTGTCGTGTGATGTGTGAATTTATGGCATGCCGACAAGAGACCAATTTAATTAGGAGGTCTTCGGGCCGCCTGGGTTAATTTAGAATTTATTTGGTATATGGAATGTGATGTATTGAGAGAAGTCAATGCTACGTTATATGCTATTGAGTTGATGTGATTATTGTTGATATTAAAAGTATTCTCTTTTATACATATTATTTTGGAAAATTAGCGGGTGCCATGGACAGTTTTCCGGTTACCGCGCCAGCTAAGAACAATACTATTTTCGAAAATATTTTATAAAACTGTATTGTTGATCACAGAGATTTTATATCTCATTATAAGTATTGTTTTCAGAGACCGAGGACATCGCTGTTGAGGGCCAAGAGATCTGAAGAGTCATCTCTTTATCACCTAGTTGGTTAGTAATGTAGTATGGTTGAGGGTGCTGACGACGTTTTTTTTGTTTACGTATTATTTTTCTCGGATTGTAATTAGACGCCTGGTTTTGAGGCTTTTGGTTTTCATTTATATTTATATTCATTACATGGATATTTTATTACTAATTTAATATGAGGTATTTTCAGACTTTAAATATTTTCTTAATTTTCTTTATGAGATATATGTTTTAATTAAATGTTTTAAAGGATTTTTATTGATTTTATCTTGGGATTACTAATGTAACAAAGGGCGTTACACAAGCAATTAGGGAAGGAAAATGATTTTGATCACAAGCTCTTAGATGATGATAGTAGGAGTCATTTAGAGATCATAGCAATTGGTTTCACATTAAAAGGATTTTTCTACAATTTTCTAGAATTATTTGAAGTTCTAGATCTAGGAATGTAAAATCATGAAATAGGAGGAAAATGACTTCAAGAAGGAGAATAGATGATCAAGGATCATCATATTACCTCAAGTGATGAAGTAAATAGAAAGAAGTGATGGAACCAAAGTGATTTGGATTTAATTAATCTCTAAGTTTTGATGTTAACAAAAGGATTAAATTTGCTTGAGAAAGTGTTAGTTGTTATTTAACAAAGGTTATTCAGTTTTGTAGGATTATTTGAAATCACTTAAGTTATATCTTGTATAAAGTTCTGCTTGAAAAGAGTAAGTGAATTCGCGTCTATTCGTATAGAAGAGCTATTTGAAAATGTGTGGTAATTTTACTCTCTTTTTGTTTTAATAGACAAGAGTTTGAGTAGACGAGCCTTAAAATTTTCTAAGTAGACGTGTATTGTTTGCCATGTCAGCAGATGGGGATAATTGGTAGAATTGAATAAACTGAGAAATAAAATAATAAAGTAGACGAGCTCTAAGTGCCACGTCACCAAACGAAGATTATGATAACTCACTGAGGTATAGCAAGTCCAAAGACTTGATAGACGAGAGGATATGCCACGTCAGCAGACGAGCAAAATGAAATAATGAACAGACTTAGTCTCACATATAACTTAGTAGACGGAGCTTTTTAGCAAACGAGCTCCATCTCTTGAATGAATAAATGCAATCCGACCCACAATGAATTTATTTCAAATGATTGTTATTTAATTCAATAGAATATTTGTTCTTTCCATTTGTTTTATCCAGTTAATGCTTTGTTTCCTTGTGAGAAAATTATAGTACCATCGAGGAAATACAAAAAGTAAATAGTACAATGAGGAAATGAAAGTGAGTTGTACGAATTCTTTTTTACTGCTGGAAAAGGCTGGATTGTACACGAAGGAGGAAAGAAAGTTTTCAAGGTACAAATTGCTCGGAAACAAAGACCCTATATTCAGTCACAACAAATATTATGCATTCAATGCTATCTCTAAACGGGACTATTCAAAATGACCGTTGAAGAAATACAAGTGAAGAAGAAGGTCACTATAAATAGAAGACCTCAGATACTGTAGAACAACTTTTGCTAGCCTAACTTTTGCGAATCAATAATCACTCATTCTAATATTCTTTCAAGAGCAAGAGTCTGTATTCTTTAGTTTGAATATTGTTGTAATATTCAACTGATCTTAAACTTTCATATCCTCACACATAGTGAGTTAAGAAGATCATAAGCTAAATCTATTTGTTAGGTTTAGAGCCTGAAGTGGCTTGGTAAGAAAGGAATACTTGTAAGCCTAGATAGGTGTTTAATACTTGGTTGTAATCTATTTGGAAAATAGTGGAGAAAAACCTTCAAGTAGAAGGGACTGGACATAGCTCTTGGTTGGAAGAGAGTGAACCAGGATAAAACATCTTGTGTGAATCCTCTAACCCTAAACTCTTACAGCTTTGTTTGTTTATACGGACTATGGGGATTTGATATTGCTTTTGTTAAGTTTCAAAGTTGTTTTTAAGTGTGTACATCTGTTTTAAATCTCCTTGTGTGAGAAAATCAGTTTTGAAAAAGGTTGTTTGCGAAAATTATTAACAAACACAATTCAACCCCCCTTCTTGTGTTTGCCTGTGTCAACTTCAGTTGGTATCAGAGCTCAGCCTCGAAAGGGTTGAGCATCTAACAAGTGCTAAGGGAGTACGATCCAACAACCATGGATGCAGAAGGACAAGCTATCAACAAACGTCCTCTCTT
Organism: Sophora flavescens; assembly: GCA_030762895.1. NCBI lineage: Eukaryota > Viridiplantae > Streptophyta > Magnoliopsida > Fabales > Fabaceae > Sophora > Sophora flavescens. Next base: position 213,348,576 of record CM061063.1, read on the forward strand.
TTATGGAATAGATTATGACTACTGGAAGAAGAGGATGATGGCCTTCTTGGATGAATATAATGTAGATATTTGGGAGCTTATTGAAACCGGCTACACGGAGCCAAGAGATGAAGCTGGAGCTACTGTTCATAGAGCCCAATGGACTCAAGAGCAGAAAAATCAACATCAGCTGAATCTGAAAGCTAAGCACTATCTCATGTGTGCTATTACCGGATCCGAACATGACAAAGTTCATAGCTGCAATACTGCTAAAGAAATTTGGGATACTCTTGCCCTAGCTCATGAAGGTTCATCCCAAGTAAAGGAATCATAATAAGCATGCTGATTCACCAGTATGAACTGTTTAAGATGGCTGATCATGAAACAATAGATCAAATGTTTGGGAGATTTCAGACTATCACCAACAGTCTCAGATCTCTTGGAAAAATGTATGAAAATAGAGATCATGTCAGAAAAATTCTGAGGAGCTTATCCAAGCAATGGAGACCTAAAGTTACTGCTATTCAGGAAGCTAAAAACCTAAATACACTCTCTCTAAAAGAGCATCTTGGATCTCTCAAGGTTCATGAACTTGAGCTTAATGAAGAAGAAAATTCAAAAAAAGGAAATCTATTGCCCTAAAGGCAAAGAAAACAAGTTCATCAAAAGCTCTCGAAGCCGCTGAGTCATCTGATGAGTCTGGACTTTCTGTTAATGATGAAGGGTCAGATGAGGATGAACTATCTTTCATATCCAGGAAGATTCAACATATATGGAGAAAGAAAGATGATTTCAAAAGGAAGCAGTTCAACAAGAAATTCTCAAAGGAAAAGTCAGATACAAAAGAAAAAGGTCCACCCTTATGCTTTGAATGCAAGAAACCTAGTCATTTCAAAGCTAACTGTCCAGAGCTGGAGGATAAAAATAAATTCTTCAAAAAGAAGAAAGGTTTGATGGCTGCATGGGAGGATCTTGATCTGTCTTCATTAGATGAAGAAGATAATGCTGAGGAAGAGGCAAATATCTGTCTCATGGCCGACACATCATCAGAAAGTGAATACATTGATGCTGAGGCAATGGACTCTGACCCGTCCACTCTTCAAAATGCTTTTGATGAATTGTTGCATGAGTCGTCCATACTGTCTCGAGAGTATAGGAGTCTCAAAAAAAAAATTCTAAATTGTCTAGAGAATATGATAGGGTCTGCACTGAGAAACAAAACCTTAAATATGAAAATGACATAACAAAACCAGTGAATGTCAGTCTAGTTGACAAAATGGAGTGTGAGCCTAGTGTTTCTTGTGAAGTTGCAAAAATGAAACAAGATGTAACATATCTGACAGACTCTCTATCAAAGCTTGTAGGTGGCTCAGATAAGCTTAGTCTCATTTTAAGGTACTCTAGGTCACCACATGATAAATCTGGCCTTGGTTATGACAAAGAGAAGCAAGAAGCATCTCACAAAAAGTCAAAACCACATACACAGCATAGAGTTCAAAAGTTCTAGATAAATATGCTAAAGCTAAGTCTAGCCCGTCCAACACCTTTTGCAAAGTGTGTGGAAAAAGTGGGCATATTACATCTAGATGCATACACAATAAACATGCTAAGCATACTCATCCAGTGACCACTAACAAGAAATGACCCAAGTCAGTTTGGGTACCTAAATATAAGATAATACATGCTGCAGGTCTGCTTAATAACAGGAAAGAAACAAACATCTTGGTACTTGGACAATGGGTGCTCACGTCACATGACGAGAGAAAGGTGTATGTTCCAAGACCTTAAGCACAAAGATGGTGGCTGGGTTACATTTGGAGAGAATCAAAAGGGAAAGATCATTGGTATAGGTAAATTTGGTAAACACCATTTTCCCTCCATTGATAATGTTCTTTTAGTAAGTGGCTTAAAACATAATTTGTTGAGCATAAGTCAATTATGTGACAGTGGATATGTTGTTTCTTTTGGTAAGAACATGTGTAATGTCAAGAAAGATTATAGATCACTTTTATACACTGCTAAGAGGGAAAACAACCTTTATAAGATTGACTTGGAGGATCTCTCAAATCAAAGTGTCTCATGTCTAGTGTCCATTGAAGATGAGCGATGGATTTGGCACGAAAGGCTAGGTCATGCAAGCTTGAAATTAATTTCAAAGCTAACTAAGCATAACCTCGTGAGAGGATTACCAAACCTTGAGTTCAAATCTGATGCTCTCTGTGATGCATGTCAAAAGGGATAACAAGTCAAAGGTTCTTTTGAATCTAAGAATGTTGTTAGTACCAATAGACCACTAGAGTCGCTGCACATTGATCTTTTTGGTCTAACAAGGACTGCTTCTGTCAGTGGTAAGAAATATGGTCTTGTCATTATAGACGACTACACTAGATGGACATGGGTTATGTTCCTAACTCACAAGGATGAGTCTTTCAAGGTCTTTTCTGTATTCTACAAACGTGTACAAAATGAAAAAGGCATGTGTATCACTTCAATCAGAAGTGACCATGGGGGAGGGTTTGAAAATAAGTTATTTCATAAGTTCTGTGAAGAAAGTGGTATTCTTCACAACTTCTCAATACCTAAAACACCACAGCAAAATGGTGTGGTAGAGAGAAAGAACAGATCTCTTCAAGAGATGGCTAGGACTATGCTCAATGATAATTATGTCCCTAGACACTTCTGGGCTGAAGCTGTTAACACTGCTTGCTATATTCGGAACAGAATATACATTAGACCTATCCTGAACAAGACTCCTTATGAATTGTGGAAATGACGAAAACCCAACATATCTTATTTTCACCCTTTTGGTTGTAAATGCTAAATACTAAACACTAAGGATCAACTTGGCAAGTTTGATGCAAAAGTAGATAATGGAATCTTGTTAGGATATTCTGAAACTTCAAAAGGCTTTAGAGTTTACAATTGTAGAACTTCGATAGTAGAGGAAAGTATTCATGTCAAGTTTGATGACAAATAGCTTGATAAGAATTTATCAGAGCTAGATGAAGCTTTTGCAGATCTTGATCTAAACATCTCAGGAGGCACACTAGAGATAAAAGCTGATGATCAAGTAGACGACCCCACTCAACAACCAAACAACTCAACTTCTCAACATGATACAGTTCAAAAATCTTGGTACTTCAGGAACTATCACCCACAATATCAAATCATTGGAAACCCCAATGATAGGCTAAGAACCAGATCAACCTTCACAGAGTAAGAAGACTCTGCATTAGTCTCTGGGTTGGAACCAAAGACAACAGACGAGGCTCTACTGGACGATGGCTGGATTATGGCTATGAAAGAAGAACTTAATTAGTTTGACAGAAGTGAAGTTTGGACTCTGGTTCCCCTGCCTAAGGACAAATCAGTTATATGAACAAAGTGGGTTTACAGAAACAAACTTGACGAAAATGGTAAGGTGGTGAGAAACATGGCAAGACTTGTTGCTCAAAGTTACTCACAAGAAGAAGGTATTGACTATACTGAAACCTTTGCACCTATTGCTATACTAGAAACAATTAGGATTTTACTTTCATTTGTTGCACATCATAGCATTATGCTTTTTCAAATGGATGTTAACAGTACTTTTCTAAATGGCTTTATTAATGAAGAAGTATATGTAATGTGACCTCCGGGTTTTGAGGGTGAAACCCATCTAGAACATGTTTGAGTCTACTCCCAGACCAAGCACTTTAGATAAGCACTCATCTCAACCTCTAGCTCTCATAATAATTCACTCACAAGATCAACCTCAACAATCAAGAGCATTGGACACCCTTCCTAGTCATGCACATGCTCAAGAGAGTGGTGAAAGCTCTAGACCATCACTCTCTTTACCACCAGAATTTGAAGAGATGATTGGAAGAGTCATTGAACAACGAGTCAAAGTAGAAGTGAAGGAGCAAGTCAGAGAACAGGTTGCAGAAGCCCTGGTCCCCACAAATTATATGATGAACCAAATGATGAGCATCATGCTCAGCTTTCAGCAAAGCCAGAACTTGCCAACTTAGATTCCTGTTCCTCTACCTAACCCAAACCAGAACCAAAACCCTCCTCCTCCACCTCCACCCTAATCTTAGTTTTTTATTTACTGACAATGATGTTCCACTCCTTTACCTTTTTGTCTGATGACAAAAAAGGGGGGAGAAAGAAAGAGAATTAAATTAATAATAAGAAAAGCCAGTTTTTGAAAAGCATATATCTGTTTGCACATGCATGTCTCTGCTTATGCTTCAAATATTATATGTCTGCTATGACTGCTTATTTGAATGCTCTGATATTGCTTGCAATAACTTGCTTATTGATCTGATATATTCCAAGTCTACATGTTTCTCACTCTGTTTGATATGATAAGTAATTGCTCTGATACATTCCTAATCTGATATAAAATGTTTGAATGCTTTGTCTTAGGGGGAGCTTTGTAAGCTCTCTTAGACTTTGCTATTCAAATTTAATTAGTTTTTGTCATCATCAAAAAGGGGGAGATTGTTGGAAACAAAGTGATTTGGATTTAATTAATCTCTAAGTTTTGATGTTAACAAAAGGATTAAATTTGCTTGGCAAAGTGTTAGTTGTTATTTAACAAAGGTTATTTAGTTTTGCAGGATTATTTGAAATCACTTAAGTTATATCTTGTATAAAGTTCTGCTTGAAAAGAGTAAGTGAATTCGCGTCTATTTGTGTAGACGAGCTGTTTGAAAACGTGTAGTAATTTTACTCTCTTTTTGTTTTAATAGACAGGAGTTTGAGTAGACGAGCCTTAAAATTTGCTAAGTAGACGTGTCTACTTTGCCATGTCAGCAGACAGGAATAATTGGTATAATTGAATAAACTGAGAAATAAAATAATCAAGTAGACGAGCTCTAAGTGTCACGTCACCATATGGGGATTATGATAACTCACTGAGGTATAGCAAGTCCAAAGACTTGATAGATGAGAGGATATGCCACGTCAGCAGAGGCGCAAAATGAAATAATGAACAGACTTAGTCTCACATATAACTTAGTAGATGGAGCTTTTTAGCAGACGAGCTCCATCTCTTGAAT